>QANY01007306.1:1102706-1783624 GCA_003255025.1 Datisca glomerata
ATTCCCTAGCCTTCCATGCCTTATGGTAACTTATGTTGACACCGAAATCAAGCCGAACATTTTCAATTATGTCTTTTGGCCTATATATATGTCCGACACCCGTGTATTTGGACCTTATAGAAGGACCAATCAATGAATATGTAGCCTAATGGTGTTTATGTCTCAATACTTTAAATGTGCACGTATGTGTATTGATGAACTTTGTAATTTTGAAGTATGGACAATTTTTCAATTCCATGGCCTGTAACCTCAATTGGCATATTTTCTCAACACATACAAGTGCCAATATTGACTGGTTTGATTTGAAGATCCGAAACTCAAAATTTCTTCAAATGGCCATCATACGAGCAACCTTAACAGCTCGTCTTTATCACTGTACAAATCATCCATATTTATTGTGTCTGATATAAGCTGATTCAAACCAGCTCATTGCTAACTGGAACCAGGACGTTGTTCATTCAAATCAGGTTGTAATGGAAATGGACAAGTGGTCTCGGGTTTAAGTCCATTATTCAAGTTTGGAATTGTTATATGGTCGTCTCCACTGATGGCTTCATCATGGTCATATCCACAGATTGCATCATCATACGCCCCCTGATAACAATCATCATCATCATCTCCATCAACATCTACATCCTCAACCTAAAAAACATCATAATCGGCATGACCAAAAACATCACCATAATGATAGTTCCTTTCAAAATGATAAACACTCTCAAAGCGACGAATGTTTACATGTAGAGGTTGTCGTGACATTTGTATTTCAGGAACCCAACTTTGATAAAACTATGTAGTTTCAGGAACCTGAGGTTGTTGTGACATTGTGGTTTGAGGAACCGAGCTTTGAGATGAAATTTTTTTTGGCTTGGTATTTACAAATAGTGAGTTTTTAAGTGATTCTGATTCATTCTCCTTAACATAGAGCTATAAATCTCTATTGACTAAAAGACTATGTCGTACCATTTTTCACCCAATTTTCATCATGGATTATAAAATTTCAAACTTTAGACATATCTGTATATACATCAATGAAGGAAGTCAATACAAGAAGAATACATAATGAAATGGAATATTACACAATGATCGTGTAGTCATCGTGTAGTGTACATGAGGCTTTCACGGGCATCGTGTAATCATCGTGTAGTGTACACTACACGATGATTGTGTAGACCTCATGTAGTGTAATAGGTCCTATACGATGACTACACGATGATCGTGCAGCGTACACGAGTGTACTACACGATGATCGTGTAGTGTAATGTACACGAGGACTGCACGTTGATCGTGTAGTTTCATAGTATTGTAGACGAGGACTACACAAGGATCATGTAGCGTACACGATCATCATGTGGACATCTTGTACACTACACGATGAAACTATACGATGACATTACACGATGATCGTGTAGCCCTCGTATAGTGTAATAGATGCTGCATAATGCTCGTGAACTGCTCAAGAAGTTTCCGATGCACTACACGATGATTATGTAGTGTACATGAGGTCTACACGGGATCATGTACCCTACGTGTAGTCTAGACGACGACTACACGAGGCTCGTGTAGTACTCATGTAGATCTCGTTTAACACTACACTATCATCTTGTAGTGATCATGTACAATAAATGAACTTCAAATAACGTTTCAGAAAAAAAAATTTCAGAAAACTCATGAACATGAAAAACCCATGAAAATTCAAGTTTTTCAGAAAAAAGAAAACAAAACCTATACATCCTCTAGAGAGAAGAACTAACAATCATTTGTTGTTGCAGGAAGAAAGAGTAAGACAAAGAAGAAGACGAAGAGAAAACGAAGAAGAAGTAGAAAAATGAAAAAGAAGAAATGAGGTGGGTAAGGAGGTTTTGAATGTTAAATGAATAGATCATGACAATTGATTGAACATCTTATAAGGAGGACAGTGAGATAAAAAAATGAAAAAAAAATATTATGGATCAAGATAAATAAAAATTAGTGTAAAAATTAATTTTTATAAAATAATTAATATAAGAATCTAGTTTAACAATAAAACTCAATTAAAAATTGTTAGGGATTTATATTAAATGGTTTTTGGAGCTCACTTACTCTGTCGTACACATGATGAGGTCTGCAAGTTTTATAAAAAGGTTCAGGGGTGACTGGTGAGGGGGGAAGAATATGAATGACTGGCTACACCAAAAGTCCAAAGTCCCCAAAGTTGAAGAGGCGAAAAAGCTGGTCTTATTATTTTATTATAATCTTACGTTCACCTAAACGACAAAATTAACTTTTTCAACAGCGTGTCTTCTTCTACCACATGCTGTAGACTCCAGAATCTTCCTGTCGTGTGCTATGTTTTTTAACGGTTATTATTTCTCCACGCTAAGACCTTTTTAATTTTGAATCATAAATAATTATTCTAACATTTTTTTGAACAAAATTATGTTAATTAGCTGTGGTCGCTGAAATGAAATCGTCCTAGTCCTCAACATCATTTTATAGAATTAGGAGTACTAAATGTGCGTCATAATCATTCAAGAGGTTGTGGTTGCAAATTAACATATATGTTCGAAAATTCCGAACGTGAAAATAGTTAAATAACAAGTTTTTAAGTGATGTAAAAATCAGCATAAATTCTTTATTATAGTGATGAAGGTTTTTATAATTTAACTCGTAAATATGTAAATTCAACTTTTACTTATAAACTTTGTGTTAATTTACATTTATAGACTTTTAAGTATTCACAACTGGTAAAGTTGATCATCTCTGCTTTATTCTCGTCAATTTTTCTAACGTCAAAACTTAACTCGATAAACATTGTATGATCAGCAACCACCCGAATCAATTGTCGTGAATTACATCGACTAGCAAAAAATTGTAACTAAAACGACAACAATATTTGTAACTAAAATTGTTACCATCGCCACATCTAGGAATGTTGTTATTCATATCAGTTATAATCATTCGCTCTTCGCTCACTTACATCGATATTTTCGATAAGACGAAGACTATCAATTCATTTACTTACCCTACACTTATAATCTAACTTCCAGTTCGACAAAATCGAATTTAACTGCCCTATTTATCCCTAAAATTATAACAAAAATAGGGGCGTGCACGGGATGATTTTTTAGCTTTTTTGTCCTTCCCGATCGGGATGGGATAATTTTTTAGGTCCCATCCCGTCCCGTGTTGAGGGAAAATCCCGAGCGGGACGGGTATTTTGGGTAAAAAGTTTAAAAGTTAAAAATTAAAATTAGTTTAAAGTTCAAAATATTAAAATGTTAAAAATTAAAAAATTAAAGGTTAAAATTAAAAAATTAAGGATCAAATTTAAAATAAAATAAAAATGTTATGTTATTTATGAAAAATTGGGATGGGACGGGACAAGTCAGGATAAAATTTTTTTGTCCCGCCGTCCCGTCCCGAACTGGACAAAAAAATTTTATTTCATCCCATCTTGTCAAAAGTAAAAATCTTATCCCGTCCTGTTCAATTCAGAATAATTTTTCAAGACGAGATGCATTTTTTAGAACGGTTAGACACACCTAAACAAAAATATGATAAGGATATAATTTCAATGGTTTGAAAATAAATTAATATAATTATTTAATGAAATTGTGAAAGATATTTGAGGAGAAATGGGTGGAAAGAGAAGGGAAAGCCAAAGCAAACCTTTTTAAGAACCACACAAAAAGTAAGCAATCAACCGTCACATTAAATAAGGTCCCCACACCAAGCGTTACTCATTTATTCTTCGGCCCTACGTCTTTATCTCTCTTCTTTCTCTCTCTTAACCCAACCTTTATCTTGTGAGAGTGCCCCCTTCCCCTTTAAGTGTGGAATGTATAAACGGAAAAACCAAACCCTCTTTGGCCCCTTTCTTTTGTGATCATAAAGCACATTCCGCGTGCTCCTCTGGCTACTGGCAACCCCCCCTTTCTTTTACTTTTTTTTAAGGTTCAAATTACTTTTTTGTTCTTTAAATTTTCATTCATAATCAATTTAATGTTTATAATTCCAACCTTTTTCTTATTTAGTTCTTATATTTACGTACTTTTTCCTTTGACTGCATGTCTTACTTATCGACCCTAGAATCTCGAAAGTGATAGTGCGCTAGTAATTTCTTCACTCTACTCTTGTTGTTTTCAAAAGAGAGGTAAAGTAGGACAACGAGTTAAGAGTGGTGTCATTTTATCCCTATGAAGCATAAGTCAATAGTTTTGTGTGGTACTAAAAAGTAAAGTCGAAGGTAAATTTTGGATGATTGCGTAGTTTAATGAATGTCTGTACCTCATTTTTTATAGTATTAGTTTAGGCAGCTGTGGTGCCTCAGTCACGATAAATCGAAGTCGCTCGTCTATTAGAATGTCATCTCGAGAATGAAAGAAATGAAAAAATATAAATAATGAATGGAATGAAGATTATAAATGAGGTAGATAAATGAAAAACTCATGTAGCCAAAAAAATTGTTTCAAATAAAACAAACTAATATTTAAATATAAGAAAAAGTATTCATAAGGAGTTTCTCATTTTATATATTAATTATTATGAAAAATTATACTTTACTACCTCAAACTATTACTAATAGACATATTAAACTTCAAATTTTAAAATATTATAGATTAAACATAAACTATCTGAGACTCATAATTATAACTCTAGATATAACTTTATCTACTGTACGTTAATTTTTTTTTAACAAAATAACATCGTTTTACCGTATCTATTAGGATAACATAATACAAACACCATCACAAACGGAAAAAACCCATACCTTCTCCTCTTCGAAGAAACCCGCCCCCTCCCCTATTTGATTGATCTATTAACGGCCATAGAACAACCCGTCGTTATTACGAAAACACGGTTGATAATCATTCTTCAAACGAACCCGTTTCTTCCATCATTATACAACGGTGATCATGGGAGGATAATGTGACCATTCTTTCTATATTTTTCCTGAAATAATTCGACTTTTCCCATTCAATATCTCTCTCTATAATTAGCTTATCTCTTTTTAATTTTGTCTAATATATTGTGGTCCATAATTCCTTCCCAGTCCAAAAATAGGGAAAATTAAATTTGTTATATAGAAAGCATAAGTTCTTTTGTTTACCTCCAAATTTAGTTTGCATTGCATCTAATGGGCAAGTTTGTTAGTGATATTGTTAATTTTACCTGAGAATACATTTGTATGTTTGTTAAGCCTTGGATTAAGACAAGTATTGCGCCAGGTTCATGCATTGCAGAAGAGGTCATGTTAATCTCTTTGGTTATTATTTTGTTTTTGGAAGAGGGGAAGGGGTGGGTTTCTTCCAAAGGGGGAAGGGGTGGATTTTTGTGCTTGTAATGGTGTATGAGTTCTAGATTATGTTATCTCTGATAAATAATATGATGTCGTTTCTAACAAAAAAAATAACGGTGTTTTGTTAAAAAACTAACGTGCAGTAAACGGAGTTATATCTAAAATTTTAATTATGAGTTTCAGATAATTTATGATTTAAAATGTAACATTTTAAAGTTTAAAGTGTCTATTAATTATAATTTAATAGAGTAAATTATAATTTTCCCAAAATAATATTACGTTGCATTACATTTAACCAAATATCACCTTGTGTAAATTGATGAATTGGAGATCACATTTCAGTTGTGTAAATTGATGAATTGGATATATAATTCATAGGATTGGTTGAGATGATCTACCTTATT
Source organism: Datisca glomerata (assembly GCA_003255025.1). Lineage (NCBI taxonomy): Eukaryota > Viridiplantae > Streptophyta > Magnoliopsida > Cucurbitales > Datiscaceae > Datisca > Datisca glomerata. Next base: position 1,108,389 of record QANY01007306.1, read on the forward strand.
TATTTTTAAACAATAGAAAGTACCATAAAATATTAATCTTTTTACTATCAATAAACATATTTAAAAAATAAATATAAAAAAATGACAACAACTTTAGCCTTTTTAACAAGTGGTGGGACATTGACATCTTTGCATGTCAACTGCTCCCCAAATATTTTTTATATTTTTTGTGACCAATTAATTGTTCGAGATGAATGCCTCGTCAGCATTAGCTCAACTTGGCAAGACTAATATTATTGAAATTACATTATATCATTAAAAGATTTTCTGAATATAAATTCTAATTTGGGAGCATAAATATTAATATTTCATATTAGATATCTTAAAATCTTACATATATTACAGCATGGGTATATATATTTTATATTATATAGAGGATCGGAAGATGACGTTTTATTGAATTACAAGAAAGATTCGAAGATATAATCCATAAGATTTGATGAGATCTTACTTAAAAAACAAAACTTGGATCTTACTTTACTTATTATCAAAGGAACAATAAAAAATTCCAGTTTTTTTAATTATTTTTGCTAACAATTAAGAAAAAAGTTCAGAAAATGAATAGAATAGAATGTAAGATTATGTTACTGGATTGATTCTGATTTTAAAATGTATTTATTATTAAATAACCTCACATTATATAACCTCTGTAATCTAATAATAAATACAACACCAAAATATATGCGGATAACTTAAAGATTTTGGAAAATAGAATAAAAAGACAACCCGTTTAACCATTTAAGAAGTGAGACTCTGTATTTTGGTTTCTTTTAATATAATCTGATTTAAATTTTAAAAAAAAACTTCACCTCTTTTAATAATGAAAAAAGAGAGGTCTCCTGACTCAGTTGAAGTAAGATCGAAAACGACAACGTATCCCCACATCTCTTATCTTTCTCCCTCTATATTTCTCAAACCAAGTCTCATCAATTCCTTCTTCCCAATTTCCTTTCCTCACTTTCTATGGCGAAAGCCATCACAACCAGTCCTACTCCTTCTTCTACTGCTTCAGCTCACAACAACCGATTCTCCAAGCGAAGAAAACAAGCCGATTACTGTGGAGATTTTGATCAATATGAACAGCCACCGCTACCAGGTCTGCCTGACCACATAGCTCACCTCTGCCTCTCTCGGCTTCACCCCTCTCTTCTCTTCTCTGTCTGTCGATCTTGGCGCCGGTTGATTTATTCTCCTTATTTTCCTCGTTTTCTCTCTCTTTACGCCCTTTTATCATCTAAATCAGAAACAACAAATACTACTACTCATCACTATCATTTCAATTCAAATTCAAATTCAAACTCGAATTCCAATTCGAACTCTGTTCAGTTCTTCAATTTCGACCCAATTTCGTCCTCTTGGAACCCACTTCCACTGCCGCCGCATGATCCTCCACTTGACCTCCTCCTTCACCATCCTTCCTTTCTCTCCCGGAATCTTCCCATTCAGTCTATCTCCGCCGACGGCCGACTCATTCTTCTTGCTGCTACTACTCATAATTTCTCCCCAGCTCTTCCTCAACCTCTCGTCTTCGATCCCATTTCTTCAAAATGGGGATTTGGTCCTCCGCTGGCCAATCCCCGCCGCTGGTGCGCTGCTGGATCATTGAGCGGGGAGGTCTACGTAGCGAGTGGGATTGGGTCCCAGTTCGCAGCCGATGTGGCTCGATTGGTTGAGAAATGGGATTTGCGAAAGAAGGAAGCCCAAATCGGCGGCGATAAATTGGGGTGGGAAAAAGTGAGACCTCTCAGAGACGTGAGATTTAGCAGAGACGCCATCGATGCAGTTGGGTGGAGAGGGAAACTGTGTATGGTGGATGTTAAAGGAGACGTAGTGAAAGATGGGCTTGTTTACGATGTGGAGAGAGATGAGTGGAAGGAGATGCCTAAAGGTATGGTAGCTGGATGGAGAGGACCGGTGGCAGCCATGGATGAGGAGGAGATGTATGTGGTGGATGAGGCGAAAGGTGTTTTGAGAAGGTATGATCCAGTGACGGATGCTTGGGAGGAGATAATGGATTCAGAGAAGTTTAAAGGGGCAAAGCAGATAACCGCCGGCGGTGGGAGAGTGTGCATTGTTGGAGGAGGAGGAGGAGACGGAGGAGTGGCGGTGGTGGATGTGACAGTATGGCCTCCACGAGAATGGACGGTGGATGCGCCTTTGGGATATGAAGTGATGAGGGTTCACATCCTGCCACGAATGAGCCAACCTGATTTTAGATTCCCGGTAGATTAGTATTTTCTTTTTCTCTAATCACAAAAAAGAAAAGAAAATCTTACAAATATTGTAGATTGTGTTTTTCTTCCCTGCAAATTCGTTGTATTCTATACTTTTACTTTCTTATTTTTTTATTTTTGAAACATTATTTTTCTTTTTTTACAAATGCAATTAACAAAAGGAAATTATAAAGTAGCACATATTTTTTTAATAAGGTGCCTCAATACTCTAAAGTCGGATGAATGTGAAATTATGGAGAGAATAATCTTTGTGGAATTTAATTTTAGATATGTTCGTTATCATCTCCCATTATTTACATTTTTTAAGATTAAAATGTCAAAACACCAAATAAATTTTGAAATATAGTTTTACAGTTACCCATTATTTTCACTTTTTTTCTAACATAATCAGAGCATTATATAATTTTCGCAACTCCACTGTATCACGAAATAAGTTAGATTTGAAGCCTCTCACAATGTTTAAGGTTCTCCAAAAAACATCATTTCATGTGGAATTCAAACTTTTGAATTTGTAACTTCAATGAGAATTTGGAGGGTTTTGTTTATATATTTGACAAACCAAAGCTTGATATATTAAATATGTCACATTAATGTTAGTACATGAAGAACTCAATGAAAGATGAGAAATTATAGAAGAAATACATGCACACGTCCAAGTAAAGATGTTAAAATTAAATAGATTAGCCAAAAAAGGATATTAACATTTTATTCTGCTAATTCCTTAGGATTGTTTTCCTTACTTTTATATTGAACATTATTTTTCTTTTCTTACAATGTAACTTACAAAGGGAAATTTTAGAAGAACAATTAATTTTGTTCAAATTTGTGCAAGCTAGATTTGCCTATGATTTTACCTAGTATAAAGATGTAGAATAAGGTGACTCAAGTTCTAATTGTGGATGAAGGTGTAAAATCTCAACCCAGAGACAGAGTTTAGACAACAACACGTTTGACAAACTTTATTTGAAAAAAAATGTGACATCATTATTCTCATAATGTACACGTTGAAAATGTCCTATAAGTATAAAAGCTTTGTCAGATGATTGAGAATAAATGTAATTTTTCTTCGTCACCTCTCTCTCTTATACTCAACTTGTTCGGCATAATTTTTTTTAATAAGAATACGCTTTGCATTATTAAATATATTGTGTTAAAATTATTCTACATCAATTAATTAATTGATTAAATTTTAATTGATGTATCAATCATTTATAGGTCCGTATTTTACACGCGTTAAAATATTTTAAAACATCAATTTATAAATGAGTGATACATTCAATAATCACTTAAGATTTAATCAATTACTTAATCAAACTAGAATTATTCTTAAGATAAGAAAACATGTTAACCTAGTGGTTTAAGTTTTTCAACCTATTTCTCTTAAAAGTAAGTTAAGCACCATAAATCTCTCACTGAATTTTAATAAAATTTTGGATAAACTATATCAATCTTTCATGTAGTTTGCCTTAACTATATAGACATTCTAGTTTCAAAAGCTTCAAGAAGACACCTCTAGATTAATTTGATCATATTCTAACTTTATTTGACTACACAGTATAACTTATATTTATCAATGCTTGAAACATTTACTAAAAGCTATGATAGTATCTTGAAAAAAATAATTTTGTATAGACATGTTTGTTGGTAAATGAAGCTATATGAAGTCTCCCCATAAATTTATGATAAAAATGGTTTATATAATTAAGGCAAAGTATATGAGAATGAGTTTTTCTACCGTTATTTAGACAACGACAGAGAATTTGAATTCAAGTACATGAATCTCGTTGATATTTCAATTCATCTTAACTATAAATTATAATTGAAGAAGAATATAATTTATTTTTAAATTTTGGAACTAGATTTAGTCTCGTTAGTATCATAATCCTAATGAGTAATATTGATAAACAAATTGGTTTGTCAGTATATGGAGATTTTTTTATGTTAATATTATGATAGAAAGTAAAAGTTTGTCTTTTGTGAATATTATAACTCCGAGTGGGGGAAGTTCAAGTACCGACGGAAGTGGTCAAGCTGGCTTTGAATAGCACTACGGAATGCCAAAAGAAATTGGATTTTTTTGCTCTCTCTCTCTCTTTGAAGCCTTTCAAAAGTTGTGACACACACTATTTAATTTTGATGGAAGCTATAAATGTTAGTTGGATTGTTATGAGGGAACTACCGATGCAACTTACGGTATTTACAGACTTGCCATCACCGATTCCTAAGATAAAAGCCTATTAGGCATCTTAAACTTTTCATCACTATAGATTTAAATATATGATGATTTTTTATATTTAGAATTAGTTTTATGGTAATTTTCTTACATTAATAACAAGATCTACTATGGATTTAGTTGCTTCACCTTTTGAAGTTTTTTTCGGTTTTCTTCTAAAACTGAGGAACAAAGTTTGAATCTAAAAGTTTTTAGATTGTTATATATTATTGATTCACATTATCTATATTTGTAAAAATGTCGGATTATTTCCCATCGCGGTCTATGTAGCGAGTGGGATTGACTCCCAATTCTCCACCGATATGGCACGATCTGTTGAGAAATGAGATTTCTACAAAAGAAGGAAGCTCAAAACGGCAACGATGATTTGAGGTGGAAAAAAGTGAGAGTGTACATGGAGGTGGAATTTTCCAACATTGATCGATCGTGATGTGCCACTTCCATTTGGTGTCGTCCCAAATGGGGTGGCGCTCGCATGGGTTCACCCCATCAAGTTAGAAACCCCTTATCAGGTGCCGCCATCATAGGTGAAAATCCCCATGGGGTGCGGTCCCTACGAGTGTGCCTCCCTCATGGGTACACTGCTTCCTTGATAGCGCATATGATGTTGTCATAGAATCAATGACTTTTCCCATGGAAATGCTATAATGAATCACACCAAGACATCAATAAACTATTTGTTGTTACGCTTAATGGGAGCAATGAGTACATACACTTTGAGTTTTAACGGCAACAAGGATTCAACTCATATGTTATGCTACTGTGACGTATTATATTTTTCAAACCACTAAATCAAGTGGCAAAGACTTAGGTAGATGCATAGTTGTTTGAGAATACGAGGAGGTTGTGGTCAGGTAAGATTACGAGTATGTCATATTAAAGAGGACATCATATGGCCACTTTGAATACTAAGTGTGTGCTACCTTCGCCCACCTTGGGAAGGGGTTTACTCTTAAGAATTCCTTTTAAGGGAGACCTTAGATGAATGTCGCCTCTGAGCTATCGGCTAGGTGCATTCACCCGAAATCACCTTGGGTCGCACCACTTTGTGGGCCCATGTAGTGTCCGTGGTGGGTGTGCGTGAGCTCTTCCCCTCCCACCTCAACATGATTAGCTGAGGTGGCAATGCTTAGTTATCAACCTCATAACTAATCAAGAGATTAGTTGTGGTCATCCCCCTTATGTCATCAATAAAAAGAGGTATTCTCCTTCATTTGAGAGATAAAAAAACCCTACGTAGAGAGAGCACCATTCCCTTCAATATAGAGCATTTTGTCACCATATTTCAGTATTTAAAGTGCTCCCCCCTTCATCTCCTGGTGTCATTTAAGACGTTCTCAACCATTACTCCAGTCATTACTCCTCCTTCATGGAAACAAGGTTTTAACCAATAGTTCTTTCTGACTTATGAATACTTAATTTCACAGTCTAGTAAACCTGGGAGTTGTACTAAGAAAAGATTGTAGTACATTAACTCTATTATATAAAGTAACTTACCTTAGCTATTAGGTGGAGTATCTAGTTAATGTACTAATGTATTTGGAATGCATTGAAAATACTAATGAGTTTGATTTTCAGTCTAGTACTATCAAATGAAAATCAAGACTCATTGTTATTATTCTATGAGTGCTCTCAATCTTGAAAGATTTATAAGCTCATATTTAATAGTTTAGTTATTTTGATCTATTAAGAATGAGATTCTATGAGTCAACTTATTTCGTAGGTTAGATGACTGAGTTTTTAGATAGTGATTCCATAAATTCTCAATAGTAGAATTCATATACACTTTTAATTAAATGACATACGGTTTGTGGAATACTAAAGGAAGACTACAAGGTTTCGATCTTCACGCTTCAAAGTGTATTTTTTTCTGATCCATATAAATAGTTGTTTCTCAAACTTTTTAAGATTCAGTATTTTATGCTGCGATGATTCCTTCAATTGGTATCAGAAAATAAATTTTGAATTATTTCAAGAAATGCCTTGCAAAATATTAATGATGGTTTTGATTGTTCTCAATATTCCCTTGCATAACCATTAAGATTTTATGTGTAAATTTATGTTGGTTATGTAAATAGAGGGACAATCTACTAATATATTGCTTTTTCCTTTAGGATTCGTATTTAATCTTCATAGATCCTTGTAAACTTTCCTCGAGAAAGTAAGATTTTTTATGATGTAATTATTCGTATCGGGTGGAGATCAAAACTATGCAAAGGGAGAATCGAAAAATGGATGAAAACTCGCGTTCGCGTAGAAGGTGGGTTGCACAGTAACAGATTCAATAGTTGGATCATAACTTTCCGATTTGATATCGGATTGAGTTGATTCAAAATCCTATAGAAAAGCTCAACAATTTTTTGTTTCAAGAAGAAGACCAAAAATCATAGAAGATTGAAACGGATAAAATTGTGTGAAAATATCGAGGTTTAGTTCACCTCAGTTCAGTGTTCAAACCAGCTCATTTTTAGGGGTCAATCTAGTCATTCTGGTGGAAAACCAGACAGACCGGTTTAGATTCGGTCAGACTGGTCCCCTACTAGTGAGATCGATTTTGCAATTAAGGCAACTACTTTCCATCTTGCAGATGTTAAGAACGCTATCTTGTATGGCGATCTTGAAATAAATATCTTTATGTCTCAATTTTTAGACGTATCGCTAAAGGCAATGAATTGTGATATACATGGTGCATTAGTCCAGTCGTAGACTTAAGCATACATTAAGAAATTAGAACATTATGTGATCATGTAATCAGAGTTTTGATTTTGATCAAGGTCATAATGCATTAAAGAATTAGTACATTAATTTTATTATGTAGAGTGATTTATTTTGATCACTAGGTGGAGCATCTAGTTAATATACTTGTACATTTAGAAGTGCATTTGAAATGTATTGAAATGACTAATGAGTCTGATTTTCAATAAAGTGCTATCAAATAAAAATATAGACTCATTGTTATAATTTTATGAGTGCTGTCAATCTTGAGAGATTTATGAATTTATATTTAATAATTTTGATCTATTAAGAATGAGACTTTATGGGTCAATATATTCCGTAAGTTGGATAACTCATTTATTAGATAGTGATTTCATAGACTCTCAATAATAGAATCCATAAACACTTTTAATTAAGTGAAATAGTACATATTAGGTAATTCATTTATGTGGTCACAGTAAACTAAACGCTTAGTATTTCTGGTGGAGTACTAAATATTTGATAATTTTACTTGAGATATCAAGTATGGAAATTATTATAGTTGACTGATAGAATGAATTTGGAACCTAAGGATACTAAGAGTTATATAAATATTAGGTTGTAATACATTACATAATCATACATTGTACTATATTATGGATGTGTATTGCATAATGAATAATAGATCAAGAATAGTCACGTCGAGTAATCTAACATACATTTAAAGTTCAATTACGATATTATGTATGTAATCGGTAGATTTTATTAATTATATAACTAAATGTATCTTTATCCTTATGGTCTCCTTTACTAGCCTCGAATTTGAGTTACGTTCTGACCGAAGTTGTTTAATAAACAAGTGGCTCAACGTAAATATCAGATAATCAACCAAGTGATGTAAAAACTATCACAGTCTTAATTTTAAAAGACCAAAGATTAATTAGTATTAATTTATTTAATTTTAATTAATTGAATTAAATTCCCAACCAAGGCATTGGTTTGAATGGTTACCAACCCATGTGTGAAGAGTTGGCTTTTTAAGCCATTCTTCACAACTTTTTTTTTACAGTTTTACCTTATGAATTAAAAAATCCATGGCCGAACATTTTTTTGAAAAAGAGAAAAACATGAGCTAGCTTTTTGTTTGCTTTTATTTTAGGGTCCATCCGTTCGTGTTTTTTATTGACGGTTTGAAGAATAGTAAAGAAAGACTATGAGATTTCAATCTTCACATTATAAAATGTACTTTTCCTAATTAGTATAAATTGTTGTTTCTCAAAATTTTCAAAATCTAGTATTTTCTAATGTGACGATTCCTTCACCACCGTTATTGCCGATGCCTCATACCTAGAAAACACCACCCCTACCACTATCCCAGTTATTGCACCATCACAGGCGCAACTTACTACCAACATCAATAACACCCACGTTGGGACTACCTCCTTCGTCACCCATGAAGCCCTTCAAAAAATGCTTCAAGAGGAGTGGGTGAGAGTATCTATGAAGAGTCTACTGTCGATTTCAGGCCACCATACTCGATCGAGCTTGCCATGAGACCTTACCCATTAGACTACGCACCTCCAAAATTTTGCAAATATAACGGTAGAAATGTGTGTGACAAAGAGCATGTGATACGTTTTACTGATGATATAGGGCCCTACGGCTATGATTAGTCTATGCTTATGAGGAAATTTTCTAAATCCTTGACGAAGCTAGCCTACACCTGGTATGCGGGCTTAGAGCAAGTCAATCTTGACATGGGCACAGATGGTGTCAAACTTCTTGACGAAGTTCTTTGTCATAGAGGAAAAAAATTAATATTTTAAACCTTGAAAGGTAAAAGCCCAATGATGAACTAGTATCATATCTTCAACTATTCAAGGAGAAAGTTATAGATTGTCAACAAGATTGTAAGGAGGAGACCCTTGTGAAAATGTATATTAGAGGGATGTTGGATAGTTACAAAGTTTATTTTGAAAATTTGAGAATTGTGACTTTCGCCCGCTTGATAGAAATATCAAAGAGAACAAGAGCCTACCGGTGTAAGCCGTGGCTACCAAGGAAAGGTGATCGCCACGACGGCTCTTAGAAACCTTTCACGTCCCCTTACCATCCTTAGTCTTGTTAGTACCATAATCCTAATTAGTAATGTTAATAAAGAAATTCGCTTTGTTAGAGTATGAAGATTTTTTTTTGTGTTAATATTACGACAGAAAGTGAAAGTCTGTCTTTTGTGAATATTATAACACCGAGTGGGGAGAAGTTCAAGTACCGATGGAAGTGGTCAAGCTGGCTTTGAATGGCACTTCGGAATGCCACAAGGGATTGGTTTTTTTTTTTTTTTGCTTTCTCTCTCTTTTCTTTAAAGCCTTTAAAAAGTTGTGACACACACTATTTAATTTTGATGGAAGCTATAAATGTTGGTTGGATTGTTATGTCGGAACTACCAATGAAATTTAAGGTATTTACAAACTTGCCATCACCAATTCCTTCGTTCATAAATTCATAGGATGAAAGCCTAAATATTCTTAGGCATCCTAAACTTGTAAATCAGTACAGATTTAGATCGATGACGACTTTTCATATCCATAATTAGATTTTATGGTGATTTTCTTACATTAAGATCTAGATTTATGATGAAATTATTTGTTTATCTTTTTGAAGTATTTTTTTGGTTTTCTTCTAAACTGAAGAACAAAACTCCAATCTAGAAGTTTTTAAATTGTTGTAGATCTTTGATTCGCATAACCCATGTTTGTACCACTCGGACGTGTCATCTAGAGTGGTGGAGGAATACTTTGAACGAGTGAGTTGTATCGTTTGAAGCTCTAGTACTCATTGTTCGTTAATGAGTTATAAAATACGAATAAACAGGGGAGTATTAAGAATTAATTCAAGTGATCAAATTCATCTCAACTCAACAGCTTAAGCTTTTGACATTACTGACAATTTAATAACCTCATATTTCTTGGATTGACAACAGAGACCCTGAAACTGTCCTCCTCAATCAGCCCAGAGACTTCACAACTTTATCTAAGTTAATCAAGAAGGCATGAAATTCAATATAGCATTATTCAAGCTAGTATCACTAGTCAGGAAAGATGTCAAGCTTCAAATAAGCCCACCAATCTAATATTCATCAGGAGGGCACTGTACCAAATAAATAGTACAATGATATCTTTCCACATAACAAATTGAACCAGGGAAAAAATGGGGAATTATACTACATACCTCTGCAATAATAACTCATAGGTCATTCAATTTTGTATTATTCACATCTAATGGTGAATGAAGTTTTTTCTTAGTGATATGCAAAAGCGAGTCCTACATTAGCAACTTCAGTGGCAGAAGAGGGATGTATATTACCTCCAGAATCTAGCTTGGCTCGAAAAATATTGCCATCAGACATCTGCCTCACGAAATGAGTAAAACGAACCCAGTTCTGAAATTCAAACATGTTTTTGTCCATCCTCACAAAGTTGAAGGAGAAAGAAGGCCTTTCTAAACCATCTGAGTAAAACTTTATCATCTTCAGTACCTGCCGAAATGATCCATCGTCCAAAGGTGCTCCAGAATTTTCACCTTCAAGGGGTATATCACAAACCTTAGCAGCCATTAGCATCTGCATGAGAAGGCCTTCCGGGCTACTGACTGGGTTCATCAGCTTCTCTTCTACATCTTGCATTTCAAAACATGAGCAGCACATAGTGAATCCATATCTCCCAAACATGCGGGCAATAGGGAGGTATCCGTCTCTGGTTGAAGTATTGTAGTAGCCAGCTGTTAGTTCAGAGGGATGAGACTGTGTGCGATGATGCCAGTGGATCCCAGCTACTTTTGCGGAAGTTTTTACTTCAGTGCCTCGAAAAATGATTTCAGCTTCCCTACATATCCTCTCCCCGTGCCGAAGTAACATTCCCGAATACCAATCAAGGAAAAAATTTCCATAAGATGTATTCCAAGTGCCATCATCGCTTCTGAAAAACTCTGTTTCTTCAGGGTTGTGCATCAAATTACCAGCACCAATGGGGCCTCCATTTCCCCATTCACGCATCCCCATGTCTCGTGCACAAGCATTGAGGGACGCAAGCATGAACTACATATTGAAACAATAGAAGAAATCAAATCAATACGGAAGCTAATGCTGTGATTGTACAATTGCAATATAAAGATTCAACAAAGTCATTGTTACAACCTCCTCCAATAAAGGTAGATGTGACACATAGGATGCATCCAAAAAAAGTTCAAATTTTCTCCCTACCTTATCATAACATTGAAACTCCCCAAGTTCACGCGAGCGCCAAGCCCATTTAAGTTTCTGGGAAGGACATGAAGGATATCTTAATTCACCAGCAGGACCCATGCCCACTTGGATTCCCTGAAAGATCAACAGTTAACACTAGATAATGTACATTATAATATCTACTAGTGCATTGATTCACTTAATCTTCCAGAACAAGCCATCGTCTTACTGTGATAGTAACACCAAGATAAGGCCTGAAGGTGTCTCTGAAGCTCCTCATAAGATCTGTATATGTTTGGACTGGTGAACGCCCCCGCAAAACTGGAAGAATATCACATCCCAGGGTGATGTATTCTGCATTTCTCCTTCCAAATTTATCACAATATGCTAAATCCGGATCTTTATCAATCTCTTCAAGTACCCATTGTGGAAGAGGAATCCTTTGATTACAGAAGGAACAAATTCCAGAGTAACTCATGAGGTACATAATTATTTTAAAGATGTCCCCCAAATCCAAAGAAAAACAGAAAAAGCAAAGCTAACACACTCAAGCAATATAACTTGTACTCCAATCAAGATTCCATACATGAGGCGCCACATAAATGAAGTGTCTAGAAATAACTCATTAGCATTTTGTTTACACAGGAAACTCACTAGCATTTTCATTTACAGCACTGAGTTTCGTTTACTAGTTGATTGGATGAATCATTAATTAAAGCTCAAAGAATTCATCTCACATAAAAAGACTATAATAAATTAATAATAAGCATAAAAAGTGCAAAATTCTGTCAACTGAAATTGCAAAATGAAATCTCTAAGTGCAGACCAGAAAAGCAAAAGATATTTGGAAGAACTCTACGCCCTGCAAGGAAAGTGACTCCACTTCTTTTTTTATGGGAAAGAAATCCACCAAAATCAGAAAACAAAATTACAAACCAAGTTACAACGATAAAATGCCAATTAACAAAAGAAGTCCAAGGGTGTCCTTAAAAAGTTTTGACTTAGTCGATCATGAAAAGGCCAGAGGAATAACTTTCTTCCATAAAACTAACTCTTCTGAAGCCAATTCTTTAAAAATCCTTCCATTTCTTTCATGCCATAGCATCCAAAGAACGGTGAATACTCCACTTCTCATTTTTACAGTTTTTCAAGTAAAGCATCTCAATGACATTAGGAAGCAGCTGCCTGCCTGAGTACTCTTAAGGCCTTAAGCATATGGCATTTGATAAAATATCATTTTGATCACATGCGTCCTATGAACTAGCAAGAAGATTGTGGTAGTGCTTAATAGTTTCTCTTTATTATATCATGAGTTGACAAGCTGCTTATATCATAAACTGTAAACATCATGTGAAACACCAATATATTCTCATCCTTCTAATTTACGTCTCCGCAAATGTCTGCATTTTTTCTTGTCTGGCAATTCATTCAATCTGTATTAAACACTTCGAGACTCATTCACAAACTTGTAGAATTATAAATTCTATTAACAAAATAATATATGGAGATGCAATGTCACAGGCTACATCACAATTATTGTGGGCCACATGGAATTCATATATAAAGGACAACTACAAGTACAAGGACAGCACCAAACAAGGGTCAACGCCATGTGAGCTACTTGCATTATTTTCGTATCTGCAGCTTTCGTTACTTCCCTACAAGCATGGTGACTGATCCATGTCAGGTCTGACGTGAACATTTCCCAAGGGGTATTCATATAAAACACCATGCATCATCCATCAACGAAAGCAAAAAGAAACTATAGGATGGAGAACAAAAATAGCACTATAATCTGGAAATATAAGGTAACTACACCATCCCTACACCAATCTGCATCCTGAAGGACAATACCCACAGAGAAACAATGTAAGCGTTAAGAATTCTATTTGTTATCTTAAAGTTGAGATCAAGATGGGAGACACCTTTTCAACAATTGGCCATTGCCCAACCACTCGATTGACATTCCTCATTTAGTCCCACTCAATCACGGTTTCACATCTTATGGGGCACTCCACTTTGAAGAGTGTCATGCAACAGGCTCTGCTCCTGGTATATACTACAGTATTTTTATTTGATCAGTATATATAGTAGAATTATTAGACAAATTATAGTATTAACCACGTTTCTTAATGATCTGCAGTCTTTGGATTTCTCTTTTTTACTATATTTTTGGGGATATATATTTGTCTAACATTTCAAGATATCTGCGTTTACTGCATTCAAGTGATCTTTGTTGTTATAGGAATCCTTCCTATAACAAGGACTGGGATAAACACGAATATGAACATCATAATCCATAATGTCATCTTCTAACTACTTGGTAGAACTGTAGAAGTAACCTATAAGCGTTTCATTCCACTGAGACCACTTCCTTATAGCAACACTTAATTCAAGCCGAAAGACAGAAATATTCTGGTCACAAATGCAGTAACTTACAAACTCGCTCCGATCCATAGTGCCTAATTCCCTGAAGCAACTTTTAATAACACTACACTTAAGACACATGTAACAAGACCCTGGCTCAGAGTCAGCCCTTAAACCCCATAAGTTAACTAAGTGGAAACAATCTGCACAACAAATAGGAATTCTTCGTATAACAAGGACTGGGATAAACACGGATATGAACACCCATAATCCATAGAGTCATCTTCCAACTACTTGGTAGAACTGTAGAAGTAACCAATAAGCGTTTCATTCCAATGAAAACCATTTCCTTATAGCAACACTTAATTCAAGCTGAAAGACAGAAAGATTTCGGTCACAAACGCAATAACCTACAAACTCGCTCCGATCCACGCTGCATAATTCCCTGAAACAACTTTTAATAACACAACACTTCAGCTACAATCTACATGTAACAAGACCCTGGCTCAATGGTCGGCACTTAAACCCCATAAGTTAAATCCCCGCCCCCAAACTAAGTAAAAAACGAAGCACAAGAAGAAGACGAAGAGAAAAAGCAGATTCAGCTAGTCTACAAAGAATTATAAGGGAATATAACTTTGCTAATAACCCAAAAAAATACAATTAACTATTCCACACATATCAACGGGACACCTTATGGTGGTAATTGATCCATCAATTATTCAGAGTGCAATAAAATAAAGAAATCAATAGAAGAAGTCATATTAAGACTGACCATTGAGGATCGCCCTGTCCCGTGCCGCTCTGATGAAACGCCATAACAGCTCGGACTTTCAACCCACATCTCCGTGCCAACGACACAATTTCCAAATATCCTTGCCAGTTGTAAATCATAGGCTCATCCCTCTCCACCAAACCCCACCAGACCTCCATCACCACACCTTCGACTCCGGCTGCAGCTAGCGCTCTAAAAGATTGTGCCATTGCTTTGCGCCTTCTTATCTGACCTCCAGGGCCCACAGCGTCCACTGGCAGTGTGACAAAGACAGGCGATCCCCTCCTCTGGCGCTGAGAAGAGAAGCCATGCTGGAGCTCATACTGGAGATCACCATTTTCCGGCGAGACGAATCCTCCAGCACCAGAGGATTTTGAAGAGTTAAGGCGGGATAGTACGAGTAACCGACGAGTTATAGGGTGACTCTGAGTTCGGCGAGAATGTGGAAAAGAAATGGAGGGAAACCCAGTGAATCTTTCCGACTCAGTTCGAGTACAACAGAATGAAGTTGAGAAGCTGGGAGCAGATGGAGATGCGATCGCCATTGAAAGAATTTCGTGTTACGGAGAGAGAGAGAGAGAGAGAGAGAGAGAGGTTCCAGGGTGGGTATGCAACAGAGCGAGAGAGAGACGCAATAGGGTGTACGGGTGAAAAATTTGGTACCTAACCGAATATCTCTATGTAAAACGTCGTCTTTTTATATTCTAGTATTGTTTATGTCATTTACTCTTTAATACGACGTCGTTTTGAGTTTTTAATCCCGTACATAAGGTGAATTTTGAGGGTTTTATTCATTTTTACTTCCACGAACACGACTTCAACATTTTCTCTTCACCTTCGTGATTTTCTCTCTTCCGATCTTCCTCAATGTCTTATCTCTGAAAAAATAGGGTTTTTTTGTCTAAGACTGAGTCTGAAACTCAGATCTCTGATCTATCTCGTAAGTAGTATCTGAATCATCTCATGATTTTCTCTCTTCCATTCTTCCTCAATGCTTCATCTCTGAAAAATTAGGATTTTTTTTGTCTGACTGAATCTGAATCTCAAATCTTTGATCTCTCTCGTAAGCAGTATATGAATCTCAGATCTCTGAGTCTCCTTCTTCACGATTTCTCTCAGCTTTCCAGGTAATCCTTCTCGAATTTCACCCTTCTTCATCTCTGAATTTTTTAGGGTTTAGATATATAGTGTTTGACTGTAGATATGTTGCTATCTGTAGTGTTTGACTGTAGATCTGTTGCTATCTGTAGGGTTTAGATCTAAATTTTTTAGGGGTTAGATCTGTAGTGTTTGAATTTTTTAGGGTTTAGATCTCAAATTCCACTTTTCCTCATCTCTATTTTTTCTGTTACAGAACTTCTGTATTATGAATTTTTGTTCTGAATTTTGTGTTCTGAATTTTTGTTCTGAATATGTATTATGGACTGTGTATTATGATCTGTATTGTATTATGATTTATGTTTGTTCTGTTACATAACTGATATTATGAATTTTTGTTCTGAATTTTATGTTTCAAATATGTATATCTCTTTTATCCTACTAATAGTTTTTTGTTATTTTATTTATCGCATCCAATTATTAGATGTCAAATGTTGATGCGGAAGTTACTGAAAATGCTGGAGTTAAAGACTCAAAACCTCCAAAGCATAATTCAGGTAAGAGAAAATCTAACCGAGAGCCTTCTGATGTTTGGAATGAATTTTCTAAAATTGAAACTAGTGATTCTGATGATGAGAAAGCTGCATGTAATCATTACAAGCGTGTGCTATCATGTATTAATGTCAATGGTACTTCTAGTTTATGGACTCACTTGAAGAGATGTAAGAAGAACCCTACTAGATTTGCTGACTCGAAGCAAAAAATGTTAGTTTTTACTACTACCAACACAACTAGTGAGGGAGCAAATGAAAATACATGTACACTCTCCAGTATGACTTGTAATGCTGAGAAATGTAGGATGTTGCTTGCTAGAATGATCATTAAGGATGCAACCTAAGTTTGTTATTCCCTCTAGGATAATTGTTGCTAGAGATTGCTTTAAAGTTTTTTTTGTGGGAGAAAGAAAATTTGAAAAAGGTTTTTGCAATAAGAATCAGAGGTTATGTCTTACCACTGATATTTGGACATCCGTGCAAAATCTTAGTTACATGGTAATCACTGCACACTTTATTGACAATGGTTGGAAATTGCATAAAAGAATTATTAACTTTTATCCAATTACTAATCATAAGAGGGAGTCAATTGGTATGGCTATTGAGAATTGTTTGCTTGATTGGGGTATTAAGAGGGTTTTCACGATCACGGTTGATAATGCGAGCGCCAATGGTGGCGCAATCAATTATTTGAGAAAGACGATTAGAAATTGGGGTAGACATGTGTTGGATGGGGAGTTTATGCATGTTAGATGTTGCGCACATATTCTTAACCTCATTGTACGTGATTCTTTGAAGGACCTCAATGACTCAATCATTCGAATCCGTAATGCGGTGAAATATGTGAGGTCTTCTCCCTCTCGATTTCAAAAGTTAAAGACTTGTATTGAGGCTGCAAAAATAAGTGCGAGTAGTATAGTCTATCTTGATGTTTTTACTAGATGTAAATCCACTTATTTGATGTTAGAAGTAGCTAAAAAGTATCAAAAGGAATTTGAGAGGCTTGGAGAGCAAAATGCCCGTTATTTGATGGAGCTTCATGGAGATGAGAAGAAACTTGGTCCTCCACTAAATGAGGATTGGGATAATGCTCGTATATTTATCAAGTTTTTGAAAGTTTTACATGAGGTAACCTTGAGAATTTCTGGTTCTTTAAATGTTACGGCGAATAGGTATTTTAATGAGGTTTGTTTGATATAAAGCATTATTCGAACCTTTTCCGTATCAAACTATTTTCTTTTGAAAAAAATGACAAGTAGCATGAGATCCAAATATGACAAATATTAGGGAGGTTCTGAAAAGGTAAACTATATGTTGTATGTTGCTGTTGTTCTCGATCCACGTTTTAAAATGAGATATGTCCAATATTGTGGTGGATATGAAAAAGAAAGTAGTGTCTACTTTGGAGAGGTTGTATGAGGAGTATAAAGCTAAATTTTAAGATTAATTTGCATGAAGACGTGCAACATGTTGGACAATCATCATAGTCAGTTGAAATTGAAGTTGGAAATGATGATGGAAATCCTGAACCATTTTAATGAGGGATTGATATGGCCATGCTTGAGGAAGATAATTTGGAGGTTAAGAATGAGATTGAAATATACTTGTTAGAGCCTTGTTTAAATTGAAATGAGAGTTTGGATATTCTTAATTGGTGGAGAGTAAACTCTTCAAAATATAGGGTTCTTAGCCTTATAGCTAGAGATGTTTTGACAATTCCTATATTTATAGTTGCATCTGAGTCAAACTTTAGTACCGGTGGTCGTATAGTGGATCCAATCCGTAGTTCACTAGCTCCAAAAATAGTTGAAGTTCTTATTTATACATAAAATTGGATCATGAGTAAATCAGTGAATATTATTAACCTCAACGAGACAATTCAAGAATGTGTTGAACTTGAAGAAGGTAACTTTTCAACTTAGTCCTTGTATTACATTTTGTTTTTACAAAATATTTAGTATTCTACAAGTTTATATTTTTTTCATGTTTTTTTAACAGAGTGTTGCAAGTTTGAGATTACTGCAGTGATGATGTGATATTGGTGATGGGGATTGAAGAATAAAGAACTTTATCTTTTTCTTATCATATTGTTATGTTTAAATAGAACAATGTTTTTATGTTTAAAATAGAACAATCTGTCTTACTTCTTATTTTGTGTATAATGTTGTCATGTTGTCATGTTTAATTGTTTATATGTTGCCCAATAATACTAGGTTCCTGTTAATGGTATTAAATCTAGGATGTTGCTTGCTAGTTGATATTAAATTGTAGGATCTTATTTGCTATTTGCTAGTTGGTATTAACTTGTAGGATGTTTCTTGCTATTTGGTATTAAATCTGTAGGATGTTTCTTGCTATTTGGTATTAAGTCTGTAGGATGATGCTTGCTATTTGATATTAAATATGTAGGACGTTGCTCGCTAGTATGATTTGTGATAAATTTGATGTTATTTTTAGGTGGCTAGACATGAAAATTTCAGGTTTAATAATGAATAAACACTTAAAAAACTGTACAGAAGATATGGGTCGAACCAGTGAATCCGAACCGAACCAAACCGCGACTCACGGTTCGGCTCGATTCATACATAACTCACGAGGTCGGTTCGAGATAGGACCGAACCATGAGTTTTGGCTTTGGTTTGGTTTTTTGCTTAAATAACCGACAGAACCGAACCGTGAGCACCCCTAATAGGGTGTAATTGATTTGTTCTACTCGATTTAAGGGTATTTTTGAAATCGAACCGCAAATATCATTTTTCAAATATCAGAACCGAATCGAACCACACCACCAGTTTAACGTAAACCGCACGAACCGAACCATCCAAAATAAGTTCGATTCGGTTCGATTTTGTGAAGCAATTAAATAGTAGATCTTCCGTCGTCACTACTCGACATCGTCCTTCACTATTACAGACTCCTACTTAGTCACCAACTCTAAAGAACAAACAAAAATATATATTAAGATTAATAGCGCAACTAAAATTTGACATAATAAAAACTAAAATATAAAATCAGATACCTTTATCTAGTTTTTCACTATCCTTAAGTGGTTCAACAATATCGATTTGTGATGATTGAAACCAATCTTGTAAACAAACATGGGCTTGGACAGTTTTAGGAGCCAATGAGCTACGATACTGAACAAGTATACACCCACCGGTACTAAAAGTAAATTCTAAAGCAACCGTTGAAATCAGAACTGCCAAATACTTCTCTAGCCATCAGTATAAGTACCAGATATCTAGAAGAGTTCACCTTCCACCAATTAAGAAGATCAAAATCATCAACTTTTTTTTCACAAGCTGCTAATAAATATTGATCTAATTTTGTCTTATTGTCCACATTTTCCTCTTCATTCATATGCTTAGAAAATGTAGAGATGAAGTCAAACTCATCTTCATCATCCCGAACCACATGTTGAGAAGATGATGCATCTTTGACTTCTATCATTACATCACCTTTATGTGCATCAAACAATCTTCTCAAAACCAACTCAACCTTCTTTGTTGACTCTTTAGCAACACCAACATCATTTAAAATTGAAAAACAATAATCAGTTAACTTCATTTTCAATCGTGGGTTAAGCACAATAGTTATAAATAATAAAGAGTTCACTTTCTCAAATCTTCCCCAATACTTATCAAACTTCTTTTTTATGCTAAATGTCATCTTATTCAAAATATAATTATCGATTTTAGAATATTTTTGAATCAGACTTTCAATCTTACAAAGCTCTTGAAAGAATCCATTCGAACACACATACAAAGAACTAGAAAGTCTAACAGTCATTTTATAGAATATTTTAAAAAACTTAATAAAGACACGAGCATCATCCCAATCTTCATAACTAGGAGGCCCCCATTCTTTCCCCCATCTCCAAGACAATCCATGGAGTATTGTTTGCTCCTCGAATCTTTTAAAAGCATTTTGAAACTTTTCAGCAGCCTCCAACATTATGTAAGTTGAGTTCCATCTAGTGGGACAATCTAGGTATAAAAGGCTTTTTGGAGGAAATATTCGTTGCCTCAATACAAGCCTAAACTTAACTAATTTAGCCTGTGAGGACCTCACATATCTTAAAGCATTGCAGATCCTAATGATAAATCCATGGAGATCCTTTAAATTGTCAGATACAATTAAGTTTACAATGTGTACGCAACATCTCATATGTAAAAACTCACAACCCAACACCATCCCATTCCAATTTTTCATATTTCTTTTCAAATAAGTCACAGCAACATCACTCGCACCGACATTATCAATAGTTACAATAAAAATCTATCAATACCACATTCAAGCAAATAGTTCTCAATTTACAAACCTATTGACTCTCTTTTATGACTATAAATTAAACAAAAGTTTAGAATTCTCTTTTGTAAACTCCAGTCTTTGCAATATAGTTTGCAGTTAACACCATATAGTTAAAAATTTGAATAAATGTCCATGTGTCCGTAGTAAGGAAAACTCTTTGTTTTGATTTCTTAAAGAATCTTTGTAGCGTTTTCTTCTCATTGAAGTATAGTTGAAAGCAATCTTTAGCAACCATAACTCGTGATGGAACATTAAATTTGGGTTACAAAGTATACTTATAGTCATGAAATGAATTAGTCTCAACAACTCTAAATGGTAGCTCCGTTTGGATAATGAACTTCGCAAGTGTCTTTCTACATCTATCCTCACTATAGCTAGTGGCAACTAAATTATAAGTTTGTGAACCACCAACCTCCTTCTTAATTTCAGAACTCAAAGTCTTTTGTTTAGGATCAAGAAACCTATTAGGATTCTTTTTGCATATATCTAAGTGTCCTAACATACTTGAGGTCCCATTGTGTCTAGAATGAGATTTGAAAACTTGTTTGCAATAATCACATGTGGATGTTACATTAGCTTCTTCATCAGGTTCATTCTTAGTAGATGAATCTCAAACAATTTAAGGCTCCCTAGACGATTTTCTTTTACCCACTGTTAGGGGTCTCAGTGGCAATTTAAGAGACTTTGAACCGAAGGCTGATTTTCCCATCTTCGATTTTTTCATCTAGAAACTCATTAACTCAAATCAAACTTAATTTATAAATATATAGTCACGCAAGCAGACATCCCAATAAGTTCAGATAAAACAAACAGGCATCCCAATATTTTTAGACATGTAGACATCTCGTTAATATCATTAATATATAATCAAATCCTTAATATATAATCCAACCATGAGCAAATCCACTATTCAGCTGAGTCAGCAGGGGGATAGATACAAACTAAAATTCATACAGAAAGAAGAAGGATATATATATATATATATATATAGAGAGAGAGAGTATACCAGATCTTGCCTTCGTCGTCAGCAGTAGAGCAAACAGATCTCTCCTTTGTCGCCGAGCAGTTGAGCAAGCAGATCTCTCCTTCGCCGTCGAACAGTCGAGCAAACAGACATCACATTCATCATCGAGCAGTCAAACAAACAGATCTCTCCTTCGTCGTCGAGTAGTTGAGCAAACATGTGCCACTCTTTCATCGCACGAGCATCCGAGCAGGGTAGGTGCCACTCCTTCGTCGTCGCAAGCAGCCGAGCAGAGCAAGTGCCATTCTTCCGTTTTCGAGAGCAGCGGGCAGAGCACTACTGAACAGTCGCCTCTCTTGTCTCTCGAGTTATCCTTCGATTAGGGTGGAGGGGGTTAGGTCTGCGAGAGTGTGATTTGTGAAATGTGAGGAGAGGGAAAATTAGAGAAAATTATAGAGGTATATATAAGTGCAGTTCGGTGCAGCTTTTTCACAAAAACCGCACACCAAATCGAACCGCACTTATTTTTAAATGATACAATCGAACCGAACCGTCAGAAGTGTAAAAAGCGGCCGAGCCGTATCGGTTCAGTCCTGTTCGTACGGTTTGGTCGATTTTCTCAATTTTACTTACACCCTTGAGTGCAATGCCGATGTGTTTGCGTTTGGCAGGAAAAATGAAGAAAATAATTATAAAATAGTTAAAATGTAAAGTACATCCCTACACTTTGATCAAAATACAAACTGTACAATTATATTTTTTTTATACTTTTATACTCATATACTTTGATCAAACTACACAACATAAAATATTAGTTGTATATCTCTCTATTAGATTTTTCATAGAAAACAACCATGTGTCAAATTCTATTAACGAGAGTTAACAGAACGTTAATGGAATTTAACTAAAACATTAGTCTTACTTTTTATCTTTTCTTTTAACTCTTTTATCTTTACTGCCCTAGTCAAAAAATTGCAGACGTTGCGTGGGTGGGGGAAGCTCTTAGCGACGGAGAAGAGAAGGGGGAGGAAGAAGGTAGTGACATAGAACAGAAGGGGGAGGAAGAAGGAAGTGACATAGAAGAGAAGGGGGAGGGGGAAGCTCGTCGATATCTTTCCTCCCATTTATAATTTCCACCTTCTATTTTAACTCCATTTTCATTAACTCCTCACCGCCAGCTCCACCCATCATCATAAGTTTCTCAAAGCACAAGTTTAGGTCCTCAGTCTTCAAGTTTTCTTTACCTACCAATTCAATCGAAGACCCACACCACACACAGCCTTTTGATAAAATTCCCAGAAATAAAAGGGAGATTCTTCGGTTCCGCCACCTGTTGAAAAGTAGAGGACGAGATGAGAAAGGAGGTCAAATTCCAAGACCTTGTAGATTACAATATGAAAACCCAGATGTAAAAAAACCATACGAATCTGCAGGAGGTGAAAATTACAGTGATTAAGAAATTGCAGACAAAAATAGGATACTTGTCCTATTGTGTCAGTAAACTACAAGAACTCTTAATACCCAACCCCACCAAGCCCCCCTTTCTGATCAAATGCTAGATAAAGAAATTAATGGGAAGAAACGATGGAAGATCCTATTTCTGCAAATATAAGTAATACCCAGCTAACTAAGTTACGAGTTTTGCAAAAAACAGGTGGAACTAGACATAGCTCAAAGAAAACCCAGAAATTCTCAATTATAAACAATTCCCCCTCCCCCTTCTCTTCTCTGTCACGAGCTTCCCCCTCCTCATTCTCTTCTTGTCGCGAAGAGCCTCCCCTCCCCCTGTAATGTCTGAAATATTTTTGACTAGGACAGTAAAAGTGAAAAGATAAAAGAAAAAAATTAAAACTATTGTTTTATTTGACCCCCGTAGTTTGGCATAAGACTATTTTAAAGGTTTATTTTATATTTTAACCTTATAAAATCAAAGTAAGCCTTAAGTTGGATACAAATCATCTATCAACCATTTATAAATTAACACATCACATTTTTTATTAAAAGTTGGCACATTTATTAATCAAAAATTTGGTCTTGAATAAAAATATTACCCTCACATTTTTTGGACTTTCTAGATAAATGACCACCCTAATTCAACAACAATACCGATAAAGTCAATGTGACGCAATGTTATTTTAGTCTCATTGTCTATACAGAATGAGTTGAAACAGTTAATCAAACTCCTAGTCACATTTAAAAAGACGCAATATCATTTAAATCTCATTTTTTTTGCACATAATGAGTTGAAACAGTTAATCAAACTCCTAGTCACATTTAAAAAGATGCAAGGTGGGTTCTAATAATATTTCTCTAATTTTCTTTATATTTAGTAATCTTAACCCAAAAAGAAAAAAGAAAATAAAAACGTGGTAATAATAGTGTAGATTTGATGTCATGTTTTCTAAGGAGAAGCGATCCGAAAAGAGATCAAAACTAATCATTCTCTTTTGACCCCGTTGTTGCTCATGGAAATGGGTGGACCATTCGACAAAGCTCCCTCTCTCACAACTTCTCGCATGTAATTTCTTGTTAATCTCTGGGCTCGATTGTCCATGATTTGTCCGAAACTTGTGTTCTGTTCGCGATTGTGGCTGATTGTAGGCCGGTATATAATTTTGCGTTAAACTGCTGTTCAATAAGTACTTAGAAATGACTCCTTACATGTTCAATTTCAATTTAGTAAAGAAATGACTCCTTACATCTTCAATTTCAATTTAGTAGCCATGTCCAACCTTAAAACTTAGATGATTAACTCTACCGATAGACCAAATCCATTAAATTGATGATATAGTCTCCTCAGTAGCAATCACCAATAGAAACTGGTTAAAGTAGTCACTATTGTGGGATTGGATTCTAAGGAAGAGACTAAGGAAATATTCAGAAGGGAATCAATCCTTTCTAAATTTATTGCATTCAAATTGAGATCCTAACTCGTACAAATAAGAATGATATAAGAAGTAAAATGTATACGCACCAAATTAGACCATCTGAAGCTTATATTTGTTTCTTTGAAATTTAAAATCCTACTTTCGGGTTACCCGAGCCTGCGGCCGCAACTCCCATCCCGCCCAAATTTTCATGCTCAGTTGATTCTACATTAGCTATTTGATCACCATTTAACTCATTCACAAGTTCGTCGATCTTTCGGAATTGGTATGGCCATCTCACGTTGTATAGAAATTGTCTGAGATCAAACCTATTATCCTCTGGGGAATAACTCTGCATCAAATTTGAAGAACGAGCTTTTAGAGTTTATACGAAAAAGAACTAAAATACAGTCTTTTATATTGTAGAAGTTCAAGTTGAAGGATGATTCTGAACTACTTGGATAAGCCTAGAAATACCTCAGCATGATAAGAAGGTGTCAAGACGGTCATTTTGTGTCGATTGATGGAATAGTACTTGAAGAAATATTTCACTTTCTCGGCCACCTCGGATGGAGTCAATCTGGAACCCCATCTATAGCACAGATTCTGGACCAAGGAAAAACAGTATCAGGAGCCGGTGAAAAAAGAAAACTGAATTTGCAAACACAACTGCAATAGAATTCTACATTTTATTGAGTTGATAATGTGAGAAGGAACTCAGTGCTATCAATCTGAGTGTCAAAAAGGGGGAAAACGCTATAAAGGTATAGAGAGAGCAATACTTTCTACTTCATTGCAGCTTCATAAGCCAATTTCAGATAAAGTAACACTCTTTGTTCTTGCCAACTGTTTCTTTGATTTTCCACCCTCAGAATATGATGTTCCTTTTTATAAATGCATTTACTTATCTCTACTTCTTCTAAAAGTGTAGATAATTGAAAAACTTTATTTGGACAATTATGTCCAATGATTTTACTGTAATTCCCAAAACACCTTTATATCCCTTAATTCATTGACATAAAAGATGAGTTACAAACATTTAAAGAAAAACTCTCTCCTATTCTTTAATTAATTCAATTTAATGTTATAAAAGATGAGTTACAAAAATAGTAAAAGATAAACTACAAATAATGAATAAATTACATATTATAATAAGATTAACTGTCAAATTTAATTTAAACCAGAAATTTGTGATAATTTTCAATCAAGATTTATCACAGAAGTTTGAATGCTAATTTATTTATAGATATTAACTATTTAATTTCTGAATTAAGAAACTTAATTTTCAATTTTAAATCCATAAATTTGAAACACATATAAGAACTATTAAATCTATTTCATAATAGTAAATATGTTAAAACTATCATAAATTAAAATAATATAATAATAAAATTAAAAACATCTTACGTCACATGTACATATCAACTTTATGCCATATATCAATTAACTATTTCATTATTCTAACAATCTTAAATACATAATTTTAAATTATTAAATGTATTGAATAATAATTAAAATCTCACTATATGGATTAGATTGAGATATAAACCATTTTGGTACTTATTATCATTTTAATTTTTAGTTTTAATTTTGATATTATCATTACTTAGCTAGAAATGTATTCTTTTTTGGAACTTTGAGAAAATCGTAATACCCACTTTTAGACAAAGTTTCTACGTAAATTATTAAAAAATATAGTCACAATACTTTTCATAATTTATTATTATATTTAACTAATTAAATAACTAATATTAGTTCAAATCTATTGAATTCGTTTTATATACTAATGCTGAAATGATAAAATTAGTAATTTATAATGTTAATCAACTTTATATAATTGGTATAAAACTAAGATATTGGTACATATAAAGTGAACATATTGTATTTTGCATATTATATGTAAAATATAAAGCATGGATAGTTATCTAATTTTTAATTAACATCTTATTAATAATTTTCAATGATAAAAGCATCATTAAATTATGGAGATTCTTTACTTTTTAACTTATCTTTTGATTTTCCAAAAAAAGCTAGTTGTTTCTAGAATCTTATTTATTGCCTTCTTTTAATTTTTTTTTGTCAATGATATTCTAACTTTCATCTTTTGTTTTTTTTTGTCCTTATGGTTTAGCATGAAATAAAATGCAAATTGCTAAGTCCAATATTAATTTATTTTTCTAACTTAGAATAAATTAGAAAAAATCTATAATATTATCGGTACCATAACTCTATTATTACTTTTTTCCTAACTTGAAATAGTTAAGAGAATACCTATAATTTTTCACATTCAATAAATTCTTCATTCAACTTTTTGTCTACTATTTAATTAAGTGGTATAAGCCTAATCAACTTCCTCTATTTTAATAATTTATTTATTGTAATAAATTGCAAGAGCATTACCAATCCTAATCAAAATTTCTAACGTTATTTATTTGTATTTACCATTGAAACTTTTTATCTCTCATGCATAATCTCTATATAAATATGTTATATCATAAATCCTTCACATGCAACTTACCTACCTAGCTTTCATCAGCCTTTCAAGGTAATTCTTTCCATCTTTCTCTAGCTTTTAATTCATGCATCATGATACTAATTATTTTTTTACAACTTACATGAATAACTGAAGAGTCAAAAGTAACAATTTTTTATGATAAAACTATATTTTCTATGTATACACTTCAAGATAGTGCATCATCTCATTAAGTGAAATATGTAATGAATGTACTCAAACAACTATTTAATCTCTTTAGTTCTCCCATATCATTTTTCAATGAATTTCTTCAAGCTTTAATCTCTCCAATTTCCCATATTATATGATCGAGCTTTAATTGTACTTAACCACATGCAACGCACGTGACTTTTTTACTAGTAACTATTAAAAGAATGAGTGAACTGATCAGGAACTTCCCATCTCTTATGTAATCACTGTAGGAGAGCTAAATGAAGTTAGCCAATTTACTAAAAATATTAATCAATATACCTTTACAAGGATTCTCGAGGTATGTCATAATATATGATCATAAAAACTTAATTCTCAGAGAGAGAGAGAGAGAGAGAGAGAGTGGAGTTGGACAAAAACCATAACTTGACAAAATATAAAACATCCACAAACCTTAAACATGGAGACGGGACCACAGCGGAAAATTTTACGCAACCGTCCATAGACAGAGAGTTCCTCGTATGTCATTCCCATGTCAACTTCATCCAGCTGTTTCACAAGTAGCATTAGACTTATCTTACCGGAAGACACCACAGATACAGTCGAAGAGATATATGATCTTTGTTAGACAAATTACATAGTCAGAACTATGAGAGAGAGTTTACGCAAGTCAACATGAAGAAAACAAGACAAATAAAGGAGGAGCGATGAAGAATATTGGTATACATGAATGTATTTTGACCACACCATTTTGAATACGCAGAATACATTAAGAGGTATGGGAGATCTTTAGAAGAAAGATTTGAAACTACAGTATAATAGAAGTTGGGAGAATTTACAGCAACATTAATTTTATAGCAGAAGAATATATTAAACTGACAATTACAAGGAGAGCTTATACCTGGCTATAGTTGGAACGTATTGGCTCCAGTTCAGCTGTTGGCGGAGCCGCTTCAATATCTGCCAAAGATGTATATCCAAGATGGTTGGCAGCCCATCGTAGAAATGCCCGGAGATCCTGTTTACTAATACTACCGATTGGGTTTATATCAGCTGAGCTGCAATCATACTGCGCAAGAAGATACAAACATGAGATACATAAAATTTGCTATGATTGACCATAAGGGAATCTGCATTCACAGAAAAAGTGAAGACCCCACAACCAACTCATTACAAAACTGGCTCAACTTATGATGCATAAACCAGAGGTTAGTGTGACTTAAAACACTATAAAAAACTTAGCAATAAAAAAACTATCAAAAACTTGATAAATTATCATAAAACTTCCCCTTGCTTTCCTAAAGGAAATTCAACTCAGACATGAATAGTCTCAAATAAGATACTGAAAAAATTACTCTTTATATGGTACCTTTGTTAGGTAACCACGTAATCCTTCATCCACATTCGAGCTACCCAAAACAAGGTAAAACCCAGGTTTGCTATGAACCCAAGGTAGGAGTGATGCTAACATAAAAGCAAGCACCATTCTGATTCGAGCTTGAATGTTCTGCAGAGCTAAGTTCTCAGTATTAGATCCCCCATCTACCTGCGCAAAAAAGCAGACTGAAGTTATTGACATGGCTTGCAATCAAGGTCAAATCCACATGTTTAGTCACCATGTACATTTTGAAGTAAATGCCCAAATCTATTGTCATGGAACAAGCTGTAAATTGCCAATAGATAAAGGTAATAGAGTTTCCACAAGAAACACCAACAGTGTAGGAGAAACGAAATTAGTTTGTAGGTTATCACCTTATAGCGTGGTTGTTTTCCGGTGAGTATTTGAAACAAAGACAAAAATGCCGAGACAACTCCGTCTATGCTTACATCAAGATGCCATGAGCCAACCTCATCCGCAAGCAACTTTGCTCTTGACCTTGTGGCTTCAGAACTGCAAGGAGCAAACCAGTTGACTATTATGACATTTGAAAGTTCAAGCACAATTTCAGCTAATTAACATGAAAAAGAAAAAGCTTTAAATAACATCTTTATCACATATTTATTAAAGAAAAAGAAAAAAAATGTGGTATTCGGGTAGAAAATTTTTATCATCTCTCTAAATTTTTGCCTGAATTATTTAGTATTTGTAATTGGAAACATCATAGAGCCTTTTCTAGACCTTTGATTAAAGACAGAAACGTTCAGGGATCCATTGACAAGTTTTCAGACATTTCTTGATGGACCTAATAAAATATTGATAACCAAAATGAAGTTGAAAACAAAAATGAAATAAAAAAAGTGTTACTACAACACCCCTATCAAAAAAGAAAAAGAAAAGTTACTGGAACACTGTCACAAAAAAGTAAGTAAAAAGTCTAAAACAAATTGTAGACAACAGGGTACTCCCCATCAGTTCTCCAAAAGTAGACAACAAAAAATAACACATCTCTGTAGATATTAGTATTACCCACCTATTCTCAGACCCCATAAATACTGTATAAAAAATTCGTTTTGCAAATTCTCTGCTGTCAACAGGGTACTCCCCATCAGCATATCGTCCGATTCGTATTGCATCAGCTTTCACGTGATCATCACCAATTGCAATTTCTAGAGGCAAATGCACACCGTGCATAATTAGTGCAAGCACATGGCAAAAGAAAGATAGATGAAGGTAGAGCACTTCTTCATTTGTTATAGAAGCATTCTACTAATAATTAATCCTTTTATTGATAAGAACACCTACCTTGTACAACAAGTTGGCACATGCAACCAACTATAGCTGCTACAGACGAGCTATCAGCTCCTCCAGAAAGAGGAAGCAGAAAACCAGACGCTCCACTTCTTCTCAAATAGTCCCATAACCAGCAACCAGGTCCAAATGCTATTTCCTCCTCAGGAGAATGATACTTAATCTATAAACAATAAACCAATACGTATTAGAGAAACAGAATGATTGACTTAGATCCATGAACTAATGATCTTGCAGTAGAAAAGATATGTATCATAGAACTTTATTCCTGTTTGTGTTTATCGGATCATTTGGCAGGAGAGGAACTTTAGAACTTTTGATGGAGAGAAGTATCATGTTCATAGTGTGAGGAAAATACTGATTTTTATCTTATAGGATTGGACTGATGCTTCTAGTCCTTCTCAACCAGAGACATAAATTTTTTGTTTTCCTCTGTTCCTTCCTTGTTCCTTTTTGCCACTAATATTACGCTTTACTGATAAAATCATACAAATAAGGACATGGGTCAATTATAATATTTTATATTACAATTAAGTTCAAGAAAGTAGTAAGATTTATTTATTTCTCAATGATTCTAGGGGAAGAATGAAACTATAGTAAACTAATTACATGTTGGCAGAACTAAAAGATTATTCATTCTTATAGACTCTGGTAGAGTCTAAGTTTCAACTGTTTAAGAAGTAGATATAATTTCCGCATGAACTAACCATAAGTGGACTAGAAGGGCAAACTTTTAGGTTAAAAGGCTGACAGAGACGGTATGGTGCTGCCACTGAAGGAACTATTCTTTTGCAGCTTGCTTGCTCTTGAAAGCTACTTATAGATCCTCTGAGACTAGCAACCTGCCATTAAACAATCATTACAGCCAACCCTCTTACAGAATCCAATGAAGCTGTACCTACTAAGTTAACAAATTAAGCTAAGAAATCTATACTGGCGGACCGGGATCCCTGCATAATCGTGCATAAGGCGAGTTGCAGTGTAATCAAGTTATCCAAAAGAGAACCAATATGATTTTATTTGCCGATATATTTATTTTCAAAAGCTATTTTGTTTATATTTGTGAAGAATGTGCATGGTTAAGATGCTGAAACAAACAGCAAAATACACAGAGATTGTAGAATATTCATACCGCATCCAAATCTATTTGGGCAACTAAAACTTCTACATCCTTCAAAGAAAATTGCGAACCCTGAGCTACCAAATCTCCATTTACGACAATGCAAGCACATCCATCTGCAAAAGGTCCACAGAAAATCTATATGCATGGGGCATTTCTTGGGGGAGATAAATATGAATAAGCACACCTGCATGTTTGTACACACATGTATGTATATACATATGCATAAAAATAAAAGTACATCTAATATATATATATATATATATATATATTTCTCTTTGGGCGCAAGTGGGTCTTCAAGAATTAGAAAGAATCGGTGGGTGACCATGAGTACATGCGTGACTCAAAAAAGGTACTGACTAAAGATGAATTTTCAATTAAGAAATGTATATTCTTAAGAAAATTAAGAAGCTAATATAGTACCGTAGTAAAGGCGACCGCCATCGCAGCCCTGGTGGTTACTGTACATGTAAACCCCTCCACGAGAATGAGTAGCACCTATAAAAGCACGAAGACGAACATCAAGCTTTCTTAATTGATGGTGACTTCCGCTTGCATTCATAAACACCTCAACCCCATTCAATGCAAGCTCAGTATGAGGTGGAATAGGACTAAAAAGCTCTTCACAAACTTCAGCAGCAACAGCTCTAAAAAGGGGGAAGACACTTGACATTAGTCCTTTTAAATCTTATCAGAAACAAGAAAGGCAACAAAGCAGTATTTCCGGAAAAAAAAACTGATTAAAAATAAGAAGCCCATAAGCCAATTTTCTGATTTATTCCAAGTATCCAGACTTAACTACTAATGGATTATAATTTTCAAATCCGTGACAGGAGAAGCAAAACTACAAGAAAGGAACTATCATACCATAAACTTCAATGAGCGCCTCAAAGAACCAGTAAAATATGTCTAAAATGATGGAAAATTGTACCAATTGATATCAATGCCACAACATTGATTAATTGTCTAAATTTCCATACGATAGAAAAATAAGTTGCAGACCTACAAAAGCGAACCTGCATTTCGTCGAAGGGACCAAACAAGCACCAAGTAATAGATGTAGAGAAGAACAACATTTTTAACCAATTTAATGGATAGATAGCCAATCATATTGGCACTTACGTGTCCAAAAACTGAATATATCCATAGCCAAAAGGAACCAAGCTTTGTGATATAGCCTCAGAAATATCAGTTGGTAGCTGAAAGTCCACAAGCTCATCCTTTTGTTTCCATGCTGTAAACCACCGAAGCTCCCGGTAATTCCCATCATTTGCAAGCCACATTTTTGGGCGTATCATCACGATTTTTCTGTTTAAGCATAGTACTTGACAATTGTAACGCTCAGAGCCTTTGATAATCGGCATGCCAATGCTACATAATATGCCATCAGTCCAAGGACCAACTAACAATTCTTTCAAGCATTCCCAACTGCGAGTGGAAATTCCGAAAAAAATTATTAAATGTAAATTGAATATTTCCACAGCCATAGGCTAAGGCCATTTGATATTTGATAACCACGCACTTCCAATTTGGAGAGTAACAAAAAATTGTAAAAGAAAAGCATAACAACAATAATAATATAATAAAGTAACCTCATTTCCGTATCCAAATAAAGTTTTCTATTCGACTCTCTGATCTTTAACTTGTATAGTATTATTCGTTTGAATTAGAGTAAAATTTTCGTCCTAGTCAGTTCGAGCAGATTAAGAGAACAAATGCGAGGGGGCAAAAACAAAATGGAAATTTACGCATGTGTGACAGTATCGAGCTCCAAGAAGTGGTCTTCGCAACCGTAGCCAGTAATCTCCAACTCGGGACCAAGCCGAACGACAGCCCCGGCTTCCTTAGCTCTAACTATTGACTCCTTGATATGCTTCAGATTACAATCAAAATCCATAGCCCATTGATTCAAATTACACGTCGCCACCTTCAGCAACCTCATCTTCTTCAACGCTTACTCTGAATTCCGAACAGAAGAAGAGGAAAACATTCACAAATCCATCAATCCAATAGTAAATCACTAGGAAGAAAAGAACAAGGACAAAAAGAATTCGGGGTTAAGTCAGGCAATCGAGCTCACCAATACAATTTCAGCAAAAGAACTTAGAAGGTATCGTCAATGTGGGTGAAGGAGAGAGGTATGTTGTTCTCTTGGCCTTGTCTTTAGCACATGTCAGAATCGGATACTGTTCAAGTGTCGAAGCGATTAATTTCAGTTGTTATTTTATTTTCCATAAAACGTTGATTTTTGAGTTTTTGAGAGGAAACCTTGATAGCCTGACTGACGGGTCATACGGTCCTGGATCCTTGGAGGGGTTACCGGGTTAATGGTTTAAGATGTTTCCGGACTTGGACATGACCAATAAAGGGCTTCCATTTTACGTACTGTTACTAAATAAACCACTTTTTAAAATATTAGTCAATAAACACTATGGTATGATGCATAATTAAATATATTATATTTTTAGTTATTATTATTTATCATTATATTGTGTTTATATGAATTAAATAAAAATATATAATATCATATTATTTATTTTTAATTTATTTATATTTTTTGATATATTTTATTTCAACCATGTCGTACTACATATCATATATATTTTTAGGAAAAGCCTTAAGAGTGTATAGTAGAAATATGATGTAAACATTTAAAAGACAAAATGATGTCATTAGAATTAAATTATTTATTTCATATTTTATTTTAAACTTTAATCTTCCATTTTTCATTTGTATTATAAATTTGATTTTTTTTGTAAATTTTGCGTAACTATATTTATACAATTATATATTTTTTATTTTCATCAAAACAATATATACTTTCTATTAATAAAAGTGATATTGTTTCATTTAGAAAAAATAGTGTTATTTCACTTGTAAAAATGACGCTTTTTCACGTGAAAAATTGTATTGTTTCAAACCAAAAATTGTATTCATTATGTTTATGTCTATTCAGATTTATCAAATGATAACAATAAATAAGAATGTGACAACTATACTTTTACATGACATTTAAAGATTTAGAAGAAAAATATGTGGACATAATTGTCCAAAAAACTTTTAGACTTGCTTCCCCTTTTAATGCTTCCCCTCTTAATATATTATAGATACACAAAAATGATTTAATAACATTAAAATCGGGTTGAGGCATGAAAAAATACAAAAATAGCCAAAAAAGTTCAATGCGTTTTTGCAATTCACGTGGATTTTCAAAAGTATATAAATATGTGCTGTAAATACTTTTACATACATACATGTGTATATCCTATATATATTAAGAAATTTATGGCCTGAATTTCGAGGCGCAAGGCTGAATGGTTATTTTTGTATTATCTCTAATCTCTAACCTCTGATCTATATCTATAACAACATTTATATTTATATTAAAATGGGTTTAGGGGGAGAAACTTTTGATTTTTTTAACTATTTAAGCCCCTTAAATATACTATACAAATTAAGTATTTCACTTATGTTTCTACATAATAGATTTTGTAAATCATTCACAAAATAAATATTTGTGTTAGAAACGTGAATGTTCGTGAAGATTAATCTTGAGATCTTTTTATATACAATGAATATTTATTTTAGTTGATAATTTATTCGTTAGTAATTCTAGAGTTTATATTATGTAAATATATGTTATTAGCAACATTAATATTTTTTAATAATTTATCATATATTCATTTTACTAAATGTGAAAATTTAATGAAAATAAAATCATTTTCTATAATATTTAAAAAATAATGCTATGTAGTATAATTTTAAGCATCGTCTAATTTTGAATTTAACTCTTCTTATTTTATGTGTACTATATTCGAGTACTAAAACTTCTAATATGTACAATATCAAGACACATTATTTGGTAAGACTCTCATTTATTTCACTAGTGAGTGCTATTGATACGTTAATCGATTCACGACCCAATATAAATTTAAATTTGTAAGTATTAAAACTTAGTACATCATCTCTTATACCGTAGCGAAGAAAGAAAATGAATATGCTTAAGTTTTTTCTATGTAATTAGCAAATCAACAACGAAACTAAACTTATTACGTGCAACGTTCGTTAGTTTCTGCTAGTATATTAAAAGGGGTTTGTATTAGTAGAAACTTTTGATTGCCTTATTTATTCTTTGCTTGATTTTTTATTTTCAAATGTTGGTTTCATGAGATGTATCATTGTAATTGGTTTTTTCTAGATATACGTGTAACATTGAACCTGAATTTTCTTTTTTAATTTTGTAATTATTTTTTCTATTTTACCAAATTGAAATAATATGATAATGTTTTTAAGTAAAATTGTGAATAATTATGGAATTTCACTTAAAATAGTGGGTGTTGTACTTGTAGCAACTTGATGATGTTTTTTAATAACATGTAATTATGTATTGAAGTTACTATTTCATAGATTTAAGCGTTGCTCAGTTTTTTATATTATTTTCTGATTTTAAGTTCACTGTTTTAGTAGTTTTATTTTGTTGTAAATGACTGATTGTTAAATTATTTCATTTTAAATAATAATTAAGTTTATTCTAGAGGTAATATATCTTATATTAACACGTAACATATGTAAAGCTTTCTTTAAGACGTAACAAGACATAGAAAAACTGAACATTAACATTCTCGAAAGAATTAGATATTTTCATATTTGTTTGTTGTTTACTAATTTAGAATTTCTTCTAAACCTCCACATCCATATATTTGGTTTGGGTTCTTGTGACTTTTTATTAATAAAATTTTCAATAATATTTCGTTAGGGAAGATATGTTTTTAGAGTAGTTGATGTTTTACGATTGTTAATAATATATTCATAACTAGAATAATATAGTGTAATATGTAACCCAACAAAATTAAGAGTAAAAGATCTTACTAAGTCTTATAATATATTGTTAAACATATATTAACTAACTTATAACTCATGAATACTATATTACTCAGTAATTGTTTAGCATTGTAAATCTTCCTATAATGTTTTTTAATATTATCAAATTCAAAATAATTTCAAAGCTACTACATTTATTTAACATCACTTTCAATTTCTGCATATATATGATTTAGCGATTAAACACAATGATTTTAGGGAAACTTTTAATTTTTATTTTTACCCATTAAGTCTCATTAAATACAATATATGTTAACTTTTGTTGTCATTTAACTCATTATAATTCTATTAAATAATTATTCTCTTACTAATATTTTATAAAATTTATTATTTTATATTATTATGTTATTAGGAAAGTGCATAATCATGTATATGATTTTAGTGATCTTTATATCATGAATAGTATTTCAGTTAATAATAATTAATTATTGTTTATCTACAAGACTATTTGTTCTTTAATTTTTTAGTTTACTAATAAATCTAATAAGTTTTAATGTCATGTTCGTAGTAAAATAATTTATCTAATTTTTTCTTCTTCTCAAATATTTTTTTTAAAATTTTTTCCATCTCATCTCACGATAAATTTTTGTTAGGATTGTGTTTTTCTTAAAACAATAATTCTTATAGATAATTTATTATCTTAAGATGATGTACGACTTATTCAAATTTCATTGTATGTGTAATAATTTATTGCATATTTCTTTTTATCTACAACAAATATGAGAAAATTATTGTTTTATTTTCTTTCTTTTGTGTTAGGTTTATAACAGCCAATGTATTTTATTTCAACGTTGCTAAATATTTCAAAACTTAATATATAATTTTAAAAATCCTCAACATGTGACTTTCGACTAATCTTTCTAAAAGTGACTTATTTTTGTGGCCCAATGATTGTGTCAACTACCCTTATATGCTCGTAAAATTAAATGTTTATTTTTGCAAGTATGTCATATTAGGGCCGCTCTCCAATGCCGGAAATTTTTTTTCCTGCATTGATACTGGGATTAATCCTGACCGTTGGATCTGGCCAGGACAATCCCAGCCATTAGATAACGTTTATATTTTATTTCATTTGCAACCAGCTAAATAGGTCTCCATCTGCTTCTTCTACTTTTCCCTTTCTCCTCTCCTCTTTTCTTTGATTCGACTTCAAATCTAGGGCACGCGAATAGAGCCGGCGATTTTCCTACCCCTCAAGCAGCTCCTCCACCAGCGACTCTACTATCAGTGATGCCTCCTTTCTGTTGTGCCTTCATCGGCTCCTGTCGCATCTCCCACATCGAGGACTCTGACACCGTAAAAAATTGGTTCGCCTAGACAACCACCACCATCTAGCAAGAAGATCGAAGGCTCTGGTCTTTGTCCTCATCTCTTTGTGGTCCGAGCTCTCCTTGCTCTTTCTCTCTAAGTATCGTCCGCTCACTCTCAGTCGCTCTCTCTCTCTCTCTCTCTCTCGCTCTCTCAGACGTTTATTTTTCGTACAAGAAAAATTTACTCTCTATTTTTGGATTTCATGTTCGAGAGTGAGAAGCCAGGAGGCTTGTCGAGCAAAGCCTCTCTCCCTATTTTTCAAAGTCTGTTTCTCTCTATTTTTTGAAGATCTGGATGAAGTGTGTTTCTCCCTTCGCGAACGACCAGAAGTTAGGGCACAAGAAAGGTACGCTTCTCCTATTTCAATCTCTCTCAGCACCCTATTTTTCATTAATTTTAGTATGCAATATTCTCTGGACTAAGTCTATTTCTCCATTTGCGAACGATCGAAAGCTAGGGCACGCAAATGATTAATTTCTTTAAGTTCGAGTTGATTATGGCAGTTTCTCAGTAGTCTACTAAACAATACACAACAATTTCAGAACTAGATCTAAAAATTTTACAAATTAATCTACAAATTCAAAGTTAATAACTACAATTTTATAATATATCAACCCATTCATAAATAAAATCTTACAAATTAAGAGTTTACACATCACATAATTAAGAAAATGCATCTAAAATTGAATAATTTCAAGAACCCAAAACACATAAAAATCTAGGGTTTGAGAGAGATTTAAATAGAGATATTACAAAATTGGTGAAATATATCCATAAAACATTCATAAAATATGAATAATTTCAAGATTTGAAGAACACATTTAAGATATCAAAAGAGTTAGAAATATACTTAAGGTTTGAGGAGTTCTTACTAGTGATTTGAGAGATTGAGAACTTTTTTTTGTGAATGAGAGTGAGATAAAAGTGAGAGGATGTAATGCCGGCGAAATGGCAGTCAAACTTCAGCCACAATCGACGACGAACTGCGGCTTGTTTGCGGGCTGAGGGGTTGTCTTCTTCTTAGCGGGCTGTCAGATAAGCTTCTGCTTTCAGTTGCGGGTATTAAAGGAAATGCTGGAAGGCGTCTTTGCAAAAGACGTCTTCTACGTGGCCCATATTTGGGCCACGCCACCACGAAGGCGTTTGCAAAGACGTCTTCGTCCTAGGTGTCCAAAACTACTTACTTTTGGAATTAGATTCAAAAGTACCGTATTTTAATTATTTTTTTCCAAAACTACTGTATAATACTCAAAAATCCGCACAATAAGACAGACCCTAGAATAATTTACAATACTAATATAATTTTTGGTATTGAGTTATATGTTATCATGTATCTTAAGAAATAATAATCTATTCATATGTAGACTCTTAGAAATAAAAATCTTTCAACACTCATCTAAATGATATAAAAAATTACAAATTTTCATAAATTCAAAAATATAGGAAATTTCTCCAGTTATTGATGACCATCTCACTTGCTTCCAAGGGGATTTAGATTCGATCCAGGAAAAACGCGATATCTTCTTCTGTTTAAAAAAAACTCATCAATATTCTCTTTTCTTCATGAAGGTTCAATTTTCTACTTCATGAAGCTTCAATTGGTTTCAGACATTATTCTAGAATCGACCGCCTCTTCTAGTTCAACTAAGCCGATTAGCCCTCACATTCAGAAGACATTTATTAATGATGATGCTAATGCGGACACTCAGTTAGTTCATGTATATGATCATTTGGATGCTTTAATTATGCCATCACGTTTGATCCTAATAAGGTAGATATCTCAAACAATCCTGTTGTTTCCCATTTGAGGCTTCAACCTATTGAAGGTTCAGGTGCTCCCCTTCAACATGTAACTCTTTCAGAGTTTGACAGTGAGAATATTGAGTCAGATTTTTCTCATACTGATGTTCAAGAGGGTAATCATGCGCTGATAGAATAGAAAGTTCTTATTGGAAGGTGGTTAATGCTTGTTATGGGTGTTTTCCCAACCACCAATGATCCGAAGACATGTGCTGCGCCGCATCAATGGGGGCCTCGATGAAGGAGCATTTTGGAGGAAAAGAATTGACCTCATCTGTCAATACCGAGGATGCTCAGGTTGCATAGACTCTAGCATATGTAAAAGTAGGAACAAGTGCACAAAGGGAGCCCGGATAGCCACAAGCGCAAGGTCATCATTATTCACCGAAAGTGACAGTCAATAGGTCTAATCTCCATAACAAGATGTTAGGATAGCCTCCGTACGATCATTTCGACATTTAATGCTACACATTTTATGTCAAGGTCACCTCCCATTCTGTCCAATCGAAGACATACATCGTGTCTTGTGAGGCTTCCCCAGCATGCCTCTAAGAGGCTTCTTCAACACATTTCCTCCCATCAAAGACCCAGGTGTAAATACATCTACCAACAAATGGAAGACGTATGCCTACTATTTCCTAAGGAATTAGGCCAGAATATCGAATATACACTGACTTAGGAATTAGAGGCCCTTAGACAAGGCAACCCCCCTCCCCGGGGTTCGTTGCTCTTTGAGTTCTTTGTTTGTGTTTTCATAGACATTGAGGATACGAGGAACTCATCCCCGAGAGAAGACCACATGAAGAATGCTGTTGAAAGTTTTCGGCTAAAATAGTTGACATTTTATATGGGAAACGACCGCAAAACAACTCATGTTTAAAGTATTCGGAACCCTTGAGAACATGCTTCGTATTCTGCGCTGATGAAGTCCATGACAAAAGGAAGGACCCACATTTCACCCACTAAAAGAGAGATTTTCTAACACCATGGCAATTACCTAGCAAAGGAAGAAGAACACAATGGGTGTAGTCTCCAAGGTAACCAGAAGGGGGGAGGAAAGGCGTGCCAGTCACCGTTCGAATCATAACTGTCTCTTGCACAAAAATGATCCTCCCCTATGACGCTAAGGCTCGCCGGCGGGATCACCATGTGTTGACGAAATCCTGGGGGGAGGCTATCGAGGAAAGGGTAAGGTGACGTTCCATCTTGGAGGAACTGCCACCATTAGAGGAAGTCAGGGCCAAGACGAAGCCAATGTTTGAAAGGGAAAGTCCCCCCTTTTATGAGGATCTATTTGGGGCCACCCTAGAAAGACGATAGGCCCCACTGAAATTTATGTACGGGCTCGTAGGCCAAACCTAATTCGGTACTCCGGTTAAGAAATGAGGATGGTCAAGACTTATTAGATCGACCTCTAATGCCATCGGGCTTTTAACACCAGGGGCACGCCAACGTGGTCCCCCTTGACACCTCCAAATGAAGTGAATGATCCAACAAGGAGGAAGGACCCATCGAATTGTCAACTGCCCGGAAGACGATTGTAGAAGAACTCGAAAGACCAAGACGGTCAATCTTTCTCCTACCAGAACAGCCGGAGAGGAAGGATAAGGATAAATCCATACCTCTCCATGAGCAGAATATGGAGCTCGTGAGGTCCTACCATCGATGAGAAGATGCATCTCGGGAGGAAGAATGTACCAAGCCCAACAAGGGATGGAAAGACAACTCAGGAAATGAGGAGCCCAACCTCATTAGGAGGCATGCTACAACGCATACTCGCTAGATCATGGAGCTATTTGGTATTCTGAGATGCTCCCATCGTAATGGAAGCATCAAGACCATAAGATATGAATTTAATAAATGCACATTTTCCCCTACCAAAAAATCGACTTTCTATCACCATGGGGAATGACTGCAAAACAACTCATATATTCAGCACCCTTGAGAACAGGCTTTGTATTATACACTGATGAAGTCCGTGATGATAGGAAGGACCAACATTTACCCTACCAAAAGAGAGACTTTCTATCACCATGACAATTACCTAGCAAAGGAAGAAAGACACAATGGGTGTGGTCTCTAAGGTAATCAAGAGGAGGAGGAAAGGAGAGCCAATCACAGTTTGAAACATAACGGTCTCTTGCACGAAAATGATCCTCCCTCATGACGCCAAGGCTCGTCAGCGGGATTACCACGCGTTGATGAAATCCCAGGGGGAGGCTATCGAGGAAAGGGTGAGGTGACATTCCATCTCGGAGGAACTACCACCATTTGAGGAACCCGGGACCAAGACGAAGCCAAGTTTTGAAGGGGAAAGTCTCCCCTTTTATGAGGTTCTAGTTGGGGTCACCCTAGAAGGACAATAGGCCCCGCTGAAATTGGTATACGGGCCAGTAGGCGAAACCTAATTTGGCGAACCAGTTAAGAAATGGGGATGGTAAAGACTTTTTAGATCGGCCTTCAAAGGCACCGGGCTTTTGACACCAGGGGCATGCCAACGTGCCCATCGACACCTCCAAACAAAGCGAATGAGCCAACAAGGAGGAAGGACGTGGGGAATTGTCAACTACCCGGAAGACTATCGGTAGAAGAACTTAGTGGATCAGGGCAGTCAATCTTTCTCCTGCCAGAACAATCGGAGACGAAGGATAAAGATAAACTCATACCTCTCCATGAGCAGAATATGGAGCTCGGGAGGTCCTACCGTTAATGAGAACGCATCTTGAGAGGAAGAATGTACCAGGCCTAACAAGGGATGGAACGACAACTTAGGAAATGAGGAGCCCAACCTCATTAGGAGGCATGCTACAACGCACGCTCGCTAGATCATGGAGCTAATTGGCATTCTGAGATGCTTTCATCATAATGGAAGCATCAAGACCATAAGGCATGAATTTAATAAATACACATAAGTTTCATAGGGTTTATTTGGGGAACATTTCTCCACTCACTCTCAGTCAGAGCAGAGGAAACATGTTTCTTTTTTAAACGATCAATGCCAAGGTGTAACTGACGATGAGGCCATGTACTCAGCAACATTTATCAAATAAAGGGAAGCGAGCAACTCTTCTATGGCGTACGATGAAAACAAAAAGTGATGACTGGTGAGGTGCTCTAGCTCACAAGTCGGGACTAAACAAAAAGTGATTACTGATGAGGTGCTCTAGGCTACCAGTCAGGATTAAATAAAAAGTGATGACCGGTGATGTGTTCTAGCCCACTAGTCGTGATCAAACAAAAAGTGATGATTGGTGAGGTGCTCTAACCCACCAGTCGAGATTAAACAAAAAGTGATGACTGGTGAGGTGCTTTAGCCCACCAGTCAAAATAAAACAAAAATGATGTATGTCGCTCTCCTCGGCTTGCAGAAGGGATCAATGATCTAGCCAAAGCAGACACGCCTGGCTAGATATCGATAAGTGATGTTTGTCGAACTCCTTAACTCACAAACGGGATCAATGATCTAGCCAGAACAGGCATGCCTGGCTAGATATCAAAAAGAGATGTCAGTTGAGCCCCTCATCTCGCAGACGGGATCAAGGATCCAGTCAGAGCACTCACGCACGACTAGATATCGACAAATGATGTCTGTCGAGCTCCTCGGCTCATAAAAGGGATCAAGGATCTAGCCAGAGCAGGCACACGTGACTAGATATCGCTAAGTGATGTTTGCCAAGCTCCTCAACTCATAGACGAGATCAAGGATCTAGCTAGAGCATGCACGTCTGGCGACAAGTGATGTATGTCAAGCTCCTCAGCTCGCAGACGAGATCAAGGATCTAGTAGGAGTGGGCACGCTTGGCTAGATATCTATTAGTGAAGTCTGCTAAGTACTTAAGCTCACAAATGGGGTAAAGGATCTAGTCAGGGTCGGCACGCCTGACTAGACAACAAGGAAGGCAATAATTGTGGGGCGTTCATGCCCATTTGACAGAGTCAAGGAAAAAGATGGACTAAGAGAATGTATGCTCAACTAAAGGTCAGGGTAAAACCCTAATTTGGGGAACGTTTTCCCAACCATACCTCCTAGATGGAAACACAGAACGCTTCATAAAAGTCACGACAGGTCTATACGACCTCAAAACCTCCTACCAAGGGGGCAACCCTTTGGACAAGATAAGTCCACCAAAGAAAATATCAAGGCCCTTTAAGGCTCACTCCAACTCGGGAACACAAGCTTGAGTCACCAAAAGTTAGTAGAGAAATAATGTCTGGCATAATAACTAGAATAACCATGCTTCTCAGGATAAAGGTCTCGTTCAGACCAAGCTAAAGCTCGATTAAGGAAAAACAAAACTATATCTACTTGATGTATGTTTGCAATAGGAAATAAGCAAAAAACATAGATAAATAAAGGAGCCAGAGTAAAAGGAAGTTTACTTTCATTAATAAACGAAGGACTACAAGTATGAGTAAGTACGAAAATCTCCTCGGTTAAATGGGTGAACCCCTCATAGGCTAACTTAAAGGTAAAAGACCCCCCACATCTGGGACGACATCACATGATTTCCACATCTTTCTTGAACTCTTCTTAGGACTGGAAGGCTATGGTCATCCGTCGATCGAGAATCTCGATGACTCATTTTGATGCCCACACCAAGTTAGAATAAAAGTGGATTCAAACCATGGGAAACAAATAATTTTTAAGCTGAGGACGAAAGAACTTAATCTCTCCAACTTAAGGCAAGAAAGGAATGACGCAACTTCACTCGGGTTCGAGACGATTCTGAAGGATATGATTGTAAGGATGCCTTACCCAATCATGAAGCATGTTGCTATAAGCAGCTAGGGGTCCAAAATGAAAGAGGTGGTAAAAGATGGGAGTGGGTCAGAGCTAGTAAAGTTGCTTCATTATGGATTGGAGATTAAGGCGATCGACTGGATATAGGCCTTTTTCAAGGATGATGTTTCTACAACCATAGGCTGATAACCAACGCAGATAAAGGGTTCACTA
Source organism: Datisca glomerata (assembly GCA_003255025.1). Lineage (NCBI taxonomy): Eukaryota > Viridiplantae > Streptophyta > Magnoliopsida > Cucurbitales > Datiscaceae > Datisca > Datisca glomerata. The sequence continues at coordinate 1,152,146 of QANY01007306.1, forward strand.
CACAGGCTTATCGACGGTAAGAAAATCACCATGAATGGAATATTAGCGATCGTGAGGCACAACATTTAAAAGATGACGAAAAGGATAACCTCTAAAATGGAGGAATTCCAAAAAAGGGGAAGGATTACCGTTCCTCAAAGAAGAAGAGTCGAGGGCAAGGGCGATGATTGATAAAAGTTTCAACTCTATCAAGAAGTCAAGGATGAAGGAAATGAGACGGAAGACTATCTATTTATAGGCCGTAAGTGAAGGAGGAAACAACTCATTTAATGGGGGTATTTGAGTTGACCATGATGGCAACCACTGGAACCATCCTACGCATAGCAAACGACCATTTCACGAATCAATGAAAGGATGGTGGAAGACCAAACATCATCCAATCAACCACAAGGGTGATACAACGCGCCATGAATGAAGCGACAGGGAGTCGGGCTCCTTTACGCATGCCCATGTGCCATTAATTCCTCCACTCCCAAAATATCGATGGCATTAAATCACAGAAATAATGAAACGACACACGCACAAGTCACGACAAAAGTCAGAGAGGCAATTAACTCCATTCGATGCAATTCTCTCTGAGAAAGAAATTCTAAACGCAAGTGTGAAATACACAGAGGCAGCTCAGATGAGGAGCTTAGATAATGAAGTCTTAGGACCTAGCTAAGCGAAAGCCACCCAAGTCCTCGACTGGGGTGTTTTGAGTGCTTTACCAACCACCAATGACCCGATGACACATGTTACGTCGCATCAAGGGTGGACCCCCAATGAAGGATCATTTTAGAGGAAAATAATTGAACTCACCTAGTCAGCACTGAAGATGCTCGGGTTGCACAGACCCGAGCATATGTAAGAGTAGTAATGAGTGCATAAACAGAGCTCGGATAGCCACGAGCGCAAGGTCATCATTATTCACCGAAACTGGCACTCATGTTTTTGGAATGTTGCCCTATATGTTTTTTAAGCTAATGAGAAAGTAAAGCTAATGATAGGGAATCTTGCCCTGAATTTTGCCCTAAATTGGAAGGTTTGTTCTTGGGGATTTTAATTATATTTTGGAACTCAAACTACTGGTAGCATCATGCCTAGTTCTTGTGAAGACTTCTGGGCTACTTTAGTTGTTTGTAATCTTATGGATTTGAGACTAAATGAGCTTTTTATACTCGAATTGGACAAAGTCATCGCGGTATGGTTCTTTCTCACTTGGATATGGCTCTTTGTTCTACTTCATTTCTCGATACTCGGTCTCAGGTCTCTAGCATTACTCTATCGAGATTACATTCAGATCATCATCCAATATTGGTTTCTTATTCTATGGGCATTTCTTCGGGACCTTGACCTTTCAAATTTCAGGGTATTTGAGTTTCCAATCCCTTTATAATTGATTTGGTTCATTCAGTTTGGTCAACCTCTATTGCAGGTAGTGGTACAAGGATTTTTTTTCAATAGTTAAAAATTCTTAAGACAACCATGAAAAAATGGAGTTGGGAGATTTTTGGCAATGTTGCCCTAAATTTTTCTAAAGCTAATGAGAAAGTAAAGCTAATGATAGGAAATGTTGCCCAGAATGTTGCCCTGTATTGGGAGGTTTTTTAGAATGTTGCCCTGAATGATTTTTGATGCTCTTTCCCGACTTGAAGTTGATGCTCATGTTGATTTACATACAGCCCTAGGACAACAAGATTTTTTTAGAGAAAAAAATAGGGTTAAATGGTTTGCGGATGGTGATTGAAACTCTAACGTCTTTCACTCTTTTCTTAAACGTAGAGGGTGTAATAAGCATTTTTCTTCCATGAAAATTGGTGATGATATTTCTTATGATCCGGTTGAGATTGGTGAGCATGTCATATCATATTAGCAACATCTATTTTCATATTCTGGTGATTGTAGTTCGGGTCATTCTATTATTCATGAGCATATTCCTTCTTTGGTCAATGATGTGGAGAATGCGTCGCTTCTTCAGGTTCCTTCTTTTGATGAGGTGAGGAAGACTGTATTAACATTGATTCTCTTAGTGCTCAAGGCTCGGATGACTTCTCAAGTAAATTTATTGTCATTGTTGGGATATTTTAGGATCAGATTTGGCCTTGGTCGTGCAAGAATTTTTTCATACATGTCAAGTTTTACTAGATTTGAACTCAAATTTTATGGTACTTATTACGAAGATTCCTAATGCTATAGTGACTGGCCAGTTTCGACCTATTGCTTTAGGTAATTTTCTATTTAAAAATATCACCAAGATTATTAGTGATCGTCTTTCTGTTATTTGCTCTCGAATTATTTCTCTCAATCAGTATGGTTTCATTGGGGGACGTCAAATTGTTGATTGTATTGCTAGTGCATCTGAATGTTTTGAGCAATAGTAGTCGTGGTGGTCATGTTGCTATGAAAATTGACATTCATAAAGCTTTTGATTCCACCAGTAGGGAATTTCTCTTTCAGGTTCTGAGTTGTTTTTGTTTCTCTGAGTGTTTTATTGCATGGATTAATAATATATTTGACTCAGCGAGGATCTCAATGCTTATTCATGGGCCTACTAAGAGCTTTTTTAGATGCTCACGAGGTGTGCGACATGGTGATCCCCTGTCCCCACTTCTTTTTTATTTGGCTAAGGACTTTTTAAGCATATATCTTTCAAGTTTGGTAGATTCAAATTCATTGGTTTCAGTATCTTCACCGATTAGGATGCGTGCTCTGACTCATTTTCTCTACGCGGATGACGTTCTTCTTTTCTGCAAGCCTTCTTCTAAAAATCTGTAAGTGGCATTAGATGTTTTTTAGGTTTATGATTCACTATCTGGTCAACGGGTTAACTGTGATAAATCCTACATTTATTTCAACAAGGGCATCTCAGGGACTTGTATCACTAATTTTTTTTATCAATGTCTAGAATGCTTAAGGCAGGAGATTCTATAACTTATTTATGGGTTCCTCTCTTTGGTGGTGCGTTTAAATGTCAGTGGTTTATCCCTTGGGCTGATAAAATTAACAGTAAATTAGAATCTTGGAAGGGTTTAACTTTTTCTATGGCAGGTAGATTATATCTCATTAATTTGGTGATCCAATGTTCATTTTTTTATTCCTTTTAAATTTATCATTGGCCATCCTCTCTTTTGAAAGATTTAAATACTATTATTAGAAACTTCTTTTGGATAGGTTCAGTTGATACTCGTAAGTCTGTTCCAGTGTCTTCAAAGTTATACGGCAAACCTAAAGAGGAAGGTGATCTTGGTATCAAAGATCTTTGTATTCTTAACAAGGCAATGTTGAAAAAACTCACTTAGAGATTGCTGACTGAGAACTCAATGGTTTTTAGTTATTTCGTGCCCATTACTTCACACATGATCACCGACCGAGGTCATGGTATATTACTTCTTTTGTCTGGTCTATCCTGAAATGTCATTATAATCCTTTGATGCTTGAGTCTAGGTGATTGATTGGTCGTCACTCTAAATTTGCTTTTGGATAGACAGCTGTTTTGGAACTCTGTTGATTATTTTGATTGATGATCGCCATTTGTTACCTCCTCCTTTGGAGTCCATTGTGAGAGACATGTACATTGATCGAGGGCTTGGCGTCTCCCTGTGTCTTTTCATTATTCTCATTCGAAACTTACTTTTGAGATTGAGGGGACGGTTGTCAACTCTGACACAGACTTATGAGTTTGGACACGCCATTTAGATGATGTTATTTCTTCTAAAGCTACATGTGCCTCTCACGCTGAGGGTGGGAATTCTGTTAGTTGGGGTAAACAGATTTAAAAACCATTCATTCCACCCTCTCAGTCTATCTTTACCTGGCGTTTGTTCCATGAAAAAATGTCTACTGACTTTGTGTTGCGTGCTCGTGGCTACATTTTTTTTCTTGATGTCATCTTTGTTATGCTGCGGAGGAAGACTTACATAATCTATTTATATAATTCCCTTGTTCTCATGTACTATGGGATGTCGTGTCAAGTACTTTTGGGAATGATATTAAATTTGACGGTACTCTCTTAGATCTTTGGCAGACGGTGATGAAGATCTCTTTTACCACGCAATTGAAAACTTTATGGCAGACTTCCATTATTACCATATTTTAGGTGGTGTGGTTCCTTCTGTTGGATCAAATTATAGATTTTGAAACAAAATTAATGAACCATGACTAGTTCACGGGAAGAATATAAATTTTTTTCCATACAAACGTTTAATTCCATTAAACACAAAATCAATCAATGAATATGCATAATCATATAAACGTATCAAAAAAATATAATTTATATATTTTCAATTAATGGAGAGATTCTGATTTGACGGGATCCAATCTCTATTTCATGTTCTTCATTCTTGAGATTCGCAAAGCTATCAATTGATCCTTACACCGGCAACCACTCATTAGATTTTGTAAATCTCTTAAGGATTTTCGTAGGAATTGAGTGTGTGATCTCAAAACAACTATTGAAAGAGAAAATAATTTTTTTCCTCTCTCCTGCTGTGAAATCAGCGACAACTATGGTGCAAATTGGAAGAGAGAATTAATTATGAAAATAAATTTTTTTTTCTTTTTTCTACTCTAATTAATACCCTTAGGGATATGGTTTTCCCTAGGGATAATGACGCAATCCCTTATACAATAAAGTCAAAATATCCCCTCTCCTTATACTATGATGTGCGATTTTTACTTCTCCCCCAGAGCTAAAATTGTGTCCAGATTCAGCAGCATAAATTTATCTCCTATCAATTAATTAATTAAATTCTTTTATTTACTAATTATCCAATAATTAGAAAATAACAAAATAATTAATTTGAACATTAATTTGCTCTTCACTAATGTAGTAATGACACACATCTCATACGGGGCTCGGGAAGTGTATCTTAGTTCAAAACACATTTTTGGTTCAACTGTCATTGTTTTTCATTCATATCCTTATGAGCTACTCCTGAAACTGAATGAAGCCACATGAATAAATTCATGGGATTCAAATACCCTGCTAATTTCTCTCCATAAATTCTAATATATTTAATCTCGACATCATACGAATTTACTATAGGTCTGATGCCAATAGAACTCTCGATTCACCCGCACTATATTTTCTTTTGGTACAAATAAACATTTATATTTCACGGTCCACATAAGATTTTACGATAGTACTTTTAGTGAATATCAATAACAAGAGCGGGATGTAAAATTATATTTTACCCCTCAAGTTATTATTTTTTTAACTGCTTTATTGATTGTGAATAAGAAAGACATATCAGTGAAGTATCTTATACATATCACCATGTCTTATTCAATGACTCATATCATCTACTATCATGCCCAATTTATTTATTCACACACTCATCAATAAATCATAAAGTGATATTGTTACTTTTGCAATCTTTTACCACGAATTCTATATATGTGAATCACACAACTCTAACATAGTTGAACCATGATCCCAATGGCCGAGGTATTGTCTGGTAATTCAAACTCACTCCTTTGGCGTATCAAAGATCGCAAGTAACTAAGTCAAGTTTCGTATTTAGGATTAAAATAATTATGAAAAAACCCTTAAGGTGTAACAATTAGATTTACAAGTACATACATATTTCATAACATGTCTAGGTCAACCATTAGATTCTCCACTCCCATTCCCCGAGACCGGCATCCTTTGGTTCAACCTAACAGTCATAATTGGATTCAATTGCCTAGTTGATTCTAAGACTGCTAATAACATTCTGAACTATCTCAGAAGAGTTTATTTGGAAGACCGCTCGGTCTTTACTCTTTTTACATTGGTAATAGTTCCATGACTTAAGTAAGTTAAAAACGCACTTTGAACTAAAGTAGGCGTGTACAGTCTCATATCCCCATTCCTTCCAGATGACCATCAAATATTTTGTAACTTCTCTGTGTAAAGTCTTCGTGAATAGATCTACCATGTTGTTGATAGTTGATATGTGTGTTACTTGAACATCTCCTCGCTAAACTCTCTCTTTGATGAGGTGATACTTCTACTCTACGTGTTTGGATATTTGGTAACTTCTCTGTTCCTTCAAATTTGCTACAGCATTACAATTGCCACAATAAAGTGTCATGGGTTTGTTAACATCTGAAACGACTTCCAAAATTTTTAAGAACTTTCTAAGCCAGACAACCTCCTTTACAGCTTCACAAGCTACCATATACTCAGCTTCTATGGTAGAATCAGCAATGCAAGATTTCTTGGTACTTCTCCACCATTCAGGATGAACACTGATCCTGAAGTAGATCTCTTGGAATTCTTGTCTGCTTGGAAATCGGAGTCGGTATAACCCGTCATATTCAGGTTAGTACTTGAATTCACAAGCATATAGGTCCTCGTTCTCCTAACATACTTGAGGATATGCTTGACATAATTATAATTCTCGAGTCTAGGATTAGATTGGAAATGACTCACCACCCCTATGACTTGGTAATTTGTTTTAAAAATAAATCAATTTACTAATTACTTGGTAATTTGTTTATCAAATTAAAAATATGTTAGAAAATTAAAATTTTAAATTGAAAATTATTTTTAACAATGGGGCTAATATTTTGTAAAAGTGCTACAAAATGGTGGGACAACATGGAAACGAAGGAGCAAATTACAGACGTCATGGAGATTAGTTCATAAATTAATTTGTAATTTATTTATTATTCTTTTATGGGTTGTAATTAGAAATGATCCAATAGGGAGGTCAAATTTAAATGTATGATTTAATTTTAATCGCGCATCATCATATAACATGTTGTATAGATTAGGGATATGTCAATATCAAATAGCCATGTAACATGTACATGCATCATTGTAGATTAATTGATAATGGTTATTATTTAATTACAATGTGAAATTTATAATGGTTATGATTTTAAATTGAGATTTAAAATTAAAAAGGATTTATAAATTTCATCACGTTTTTCAAATTAATAAAAGTTATGTTTTTTTGAAAAATAACCAAAAATATATTTTTTCAAAAAACGAAGTGGGAGGGTCGTTTACGTTGAAACGTTCTCAGGTCTCCAACGCAAACTTGATCGTGCCACGAGGAAGGGTTAGAATCGTCTGTAGCAATCCTTACTTGAATGTGAGAAACTTTGTAATCGTGTCATTTTGAGTCATCGAGTTGCTTTAGAAGTTAAGACTTCTAAAGGGAGTGGTGGGGTAGGGTCGTCCCATAGACGGACTGTTAGTCCATAACAACCTTTAAGAGTCGATGTGTTGGTTAAACACTTAGATTGAAGCACATTGGAATCCCCTCATAGGGGCTACTCAATGGGGCCAAGGTGACCAAAACCATTTGTGATTGGTTAAGCTCGATATGGAGACATTTAAGCGTTAACCAAACGAGAGGAATCTTGATGCTATAGGAGATAGTTTGGACATCATCCCTCGATGAGACAAGCTATCATTTTTTATCGTAACATCATGAAGGACATATTTTTTTCAATGGATTTTAAAATATTTAGTAGTTGCATCATGCATCATACTTTCCTAAGCAGTTGAGCATTTATTTACACCGCTTTATTTATTCTTTTCAGTAATCATGTCGCTATCCTCTCTCTCAACTATTCTTAAGGTGAACAAATTCAAAGATGAAAGTTATGTGGATTGGAAATGAAATCTTGATATCGTGCTGAAGGTAGAAAATCAAATGTTCATGCTCACTACCATTTATCCTCTTGAGCCTATTGCTGAATCGACTCAAGAGGAAAATGATGATTACGCTTCTTGGTTACATTCTGATGAGATCGTCAGATATTACATCTTGGCATCTATGAGCAATGTGTTGTAACAGCAGCATCAGAACTTTGAGACCACCGCTGATATGTTATTAAACATCAGTGAAATGTTCGAGGATCGGGGTCGTCAACCCAGATAGACAGTTGTGATTAACTTCATGAATGACAGGATGTAATCTGGAACTTCTGTCAAAGAACGTATGATATTGATCATAAGTTATCTGAATGAGATATAGATCATGGGTGCTGAAGTCAATAGTGAGACTCAAGTGGATAGATCCTAGAGACTTTGCCTAGTACCTTTGAGAACTTCAAGCTTAATTATTTGATGAATAAGCTGAACTACTCACTTCCTGAGCTCACGAAGGAGCTCAAGCTGCTGAGACCCTGCTTCTGAAGGGCAAAAGGAAATCTAGAGAGGCTAACTTTACTGAAAGTAGGCCTTCCACCTCTAGCTCTAAGAAGAAACAGAGAAGGGGTCCAAGAAACGTGAAGAAGTAGAAGCCGAGAGCTGTCAAAGGCAAGAGCACCGCGAGGGAATGAAGCACTAGTATCGGTCGCATCAGTGGGAACTTGTAAATTATGTTTTGAGAAACATTTTATTATTTTACGCGATGTTTATTATGTCCTGAGTTTTAGGAAGAATTTGATTTCTATTGGTGCATTAATTGAGAAGCGATTTGATCTAAAATTCATTGATAAAGATATTGGTATTTTTAGAAATGAATGCTTAATTACTATCGCATGGTACGCCACGACAAAATGGTGTGTCAGAGAGAAGGAATCGAACTCTGATAGATATGGTTAGATTCATGATGAGTTACTCATCCCTCTCAGATTCGTTCTAGGGATATGCCTTACAGCGGCATATATTCTGAACCAAGTTCTATCAAAGACGGTACATGGTACACCATATGAAAGATAGTATGGACGAAAGTCATCTGTTCACCATTTTAGAATATGGGGTTAAATAGTTGTATCTTTTAATTATTTTCTTTTTTACTTTAGAATCTCAATAGAAAAGCTTGTTATACTAAGTAAAATAATTATTTTATTCATTGAATTAAATAGTTGCATCACTATAAATTAATTACATCCAAAAAAAGTATTCATTTAAACAAAAAGTTACAATAATCATGAAGACTCTAAGTATCATAAATTTATTATTTTTATTTATTAAATTTGAGAGTTGCATTACTATAAATTACGCACATCCCAACTAGGTCAAAACTTACCTATTTATCAATCGCTTGCAACAATCTAAAAAATTAACCCCCATGCGCTAGCCTCGATAAATCCTATACTAGAAAAAAAAACTCCATTGGGGAAAACCCAGAAAATGAAAAAGAGTACTAGCCATAAGAACAAACCCATACAAGACATTAAAAATATGAATCATCTATAATTCATTTTCATTAACATCTAAATCTTGAATGATGTCGTCTAGTCATTGTTATCTTCTTTTGATGGCATCACTCCAATCTTTAATACAGATGAGGGCTTCAACAATATCAGGAGCTAATCTACTCCTTTTTTCTTCATTTACACGTCCACCTGCACTAAAAGCAGACTCCGATGCTACTGTAGAGATCAGAGAGGTTATTAGATCACACAGCATAATATAAAGAATTGGAACTCATTGAATTTGCTTTCCACCATTACAAAATATCTAACTCATCATTTTCTTTAATTTCATATTCTGTTTCAAAAAAATTATAAAATTCTGATCTATGAGGAGTAGAAATAATGTTCTTCATTTTAAATTTCATTCTTTGTTGAAAAATATCCATAGAACTACCTACTTGTGTAGATGATCTACTACCATCATTAATGTTACAATCATTATTTTTATATTTTGATTCATATATTGAATAAAATGAATTTAATTCTGATGTTAGTTCTTTAATATCTACGACGGGGGAAAGTCCTAAATTCTCATAAATTAAATCAATAAAAATTATAACTCCAACTAATTTTATCCTAGGATCCATAGCAGTGGCAAAACAAAAATCCTAGGAATATTCTGCCAATATTTCGAAAAGAATCATTTTTATTATAACGTGCAAAAATGCTAGTAATTTCTAAAAATTAGCTAAGAGCAAGATGTGAAGTTGCATAGTAAATACCAGAGCAAATATTCATTGAAACATAAAAAGGTTCCAAAAACTCAAGAAAATAATTAGCTATTTCACAACTAATACTATTTACAACATTTTTACCTTTTTTCATTTACATAATTATAAATTACACTCCGATAAGGTTTTGTTGTCAGTAACATTAAATATGTAGAGTTCCACCTAGTTTCTACATCCAACTGTAGCTTTCTTGGTTTTAAACCAAAATCTTTGCATGATTTTAATATTCTAATTGTCTAGTATTTGAATTCATAATATATGAAATAGCATAACGTATTTCTTCTGAATACGGTGATATTTGTTCCATTCCCACTTCAACAACTAAGTTAAGTATATGATAAACACACTGCATGTGTAATAAAAAAAATAAACAAAATTCATTTATTGAATAAAATATCCATTTAAATAAAAAATATTATCTATTTATTTAATTAAATACATTTATCTCAAAAATATATTTAATAAATTATTTGACAAAATGTATTGAAAGACAATTAAAGTATAACACAAACAATATTTACACAAAAATAGTCTTGGTCTAGTGGTAAGGTGTCCTATTAATAAGGAAGAGGTCAATGGTTCAATCTTCAATATATACAAAATTAATGATTATTTGAGATAAAAAGAACTTGTCCATGGGCCGGGCCGGGCCATGTGTTAGGCTCGGGCTTGGCCCGCGAGCCTTAACCGGCCCAATACTGTTCACACGCGGGCCGGCTGGTTTCGTAGGTTGAAGTGGCCCACTTGCCACATCTAAGTACGACTGACAACAAAACATTTGTTAGCACGAAAGCTCATTTTCTCAAAGAAGATTATATTAAAAGTGTACAACCGAGAAGCACAGTTGTACTAGAGAAATTATTGAGTGGGATAACACTAACTCCCCAATCATAAATTGTTTCTGATTCAATAATGGAAGAACCACGACAGGAGCCAGAGCTATGGAGCCTTGACGTAGTGGGAGAGCTATGAGACAACCTGAAAGGTACATGTTCTATGGAGAAGCTTTGACAGTTGTCTCATACAAGGACCTAGATGAACCAATCTCTTACTCGGAGGTCATGGCTGGTCCTGAAGTAAACTTATGGCAGGAAGCCATGAACATTGAGATACATCGATGTACTCGAACAGAGTCTAGAAACTTATAGATTCTCTTGAAGGGATAAAACTCGTAGGATGAAAATGGATCTATAAAAGAAAAGAGGTTTAGATGGGAATGTGGAGACATTCAAAGCTAGCCTGGTAGTCAAGGGTTACACCCAAAAAGAAGTATATACTACAAGGACAACTTGAAGACTCTGGAAGTTATTCCAGACGCTGACAAGCCCATGACACTTTATTTACACCAACAGAAAAATGTAACGCACAAGATCGATAGTTGATTTGCCATCAAATCGATAGTTGATTCGACATCGAACCGATAATGGAGCCGTACGATGTCAGAATCAAATAGGTCAAGAATTTATGGAGATAAATTCACCAAGCATTTGAATCTTAAGCTCTATTCATGTAGGTCCATTCGATCTCAGAAATAGCTCAGAGAACAAGAATAGAAAAACGAACTAAGTTGGACAAAAATGTGTTTTGGTGCCAAGGCATATTTTCTACACATATATGTGATAGGTGATATCACTTATGTTAGTTAAGTGTAATTGTTGTATTAAATTAATTATTTATTATTTTTTAATTATTAGATATTTAGTTAAATAAAACTAATTAATTAATTGATAATGATCAATTATATTTATCAATTTGATTGATGAATTTTGATACAACTAAAACTCTAAGAGTTCATGTAATTTTCAGAAATAATAGATAATTAGGTGAAATTTCAAAAATTATATAATATATGGGTATATTTGTAAATACTAAAACTTACATTTTGATAAATATCTAATAGCAATTTGATTGCAAAGGGAGAATGAGTATTAGATACGGTTGTTATCAACACACAAAAAAAGAAGAGAAAAATGTTTTCTCCTCTCACTACTGTTGCCGTCAAAATGAATCTGAAGAATGAAGATTTGATTTTTCTTCTCCAACCGTTTTGAGAGCCCACAGTCAAATTCCTACGTAAAATTCTTCTGAGATATATTTTTTAAATTAACGAGTGCTTGTTGATGGACTAATTCACAAATCGTTCGTGAAAGATCAAGTTCATGATTTTGATCTTAAAGCTTGAAGAACACGAAGAACGCTCGAGGGAGTTCCACCAGTTCAGAAATTTTCCGATATAGAGTGTGGGTTAAAAATCATTTTCGCTTAATCTATTCATTTTAATATTGTATATACATGATCAAACTAAAATTGGTTTTAAATTATTTAATATGATTAAATAAGTTAAATCAATTTTTTTTATATTTCGCCAACGAACCGTTCGTGGTTCAAATCTAATTTCCTTTAATTTTTAAAATTGATCGATCCTAGAAATATGAGAATGTGAGATTCATAATAAATCATACATTCAAAATTAACCTCTCTAAGCTCAATTTTAATTACAACCCATAAAAAATAATAAATAAATTACAATAATTAAAAAAACATTCTTCAAGGCGTGTGTAATTATCTCCTTCTCTTTCAAGAAGTCCCACCTCTTTGTAATCGTTTACTAAGGTTGTCCCACCTCTTTATAATCCTTTATTAAGGTCCAGTCCCATTTTCAAAATTCAAAATTCAAATTTCAATTTAAAATTAATTTTCAATTTTCTTTGATAAACAATTACCAAGTAAATTAATCAATTGATTTATTTTAAAATAATTTATAAAATAAATTATAATTAATTAGTGTTGAAAAATTATCAAATTAAATAAATCTAATTTTTAGGGACTGAATTGGGTTTGGAATCAAATCTCAAGTCCTTGCGAATCATTTGGGCCAAACAATACTTGTCGAGTCCAAAACCTCAACAGGCTTGGTGGGTCTATGTCAATCCACAACCCAACATGGTCTTGCGCGCTAGGGTTTCCTAAACACTTATATTGTCACCTAGGGTTTCAAAAACCCTAGTGATGACACAAGACACGGAACCGTGGCGGATGGTGGACGGCGCGACGACGGTCGATAGACGGCGGATGGCGCGACGGCGATCGACGGACAGCGGATGACTTCTCAGATTTATGTGACAGTTTGATCGGAACACGTTTGCGATGGATTTACATGAAATTCAATGATACAATTCTTGCAAAATTAAATTACATAAAATCATATGCCACAATTTCGGCGTGCATCAATTCTAAAATTGAAAAATAACACCTTGAGCCTATGATTTTTGAATATGCATATTCAGTATTTAAAAGTATGTATGGCTGAATATGATGATGGGTCATATTCAAAGCATGTTTGAATATATTTTATGGATGGATCCCGATCGATTGGATCAAGTTTTAGAATTTGAAGAAAAATTAATGAACCATAACTAGTTCATGGGCGGAATATAAATATTTTTTTCATACAAGCATTTAATCCAATTAAACACAAAATCAATCAATGAACATGCATAATCATATGAACGTATCGAGAAAAAATTGAAACAATTTTTATATTTTCAATTAATGGAGATATTTTGATTTGACGGGATCTAATACTCTCTCGCATTCTTCGTTATTGAGATTCGTAGAGCTATCAATTGATCCTTACACGACAACCACTCGTTAGAGTCAAAAGTAAATCTCTCAAGCATTTTCATAGGAATTGAGTGTGGGCTCTCAAAACAACGATTGGAAAATAAACAAAAAATTTCCTTTCCCCCCTACTGTGAAATCGGCGGCAACTATGTGAGGAGGAGAGAAACCTTTTTCTACTCTAATTAACACCCTTAGGGATAGGGTTTTCTCTAGGGATAAGGGTGCAATCTCTTATATGATAAAACCAAAATATTCCCTCTCCCTGCACTGCGATGTGTGATTTTTACATCTCTTTTAGAGTCAAAATTATGTGCAGATTCATCAGTCCAAATTGATGAATTAAATAGACCTCTATCAATTAATTAATTATTTTTATTTAATAATTATCCAATAATTAGAAAATAACAAAATAAATAATTTGAACATTAATTTTTTCTTTACTAATTTAGTGATGACACCAACCTCATATGGGACTCGGGAAGTGTACATTGGTCCAAAAGATGTTTTTGGTCTAACTGTCATTTCTCATTCATGTCCTTATGAACTACTTTTGAGGCCGAATATACTCACATGGATAAAGCTATGGAATTCAAATGCCCAGATAATTTATCTCCATAAATTCCTGACCTATTTAATACAGACATCGTACGACTCCACTATAGGCCCGATACCGATAGAACTCTCGATTCATGCGTGCTATATTTTTTGTTAGTGCAAATAAACATTTATATTTCACGGTCCACAGAATATTTTATGATATTACCCTTTGTGAATATCAGTAACAAGACTGAGATATAAAATTATCATTTTACCCCTTTAATTATTATTTAAGTAAGTTTTTTATCGACTGTGAATAAGAAAGACATATCAGTAAAGCGTCTCATACTGATCACCATATCTTATTCAATGACTCATGTCGTCGAGTACCAGCCCCGATTTATTTATTCACACACTCATCAATAAAGCATAAGGTGATATTGTTGTTTTTGCAATCTTACCATGAATTCCATAACTGTGAATCACACAACTCCAACATAGTTGAATCATGATCCGAACAGCTGAGGTATTATCCGGAAATTCAAATGCATTCCTTTGGCATATCAAAGATCACAAGTAACTAAGTCAAATTTCGTATTCACCTCAGTATTAAGGTAATTACGAAATACCTTTAAGGTGTAACGATTAGATTTAAAGATAGATAAACAGTTTTTCTCTAAACTAATTGTTTATTGGTCTATTCAACATGTTACACAACATGTATATGTCAACCGTTAGAGTTTCCACTCCCATGCCCCGAGATTGGCATCATTTGGTTCAACCTAATAGTTAAAATTGAATTCAATTACTCAGTCAATCCTAAGATTGTGAATAACATTCTGAACTATCTCAGAAGAGTTTTTCTAGAAGAACGTTCAATCTTAACTCTTCTTACGTTGATAATAGTTTCAGGACTTAAGTAAGTTACAAACACACTTTAATTAAAGAAAACTTTCATTTATTTAAAAAATTAAGTAATACATAAATGTCAATAAATAACTGTTTACTCATAAAAAGTTATGACACCATATTTTATGGACATAATTCCAACACCCTCATAATCAAGCCATATTTAAGAGTAAAAATCATGTCTTTGCTGAAGCGCTTGCCTTGCTTTGGTGTTAAGTTCATGAAGCAGACTCCTTTAAGATTGGCACGATGCACAGTTCAATTGAGGAGCTTTCAGACCATCCTTCTAGAGACCCGTAAATCTTGGAAGTTTTTTTACGTCCTCTCCAATCAGGTCAGATTAAAGTGAATACAGATGGAGCGGCTTTTCGTAGTCCTAAGCTTGCCAGTTATGGAGGCATTTTCTGATCATCTAGAGGTTTTGTTAAGGGTTGTTATGCTATACACCTTGGCGTATGTTTTGCTTTCGAGACTGAGTTGACCGGTGATATTCATGCGATTGTTTATGCTTCAACCTTGGATGGAGACAATTATGGAAAGTGATTCTGTTTATATGGTGTCCATTTTTTGTTCTAGATCTAGAAAGGTTCCCTGGTGTTGGCGTACTGCTTGAGATATGTGTTTAAATTTAATCAATCAGATGGACCTTGTTGTCACTCATATTTATCAGGAAGGTAACCGAGTTGCACATTATTTGGCATCCAAAGCCCTTAGTATAGTTACTCCACCATGGTGGTGGGATGCTCTGAACAAGCATTTTTTAGGTTCTGCTGATTTTTTTCTTTATGTTTTCTTTTGTTGGCTCTTTTATTTTATTTTAATAATATATTAGGTTGGGTTAAATGATGAGGATGCCATGGAGGTGCCAACCTAGTTGGGATGTTCTGGTGCACATACTGATTCCTTCCACCAATAATCTTATGCATTCAGCATTCGATTTGTAATTACTTGGAGAAAAGAATTGGAGTTGTATGAATACTTGTTCAAAATGTGTCGATAGTAGTTTTGCAAAAACGTTAATCAAATATTTCGGTTACGTTCATCGACTACTTAAACACTTCAAGTATTGCGAGTTCTTAACTACTTGAAAAACTCAAGTAGCTACATATTAGTTCTCAGGTCTATAGGGCTTAAGATAGTTGACTCCTATAAGTAGCTAGTCATAAAGCTACTTGAAAGATTCAAGTAGCCACAACATCTATCACAGTTCACAAGTATAGATTATCTAAGCTACTTGAACCATTCAAATGGTTGAATTATATAGTTATGTAACGGTTCGACCAGCCATGACATTCTATCTCAATGTCAAAACCATAGGACCGTAGCTACTTTAATCGTTTAACTAGTGAAACACTTGGACTATTTAATTATTATGTCGTCGCATCACACTTGATAAATCCATAGGAACATCTCACAATCTTCGTTATTAACTAAACAAATAAGTAACTAATTCCAGTCAATGTCATGAGTAAGCAATGACCGGTCAATAAACTTCATCCCATATAGTTAAAAGTCCATTACATTCTTCTATTTAAAACTTAGGTGTTAAATATATAAATATTAGACTTTTTTAACCCGCACAAAATGGACAGTTAGGTGACGTGAGAAAATATTTTAACACACCGTCTTAGACCACAACACACAGTAATTGACCATGTGACATACCAAATATAGGCCAAGTTAGGCGGCACACAACAATTGAACTATGCGGCACAAATAGTCAAACTAAATAGCACACAACCAAAGACTCAACCAAACTTTGATACTAAGTTAAAAAGGTAAACTCGTTCTATTCCTTAAAACTAATGTGCTAAGAGGGTTACTAGGGCCTTGTAACTAGCATAAAATGGACATATCCAAACGATGTGAGATAGCATTCCAACACACTCTCATGGTCCACAACGCATGGCAGTTCACTACATGACATACCAAATGCACGCCAAACTACGCAACATACAACAACTGAATTATATAGCACAAATAGATTAACTAAGCAACAGATAACCGAATACCCAACTTCTACTCCTTAAAACCTAAGTATTAAGAAGAGATGAATTAAGTCATTTTAACTAGCAGAGAATGGATAAAGTCAAGCGATGTGTGATAACATTTCAACAACCCTCCTGGACCATAACACACGTGACACACAACTACGCGACATATCGAACATAGACTGACCTACACATAATACAGCTAAATTATGTGGCAGCTGAATTAAGTAGCACGAGCACAACCAATAATGTGTCCTTGCCATGTTCAGACAATAGACATTTGTCTGTCTATTAATTAATTAAAATCAATGTAAGGAACCTAAGAATTTAGCAAGATGTAAAAGCATAATACAATCAATAAGGAGAAAGTGAAATAAATGGAGGCAAACAACACCTTATACTTGCCAACATCCAACACCATCTACATTGACTTTCATTTAAAGCAAACAAAAGACACAATAGAGTTCAAAGTACTGATCATCTACTTGAGGCTACCCATCCTCAATCCAGGTGATATATAAGATATCATCGTCATCTTGATTTGCAACGTGATTTGAATGGAGGTTGACCAGTTTACCACATGATGATTGCTCATTGTTGTAGTGGATATGAATTGATTGATTGTGGATATGAGTTTAGAGTATGATAGTCACCATACTGGTTCATTTTTTGTATGGATTTTTTTATTTTTAATATTATTTCAATAAAAAATTATTAAAATGAGCTTTTTTCAATGTATTTAGAAAAATGATGCAAAAATGGCCAAGTGAGCAAAATTGCCTCTTGAAGAGGCGATTTATGGTCATCTACCATATGCCAGCGTGGACAGGCTTACCGACGTGGAGAGAACTCAAAAGTCGGTGTTGAAAACCCAAGGTCAGAAATTGGGTTTTCAATATACGAGATTAGTGAGGTCTTAGTTGATTAACCTTGTATTTTGAAAACACGAGGTTAGTGAAATAGACCCCCTATCTTGAAGACATGAGGTCTTAAAAGACCTCATTGAACGACATCTGATGGGCCTCATTCACGAGGTCTTAGTGGACCTTATTGAATGAGGGCCGACAAGCCTCGTTCACGAGGTCCCCAGACCTCTTGTTTTTTTTTAGTTGTAGACCTCTTTATGTCAAGAGGTATGCGATTAGTCACGTCAGCACTCTTTGAAAAAAAAGAGGTCTGACCTGAAAAGAAATGATTGGATGTTGCTTGAACTCGCCTCTTCAAGAGACGAGTTCTTGTATACTTCCTTTCTTTATTCCAACGACGTCTTTTCAATTCAAATGACGCTAATTGAACTCGCCTCTTTAAGAGGCAAGTTCAGCTTTCTATTTCATTTGTATCAACTTCTTTCTCCTTCATTTTTCTCTCCTCTAATACTCTCTCTTCCCTGAATGCTCTCTTCTCTCCCAGTCATCCCCACGTCTCGGTCATCCTCCTTTCGTCGTCGGTCATCTACCAAATTTTGTCTAAAACTCTTAGTGGTTAGCTCTTTTGATTCGAATTTCCTTTAAGTTCTTATTTGTTGTTTGTAATTTTTTTTTCAAAATACTTATGATGTTAGTAAAACATACTACATGAGGTATAAACATTTTCTAAAACTCCTAGTGTTTACCTTCTTTTTTTTTCTCTTTTTCAAATTTCCTTTAAATTTTTATTTGATGTTAGTGAAATTTTTTGAAACAATTTATGATGTTAGTAAAACATACATACTTTATTGGTCATAGAGTGACTACTAAAGTTTGATTTTATAACATTGTCTCAATTTTTGAACAACAATAAAAATAATGTTTATGCTGTTTATATATTTGTTTATGTAGCTATTCAATTTGGAGCAAAATTTCTGTTGGCTAGTAAGTTGAAGAATGGAGGACAGAAATATGTTAGCATTATTGTATATAGACAGTCAGATATTTTCAAATGGGGCTGGTTATGATCGTAATTCGATTAAGGGAATTAATGTGTATAGTGAATGAATTTTGGCCAATTACATGATATCATATGTGATGCCTTGTCAATTGACCACACCCTTAGAAACCTTGATATAACTTGTCGTTTACCGTATACTATTGGTGTTGGGTTGTGCAAGTATGTGACTATACCAATATAAGATGATAATGATGTTCGTAATATGTTTAACTATATCTTACCATTCCCACCACCTAACTTTGTTGAATTGTATCTTGAGACAAAATCCATATCACACCCACACATCAATGGATTTTAGAGATATTGGTCCAAGCACACAACATTCGTTACATGACATGCCAAACAGAACATTGGATAGTTCTCACATTCCTTATTCATGTGATGATATTCCTAGTCATAACCCATTGGGCGATGATGTATCTAGTCCTAGATTTAATGACCACGTTTTTTGGATCTTTGCCCCTTGTAATGAAGACGTTGAAATAAATGATGGTGTTGAGGATATTGCCATTGAGGATGATCTATTGGTGGAGCAAATGCATTCTCAATGTATGCATGAAGTCTCATCACCACTGTTTACATAGTTAGACTGGGATGTCATAAATTCTCAACGTATACATGAAGTCCCATCACCAATGAATTGTATGAATTGTACAAAGGAATTCATTTTGAGAATAAGGCAGACCTTCAATATGCTGTGAAACGATATTCAATCATTCACCATCAATAGTTTGTTATTTTTCAATCTCTGCCTCATCTTCTGGGTTGTGAAATGTAAAAAATGGGAAGATGGTTGCATTTTATGGAGAATTCATGCATGTCTTCACAAAACTCATAATTTATTTGAAATAACACAATCCTCTGGTCCTCATTCATGCATATACCCTCAACTGTCACAGGATCATAGAAAGTTAGACTCGAACTTGATTGCACAAGAACTACAAAATATGATCAAAAGAGATCCTACTATATTTGTTGTTGTATTGCATCTGATGGTGATGGATAAACGCAGTTATAATGTACATTATATGAGGGTATGTGAAGCAAGACGAAAAGCACTTGTGAAGGTGTTTGGTGATTGAGATGAATCATACCAATTGCTTCCAAAGTGAATGAACATTCTTGTCCAAACTAATCTAGGGACTAAAGTTCAATGAAACTGAGATGACATGGGCGTCCTGGCAACATGAAGTTCAGATATGTATTTTGGTCATTTGGTGCTGCTATTGAGGGATTCAAACATTGCATACCTATTGTTCAAATTGATGGTACCTTATTATATGGAAAATATGAAGGTAAGTTGTTGATAGCCACATCGGTTGATTCTAACGGTGATTTATTCCTGCTTGCATTTGCAATAATAAATGAGGAGACAATAGATGGTCGGTCATAGTTTCTTTATTTCTTAAGGCTACATGTTACTCAAAGAGCACATCTGGCTTTAATTTCTGACAGGCATGCTGGAATAAAAGCCGCAGTTCACAATCCTATAGTTGGATGGGCTGAACCACATGCCCATCATCGATTTTGCTTGAGGCATGTGGCTAGTAATTTCAATGAAAAGTTCAAGTGCAAGGTCCTCAATGATTTAGTATTTAAGTCAGGATCCTAACATCAGCAAAGGAAGTTTGAAAAATGCATGGAAAAGATGAATAAGATAAATGCAAATTGTCAACGATTCTTCTAGTCAATACCAAAAGAAAAGTGGACTCAAGCGTGTGATGGTGGGTATAGATATGGATGAATGACGATAAACATTGCTGAATGCATTAATGATGTTCTTAAAGGGGCTTGTATGTTGCCAATAACAGCTTTGGTTGGAATGACATTTACACGTACAGTGATGTACTTTGAAAATCGTAGAGAAGAACTCAAGGCTGCTCTCGCAAAGAATGAAATGTATATGTCTTATGCTTTTGATAAGATAAAATAAATGGGACATCAAGGCTAGTTCACACAAGATTAACATTTATGATCGTGCAAATGAACAGTTTCAGGCGATCACGGGTCAACATGGGTCATACATGCATACGGGTCAAAACGTAGAGATTGTGAATCTAAAGGACCGATCATGCACTTGTAATAAATGGAAATCATATGGTATCTCTTGTTCTCATGTCTTGGTTATGTGTGCTCTCACGAGGATTAATATTTGGGAATATGTAGAAGAAGCATACAAGCTTACCACTTTTGATGATTGTTATGCCCCACAATTTACGCCATTTCATATAAGGATTATTGGCCAGACCTTGGGTTTCCAATTGTTAATCCTGATCTAATAGATACATGAAAAGGGCAAACCCAAGTCCTCATGCATACTTAATGACATGGACTTGAGAGAACTAAGTGTGTGTATTCGATCTGGAATTTGCAAGCAAGAAGGATATAATCGTCGAGCATGTCCATCCCGTTAAAGTGAAGCCACCGACAATCCATAATCTTAGTCATTCATTAATATAGTAATTTGATATTCAGTGACATGTAATATTGATGGATGTATCTTGTTACGAACAATGTAATTTGATATTCAGTGACATGTAATGTTAATGGATGTATTTTGACATCTATGCCCTAGAATACTAAAATGTGATTTTAATTTTATCTTTAGATATGATCTATTTGTTATTTTAAATCAGTTCTGACATTTTCTTACATATGATTTGACAGCATAGAGCTTGGACCATCAGATGTATCATTGTTATATATACAGGGTGATCATCAGTCGCAATCAATTTGGGAATCTGATGACTATAAAGCTTTACATTATCGTCATCGAGAAGCTGTGTTGCAACAGACCATGAGACACACAGATGCATCATTCCATATTTGCAACAGTCTGGATTGGGATTTATCTCGTTAGACTAACATTTGATCACAACATTCATGGAGAGATGGCGCCTTGAGACTCATACATTTCACCTTGTTCATGGTGAATGCACTATTACCACTACTACAATTTTGGCCTTAGATGACGGTGAAAACCCGTCATTAGAACCCTATACTGACGGTTGATCGTTTGTCATCTATGGAGATGTCATCTTTACTCTTTTTCAATAAAAACTATCATGATAGGTGGCGCAAAAACCAATTAGATGACGGGGAACCCCGTCATGATAGGTTTCGCTAAAAGCTATTAGATGACGGAGAATCCCCGTCATCATAAGTGCTGCCAAAAGCATTTAGATGACATGGAATCCCCGTCATCTAATGTCTAAATTATTTTTTTTAACTGTCATGGAAAGGGAAAAAATGCCTTACCATGATAGTTATTTTCATTTAATTACCTTCTCACGACAGATTTTTTTATACATTAATGTCATTGAAAGGTAAAAACTACCTTCCCATGACAAAGCTAGGCCTTCCACCAAGACCCTACACCATATTTGTGCATATATAAACCATAGTATTAAATTACTTAGACTAACATATCCTTATATAGCCTCAATTCTCATCATAATAACATAACAGACTAAAATCAACACTATCCTCTGAGTCTCAATCAACAATGAGATGTTTCTAGACAAGTAACATACATAGAAAAATATCCAAGAATTCTGTAAATCAGCATGCTTCAATTAAAAACTATAAACCAAATCAAGACTTTATAGTTAATTCAAGTTCATTTAGAGAAGCTAACAAAATCAAGACTTTGGCATGTAATTTGAAAATCAAGACTTTTACAGATATGAAACAGAAGATCCAATCACAAACTAAGCTTGTAATTTGAAAATAATAGTTCAAATACTTACTATATTTGAAGATCATTGTTCGACTGTGCAAAGTAAAAACTATAAACCAAGGGAGCACCACATCTGAATATAACTATGAGCAACACCTATTACTTGTGGACAACACCTTTCTGGACATCTTACTTTCTCACAATCATATTCCGTAAACAATTTACTCTAGATCTCATACCCAACCATCCCAGAGAAAACTACTCTATGAACTTCCTTATTCTTCTTCGACTACTATCCATGAAAAATACACCAGGTCTACTACTGCAATTTCTAGCATAAATACCCAAAAATGGCTGAAATAGTAGCATTTTATCTAAAAAGCCTAAAGACTTCTAATTTTGTGATCAATCTAAGAGAATGCCTTTGAAATTTAGTTCAGATATAGGGAGAATATATTGACAACATATATAGATATGAAATTAACTTTACCAATATAAAACTGTTCTTTGAAGCAAAGTCTCAAGTAGATGAAGTGCATTTAATTTTAGCTCACAAATAGAAAAGGCATTGTTCTTTTCAGCTGCCAAGAAAAGAAAGGAAAAACTACAGACAATCCTACCTGACATTAAAAAATTTTACAATTTCCTCCCTAAATTCTCTCTTAACAAAAGAAAATACGCAACTCAGAAAGGAATCAGTAACAAGTAATAGAACAATGAGAGACTATGTCTAATTTATGAAATGAAGAAAAAACACATTTTTAGAGGGGGGAAATGAACTCACAGATTCAAGATCTGAGTATGGGCATTAGAACTAAAGAAAAGAGAATCATCCCACCATCAAACCCACTATGGTTCAGTGCCCACAAGGAACAAACCGCCACTGTTTCTGATAATTTGACGAATGCTAAAAAAGGAAATGGAAAAGAAGATTAAATTGGAAGCAAATGCCAACTCTCTCTATTTCTACTTATTTTTATCTCACTACTAGAGACAAGTGTTCATGAAAGCAGAAATCAGACTAAAAAACTACTAGTTCTTAGTCCCCATATATGTAATATAAATATATAGCCTTGGGAATTTATATTATAACTTGAGAGAGAGAGAGAGAGACCCAAACCTTACTTGATTGACTGCTCTAATCATCCTTATTGTTTCCTCTATGCTAATGCCATCATATACTATTACGTCGAATACATGCACACTAAAGAATGTTAAGAAGATACAAAATTAGAATCAATGTTATTCAATTTCCATCAAGTTTTATAAGAAATTCATACCCAAAAGTCTCTTTGACAGTTTTCCAAAGGAAATAAACAAAAGGAGCAGAGGTCCATTTTTCTAATCCGAAATCGCATAACTGTAAACATGAAATCAACCAAATTGACTTATAGAGAACCTAAGTTTGTTAACTAAAAGACATTATCATAAGGTAAATGTGTTTTTTTTTTCACCTGGGTGATCTCTTGGAAGAAAGGAGAATGTTGGAGGGCTTAATGTCTCTATGAACAACACATCTTTCAGTTCCACCATCTAGATATGCTATGGCCTCCGCAATTCCAATAGCAACCTTATACCTCACTGACCATGAAAGTGGTGATCTACCATTCACTTTCCTCTTCTTTTATTCAATTGGGTATTCAATATTTAATCAAAATCATCAAGAAAAAATGAAAACAGGGAAACAATTTTATATTCAAAAAATAATTTAGTATAAATTCTCTGAAAACTTGTTTAGAAACAATTTTCAAAATAGGTTGAGATTGGAATCTGTGTTTGTTTGTATGGAAAATAGAAAAACTAAAATGAAAGCTCTACCAAGCAGGCTTGTACCGTGCAAATGTTTCTCTAAGCTTCCACCAGAGACATACTTATAGACCAAAAACAAGCCTTCCTCTGGATCAATGCAAAAACGAAGGAGGGGGACGATATTTGGGTTGTGAAGTGAACTAGCAATCATCAATTCTCTGCAGAATGATTTTGCTTATCTTCCTTTTCCAATTTCATAACTGCTAATGTAGTTCTCAAAATCCCTACTCTAGCCTTGAAGACGTAGTTCAAAGCCCCTTTGCCCAATACAATGCCTACCCATTCAAACAAATTAGTTTAAAAAATCTCATTCAAACTCCAATTTAAGTAAAACATACCCATTAAATTAAACTACCTTTGGAGAAATTGTGCGTAGCTAAAAGGATTTCACTGCAGCTAAATCTAACCAAAGTATTGGTAACTAGAGAAATATTCTTTTCCACTGACTCAACCCTCCTCCATTTTTTCTTTTTGGCTCGAGCCTCATTCATTCCATAGTCTAAGTTCACCATTAAAACAATTGCAGTAGTGGAAGAGTTAATATTCACAGACTACATCTCTATCTATGAGCAGAGGCTGATCATGAAAGACGAGTGAAATGATTGGAGATTAGTATTTGCCATTTCAGCACCACACCCACCAGATTCCGCTAGTATACCAGCAAAATTCGTGTGTACGACGAACCATAACCATCTAAACCCCAAGAATTTGAGAATGAGAGAGAGAGAAAGAATAAGTTTAAGAGATCAGAAATTTGAGATAGAGAAAGATGGTAAGAAGAGAAGAGAGACAAGAGAGAACGAACCCTAGGTTCTCTGATACTCGATTTCCTCTATATCTCCAATATAAAAAATAAATGAAAGTGGTTAAATGGCCTAACCTCACCCAGATGCAGATAAGCATTGTCGAAACCCCCCCCCCCCCCNCCCCCCCTTTCATGCAGACGCCCCATCGTTGCCTTTTACTGGACCATGAAACCCATTCATTTCCCCATGGCCTAATCGCACCCAACGCAACTTATAAACATGAGCTTAGAGTGTTGGCGCTAGGCAGATGAGAGCCTACGAACATGAGTTTAGAGAGAGAGAGAGAGAGAGAGTGCGAGTCCAAAATGTTCGTGCATTTGAAAGAGATAGATGTAGAGGATGAACTTTGGGAAAGGAAAAATGAAGTGAAAGAAATGAAATTAGGGTTTAAGGCGGATTAAATGGGATGGCATTTTCGTAAATAAAGTGAAATTAGATGACAGCACAAATAATAGCTGTCATAGTAGGTAAAACATTATGACAGCTTATTTAAAACCTGTCATATTATCCATATTACCCCACCCAACACCTTTTTCCTTTGACGGGTTTTATAAATGTGTCATTAAATTAAATAGAATGTTGTCATTGTAGCCCACTTTTGTAGTAGTGTACTCTCTAGGATGTAGCGATACAATTGGGACTCCCAGTTGATGGAATGGTTGTATCAGGTCCTTCGGTTGCAGACTGGGGTCAGGTATGTGAGAATTCCCTAGGTGTTAGACCTAATGATCGCCAACTATCTAGATCACGATTTGAATTTATCATGGTTTTACGTCAATTTCCTCCTTTACATGATGATACTGACGAACTTAGTGTGCAACACTATACACGAGCATATATTCTGCAACTTATTGGGGTTTTTTATTTGCTAATAAGTCAAATAATTTAGTACAGTTGATGTTTCTACCATTGTTGGATGAATTTGGCACTGCTGGTCAATATAGTTGGGGTAGTGCATGTCTCGCTTGGTTATATAAAGGGCTTTGCAGAGGTTTCCTTAAGGGTGCACATGAAATTTCCGGCCCATTGATATTATTGCAAGTATGGGCATGGGACAGATTCCTTCATTTAGCACCGTCGAGGATAAATCAAGTTGTACATGTTGATTTCGATGAGGACGGTCTTCAATTACCTCTACCTCCGTTGGGTATGCGGTATGTTGATGTTGATATTTCTGCCATGTTTTCATTATTTTATATTACTTATCATGTGTTAATTTATGACTTATGACATCCCTTAGGTGGATTCATTTTGTGTCACGGAGAGACCCACACATGTTTTAATGCAATACCGATTCATCTTAGATTGCCAGGCCTCAAACATGATAACATCGTATAACCACGATATATCTTAGATTGACATCATGTAATATTGGATTTATAACTACTTTTAACATTATTTTGATAGGTTATATGGAAAGCTTACTCGAATTCCATCTCTAGCCTTCCAGCTCATTGCATCAATAGCCATGACATTTGGCAAACTATCTCCCCATTGATCTGCTTTCACATTGTGGGATGGCATAGACCTAACCGCGTGATGCGACAATTCGACATGACTCAAATTATGCTAGAACCATGTGATATTGAACCGGACTTCCATTACATTGATTTAAGGGGTAGACATGAACTTGATTGGAGCCTCGAACATTTTCAATACATTGAGAAATGGAATGCACGTAAAGATAACATTCCTGACCATGTAGTATCCTAAGAGAAAGATGATGACTCTTACTTCAATTGGTATCGGAGTATCACACGTCAGTACATAAGCCGATAAGGAGCCTTCCATGAGTTCATGGTACTTATATGAATTTATCAATATTTATTTTATTTGCTTATACTTAAAAGTATATTTGTTTTTGTTTATGCAGAAGACACGATACACCATATCAAGGACTTGATATTGCACGAGCCAGATCAGGCAATTCCGTGTATACATGATGCTTGTGGAACAACAATTCAAGCAATAAAATAAGTGCATGCGGTTTATCGCCCATCGAGTACGCCTCGTAGGACACAGTTCAGCACAACGTCATAGCCAAAGTGTAAATGATGAAAACAACATGCCTGAGTATGAGCCATTTACACCACTGATCTTTAGAACATTTGGAGATGAGTATGTGACACATGTTGCTACTACGTCTGAACCTGCACATCGACCTCAAAGATGTAGAAGACAACGGACATCATGAGAAAGTAGTGGACGACATGTCCATATCTTTGATGATATCTCACGAGAAAGTAGTGGACGACATGTCCATATCTTTGATGATATCCCAATTATGTTCAATGAAGAAGGTAGTGATATGGCTCCTGAGAATCCATCACATGAACCCACTCAATTAAAAATGTATGCAAGACGTCCGACAAGAACAAGAAGAGCGCCATCTTGTGGAACATAATTATTAGTTTTCATTATTCACTTTACATTTTATGTATGTTATAGCTATGTATAACTTAACGTTATCTTATCTAAACTATTTTGTTATGATTGTTAAGATACTAGTTTCTTAGTTATTTTAAAGTTGTTAAGATGTTGGTGAATTTGTTTAAAAGATAGTAGAATGGATCATGTTTTGACTGTTGGGAAATGTGTATGTGAGATTTGTATTTGTAGGTTACGTAGGGGAAATTAAGAATTTGTTGGGGAAAGGGAGGGAAGAATGCAGAACTCGCCTCTTGTACAGGGGAGTTCAAGCTCGAGTGAACTCGCCTCTCTTAGAGGTGAGTTCCATGCATATCAAAGTACTCGCCTCTTTAAGAGGTGAGTTCCATGTATATCATAGTACTCGCCTCTTTAAGAGGAGAGCTCCATTCATATCAAAAAGCTTGCCTCTTTAATAGGTGAGTTTAATGCATAGAGACACATCGCATAGTCAAGAGGCTGAGTGTTCTACTTTAAAGAAGCGATTTCGACATGGACTAAAATTGCATCATTTTTTTAAATTGTTTCGAAACAGGCTCATTTTAATATATACTTTTTAAAACGGTATCAAGTCCATAAAAACCCCTTGCTCTAGTTTAAAGTAATAAATTGTAGTGGGTATGAGTTTAAAATATATTTAAAGTCTGTTGGTTGCTGTAGTGGATATGAGTTTAAAATATGATGGACTATCAACTGTTCGACTCCATGACCACTAGAGATCCATGACCACTAGGGAGGGTACACGGTTTAACTATACCAAGCAAAGGCGTTAAGCATCCCCAAATATCCCTTATAGCAAGGGTTACTAGCTTTGTCGATTAAATCTTGAAGGACTTGGTGAATTATTTTTCAAGCATTAAATAATCCTTTTAGGTTAAAAAGTTTCAAAACTAACAATTTCTGTAGTAGGTTCTGAATGGTAGGGGGGTTAAATCACAAGAAACTTAAAAGGTACAAGTGGTAAATTGAAAAAAAAAAATATTGTATAGATGTGATTGAAAAACAATGTGCAAGGGGCTTTTACCAAAATTGAAGTAACACAGACTAAAGTTTACAAGTGTCGAATGACAGAAGCAGAAGAGCTGAACTAGTAGAACACAAGGGGTTGAAATGAAGTAATCAGTCTTGAGATCATGATGTATCTGTGTAATGTATATACGTACTTGTGTGTGAGAACTGGCTTTCAAAATGTAAAATCATGCTAATCACTCACAAATTCAGGTCAAGAAAATATACTGAGGAAGAGCTTCCAATAACCTCAATTACATAATTAGCAAGCAAACTCTCCCAAATCAGGAAAATCACATCAAACAAAATACCCGAGACCCAATTTTGAAATAAATCAGGCTCCATCATCACTACTATCTATAAGAACAGGAGAGTTACTGGTTTTCGGCCTCTTTGCAGCTCTCTTGTCATTCGCTTGTTCTTCCTTCACATCATTAGGCCGCTCGATATTCGAGTACTTGTTGATTACTTCAAGAATTCTATCACCAAACTTCTCGGTTTTCCTTCTTCCAATTATCTTTTCCAACTGCCAGATACATTGAATACCTTGAAATTTCAGATTGGTAAATGACAAACACTGTAATTTGGTCAAGTAAACCATTATTGGATAGGTATGTCTAATATTAAGGAATTGCAACAAGTTTCTACTCATCAAGTAAGAAATGTCAGTTATGGTATAGCTGCTTTGACCCCCCTTCAGTTTGAGAAAGTGTCAAAAGTTTCTGAGGTTTTTCTCATTATTCATATCCCATAGAATTTCGGATAGGTGTTCTCTCGTGTTAGAGAGAAACATGAGAGTTATGTGGAATCTGGTCCATTCATTTCATTTTTAATGGTCCAGGCTTGTCTAAAAAAATAAGTTATGAAAGATTTTGTTGGAAGCAACATGAGGGGATCAAATTTCTAGACTTTCAATTTCAATAGTTGAACAGTTGCAAGAGAATGCCTTCTGGTTCAGTGGTTCTCAAAGAATTAAAACTAAAAAGAGTTGCTTACCGTAGAAAACGTAACTAATACAACCATCATTAAAGGTCAATAGTATTAAGTTAATGTATCTTCAGTAGCATATTGATGTTAATGAAGCTTGCCTGTTCCAATGAATAAGGCTTTTGAACACTAATCGTGCCGACTTGCTGGGTAGAGAGTATCGAATGAGGAAATATTCCTCCGCTGGTGGAGGAAAGCTCCTTCCGTAGCTCGTCAAGTTTGAGCTCCAAGTCAGAAGAACCTAGGCTATGTTTTGCTGATTTTCTACTAGCCACAGTCTTTTGTTCGCTAGAGATCTCAAGCTTCACAAGTTTTTTCCCTGCATGGAGAATGATTTCAGTAAGAATGCCAATTACAGCAATTGGTATACATACCATTAGTTTGCCAGATTAATGGGAATCTATGAAACACACTCCTTCTACATCAATAGATTATTAGGTGCAAGACTTAATTACAATAATCTCAGGATACATGAGAACACGGCTAATTAGTCAAATCAAATCTCTCTTTTTATGATTGTTCAAGTGATGATCACACAGCAGTGTCAAGATGAATAACAAAACAGTGATTATCTAATGACCCTCGAACATTGTAATGTCTCCAATCTCTTTCTTGGTTTAGTATGGGTCGAAAATCAAAATAGTAGAAAGGGTAGTCTCTGTCCTTGAGTTCCAATTATTGGTCCATTTGCCAGGGAGTAACTCAAATGTCATCTTTTGACAAAAAAAAACTCAAATGTCATCAGAATGACAGAATCATCAGGGAGTAACCCAAAACACTTCAAATGGTTCCTCATATTAGACCCTTTGCTGGATATGCAAAACAAAAAGAACTTTTTCCAACAAAAGGTTGAGGCCAAAAGATTGCCCAAAAAAAAAATGAGCCCAAAGAGCAAGTACCGTGACTTTATTGATTCTAATGATATGGTTAACATTTTTCTAGAAGAAATGATAATATTTCATTAATAATAAATCTTGTATAAAAGAGGATAAGATATCCTCAATATGTATCCATATACAACTTCTCCCCAATTGGCGAGAACCAAAAAAATGGGCTGATGATATAGTTAAAGACACAGCATAAAGAATAAAGATGACTTGGTACTAACTATATACTAATTTATTTAATGATAACTGAGTTTTTCCCCATTTTTTTAGGAATTTCTTTTTAGGGTTATATTTTGTAGCAAGGACTTTAATATATTGAGAGTTGAGATTGATTTTGTTTTTCCCCCATCGATGTGTTCTCCACTCCATAAAACAATATTTCTACTCGTCATTTTCACTCTTCTTTCTCTTCCTTTCCTATTCTTTCCAGTTTCAATCTTTGCATCATCTTACTCTCCTGTTTCTTGACCTGCATCAGCTAGTTAACAAATCCCGATCATAATCTATCCTTTTTTTCATCAATTTCTGACTTTCTCATGTCTTTCTATATTTTTGTTTAGTCTCTTATTTTTTACCTTCCTTCCATCACTTCTCTATATCCATCCTACTATTCTGCATCAATGCCAGGCTTTATAACGGGCCTTAAAGATCTAAGCAGATCTCTAACATCTACATATGTATTTATTATTCCATTAACAAATGAGTACCTAGAATAGTACATCGACATATTTGGCATCCAAAAGTATGCCAACAGAATGTCTCGGAATTACCACAAAGCTCAAAGTTCCCTTGAGAGATATATGACAGTATATTCTAAACTTACTTTCCCCAATAAGCTTTAGTAAAAAGGTCAAGAGAGTACGTGAAATATATAGGAGATAACGTGCAATCATCATCTGGGGAAAAAGCTTTCTAACCTTGCAATACTTGTTTGGCGAATGGCCCAACTGTAACATAGGCATTTGTTGTGTAAGCTGTATGCTGAAATTCTTCTTTCTACATTGACAACAAAATGGCCCATCGTCACAAGCTGTGTAATGCATAAATACACATACCAAACAGTAGATATTTACAACAATTTGAACAAAGAATATGTAAATCCAGTGGATTGTACCAGGAAGGGGAAATTTTATAATTTGACCACTAAAACCTGGTGGCTTGCCCCTATTTATAAGAATTTCATATCCTTTTGGTTGTTTAAAGAACAAGGAGACAGATAAACATGATTGCAGTATCACATATAAGTTGTTTCTCTTTACTCAACGATTAATATATGTATGTCAAAGTTAACTTCATGGAGGAAAAATCAACAATTTCAGCGACGTTGATGGGGGTGGAACGAAGATTTGTGTTCCCATGTCCCCATCAACACCCAGTGATATTCTCCAACATCTCCGTGAAATCAACTCCAGCTGCATCACTACATTGCGGGTGCTCATGCTGACGTATTTTTAACACTTGTAATACTAAGTCCTTGAGGTATGATTTCTGAAAGAAACTATTCACCCGATTGTATTTTTGTCTTCAATACGATTTTCCATAAAGAATAATATGTCATTTTAATTTATTCTATTAAAACAACAAAATGAGTGAATATTATTGATTTATTCTAAAAATTGACATTAAGTATCAGTTTGTTCTTTATCCAAATAGTTTTTAATACATTCCCAAATCATGTCGGATGCTATGCAAATAAAGGAAATAAAAATTTAGTTGGGAAAAGTAGACTATTAGTCCTATAGTTTTCATAATAGCTCTAAACGGACCACGGAGATTAATCAAGTGATTGTTTTACAACGAGTGAGTGTTGTTTCAATAAATCTCAAGAGGGTTTCCTAACAAGAGTCAATCTCACAAAAGAGGAATACAATATTCAACAGTAAAATCAAGAGCAAAAGTTCTTACCAAAACGCAATCTAGTACAAGTTGTATGACAAGTTGTTCTATTTCCTCTCTCCTTAGACCAGAACCTGTGAATTTGGAAGACAAAATTAACAATCATATGGTAAAAATGCACTAGCAACTTTAAAGTAAAATTCACAACCAGCCACATAGCCGCTTTTGTGTGAATGTGAGTGTTGACCTTCTCTCTCCCCCCCCCCTATCTTTCGACTAGCACAAATAGTTGAAAAACCTAGCCCGATCACTCCTTAAAACCTAGGTGTTAAGGAGAGGGGTACTAGAACTTTATAGTTGAAAAGCTCAGCTCGATCACTCCTTAAAACCTAGGTGTTAAGGAGAGGATTACTAGAATTTTATAACTGGCACAGAATGGGCAAGTCTAGACGACGTGAGACAACATTCCAACACACCCTCCTCGCCTTCAACACGGTAGCCGAACTAAGCAGCATACCAAACAATCCGAACTAAGCGGACAGAACCGAACTAAAGCGGCATAAACAAAGGCCCAACCAAACTTTGACACCAAGTTGAAAAGCTCAGCTCGATCACTCCTTAAAACCTAGGTGTTAAGGAGAGGGATGCTAGAACTTTATAACTAGCACAGAATTGGCAAGTTTAGGTGATGTGGGACAACATTCCAACATTTATAACTAGCACAAAATGGGCAAGTCTAGGCGATATGGGGCAACATTCCAACACACCCTCCTGGACCACAACACGGTAGCCGAACTAAGCAGCATACCAAACAATCTGAACTAAGCGGACAAAGAACCGAACTAAAGCGGCACAAACAAAGGCCCAACCAAGCTCTGGTACTAAGTTGAAAAGTCCAGCCCGATCACTTCTTAAAACCTAGGTGTTAAGGAGAGGAGTACTAGAACTTTATAACTAGCATAAAATGGCAAGTTTAGGCGATGTGGGACAACATTCCAACACAAATAAATCAACAACCGAGGCTCTCATGATGAAAACTAAATTTGAACTATGTCATCTTCAAAAATAATACAATGGATAAGAGAATATTTCTTTATGAGAGAATAATATGAAAACCAAATTTGATCAATAGACCTCATAACCACTCATTTATGAGAGAATATTTCTTTCCAATACTATTGGATAAGAGCAAAACTACTCTAGAACCAAAAAATCAGGAAATCCTACTAGCATAACATCAAACCCCTAGTGTAACAAGTAACTTGTTTCCTAAATACTGCAAAGAGGAAAATCAGGACATCAAACCTATTTCGTTCTGCTTCATTTTCATTTTGTCAACCAACTGCAATATCGTCATTCTCTTATTGCTTTCTTGCACATCTTGTAACAATGAAACCAGAAGTTTTGCCTCGCCTAAAAAAATATGTACTTTTAAGCATAAAAGCAAATATGATTTCTGCGGGTATCAACAACATAAACATAAATAATGGCTACTTAAAGTAAGTAAAGGTATGACTCCTACCTAGCTTCAAGACATAATGAAACTAGAAAAATGATAAGGTGCACCAAGGTCGCTAAAAGTGTGATTTCATCCTCTATATTATTATTCTTTTGTGGGGTGTATTTTTGTGTTTCTTTTTTTTCCTTTGACAACGTGAACTGCTGTAAGCTCATGAAGCATCTATAAGAAGGATGTCCAGCCCTTAAATATTAACAAAAAAAGGATGTCCAGCCCAGCCCAATTTACTACAAGAATCCAATCATGAAAAGAAACAAAATGCCTGGACAAATTTTAATAGAACCCTGAGCCCCTTTGTTATTCATATAAAAAAATTCATGTCCTTCAAGAATCATTAAACGTGGTTCATTTTTTCTTTTCCGACTGATTCTTCTTCCTTCTTTATACTTAATTTTGACTTTTCAAAATTTCTTCTCTACTTTCCTAGTAGAGCATAAAGTGACAATGACCATAAATATGATAGTAACTTTAAAGTGATGAATCATACTTGAGGAAATAATGAGATTGACCAGAATCCCATAGATCAATTACTCCAGCTTTGATGAGAACACTAATTTCAACAACAAATGTGGTGCTGACGTATTGCATTGATGTTTGAGTTCTTGATTTCACTGGAATTATAATTTGGATCTTTTTTCCCGTATTGTTTGCAGGAGAGTGGTAATATGAGCAGGTGTCCAGTTCAAATACGATGGGGAAGGCATGAGATAGCCTTGAGGGAGAGGTAAGCTGTAACAACCCAGAGATTTATGCTCGGTGAGAATAATGGTTTTGGCTTAGGTTTGTTAAGGGAATTTTCACCGGCTGAATGGGGGAAATGAAGGGGTTATATAGGCCAAGTAGAGAGAACGGATGGAAACCTCTCATTCAAGAGGAAGACTGTGGCCCGTCAGGAATTAGAATCTGAATGCGATAGAATGTGAATTTTTATGTTTACAAATTTCAGCAATAGGAATACCGTAAAATATTAATGTTATACGAATGGTAATCACCTAAAAGAATGCCTTCCATACTTCAGAAGTTGTCTCAAAAAGCATTCTACTTAGTATTCCATAATGATGTTTGGAAAAGTTGTCTCACACACATTTGAGTAAGCATTAATGCCATACTTCACCTCCTATAGACGTTCCTATAGACATATGCTTCAACTATTTTGAGCAATACATAGCATTTATAGACACTACCTCTATCCCCAAGCACCAGGACTTGACAATTGTGCTTTGCCCATTACAAAAAGGAATAGAGATACCTATATAACAAAGAGAAACAATCCAAACACTCGCAACAACATATACAAACACCCATCTAGAAACACTCACGATAACATCCACAACTACTATCCTCTTCTTAACCATAAAGTTCGCATGGTCCTTAAAATTCATATGTATACTCATCAATCAATACATCCTACTTCCTACAAAACCCAAAAGAAATCCTTTCAATCAACAAACAAGATTACAAGTCTAATGGATGAGCGATAATATTTAGAAAAATTTTAAAGAGACGTACGATAAGCATCCATTTCCTTAATTCCAACTGGCATAGCACAATTGTCACACATCCCTGCAAATTTATGATTTTCAACAGTTATAGTCCATTATAAGCACAAAATAACTACAAAAAACTTGACTATAATGCGGCAAACAACCAATCATACCATTGCATTCTAGACATGGCTCTGCGAAGTGTCGGGAAAATGCCCAGTGTCGGCACTGTCTTTTAGACTGCAATAGAAAGAGATTATGCACAGTACCTTTCTTCACAAGAATCAATCATTTATATTACAGTATCAAATTCATCACACATTGTGGATGCTAGAATGAGAAGGAAGGGAGAGCAAACGCTAGGCAACTGGTCCCCATAGATTAATTGTAAACTTAAATCCAATCATATTATATTAATTAATCTCTGAATAACTTGGACAACAAGAGCCTTATCATAAAGGATAGTTAAGTTCCTAGACATACTTGGGAACATAAAAGTAACATAAACAAAATAAAACCTACCAAAAACTCTGAACTTCACCAAAATAATCATACATAGGCACATACAAACGAGGGAACTTAAAGGTAGCCTCAACCAAAATGAAACCTAAAAAGAAATTATCTAGGAGCTTATGTACCTCTCCTGCAGCCAAGAGAAACCCTATTAATCCAACTCAAACTTGAACAAAATTTTATTTTTCTGTAAGAAACAGAAAAATCATTGAATAAAATAAAACAGAACACTTTAAAATATATTGATAACCCCCTAAATACAAGAACAAGATCAAGACCAAATACTCTACCAATAATTGACAATTAAGTACAAAGGAATATGTCTAAAATCTTTCAACTCAGCAGCCCAAGAAGACGGCAAACTCCAGAAAGAAGAAAATTCTTTTAAAAAATCCAAAACTTACATTCCAGCATCTAGACTTTCTTATCTTGAATACTAAACCAGGACTTAAATAATGTTAATCTTATAATCAAGAATTACTAACGTTGTAGATTATCAATTATAGCTCTTATAATACTACCAACGATACTGGTGGAAAAGACCTTTCAGCTTTGGCATCCAAATGCTTCACTATAATTCAGCAATCAAAGTTCAGCTAGAAACAAAATTTTGACCAATAGCATGTCTGCAATAGAATTATGGAAGGAACAAGATGTAGAGAGCATATTAGAGACCTGACAGTATCGCACAATGTCATAGAGATTCTGCAGTCCAGAATTTTCATAGAAGACCATCGAACTCTGCTCAGATGAGATTTACATTACAAAAGGTTTGACAAATTAACATAAGCATATGGAATGCCTTCAGATCTTACTTGTCTTGGAACGTCGCCAGGCCTAAAGTAAAGTAGGCACTCAGAAGGGAGTCCATCTCGTCCAGCTCTACCACTTTCCTGTGGCAACTAAAGTTACAAAAGAGCAGAGTTGAAAAAGAAAACATGCATAGAAGAAAACTGAAAAACCTGATAGTATGTTTCCATTGACTTGCTAAGGCTGTGATGGATGACAAACCTGACTAGAAGCAGCTACTAAGCAATCAAGTATCAAATTGAGTCTTAATGAACAAATTTAATTAGATATGGTATGTCAAGAAGAGCTATGAAAGAAGACAAAAAAATTCATAAAGAAGAGCAAAAATTACAAACAAACAAGAACAAGTACACTTTGCTCTTATTTTCTTTCTACTTAGACATCTGCTCGTTTGCCTATTGTAATTCCAACTTAGAGAAGTCACAAAAGAATCTTTGACCAAGTAGAATCTTCATCTTCAAACAAGTCTATAAAAATATTACATCACATTTATTCCATACTACCCAATAAAGAGCTGAGATGGTTCAGACACAGATTGTAATCTTCCTTGCCCAAAAAGGTAGCAAAAGCCAGACCATTCGTCACCAAATCACAATGGGAGCAGCTTGATCCAAATGTTCTTGACAAAAGGACAATGAAATAATGAGATGTCCACCTCCCATGATTACCAAAAAACGCAACAATGAGTAAAAAACAATCATTTGGGAGTTTCTTTTGCACCATAGCACAGGCATTGACTCTCCTATGAGCCAGGCACCAAGCAAAAGATAGAACATCATTTTGGGGCTGCAGCATTCCAAAGTAAATTAAAAGAAGCATATCATAGGGAGGAATAATTAATAGAAGACCATAAAGAAAGATTTGCAAGAAATATCCCTGAAGACTTGAGAGTCCAGCTTCTTCTACCACGTTAGAGAGGGTTGAAAGAGAAATTGAATGATAGGAGAGATTAAACTTTGAATTTCTTGATCTAGAAGATTTCTGGAGAAGCTGAAATCACAACCAGAAGAAGAGGGTGGTGTTAGTGTTGCTAGAGAAACGAAATCCACATGTCCTCCCAAAACCGAAATCTAGAGCAACCCCAAACTTTAACATTACAAGAATAATAAAAATCATTGCTACCTTTTGAAATAGATTTCCAAGTGGTTTGGAAGGAACCTCCGACCACCACTTTAGAGACTTACCCGCTTTTGTACAGTGGCATCCTCAGCACCATCCTCCATCTCCATTATAGGGATATAGAATCTCTTTCTTTTTCCATCAGTCACCCATTGGAACAGATTTGTCTTGGGATTGCCTTTTTTCTAACCACTTAAACTTTTGTCTCCAACTCATGTCCTCCTTAAGGGAAATCTCTTCAAATTTAAACTTGAGATCTCATTCTCTAACTTGTAAGCACATTCCTAATTAAAGATAGGTACCATATTAACCATCTCTTTCAACCATAATAACTGTCTCTTTCAATGCCACCAATTACAAAGCCTGCCAGACATGGCTTGGATGCCATCCAATCAATTATCGATGTTTTCCTTAAAGTTATGCTGGAGAAGCTACGTTTTTCAAATCTTAATGATGCCGGCACCAGTGGAAGTTGCAGGTATCCAATACAATTGGCTAATGATTGAATATGAGCCTTGGGAGAGTGAGATATCTAACATTTGGGAAATGCGCTTCCCTATTCCTTGAAAGAGAAATCTGTCCAAACAAGAACAAACAAAATTCTCGCCGAGATTAGCCAAGTAAACCAACCATTGCAAAGTGATGGCTCCTTCAAATCCCAATACCCAATGAGGTCATTAGAAATCCTCATCCTTCATGTGAAATTGACTCTTGCAGATTTTTCATAAATATAATGGATCACGTTGATTCCCCTCTCAAACACCACAAAGGACCACAGAGTCCCAAAAAGGATGCTAATTCTTCTAAAAATTATTACCTGTGAACCAACAATCAAAACCACTAGACAACGTGGTTTTAACTGAAACTGAAAAGGGTCCTATAACAGACTAGCTCACGATCGATCGTGTCCCAGAGCACAATTATGGCTCCTTAACGGCTTAGCCTTATGGAAAGAAGAAACTGAAGAGTAACCTAATTTATATTACGAAACTCCATATGGCATATAGATCTAACAAGGGTTCTTCCAACAGTCTCCATTCTGGTTTCTCGAAGCACCATTATTTCGGGCTCTCCTTTTTTTATTATAAGAAACAAATATCCAGGCTCTCCTAATGAATCACTTGTCTCACCAACCTCCTGTTAACTAACTTTTTCAAACCTAATGAGATTACAAGACAAAAAATTTGAAACAAACAAACAACCCAAGGAGCAACCAGTCAAACAAACAAACTGAAGAGCACAATACATCTTCGGGATCATAATGGTAAGTAAAAATTGTTCGGGAACCAATCGAAGACTAATTTAATTTGAAGGCTGTCAAAGCTCCAATTAACGCATGAACTAAGAAGCATCGACATGTCCAAATGGACAGAGTATCAATGTCAGATATGTGACGAAGTCAAACACTGATAAGCCAAAATCATATCCAAAATTCTTTTATTATCTTTTCCATTTTCGGACATGTTTCGACACATTGGGACATGCTCCGGACATGCCTTTGGGTAGTTTCTTAAATAATGAAAAGATGCTAGGATTTAAAATGAATAAATAAGCTTTGAATTGTAAATAGAAAAATAAATGAGTTAAAAAATAAAAGAAGCTTCAGTTTCAAATTAAATTAAAATAAAGAGAGATCCATTGTTTAAGGCTAAAGAAAGCCACAATGCCTTCTTGAAGAATGGAACTTCTTCAACACTCTAATTTTCTTATGGAGAATAATATGCTACACGTAGGAACTAAGAAACTAAGTTGTATAATTAAGATGATTAATCAAAACTACACTTTTAGTGCTTAAGCCTCGACTATTTTAACAAATGAAAAAATAAAATCAATTACAGCTTATAATCAACTAGAAACGCTAGATATTTTTACATCCTAAAGAGGAACTGCACAAAGATCTTGATTATAGAGTGAACTAAATGCTTGTACATTAAATTATTAAGCAAAAAAACCATATAATATATTTTTCATTAAGAGCGAAGCCAAACATCACTAGCTAAAAATAATATACAAAAACTAACCATCTGGTTTGTTGATTCCCATACCAAATGCTACCTGGAATAGAAATGCAACTCCTTAGTAACAGAACCTCACCGCAAGCATGATGTGACAAATAACTAACTGTAGTATTACTTACAGTACCAACTATGATCTGCAACTTATTACTGCTCCATCTGTGAAATAAACGAATTTTGAGCAACGGTACAGGTACAGGCCATACTTTTTACAGTCAACGAGGTGTTTATTATCTTAAAGCGTTCAACTATCCAAATAACTTTATCATGTTAGGACAAACTGTTAAGAGAGAGAGAGAGAGAGAGAGAGTTAAATTTGTGTTCGAGTCTATCTAATTTTAGGAGTACACCCTACAAGAGTCGTGCGCAACGAAGTATGGAGATTCAAGGCACTTAACAAGTAATAAGTCTTTTGTACAAAGTTGACCAAAAAGTTTAAATGTTGAATTTCGGTTCAAAAGTTTGAGCTTTAAGTCCTTCCAACATCTCATAACAAAATGGTCTCTGGTCCAAAATATTCAAACATCTCTTAAAGCATTTGAAGTTCCTATATGATTTATGTCTGAAGTGTTCATGATTCTTTCTTAATGGAATTTCCTATTTTCTGAAAATTCATTTTCACCTAAATTCTCAAGAAGTTTTTCCTAGACTCTATATACACATTACACTCCTAGGAAGTGACAGTTAAAAAACATTTTCGTTGGTGCTTTTCTAGTTTCTTTGAGATTTATGCAAAGGTTTTTTTTTTTTTTTCTTAGAAAAGGACTATCAAGTTTTTGAGTTTAATTCTTTGATTATGCTTCAAAAGCTAATGCTCTTTTTTGTGGGCAAAAAACTAATGCTCTTTTAATATCATTCTTCAACTTGTGTAAGCAATCCGAAGGAAAAATCTATAATCCTGTGACTGAAAATTTCAAGTCTTGTATTCAAAATTTGGGAGAGATTCTTGAGAGCATCCCTCCACACCAAACAACTTCCAGAAAAATTGTGCTAAGACAAAAAGAGGTTGGACTGAAGAGCGTGTGATTGTGGATTATAAGTTTATAATTAAACATATGAAACTGCTATTTCAGTTAGGTTAGAAACTAGCTTGAGAGGTGACTAGGATTATAGAATAAACATACGAAAGTGTTATTCACCTCTCAAGCTCAAATAGCACTTTCATATGTTTAATTATAAACTTATAATTTTGTTACATTACAAGATGAAAATAAAAGAGAAAAGCAGATACTGATAGATTTCTTTCGCACATTCTTATAAAACAAATAAATAAATAATTTGAGAATCCTACTTTGTCCAAGATTACCCCCAATCTCATACAAATAACAAAATATACAGCTATCGCATAACAAACACCGCTTTAATCTGAAAAGGAATTTACCGCATATGAACTTTATCACGGACATCAAAATCCATGTCTGCATGATAATAATCAGCAGAAATGCCTCTTTCACGTAATTCCTTTGCAACCTACAGATCTCGCAAGAATAAGAGAGGAAACTAATAATTTGTTGTGCCTCTTTTACATAACAAGTATATCCGCATAAATGACCATAAAGCAAATTCATTGCAATTATTCCGAATCAACCAAAAACAGCACAAGGTAAACATGCAAGACATGGAGAAATAGAATTCAGTGCAGTAAATGATGTAAGACAAGGAGGCAAACAGACGATATGATGAGTAGAAGGGTGATGTGATGTGATGCAGAAAATGAGAATTACATTTACACATGGTAGGGTGACTCTCCTTAAGAGCATTTTCTCTTAATTTACCAATTAATTTCCTCTCTTGTCTTCCCATCCCTAGCTCTGTAGCTAACATTCTGGAAAGAAAATGAGGAAATTCCTTTGATATTGTTCTGAGGACCGCAATAAGTTTAGTCTGGTCACCTTTACAAGCAGAAGGTTTGGGATCGGAGGGTTAATCAGTTCAATAGTTGGCAAGTGGATTTGGAGGTATTCGCAAGAGGAGCATAGCCATTGGAGGAGAGTTGTTGGGGCAAGTTCTAGGGCTCCAACCAGTAATTGGTTCCCTCATCTTTCGGGCTGCAGGAATTACTCCCACATATGGCGTAATGTTTGTGAGTGGTCTACCTTTTCTCCATACATCAAATTTAAGGTAGATGTCTTTTTCAATACTCATTTTTAAAAACTTTGTATAAATTATTTCTTTACCTAGTAGACCTCGAAACTAACAAAGACATATATTTATTGTGTCATTTTCCACAGTACAAGTACTAAAGTGAAAAATAAAATTTGAAAGAGGATACTCTTGTAAAGTAGCCTAAGTAGATTATTTTTCCCATTTAAACCTTCAGTCTATCTAAACCCATGAGCATCCAAATGCTTCTTAATTCTAATGTGTTTTGAGCCTGGTATAATAAATTTAAATATAAAAAGTACAGTACCAAGTTATTATGTATGTAAAAAAGAGCAGACAAACTGGAAGATTCAAACCTGCTCACATTCCTTTCTAGAGAAGCAATAAACGATCCCAGATTCATTATTCGGATAAGATTCTTGAATAAATTCAGCAATTTCATCAATAACTGTCTTACCAACTGATGACTTTTCGCGTACCTGTGATGTAAGAATGAGCTCTTAGATCAGCATGCCAAAACCAGTAGAAGAGATTCTGTTTACCAATAATAAGAATACCATATAGAAAAGATTCGCCCTATTGACTGTACTAACAAATTTCACACACTTTGGAATATGCAGCATCTCCATCAAGTCATTTTGAACTCTTTGGGTGGCAGTTGCCTAAGAAATATATGCACATTATAAATTTACAATAGTAACAGCGGAAGATTGAAAAAAAGTTTAAATATTTTACGGATGAACAAAGACATACTGTCAAAGCAACAACCGGAGCGTTGGGAAATTGAGTCTTCAGAATACCAAGATTCTTGTAGTCCGGTCTGAAGTCGTGACCCCATTGACTACAACAATGTGCCTCCTGCAAAGTTGTATATAGTCAATCACATTGTCGTGCTATGAATAACCACATAATCCATTAATTCTGAAAGTCAAAGCATTCTATTTAGCATATATATACTCATAATACTAAATCACGATAGTTAACTCTAACTTGCACTAGAAATTTAGGATTGTGCATCACAGAGAGTGTTAATCTATAAAATCCCTAGTCACATTGTTGGATTTGCAGCAGAATACATTTTACCAAGAAAAAATGTGAAAACATGTCCCCACCCACTATACTACTCATTTTACCTTCCTCCTTTTACACCTTTGATAGGAAGTTTGTGATGGGAGGACTTTGCCAATGATGGTCCTTACATATGGAAATAAATTGTGTGATTAAGTCTAACCATGAGATGACAGACAATATTCTTGTAGAAGTCGTAACTTTTTTTTGGTAGAAGTGGTAACTTGATGTTAACACTTAATAGTATTGCGAGTTTTATGTATAATGGCTCATCACAATAGTTTTACTTTACAACATTTATTTCATCTTTTCCTCCCAAACTGAATGGCAACTTTAAGCCAAAAACAGTAGACAAATAAGTGATGTCTTTGACATGTTCAGATAAATTAATATAATCTTTGACAACACAATTATTTACATAAATGCAATGAACATATAATCTATTCGCCATTAACACATGAGCGCCAGAAGCTTTTGATGATCTAGAGTCACTGACATGAATAAAAG
Organism: Datisca glomerata; assembly: GCA_003255025.1. Classification (NCBI taxonomy): domain Eukaryota; kingdom Viridiplantae; phylum Streptophyta; class Magnoliopsida; order Cucurbitales; family Datiscaceae; genus Datisca; species Datisca glomerata. Next base: position 1,195,564 of record QANY01007306.1, read on the forward strand.
AATTTGGAACTCCTATCGAGAAGATAGGTTCGAGAGAAACGATACTTGTCAAATATAATGGACACTCAACTGGAAACATAACATAATGAAACAATTTTAAATAAAGAAATGTTCGATTGTAACTCAACTGGTATCATCATCGACAACAACAATTCTATACCAATAAATGCATAATATAGATGTTCGGTTTTTGTTTTTGTTTTCTCTTTGTAAGGTACTGTATTAAAAACAAAAACCCCACCCCAAAGGTGGGCTCAGGAGGTAGGCGGCTCGCACTCCTTGGCCAAGGTTAAGGGTTCGAATCGCGCCACTGGCCTTTGGAGAGGTGGTGACTCCTTTCAAATGTTTATGAGCTTCCGCCCGACATAGGTGCAATGAGGGGCATTCTACGAGGGGGCGGTTGGCCGCAATATTCCCTGCAGGGTATCGGGGTCAGACCCTTCCCCCTACACATCTCTTGTACAAAAACAAAAAACAGAAATCTTAGAGGGCCATGCAAAAGGATATACAAAAAATATGGATGTGGGAGCTGACTATCAAAACGTCGATCTCGAGTTGAGAATCAAAAGTATAGATCCATTATTTACAAGGAATGATAAAAGAAGAAAAAACTCTCTCAAAAAGGTTGTGAGAGCCTTTGAAAGCCCTTTTGTTTCTTTTTTTTTTTTTTGCTGCTTTGAAAGCCCTGTTGCTTCTTTCTAACCAGATTGACCAAAAAAGGAATAAAGGAATTGTTCTCCAAGCCTTTTTTCCACCATCCCACTGCACAAACAATTCAAGCAACTAAGAACCTCCTTAACAGAAGCAGGCATGACCCAAGAAATGCCCACACCCTTAAACACTCTAGTCCACAAGGACTACAACAGATAAGTGGAAGGGGAGGGAAGGGAAGTGCAAAAGAATACAGTTAACCGTTTGGGAAGCTAATTTTACAAATGATAATTTAAAAAAGAGGTTTTTAAATGGTTAAAAGATGTGTGATAATGACCATGACAACTATAATAATTTCTAATAAAGCTTTCTCAACAAACTTTCCAAGCAATTTAGATGCCGCATGGATTTCACATCATCTTACCCTTATATTTTAGACCATTCGTTTCCTATTATACTGAGAAGAAAGAAAAGAAATTCCAAGTAGGAGATGCTAGTTCACAAAAAGTTAACTGTACACCCCAAGAAGCTATTGGAATTCTCCAAGAACTTATGGTTTCATTCATTTATTTGTTGATTATATTTTGTTCAAAAATACTAATGCCTTCAACATTCAATGTTGTTTCACATGAAACTAAAAGAACACGATTAACAAGGTGGGGAAATTATCCTTCAAAAAAATTCTTATCCAGTTATTGATTGCAAAAAGAATAATTTAACCAATAAAGTATAAGCAGCAATATCGAGCCATAAGATCATTTTTATAACCATATACTCACATCAATAGCAATTAGAGAAATGCGACCAGCGCGATAGCACTTTTCAAGTTTTGACATAAACATCTTGCTCTTCGATATCTTTTCTGGAGTAACATATAATGTTTTAATAATTCCTTCACCCTTTTCAAGAGCCTTGTATATGAACTTCTGATCTTCTTTACTAGAGGTTGAAGTTAACATGTATGATGGAATGCCTAAAGCAGTTAGACCCATAATCTGAAACGATTTATCATTAAAAAACTATCAATGATGGCACGGGCACAACTACTATACTGTATCAAAGCTCAATAAAATGAAATAAAGGATACCTGATCCCTAATTAAAGAAAGTAATGGACTGACAACAAGAGCAACTCCAGGGCGTAGAACAGCTGGAAGTTGGTAACAAAGACTCTTGCCACCCCCTGCAGCCATTACCACCAGAACGTCTCTGCCACTCATAATGGCATTAATAATCTGGTTTATTGGTAGATTTAGAAAACAATAAGCACCACCTCAACACACTTCAACTCTAATCTCCATGCTATATTGTTCATAGAGTAAGAAGTTATATGAACTCAAACAAAACTACAAATTCGTTACAACTTAGTCAGAATAAAAAATGGTTATTTTTCCTTTGTTCTCATAAAGCATATGACAATCAAAGTAAGCATTAAGCAATGGTGAAAGAGATGCTCAACCTTGCGTCGTGGTACATAATTTCATCATGGTTCTGTTAAAATGTAGCTATCTAGTAAAAACGAGAAGGTATGAACAAGACCCAGATCAGCTCTTCATTTCTCAAAGTTTTAGGAGAAAAACATGTTCTAGCAATATTATATATTACTAAAAAAAATTTAATGAACGACAATTTTCACAATAGTATTCAAAATTTATGTAGTATTTGCATGCGTAAATTCCTGATACTTGATCAAGAGTGCAACTTCTGTCTGATGATACATGTTCGAAAGAGATATACTAGCTTTGCTAAGATGTTGATACTTCAAAGGTTAAAATTCATCACTTTTCAAAGTTGGACACTTCAAGTTCATAAACGCTTAGGCTAATAAAGTGACACCAACAACTTCTCCATCATTCATCCAGCACTGTCAAGAGATGAGAGAAGAACATCAAAAGAAAATATGAACCAGATGCTACCTCCCGCTGATTTGCACGATATGTGGATATGCCAAAAATATTGAACTTAACATCATCAGCCTCAGAATCCCAATCAAAAGCACCAGACCAACTTTCCGAAGAATTTGAAGAATCATTTTTCACGGAGTTTTCTGATTCTTTGAATGCATCTAACAAAGCTTTCAGCTCAGACTTTCTCTGACATAAGCTATCTTGCTGTTCAGCAAGTATTCTCATTTGGGCTGCAGAAAAGAGAAATAAGGCCGGAACATAGCACACGGAGAGTCTACCAGGTTTGAAAGTTGAAATTTGGATAACATGCGTGATTAATTAAAAGCTCGAAGAATATAGGAAAAGTTCATCAATATGATGACGGATGCTATTGAATAATATGGTTCACAGTCTTCAGACGAGAGCAGGAGATAATGATAAATGGACAAATAATTTCAATCATACAAAAAAGAGGAGGTACAAGATTTGAAACAATGCATAGTGAACAAATAAGTTGTCAAGTTTTCTGTTGAAGAGAGCCTCTGTGTGATAAAAGATCTACATATTAATCCAGAAATTCGAATGCTCCTCTCATATTACATGTGATAAAATTTTCTATGTCAACCTTAAGATATAAGAAAGCAACTACGAGCCTTGACAAGAAAACAAGTGTACAACAAAATGGAATTCAAGCACCTTCGACTTCCTGAATTTGAAGTTCTACGGCAAGGAGCTCCTCTAATATTTCCTCCTTGTCCATCTGCACGAACTTTGTTCTGTATCAGCTGCACAACAAAGTTGAAAACTAGAGCCTATTTTCCTAGGCGACCCGGAACAACGGAGCAACACGGAGCAGTGCGTAACCAAACAGACGAAATTCCAGCGAAAACGTTGCAGATACAGAGAGAAGGGTCTTCAAACAAATGCAAAATAATATTACCGCTTTGAACACAGCCAACGGGTGAGTGCTTGGTAACACGCTCGGTCTTTCGATGTACCGATTATCATTTGAAGGGAAAAACAATTTGCGCGGGGGTGGACAGCTGGGAAATTGGAATGCCACTGTAAAATTGCTGTTTGTTGGAAATTCCATTTTCTTTTTGGTTTTTTTTATAAATTACACCCCTAAACAAATCATTTTATAAAAATAAATTCTAACATTAATTTTCGTTTATCTTGATCTCTAACTCACTTTCAATTCAAAATTAGCTTATGAAAAGTTATCAAAAAACTCTTTCACGAAATTCAAATGACGGCTTAAAATAAAAAGATGATTATACGAAACTTCACCCATTCGTCTTATTGTTACTCTCTCTCTCGATGTTGCAGCAAGCATGTCTCTCTCTGCAAATCTGAAAGAGTGTTCGTCTCCCACAGCAAGGAAAAACAACAAGGTAAGTTTTCGGGTTTTTGAGTTTTTGTTCTGGATTCTGAGGTGTTTATCTGGGTTTCTGAAGAGTTTTTTCTGAATTCTTGCATTTTTATTTTTTATGAATGTCTGAATCATAATAAGTTTGATTTTTTGGGTTTCTGAGGTGTTTTTCTAGGTTTCTGAGGTGTTGGTCTTGGTGGGTGTCTATTTTCTGGGTTACACTATTGTCGCGTACCCCTTGTGTAACCTACACGGGGACTGCATGTGGGTCGTGTGAGCCTCATGTAGGCTACATGAGGAATATACCATAATCGTGTAGTCATCTGTACATTTTCTGATCTTATGTTTTCCTTGAATATTCTACTGGTTATGACTTCCTCAAAAATGCAACTAAGATACGTCCATGGCGTTAACACAATTCCAAAAACAATGGCGAATGCAAAGTGTAATACCCACTGCATAGAGGTTATCAAGACCAAGCTGATAGCTACTCGACTCTCCCTATTTAGGGAGACATGCTTTGGTCATCTCCTTAATATCACATCCCTGAAGTTTTCAGCAACTTTTTTCCACCAGGTGCTGGCTAGGGAGGCTCAATATGTGGACAGCACTCCATTTGAAAAGGAGATCCATTTTCTTATTAACGAGGAGCCACTATGCTTCTCTAAGAAGGAGTTCTCTTTGATTACCGGACTAAAGTTCGGTGAAGCTCGAGATGAGAATAAGATCCGTGGCCCCAACAAACTCTATGATTTGTATTTTCCCAAAGCCCAATCTAATAACCACAGCTGAGTTGGAGGAGAAGTTCAAGAGCTCTGAATATAAGTTAGATTCTGATATGGTCAAGATGGCTCTGATTTATTTGCTAGAGTATTTTGTGTTGGGGAAGGAGAATCGTACCCTAATTGAGAAGAGATGGTTGATTTTGGTTGACGACCTTGAAACGTTCAACCAAAGATTTGTAGGGAGACCTCTCGTTCTCCAAAACAATGAAATCATCATTAGCTGTGAATAATACAAACTATTTTTTGTGATCTTAAATATCAAGAAAAAAACATAAAAATCTGTCGATGTTGTTTATGGGTATTCACTGAATGGATATCCATTTGTCTTCCAGGTACAATTTATTTAATTCTATGTAGTGATGTATTGAATTATTTATATGTTGAATATTTAATTACTCTCTTTTGTTAAATAGGCATGGGTATTTGAAATTATCCCCTTGGTAGGTAGTTTGTATGGTAACCAAGTCTCGACCAATGTGCCGAGGATTCTCAAGCGGTGTCCAACCACGATAGTACCGGTTGAGAATATTCAAAAGAAATTTTTCCGAAGGAGAATGTATGTTGGTGAATTATGTTGACAAGTTAATTTATATTATTTTTACATATATTGATTTATATTTTTTGCATTTTTAGTTGACAGTTCTTTCTTTGGCGCCTACTGAGGAGGAAGTAGAAAAAAAGCCTATGGAGATCAGTAGTTGGAGAGAATGTATGTTAAAAATCATTTTCTATCATTCTTATTCTTGAACGCGGACCTCGTGTAGTCTACACGAGACCCATGTAACTATTTGTAGTCTACACGAGATCCGTGTAACCATCGTGTAGTCTACACGAGATCCGTGTAACAATCGTGTAATCTATACGAGATCCGCGTAACCATCATGTAATCACCTTTTTCTGTGTTTGTCTGCTTAATATTACATGTTTTTTAAGTTGATGCCACCTCCATCACCATTAGATGAGGCTAATGAGGAGGAAGAGGCCATCAAAAAGGAAGAGGAGAAGAAGAAGAAGAGGAAGAGGTCTGATGAGGCCATTGAAAAAACAGAGGAGAAGAAGGTTATGTCCAAGAAGCTCAGTGTACACGAAGATTGGGTGAGGAAATGTCTAATTGGAATGGACCAAAAGATAAGAAAATTATGTTCATGCAATCAGACATTTCCTTTGTAATTTTTCAAATTAAAATTTTGATGGATCATATGGTAACGTCGAGGCCAAATGATTACTCTTTTTGTCCTCGATCTGCCATGATGATGGCTAGCGACTAGGAGGATAAAGAGATTAAGAAGGAAATGAAAAAAATGAAGAATAAGAGAAGGATGAAAAAGAAGAAGATATGGTAGAGAAGAAAGAAGAAGAAGTGATGGTAGATAAGGAAGAGGAATAAGAGAAAGAACGAAATGAAGAAGAAGAAAATATGCTAGAGAATAAAGAAGAAGAGGAGATGGTAGAGAATGAAGAAGAAGAAGAGAATGAACGGAAGGAAGAAGAGAAGGAAGGTAATGAGGAGGATGAAGGTGAAAAGAAGGAAGATGAAGAAAAAATAGAAGGGAAAAAGGAATAGAAAAGGAAAAACCATTACAGCTTTGCCAGCTGTAATGGTTGAAAATAGGGGGCCAACCAAGACCCCCTAATAAAGCTTTTTTCGATAAAGCAAACGATTCATTCCGACAACTTCAGACCAGATTAACCCCTTTGAATTAGGCGATCTTACAAAATCGATCAGGCGGGCTGGTTGGGAAGGGATTCTTAGCGGAGAAAAGAATTGCTGAAAGGCTTAAGCCCTGGTAATAGAAGTAGCTCTACTCTTTGAGAAGAGGGTAGCAGAATACCATTAAGATGAATATCCCATTAGTGCAGCTCTTTCCTAGGTAAAAATACCTAACAACAAGAATCAAGAGGGACTTAAGAGCATATAAAACCCTTGAATCAGTGAATCCGGGGACAGAGACCTAGCCGCTGCTTTATTTAAATAGCTAAGATAACGTCTAAGATCGTATCTTCTTTTCTACATCCTCATTCCTCCTTCTTTCCGGATACTTAAGCTTCTAATGCTACGGAACCAGCTTTCCCAATCAATATCAATCAATTAATGTGTAGGAGCAAGGTTCTTTAGACTTTTTTTCTCATCAAATATACCGAACTTAAGTGAAGCAAGGATTGTGGCCACTCTCTGGGGATGCATGATGAGGAGAATCTTCCAAAGTCCTTATGCTAGGATGGAGGTCACCCCAAGATGGGTCAACCTTGACTATAATAATAGTGAAGGGTTAATAATCCCAAAATAAATTAAGAAGGAATGAAAGGGGAAAGACCTAAGTCGTTAGAGCAAGTATATCTAGTAACACAGGGGTTTGAACAAGAGGGACTGGCTAGTGAAACCCAAGCAGAAGAAGAAGAATTAGAAGAAGAAGAAGAAGAAGAAGCAAAGGAAGAAAAAACAAAAGCAGAAGAAGAAGAAGAAGAAGAAACAAACAAAAAGAATAAAAAGTTGCATCGATGATATCTGCATTGATGGATTCAGTTCGGTCGACGGAGTAGTCCAACGATGGAGAAGAAGAAGAGCTCTTATATCTTGGTGAACTTGGTAAAAGAAAGATAAAAAGATCTCGGGTCCTAGAGTCACCTAATTATGAAACCAAAAAGACTAAAAAGAAAAGGCTGTGAAGGAAAAAAGATGATGAGAATATCGTTGCCAAAATGGACTTCAAACATTTCCAAGCATAAGGTGATGCATCTTCTAAGGATGAAGCTCGTTTTAAAGCCCGGTTCACCTTCCCAGGGGCAAAGTAAGTTCTGTAATTTTTCTTGTACACTTCTTCTTCGTATAGTATTCATGATGGTTACACTGACATCGTGTAGACTACACGATGATTACATGAGGTCCGTGTAACGATCGTGTAGTAAACCAATCGTGTACCTAACTTTGATCTATACTTACGTTGTATAGAAATGAGAAAGTAGACGTTGGATTTTGCACCTTGACCTTACCTGGTCAAAAAACTAGTCTTTTCACCTTATCAATGGCTTGAGTCAGATGTAAGAAGTTATTTATAATCTTTTTTAATGTGGTACTTAAAATAATTATAAAAAACTTAACTAATCGTTTTTACATTGCAGCATACTGATGCATACCTGGAGCTCACGATGAGGGATTTGCAAGAATACAACCCTCAAATTAGAATCAGTGTTGGTGATTTATTTCTGCAAGTAAGTATGATTTGTTTTTTAACTTAATGAACTACACATCGTGTAAACTACACGAGACCTTCATGCTCCCTCGTGTAGACTACACGAGGCTTTCACTGACCTCGTGTCGTCACTGACCTCATGTAGACTACACGAGGTGTTCATGCTCCTCATGTAGATTTTGTGTAGACTATAAGAGGCCTTCACGGGCCTCGTGTAGATTTCATGACTATTTTTTATTGACGTTGAGGATTTAAATTTTTTCTCGTGACATTTCAGGAGAACCTGCCTGAATGACAGAGTTTGAGCAAGATCCCGCAGGTTGGGATATTGACGTTGATGATCAACTCCAGTACCTGGTCCTCGGCTTATAGACGAGTTTTGGAAGGAGCTGGGAATAGTCGGATAATGTTATCTTTCCAATGAATGTGAACTGTAGTCATTGGATTGCGGTTAAGCTTGATTTGATTGACCAGTGTATTCGTATTTATAACTCCATGAACACGCCATATTGACGCTCTTTGTACATTGAAATAATGAAACATTTCATGAAGATTGTCCCTCAGCTAGCTCAAATGACGAATATTTATGAGAAAAATAGGAGGTTCAACCCAAATATAAGTGAAAATATGAGATCATGGAGTGTCCATAATAAGATATTGGGTAAGTGAAATATACATTTTTTTGAAAATCCATTTAAAATTCCATGCATGTTATTTGATTGTGTTTTTGCATTTCATGCTTTGTGTGGGTTCGATTGTGGGATATTTACCCTTAAGTCTGTCGAAGCCCTCGCATATAGGAAGAGCCTCCGAGAAATAACTCAACAACAAATGCCAAAATATCGAAGACGAATTCCAATTGAGTTATTTGCACGTGGTAATGTTGTAACGAAATAACATGAATATATTTTATGGATTTTTATTTATTAAATTGTGAATTATGGATTATAGAGATATACATGTGTTTGTTATTTAATAATGTTATAAAATTTACACGATGCCCATGAAGTTCTAATGCAGTCTACACGATTACATAAGACATGTGATGTGAAGTTTTCTAGCATCCTTCAAAACCACATTCAAACATTTTGCGATGTTTGTAATTATTATATTGTATCGCATTCCATCAAAGCGAGAATGTGTCCACCTCTCAACTCCCCCACCGACACGTATTGTGAAATATCTAGAAATGCATATGTAAAATGAGTCATCAGCCAATCAAATTGTGATTGATGGTATACCTTTGTTGCTTTAAAAAATAATGCGACTGCATCTTCCTTTTTATAAATTGATTTGATATTTTGACCCATATGGAAGATGCAAGCTCTATGAAGCGCATTAGGAAATGTAACATGTACAACATCTAGTATACTTGTATGCCTGTCGGATATAAATACCAAGTCTTCTGGATTACTGATTACATCGTGAATTTTATGGAAGAACCATTCACATGAATCATTATTTTCTAAATATGCAATTCCAATGCAATGAGATATACTTGGTTGTTCCCATCCTTTATTGTTGCAACAAATAATATTGGGCTTTTAAGATTGTTGCGTCAACAGTAATGGCATGCCGTATACAACTGGAAAATCCACGAACAGATGGTCCAAGAGTCATGAAAAAATATTTAAAATGGTCCTGCTCATCAGTCTCTACGTGTGTTGTTGTCCCTGAAAAATATTTAATATTCCTGTATTAAAATCGGCATAGTACAAACATAGTGGACATGATGACTACACGAGCTCCGTGTAACCATCATATAGTACTCTTGTAGACATTATGATGGCAAAATAAAAATAAGTACCTGAATTTTTTTATTCTAACATGTGACAATATGCTGGGAGCATCTTATAGTTGTCTTCAAGAGACCCTTAAACTAATTCCAATGCATATTCCTTAACCTTCCACGGCTTATGGTAACCTATGTCGACACGGAAATCAAGGAAAACATCTTCAATTATGTCTTTTGACCTATATATACGACCGACACCTGTGTATTTGGACCATTTAGAATGACCGATCAATGAATATGTAGCCGGATGGTGTCCATGTCTCAAAACTTCAAATGTGCATTGATATGTATTGTTAAGTTTTGTAACTTTGAAGTATGGACAATTTTTCAATTTCATATCCCGTAACCTCTATTGACATGTTTTCTCAACACATGCAAGTACCGATATTGGCTGGCTTGACTTGAAGATCCAAAACTTAAAATATCTTCGGATGGTCATCATACGAGCAACCTTAAGCAACTCGGCTTTATCACTGTACAAATCATCCATATTTATTGTGTCTGATACAAGCTGATTCAAATCAGCTCGTTGCTCGCTGGACCCAGGATATTGTTCATTCAAATTAGATTGTGATGGCAGTGGACAGGTGATCTCAGGTTCACCACCAGTATTCAAGTCTAGAATTGTTGTATGGTTGTCTCCATTGATGGTTTCATCATGGCCATCTTCACGGTTTGCATCATCATACGACCCCTGATCAAAATCATATCATCATTTCCATCTCCATCAACATCCTCATCCTTGAAAACATTATAATCATTATGACCAAAAACATCATCATCATGATAGTTCCTTTCAAAATGATCAAAACTCTCCAAAGCGAGGAATGCTTTCATGTAGAAGTTGTCGTGGCATTAGTGTTTCAGGAACTCAACTTTGATAAAACCCTATAGTTTTAGGAACCCGAGGTTGTCGTGACATTGTGGTTTGAGGAACTGAGCTTTGAAATGGACAAAATTTAGGCTTGGTACTTACATATAGTGAGCTTATAAGTGATTCTAATCCATTCTCCTTAATAAATAACTATAAATATTTATCCTTTAAAATTTCGCAGCAGGGTAGGAGACATGGCTTCTATAAAGAAATTTGATGGACATATCATAGTTTGAGGGGTCTATTTGAAGTTCTTCATGCAATATACCCAATAGCTCGTGGTAAGTGCAGTTAGTAGATGTTTTCAATAATTTGGTCTTCTCTCCATTAAAAGACCATGTTGTACCATTTTTCACTCAATCTCCATCATGGATTACAAAAATTCGAGCTTCAAACATATATGTATATACATCAATAAAGGAACTAGTACAAAAAGAATACATGATGAAATGAAATATTACACGATGATCATGTATACATCGTGTAGTGTACATGAGGCTTTCATGGGTATCGTGTAGTGTACACGAGGCCTTCGCGAGCATCGTGTCGTGTACACCACGTGATGATCGTGTAGACTTCGTGTGCTGTAATAAGCCTTACACGATGAGTGCACGATGCTCGTGTAGTTCCATCGTGTAGACTACACGATGATCGTGTAGTTCCATCGTATAGGGTACACGACGAGTATACGATCATCTTGTGGTCATCTTGTACACTACACGATGACGAGACACGATGATCGTGCAGTCCTCGATTGGTGTAATAGATGCTACACGATGCCCGTGAGCTGCTGAAGAAGTTCCTGATGCACCACACGATGATCGTGTCGTGTACACGAGATTTACACGAGGCTCATGTAGTACCCGTGCACACTACACCATCATCTGTAGTGATCATGTACAATAAATGAACTTTAAACAAAGTTCCATAAAGAATAAAATAAATAAATATTTTCAGAAAACTCATGAAAGTGAAAGACCCATGAAAATAGGAAGAAGACAAGTAAATCTTCCAGAAAGAATAAAACAAAACTTATACATGTTCTGGAGTGGAGAACTAGCAATCCGTCGCTGTTGTAGAAAGTAGGAAGAAGACGAAGAAGAAAATGAAGAGAAAAATAAAGAAGTAGAAAAAATGAAATACGAAGAAGGATAAATGGGATAGGGTGGGTATATAGGTTTTTAGTAGACCACAACATTTGATTGAACAACTTGTAAGAAGAGCGGTGGGAAAAATATGAAAAAGTGAGTCAAAAGTCAGAGTAAGCGAGAAAATTAGTGTTATGATATATTTCTGTAAAATGATTAGTGTGTGGGTTTACTTTAATAAAAAAACCCTTTTTAGGGGAGAGACCACAATTTGAGTCATTAAGTTCAGCACGAGCTATTAAGTTTAATTTTTGTGAGACTTGGTTTTAGTAGTGCAATAGTTTTACGGACTTGGCTCCTCCTATTACCCCTTTCCCTCAAATTTTCTCGATGCATATTTACATGGTTCACACCTAGCAATTTTTTATTAAATGGCTTAGATTTATATTTTCTCATTGATAAGTAAACCAATCAATTAACTCTAGTTAAGTATATTATCTCAAATTTAACTCAAAAATAAATTGACTCTTTACTTCCCTCCAGAATAAAATATTTTCTCACACTGATTACCACTCGAACAGTTTCTAAGAAACAAACAGAAAGTTTGTTGAAATACCTACTCGAACAGTTTCTAAGAAAACAAACAGAAAATTAGTACAACACAGGCGATTGAAAAAAAAGTCAAACAAACAGAAAAAAAACCCACGAACAAATCCCCCATCATTCATTAGAAAAACGAAATTAAACAACTACTACTCCTAATTCAATTGCAACGATAAAAAAAATAAAAAAACATGAAGAGAACCGAATATGACGACACCCACGTTTTAGTTTCAAAGCAATAGAAAAGAAATAGTGTTTCTTCAAATTTGATATCTAACATTACAGAATTTTACATACCCAATTCATGACACACTTTAATTCAAATACTTCGATAAACTCCAATATTCATTTCTCGCAAGTACAAAGGTATAATTTATTAGATATATGTGAAATAGAAAAAAAATTAACAACTTTTTTACGTTATAAAAAAGTTTTATCTTGAGTATGTTGAGTATCGTAGTGCTTTCATAATTCTTCAATAAATCATAATAAAATGATTTCTGAAAGAATATTAAAAAAATAAAATTATAACAAGCATGAACAAATTATTTTGTTACATCTGAAAGGAAGATAGAAACTTACTGTAGGTTTGAAATCTGGACTTGAGATGGAGCAGTTGTTGGATGACAAGAATTGCTAACCTTCTTCTTTTTTGAATCTTTTTCCATGCAGCCTTTGAGTCGACGCCTTCCTTGATCGGTCACGAATTTTCTCTTCAGACCTTCCGCTTAGTCAATGTTGACATTCTCAAACACTTCATTCTGGTTGTGTTCAATTTTTGTGTTATCACAGCTAGTAGAAGGATAAAATGAAGTTTCATTATGCGTTGCATTAAGACCATTTAACTTTTCAAGAAGCTCGTTACCAAACTTCGCAACCAATTTAAATCATGTTTCTGATTCAGCTGCTATACGAACAAGAGTAGGACATAATCTTCTATATCTTGTTGTGGTTGTTATGGTTGGATTCTCTTCGTTGTTATTCTCACAAGTTTCTATTCTCCCATTAATTCTAGCATTTTTTGTCCACCGCCTCAAAATATAACAACTTGGTATCATTGTCTTCACGTTTAACACGTCTAGAATCTTTAATGCATGACTGCATAATATTCCAAAGTGTTCAAATTTTTTGCAGCTACATGTAACTCTTGTAGTCATGATCTTATGTCGTGATTGTATGCATTTGAGTGCTTCCTAGAGTACTAACCTTGTAAAATGATAGTGCTTCGTGAATGACACAATCATGGATCACCATGATAAGTAAATTCAACCACTCTCGTTGAAATATATCAAATATGGTTTTCTTTGTAGACATCCCTTGCGTGCCTTAGTAATGGAATATCCACTTTTAATATGGGCAATTTTTGCTTCTTAGAAACTGTTCGCGAGGTAATTAGTGTGGGAAAAATATTTTATTTTAGAGGGAAGTAAATAGTCAATTTATTTTTTAGTTAAATTTGAAACAATGTACTTAACTAGAGTTAAATTGATTGATTTGCTTATCAATGAGAAAAAAATAAATATGAGTCATTTAATAAAAAATTATAAAGTGTCAACCATCTAAATGTGCGTTGAGGAAAATTGCGGGAAAATGATAATGAGAAAGAACCAAGTCCTAGTTTTTCATGCATAAATTGTTTTCATATCTCAATTCTAATATAATGATCCTTATTCTCAAGACGCCAACTGCTATAATTGTTAATGAGTTTCATCCAATTGCTTTAGGCAATTTATTCTTTTTAAGTTATTACTAAGATTATAAATGATCGTCTTGTCATTGTCTCTTCTCGCATGATCTTCCCCAATCAATATGGTTTCATTAAACGCTGTCAAATCATTGACTAAATAGATGGTGTTGAATGTTTTTACTCCACTAGAATCTCGGTGCTTATTGATGGGTCATTTAGGGGTCTTTTCCGGTGTTCGCTGGGTGAGCATGCATGGTGATCCTCTTTCTCCCCTTCTTTTGGCTGATGATTTAGGGGTCTTTTGTTTGTCTGATGATTTAGGGGTCTTTTGTTTGTCTGATGATTTTTTAGCAGATATCTTACTCACTTTGTAGGTTTGAGTTCTTTGATTCTAATTTCTTCCCCGATTGGGATGCGTGCTTTGACACGTTTTTATTGTGGATGATGTTTTACTCTTCTGTCCAAGTGGACGAAAAATAAAAATTTGTTCACTTCAACCATTTAATCATATTAAATCTTAAAACCCTACTTACAATTATGCATACTTAGTTAAACGTGTTCACCAGATATATAAATGATTTATACCTTATGTTGTATTGGAGAATTACTGACTTAGTGGAATCCTATTGATTGTTTTTGTGTTCTTCGTTCTTCATAGAACTCGAATCAGCTTTCACACCAACAATCGTTTGTATGATTCAAAAGTATATCTCAATCGGATGTTGATCAGGAATTGAGTGTGGGCTCTCAAAACAACTGAAAAAGATAAATCAGATTTTTCCTTCTCATTTGTTTATTCCGACGACAACTAGGGGGAGGAAGAGAAACTGTGTTTTCTTTGCTATGTGTAATCACACATTGTGTTAGAGTTAGTTTTTCATTCATGTTTTTATGAGCTACTCCTGAGATCGAATGAGTCCACATGAATAAAATTATAATGTCAAATATTCAGTGAATTTAACTCCATAAATTTCCAACCTATTTAATCCTGTCATCGTATGACTTCACTATATGTCCGATGCCGAATCAACTCCCGATTCATGTACGTTAAATTTTATGTTGTTGCAGATAAACTATTTTATTTGACAGTACACAAAAATACCCTTCGTGATATCAGTAGCAATAACGAGATGTAAAATTATCATTTTACCCATCTAGTTATTATTTATTTAACTCTTTTATTGACTATGAATAAGAAATACATAACAGTGAATTATTTCGTACAGTTTACCATTTCTTATTCACATAGAATATTGGCCAAGTTAATTTATTCACACATATATCAATTAAACATAATGTGATATTGTTGCATTTATAATCTCAACGTGAATTTTCATATATGTGAATCATGCAACTCCAACATACTTAAATCACGATCATAACAACCAATGTATTTTGCAATCTCTCATAAAATGATCCTTGTAAATTTATTTTCACCTTTCATTTCATTTCACCGTTTCCCGAAATTTCTAATTATCTCACTTCAAAAATTAATTTCAACTTATCTTTTTTATCTTTAACTATTTTCACCATTAACATTTCAAGTACGTAGTTTAGCCTTTTTAAGTACATTTAGTTAGAGACTTTTAGCCTTTAAGCCACGTAATTTGTGATTGACTACGTAAAAAGATCACCAATCATTCATTTTATGAGGATTTGAACCCTCATTATAATTTTAATTCATTATAAGAGTCACTTTTATGAAAGAGTATTAATAAATTGTCATAATTAAAATTTATAACTTAATTTATTTCATGTTTAATCTTTAATTAATTTATATTAAAAGGCAGAAACTTTGAGAAGCCTTAGACAAATTTATCCTGTCTTTATTCCCCTTATTATAATAATACCTGTCACACACAAGTTGTAATTGGTTATCTTATGATGCCATGTCAACAGTTTTTTTTTACTATTTAGACTATCAAAACTTATTGCAAAGAAATAAATATAACTCGCTACTGTTTGCTTATAGTGGTGATTAATTGAGCTTCCATAAAAATAGAGTATTTCATTAATGTAAATCTTCAAAACAACAAAAATACTCAATCATGTATAGCTATCATTTATAATTCAATTTATATGTTTATGACAAAAATACTAAACTATGATATTATCGACTTTAATTCACATTCATGCATGTGATTTTAAGATTTAATCATTTTTTCACATTAAGACATGTGTAATCTAACTTAAAATCTTATCCATCTTTAAATGAGCGATGTGGTTAGCAATAAATTATATTCTTAACCATAGTATAAATTTTTATATTGAATGTATTAGATTCTTAATCTAGTCTTATTTTAATAATAACAATATTCTACTTGACAAACAACAACAACAATAATAATAATAATAATAATAAGAATAATATTGTAATTATAATAACAATAAAAAATGCTATGTAATAAATATGTTTACTATTAATTTGACTCTTCATAAAAGATTAATTCTACACCGATCAAGTTTTAAATAAAATATAAACGATCAAATGATATGTCAATCATCATATATTAATAATTTTAATATTCATTAAAATTATTTACTAAATTAACCTCAATGATTTATAAATTGGCCGGTATGAAATTACTCTTCATAAATTATAGTAATTATATAATTAATATGATTTTAATTATAGATAACTGCAAAAGGATAATTATTTAATTTTTTTTCACAATCCACAACCTTCAAATGCATGTCTTTTAAACTTATATTTTCACTAACTAAAACCTAGTCTCCTCAATTTCTCTTCTAAAATTAAACAAAAGGTTTAAAAATATTTTTGTTGGGTCAAGGAAAATGGAAGGTTTAAATATAATGTGAAATGAGCTTGAACTATTTGTTTCCCAACCAGTTATATAATTCAAATTAACTACTTCATATTCTACTTCATTTCGAGTTGTGCTTAGCTATTCTCTTTAATGATACGGTGTCATAAAAAAATTAATTTAACTTTTTTATCATCTACACATGATTTATGTGTCGAAAAAGGTGAGTATAAAGTTTGAAAAAAAATGATGAGAATGCAAAAAATAACAAACAAAGTGTAAGAAAATTTAAGTGAAATTGAAGCATAAAATGTGATTTATTTGAGTTTAATATCCGACATCTAATATGCCTATATTTAAATTATTCTCATTCAAAAATTTCACTGATATTATTAGATAAGTGTTATGTTGATTTTTGGTATAATAATTGTACTACATATAATTTTTATATTATTTTCGTTCATACTTGATTTAAATTTTCAGGCAAATAATACAACGTGCAACGCACGTTATAGAAAAACTCTAGTGTATATATAATTTATTCAGAAAAATGATATAGAAATTTAACATTAAACTCAATAATGCTGGATAAAAAATTAATATATAATTATGTTGGATTAAAATTTCATGAAATCTTAATTGACTACAAATTTAGCCATTGTATAAGTTACGGTATAATTTAAACCGTAGCAGAGCACAATTATATGTTAATTTCACCTTGAAACTAGAATTGCCACAAGAAAAATAAGAAGTGTTATTTCTCTACTAAATAATTTTAAATTAAATAATAGAATTTTTTTTAATTTAAAATTTAAATGAGAAGTAACATAATATTTTTCAATTAAGTAGTAGGGACAAATTTGTCAAAAAAATATTCATTCTCAAATCAACAGTTTTACATATAGTATACAAGTATAGGTATATAGTTAATATACATAAAAACAATGTCTTTATTATTAACGTTTTAGTTCTTCAAAAAATTGAATTATAGTAAAAATGAGAATTTGAATTCAAACTGAACGGTAACAGTAGTTACAGTATCCCCTCTTTCTTCAAGAAGTGTATTTTGAATTCAACTTAACGGCAATTTAAACTAAACGGTAACAGTATCCCCTCTCTCTAATAATTCAAACTAAACGGTAACAATATTTTCTCTCCTCTCTAATTCAAACTGAACGGAATCAGTATCGCCTCTCCTCTGTCCCTTCTCTCTCTACTGTCGTTCTCTCTCTACTGTCGTTCTCTCTCTACTGTCGTTCTCTCTCTAAGGCAAAGCGGTGGACCTATCTCACTCAACCCACTATCTGCTTAGTTACATTCAATTCTCTCTCTCCCCCCTCTTCCTCCAAGCTTCATTATCACCAAACTCATCCACATCAAGCGTTAATGTTTACTGGGTATGCCATTCATTTTGTCTCAGATCTACCAGAACTCACTTCTTCGACGAATCCATCTCAGTCTTATCTCCCTGTACCTGTTCTGAACCAAACCCATTTTTTCTTGACTGCAAATTGTACAATAGAGAGCCTTGACTGCTTTGGCTTCTATTCCCGATTCGTCTCAGGTATTTTCATGAAAAATTTATTGGCTGTCAATTTTTTGTAGTTGAGTTAGAATGACACACATTAGGGCATTGTCATCCTCAGGAGCATACACATTAGGGCATTGTCATCCTCAGGAGCATTTCCAAAAATGCTAATACTATGTCGAGAATAGATTGCGGCCTTTCTGTTCATATACATTGTGACTAGAGCTGACAAAAGGTGGTCAATTTTTACTCAAATGTTTTTCGTGGTTTTTTGTTTGGTTTAGACCTATAAGTTAATTATTACGCTTTTTTTTGTAATTTTCAGATTTGGGCGGCTGTTGATATGAACCTAAATATTTATTGGTGAGAAAAAATGAAAAAGTAAGAAAAAAGGGAAAAAGAAAGAAAAGAAAAAAAGAGAGAAGGAAAAAAAGAAAAAAAAGAAAGAAAAAAAGAAAATTAAAGAAAAGCAAAAGGGAAAAAAGAAAAAAAAAAGATTTGGTTGGCTTTTGGTTGAGAAGCTTAAACTTGATCCTGAAAATTTATTACGGCTTTGTTTGGAGCATGAGGAGAAATTTGTTGCAGCACGATGCGAAGCTTGTAGTTACAATTTTTTTACGAGGTTGTACTTGTGTTTTATATTTGTTAGTTGTTTTTGTGGTTTTTAAATTAGTGCTCTGATTTTTTAAGAAAGATCTCTCAGGTTAGGCAAATTACTTTTTGTGTAGGATTAAAACACATTTACAGTGGCGGAAATGGTGTGGCTTCTTGGTCGTCTTCGTGAGAGGGTTTTTCCCGTATTGCATCAGCATATCATAATAGTCTTCAGAAAATCTTGGATATATTTGAAATGCTGTTAAATATTCTTATAAATGCCCCTCTTGCTAATCGACCAACAAAAAGAACCCCTCTTGTTAAGGTATAATGATTTCAACTATCTGCGATTTTTTTGGTTACTGATTTGTTTGTGTTGAAGAACAAGTTGTTCTTCATATTGATTTAAAACTTTTAATGTAATTTCTGTCTGGATATGCATATTATTAGTGATTTTAGAGTTGCTAAATGTCTCTCTCTCTTTCTGTTGTCGTTTCAGCCACTCTCCACTACCTCCACCTCCTATGGGCTAAAGCATTGATTTCCATCTTCACTTAATCTCTCTGATCTACCGAATGTAAGTAAAATAGGAATTTTTATAAATTTCACTTATTTAGGGTTTTTATTTAAATTTTTTATGTTTTTAGTCAAACTTTGTAATTATATTTTTCTTTCGATATAAATCGTTACTTATCCAAAAAATTAATTTCATTTCTTTATGTTAGATATCTGTAGTCTGCTGGAGATTGTTTATTGATATGCTTACGAAAGTGGGGTTGGTTTGGTAGCTAAATGATTATATGAAGAGTTTTTAGTTCGTCTTTTTCTTATATATCTATTATTTGGACCATATCCTTACATTTAGCCAAATGGTTAGCTGGTGGTGCTCCTTTTCTCTTCTTAACTATCCCCGGAATTCCTGTGGAGTTGGATGCTGATAA
This sequence comes from Datisca glomerata, assembly GCA_003255025.1. NCBI lineage: Eukaryota > Viridiplantae > Streptophyta > Magnoliopsida > Cucurbitales > Datiscaceae > Datisca > Datisca glomerata. The sequence continues at coordinate 1,215,323 of QANY01007306.1, forward strand.
ATTTCATGGAAAAAATCAATTTCAGAAGATAAATTACATTATATGAATGCTGTTTTCTGATAACCAGTGAGATTGTTCAAGAATTTTGACTTTCTGATCGTTGCAATCAAGAAAATTCGTCTTAACATAAAGGGGGGGGGGTCAATTGCACTACTCTAGGAGAATTAAACTGCTGAAAGTGTTGTAGTTCCAAATATAATAGAGTTAATAGATGCATTCCCCATAAGGGGAACTTGCATCTTGTATTTTAATTCATGAAGACAGACCTTGAAGCTATTATACGTGATTTAAACATATTTGTTTCACCAGCTGACATTAAATCATACACTTCAGATGACATTGAAAGGCCTTGCTTATTATGATTTTTTTTGATAACGTGGGTATCCGGAGCTTTGCCTCGACTAGTGCGTGAAATCTCAAATGCTCCGGGCCCATGGATGCGGCCCGGGTAAATAATGCCCCAGTGCCCTTAGAAAATTGTACTAGGGTGAGTTTCGAACCTGGGACATCGACCATTACCGGTCTATTCCCAGCGCGCCCGCCCTCCATTAGGCCAACCCCTTATGGTTTGAAAGGCCTTGCTTATTGCCACAAGAAATGTGGTTTTTCGTAGGTATTAGATATCTGTTGATATAATTTTTAAGGGGTTTTTTGTAATGTTGTAGAGTTGTTTGTATTGTAGAGTTTGCTTGCTGGAAATTTTCTAATTTTGTGCCCATGCATTTTACAGGGATATGAAGCCAAACAATTTGTTAATAGGATCTAATGGACTACTAAAACTTGCAGATTTTGGTTTGGCACGAATATTTGGGAGCCCGGCTTGGAAATTTACTCACCAGGTATGTTCTCCTTGTCATACATGGGTGTGTATGCAAGTGTTACTTGTATGTAATTTGTGTTGGAATGCTGAAGGCTAAGTTTGTTATATCTAGTAGGTGCTTTTTTCGTCTGAATCCTAGCTTGTGGTATTACAAGTTCCGGAGGTAATTTTAACGATAATAAAATAATCTTGGTGAAAGAACTATCTTTATTTGGTTAAGATTCCATTCTCCATTTGCAGGTGAAAGAAATTTCCGGGCTTTGTTTTTTAATGTTCAATAGTTGTTGAAAGTATTCATTGCCACCCTTGAATTATTTAGCTAGTACAACAGACTGTAGACACTTTTCAATTCATCTACTGCTAGGTGGTTATTTTAGACGGTCTTAGAATTTTCACAAACTCAGTTCACTTTGGAGTAGGTCTTTGCTCAATGGTATAGAGCACCTGAGCTGTTTTTTGGCACCAAACAATATGAATCTAGTTTTAAATGTTTTTGTGGTTTCGTTGAAATTTTTAAGTAATGGAAAGTGAAACAGAAGCTTCTGTCTTATGATGTTGTTGCCTGTAGATACTTTCTCCTTTAGCAGGATATACTGGATTATAATGTTTTTGTCTTCATAATATATCTCTCTATTCCTTTTTCTCTTTTTCTTTAAGTATGCACCAATTGATATGCTTAGGATTGTGGGGTTGGTTTGGTAGCTAAATGATTATATAAACAGTTTTAGTGCGTCTTCTTCTTATGTATCCATTATTTGGACCATATCCCTACATTTAGCCAAATGGTTTGGTGGTGGTGCTCCTTTTCTTTTCTTAACTATCCTTAAAGTCCTTGCGATCGCTAGATGCTGATAAGTGTTATGGAAAAATCAATTTCAGAAGTCAAGTAGAGTGACGTCAGAACGTGAGGGTCTTGAAGGAAACACTTACCTAGTTGATAGGGCTGATGATATTGCTGGACAGGCTGCTGGTGCAAGTTGGAATGAACCAGTATCAATGCCGGTCGATTTTTCTATTTTCGGTCTAAAACCTCTGAATAGACCAACAATAAACAGGTAATTTAACTTCCTATGATAATGACCTGCACTTAAAGGTTAATGTACATACAGATATAAATAGGATTTATCTGAAAAATATAGTCAGTAATGACAGTGAGAGATACTATATAGATTTTCTCTCCTTTGTCTTCTTTGTGTGTATTCCCTTTCATTATTAGTTATTGCTACATGAAATGAACATTGAAAACTTCACTGCATGGAAAATTTATTTTCTAGTAAGGCACAATGGTACAGAGAAATATCTATATCTGAATGAGAGAATTTGAAAACAAATTTGTTATATGCTGATGTACATAGCCTAAGGGAAAGCAAAAATTCATTGATGCTTTTTCTCTGGCGATTTATACATAACAGAGCATTCATCCTTTTTTGCCTCAAGCGAAAGCTGAAAATGCATCTAATCTGGCTGTTATTTCAGGTCTATGCTTGTAAGAGTCGAGAACGATATAGCAAAAGGTTTGAACTTGTAATCTTTTAACTTTGATCTGTTGTTATCTGTGTGAATATAGTAGGTTTGAGTAGTTATGCTTATGTGATATGTGTTGATTTTCACTCTGAGCAAATATAGTATGCAATCTAGTTTTAGTTATGTTGCGTTTATGGATGTTATATTACATTGTTTAGTGAGGCATTTTAGCTATGTTCCAGAATTCTCAAGTAAAGGTTAGGTGTAGTGTGTGGCCTTGTGGGTTTTAGGCCTTTAAAGAACTTTCAGATGGTTGCATCTCTCTTTACAGGGAGGCGAGATTTTAGAACCGTCTATGGTTTTTAAGAAATTCAGTAGGTCATTAATATTTTCATATCTTACTCTAGTTTTAATCTTTGTATGGTATAAAACCAGACAGAAGATTCTGGTCCTTTGTTAATTTTTTGGATACCTAAAACCACACCATGGCGGGGTCCTTATGTCCCACACATGGACACCGAATCCCGGGGGAATCTAGCGCGGCAACCTTGCGCGACGAATTCCCACTTAAATTAAGTTTTGATCCCGAGGGGATTGTATCTTGATCATTGCGCCTACCGCATAGTCATCGGCTCGCCCTAACCACTTAGCTACCAATAGGGGTGGTCACTTTGGGTAGTTATTGATCAAATTTTAAAATTAGATGCACATTTTAGTGGGAAATGTCATCAATGTATGAATGGGAAAATTTAGTTGATTGCAGTTTAATCATGTCATTAGTAAGATTTTTATATCAACCTTTAACAACAACAATAATATATAATATATTGAATAATTATATATCTTTAATGTTATATCTCCAGGCATCTGCTGTTTCAGCAACATTTAACTTAAGCCAGAATTGCACTTTACCTCATATAGTTGGAACTGTGAGCAAACTGCTTGTACTTCTCAGGTATACGGAGGGTAGGGGTTTATTAGGACATGTACAGTTGTTGTTCAATATATTTTGTCTGTTATGTTTTTCAATCAATATTCTATACATTAGTAAAATAATCCCATACATATGATGTAGAATGGAAAGCAAATTGTACAAAAGCGAGCCTTGACTGCTTTGGCTTCTATTCCTAATTCGTCTCAGGTATTTTCATGAAAAATTTCTTGGCTATCAATTTTTTGTCGTTGAGAGAGAATGACACATATAGTGCATTGTCGTCCTCAGGAGCATTTCCAAAAAAGCTAATACTATGACAAGAACAGATTGCGGCCCTTCTGTTCATGTACTTTGGGACTAGAGAAGACAAAAGGTAGTCAGTTTTTGCTCAAATGTTTTTCGTGGTTTTTTGTTTGGTTTAGACCTATGAATTAACTATTACTCTTTTTTTGTAATTTTCAGATTTTGGTGGCTGTTGATATGATCCTAAATTTTTATCGATGAGGAAAATGAAAAAGTAGGAAAAAAGGGAAAAAGAAAGTAAAGAAAAAAAGAGAGAAGAAAAAAAAAGAAAAAAAAAGAAAGAAAGAAAAGAAAAGAAATAAAAAAAGGAAGAAAAGAAAAAAAGAAAAGAAAAAAAGAAAAGAAACAAAGAAAAGAAACAAAGCAAAAGGGAAAACGGAAAAAAAGAAAGATTTGTTGGCTTTTGGTTGAGAAGCATGAATGCTAAACTTGCTCCTGAAAACTTATTACGGCTTTGTTTGGAGCATGAGGAGAAATTTGTTACAGCTCAATGCGACGCTTGCAGGTACAATTTTTTTATGAGGTTGTACTTGTGTTTTATATTTGTTTAGTTGTTTTTGTAGATTTTATATTAGTACTCTGATTTCTTATGAAAGGTCTCAGGTTAGGCTAAATACTTTTGTGCAGGATCAAAACACATTTGCAGTATGAGAAATGGTGTGGCTTCTTGGTCGTCTTCGCGAGTGGGTTTTCCCCGTATTGCATCAGCATATCATTATAGTCTTCAGAAAATATTGGAAATATTTGAAATGCTGTTAAATATTCTTATAAATGCCGCTCTTGCTAATTGACCAACAAAAAGAACCCCTCTTGTTAAGGTATAATGATTTCAGCTATCTGCGATTTTTTCGGTTACTGATTTGTTTGTGTTGTTCTTTTAATGTAATTTCTGTCTGGATATGCATATTATTAGTGATTTTAGAGCTGCTAAATGTCTCTCTCTCTTTCTGTTGTCGTTTCAGCCACTCTCCAAACCTCACCTCCTACGGGCTGAAAATTTTGAATATGCCATATTACTGCGTTTTTTTACGTGTGAACTGATTGATTATACTAATTTGAGTGTTTTCTGGAGAAGGATCTCAACTATCCCAAATCTATTTATATTGATGTTTGCCTCAGAAATAAAAGCGCACTATTTTCTTTGGAACGGAACTTGTATGAGAATATACATCGAGAAAGTGCTATGATATGTGGTAAATGATACTCATTGTTATTATGATTTGATGATATGTGGTGAACTCTGTGACCTCTAACATGTTGCTACTTTCAGGTAATGGCGATGGACTTGAGCACATTTGGAGATCCACATCCTCATGTGAGGTGGCAGCTATTAATGTGTTTGGACAACTACTGATTTGTGTCCAGATTTGCAAGTTTAAGACCATAAACAGGAGATGCCGGCACTATCTGCAACACTGGATGATTTCAAGAATCCTAAAGTAAAGGTTAGTTGTAATGTGTGGCCATGTGGGTTTTAGGCCTTTAATGAACTTCCAGATGGTTGCATCTCTCTTGACAGGGAGGTGAGATTTTAGTACCGTCTATAGTAAAATAATCCCATAAATATGATGCAGAATGGAAAGCAAATTGTACAAAAGCGAGCCTTGACTGCTTTGGCTACTATTCCTAACTCCTCTCAGGTATTTCCATGAAAAATTTCTTGGCTGTCAATTTTTTGTGTCGATAGTGAGAATGACACATGGTGCATTGTCGTCCTCAGGAGCATTTCCAAAAATGCTAATACTATGACGAGAACAGATTGTGGCCCTTAATTCATGTACTTTGGGACTAGAGATGACAAAAGGTAGTCAGTTTTTGCTCAAATGTTTTTCGTGGTTTTTTGTTTGGTTTAGACCAATGAATTAACTATTACTCTTTTTTTGTACTTTTCAGATTTTGGTGGCTGTTGACATGATCCTAAATTTTTATCGATGAGAAAAATGAAAAAGTAGGAAAAAAGGGAAAAAAGGGAAAAAAGGGAAAAAATAAAGAAAAGAAAAGAAAGAGAAAGAAAAAAAAGAAAGAAAGAAAGAAAAGAAAAGAAAAAAAAGGAAAGAAACGAAAAAAAAGAGAACAAAAAAACAGAAGAAAAAAAGAGAGAAAAAAGGAAGAGAAAAGAAGAAAAGAAAAAAAAGGCAAAAGGGAAAAAAAAAGATTTGTTGGCTTTAGCTGGGGAGCATGAATGCTAAACTTGATCCCGAAAAATTATTACGGCATTGTTTGGAGCATGAGAAGAAATTTGTTGCAGCTCAATGCAACACTTGCAGGTACAATTTTTTTATGAGGTTGTACTTGTGTTTTATATTTGTTTAGTTGTTTTTGTGTTTTTTATATTAGTGCTCTGGTTTTTTAAGAAAGGTGTCTCAGGTTAGTTGTAGTGTGTGGCCATGTGGGTTTTAGGCCTTTAAAGAACTTCCAGATGGGTTGCATCTCTCTTTACGGGGAGGCGAGATTTTAGCACCGTCCATGGTTTTTAAGAAATTCAGTAGGTTATAAATATTCACATTTCTTACTCTAGTTTTAATCTTTTTATCCTATAAAACTAGACAGAAAATTCTGCCCTTTTGTTAATTTTTTGGATACCTGGAACAACACCATGGTGGGGTCCTTATGTCCCACGGATGGACACCGAATCCCGGGGGAATCTAGCGCGGAAACCTTGCGCGACGGATTACCACTTAAATTAAGTCTTGATCCCGGGGGGATTGTATCTTGACCATTGCGCCTATCACACAGTCATCGACTCGTCCTAACCACTGGGCTACCAATAGGGGGGTCACTTTGGGTAGTTGTTCATCAAATTTTAAAATTAGTTGCACATTATACTGGGGAATGTCGTCAACGCATGAATGGGGAAATTTAGATGTTAATATTGCAGTTTAATCATGTCATAGGTAAGATTTCTATATCAACCTTTAACAACAACAATAATATATTGATTACTTATATATCTTTAATGGTATATCTACAGGCACATGCTGTTTCAGCAGCTTTTAACTTAAGCCAGAATTGCACTCTACCTCATATAGTTGGAACCGTGAGCAAACTTCTTGTACTATTCAGGTATACTGACGGAAGGGGTTTATTAGGACATGTACAGTTGTTGTTCAATATATGTTGTCTGTTATGTTTTTCAATCAATATCCTATACATTAGTAAAATAATCCCATACATATGATGCAGAATGGAAAGCAAATTGTACAAAAGCGAGCCTTGACTGGTTTGGCTACTATTCCTAACTCGTCTCAGGTATTACCATGAAAAATTTCTTGGCTATCAATTTTTTGTCGTTGAGAGTGAGAATGACACATGGTGCATTGTCGTCCTCAGGAGCATTTCCAAAAATGCTAATACCATGACGAGAACAGATTTCGGCCCTTCTGTTCATGTACTTTGAGGCTAGAGATGACAAAAGGTAGTCAGTCTTTGCTCAAATGTTTTTCGTGATTTTTTGTTTGGTTTAGACCTATGAATTAACTATTACTCTTTTTTTGTAATTTTCAGATTTTGGTGGCTGTTGATATGATCCTAAATTTTTATCGATGAGAAAAATGAAAAAGTAGGAAAAAAGGGAAAAAAAAGAACAGAAAAGAAAGAGATGAAAAGAAAAGAAAGAAAAGAAAAGAAATAATAAAGGAAAGAGAAGAAAAAAAGAAGTGAAAAAAAAAAGAGAAAAGAAAAGAAAAAAAAAGATTTGTTGGCTTTAGCTGGGGAAGCATGAATACTAAACTTGATCCTGAAAACTTATTACGGCTTTGTTTGGAGCATGAGGAGAAATTTGTTACAGCTCAATGCGACGCTCGCAGGTACAAATTGTTTATGAGGTTGTAATTGTGTTTCATATTTGTTTAGTTGTTTTTGTGTTTTTTATATTAGTGCTCTGGTTTTTTAAGAAAGGTGTCTCAGGTTAGTTGTAGTGTGTGGCCATGTGGGTTTTAGGCCTTTAAAGAACTTCCAGATGGGTTGCATCTCTCTTTACGGGGAGGCGAGATTTTAGCACCGTCCATGGTTTTTAAGAAATTCAGTAGGTTATAAATATTCGCATTTCTTACTCTAGTTTTAATCTTTTTATCCTATAAAACTAGACAGAAAATTCTGCTCTTTTGTTAATTTTTTGGATACCTTGAACAACACCATGGTGGGGTCCTTATGTCCCACGGATGGACACCGAATCCCGGGGGAATCTAGCGCGGAAACCTTGCGCGACGGATTACCACTTAAATTAAGTCTTGATCCCGGGGGGATTGTATCTTGACCATTGCGCCTATCACACAGTCATCGACTTGTCCTAACCACTGGGCTACCAATAGGGGGGTCACTTTGGGTAGTTGTTCATCAAATTTTAAAATTAGTTGCACATTATACTAGGGAATGTCGTCAACGCATGAATGGGGAAATTTAGATGTTAATATTGCAGTTTAATCATGTCATAGGTAAGATTTCTATATCAACCTTTAACAACAACAATAATATATTGATTACTTATATATCTTTAATGGTATATCTACGGGCACATGCTGTTTCAGCAGCTTTTAACTTAAGCCAGAATTGCACTCTACCTCATATGGTTGGAACCGTGAGCAAACTTCTTGTACTATTCAGGTATACTGACGGAAGGGGTTTATTAGGACATGTACAGTTGTTGTTCAATATATGTTGTCTGTTATGTTTTTCAATCAATATCCTATACATTAGTAAAATAATCCCATACATATGATGCAGAATGGAAAGCAAATTGTACAAAAGCGAGCCTTGACTGGTTTGGCTACTATTCCTAACTCGTCTCAGGTATTACCATGAAAAATTTCTTGGCTATCAATTTTTTGTCGTTGAGAGTGAGAATGACACATGGTGCATTGTCGTCCTCAGGAGCATTTCCAGAAATGCTAATACCATGACGAGAACAGATTTCGGCCCTTCTGTTCATGTACTTTGAGGCTAGAGATGACAAAAGGTAGTCAGTCTTTGCTCAAATGTTTTTCGTGCTTTTTTGTTTGGTTTAGACCTATGAATTAACTATTACTCTTTTTTTGTAATTTTCAGATTTTGGTGGCTGTTGATATGATCCTAAATTTTTATCGATGAGAAAAATGAAAAAGTAGGAAAAAAGGGAAAAAAAAGAAAAGAAAAGAAAGAGATGAAAAAAAAAGAAAGAAACGAAAGAAATAATAAAGGAAAGAGAAGAAAAAAAGAGAGAAAAAAAAAAGAGAAAAAAGAAAAGAAAAAAAAAGATTTGTTGGCTTTAGCTGGGGAAGCATGAATGCTAAACTTGATCCTGAAAACTTATTACGGCTTTGTTTGGAGCATGAGGAGAAATTTGTTACAGCTCAATGCGACGCTTGCAGGTACAAATTTTTTATGAGGTTGTACTTGTGTTTTATATTTGTTTAGTTGTTTTTGTGGTTTTATATTCGTGCTCTGGTTTTTTAAGAAAGGTGTCTCAGGTTAGTTGTAGTGTGTGGCCATGTGGGTTTTAGGCCTTTAAAGAACTTCCAGATGGGTTGCATCTCTCTTTACGGGGAGGCGAGATTTTAGTACCGTCCATGGTTTTAAGAAAATTCAGTAGGTTATAAATTTTCGCATTTCTTACTCTAGTTTTAATCTTTTTATCGTATAAAACTAGACAGAAAATTCTGCTCTTTTGTTAATTTTTTGGATACCTTGAACAACACCATGGTGGGGTCCTTATGTCCCACGGATGGACACCGAATCCCGGGGGAATCTAGCGCGGAAACCTTGCGCGACGGATTCCCACTTAAATTAAGTCTTGATCCCGGGGGGATTGTATCTTGACCATTGCGCCTATCACACAGTCATCGACTCGTCCTAACCACTGGGCTACCAATAGGGGGGTCACTTTGGGTAGTTGTTCATCAAATTTTAAAATTAGTTGCACATTATACTGGGGAATGTCGTCAACGCATGAATGGGGAAATTTAGATGTTAATATTGCAGTTTAATCATGTCATAGGTAAGATTTCTATATCAACCTTTAACAACAACAATNCCACTTAAATTAAGTCTTGATCCCGGGGGGATTGTATCTTGACCATTGCGCCTATCACACAGTCATCGGCTCGTCCTAACCACTGGGCTACCAATAGGGGTGGTCACTTTGGGTAGTTGTTCATCAAATTTTAAAATTAGTTGCACAATATACTGGGGAATGTCGTCAACGCATGAATGGGGAAATTTAGTTGTTAATATTGCAGTTTAATCATGTCATAGGTAAGATTTTTATATCAACCTTTAACAACAACAATAATATATTGATTACTTATATATCTTTAATGGTATATCTACAGGCACATGCTGTTTCAGCAGCTTTTAACTTAAGCCAGAATTGCACTCTACCTCATATGGTTGGAACCGTGAGCAAACTTATTGTACTTCTCAGGTATACTGAGGGAAGGGGTTTATTAGGACATGTACAGTTGTTGTTCAATATATGTTGTATGTTATCTTTTTCAATCAATATCCTATACATTAGTAAAATAATCCCATACATATGATGCAGAATGGAAAGCAAATTGTACAAAAGCTAGCCTTGACTGCTTTGGCTACTATTCCTAACTCGTCTCAGGTATTACCATGAAAAATTTCTTGGCTATCAATTTTTTGTCGTTGAGAGTGAGAATGACACATGGTGCATTGTCGTCCTCAGGAGCATTTCCAAAAATGCTAATACCATGACGAGAACAGATTTCGGCCCTTCTGTTCATGTACTTTGAGGCTAGAGATGACAAAAGGTAGTCAGTTTTTGCTCAAATGTTTTTCGTGATTTTTTGTTTGGTTTAGACCTATGAATTAACTATTACTCTTGTTTTGTAATTTTCAGATTTTGGTGGCTGTTGATATGATCCTAAATTTTTATCGATGAGAAAAATGAAAAAGTAGGAAAAAAGGGATAAAAAGAAAAGAAAAGAAAGAGAAGAAAAAAAAAGAAAGAAAAGAAAAGAAATAAAAAAGGAAAGAGAAGAAAAAAAGAGAAGAAAAAAAGAGAGAAAAAAAGAAGAGAAAAAAGAAAGAAAAGAAAAGATTTGTTGGCTTTAGCTGGGGAAGGAAGAATGCTAAACTTGATCCTGAAAACTTATTATGGCTTTGTTTGGAGCATGGGTACAAATTTGTTACAGCTCAATGCGACGCTTGCAGGTACAAATTTTTTAAGTTTTGATCCCGAGGGGATTGTATCTTGATCATTGCGCCTATCGCATAGTCATCGGCTCGTCCTAACCACTTAGCTACCAATAGGGGTGGTCACTTTGGGTAGTTATTGATCAAATTTTAAAATTAGATGCACATTTTAGTGGGAAATGTCATCAATGTATGAATGGGAAAATTTAGTTGTTAATATTGCAGTTTAATCATGTCATTAGTAAGATTTTTATATCAACCTTTAACAACAACAATAATATATTGATTACTTATATATCTTTAATGGTATATCTACGGGCACATGCTGTTTCAGCAGCTTTTAACTTAAGCCAGAATTGCACTCTACCTCATATGGTTGGAACCGTGAGCAAACTTCTTGTACTATTCAGGTATACTGAGGGAAGGGGTTTATTAGGACATGTACAGTTGTTGTTCAATATATGTTGTATGTTATCTTTTTCAATCAATATCCTATACATTAGTAAAATAATCCCATACATATGATGCAGAATGGAAAGCAAATTGTACAAAAGCTAGCCTTGACTGCTTTGGCTACTATTCCTAACTCGTCTCAGGTATTACCATGAAAAATTTCTTGGCTATCAATTTTTTGTCGTTGAGAGTGAGAATGACACATGGTGCATTGTCGTCCTCAGGAGCATTTCCAAAAATGCTAATACCATGACGAGAACAGATTTCGGCCCTTCTGTTCATGTACTTTGAGGCTAGAGATGACAAAAGGTAGTCAGTTTTTGCTCAAATGTTTTTCGTGATTTTTTGTTTGGTTTAGACCTATGAATTAACTATTACTCTTGTTTTGTAATTTTCAGATTTTGGTGGCTGTTGATATGATCCTAAATTTTTATCGATGAGAAAAATGAAAAAGTACGAAAAAAGGGATAAAAAGAAAAGAAAAGAAAGAGAAGAAAAAAAAAGAAAGAAAAGAAAAGAAATAAAAAAGGAAAGAGACGAAAAAAAGAGAAGAAAAAAAGAGAGAAAAAAAGAAGAGAAAAAAGAAAAGAAAAAAAAAGATTTGTTGGCTTTAGCTGGGGAAGCATGAATGCTAAACTTGATCCTACAAAATTATTACGGCTTTGTTTGGAGCATGAGGAGAAATTTGTTCAGCTCAATGCGACGCTCGCAGGTACAAATTGTTTATGAGGTTGTACTTGTGTTTCATATTTGTTTAGTTGTTTTTGTGTTTTTTATATTAGTGCTCTGGTTTTTTAAGAAAGGTGTCTCAGGTTAGTTGTAGTGTGTGGCCATGTGGGTTTTAGGCCTTTAAAGAACTTCCAGATGGGTTGCATCTCTCTTTACGGGGAGGCGAGATTTTAGCACCGTCCATGGTTTTAAGAAAATTCAGTAGGTTATAAATTTTCGCATTTCTTACTCTAGTTTTAATCTTTTTATCGTATAAAACTAGACAGAAGATTCTGGTCTTTTGTTAATTTTTTGGATACCTGGAACAACACCATGGCGGGGTCCTTATGTCCCACAGATGGACACCGAATTCCGGGGGAATCTAGCGCGGAAACCTTGCGCGACGGATTCCCACTTAAATTAAGTCTTGATCCCGGGGGGATTGTATACTGGGGAATGTCATCAACGCATGATTGGGGAAATTTAGTTGTTAATATTGCAGTTTAATCATTTCATAGGTAAGGCTTTTAATATCAACCTTTAACAACAACAATAATATATTGATTACTTATATATCTTTAATGGTATATCTACAGGCACATGCTGTTTCAGCAGCTTTTAACTTAAGCCAGAATTGCACTCTACCTCATATAGTTGGAACCGTGAGCAAACTTCTTATACTATTCAGGTATACGGAGGGAAGGGGTTTATTAGGACATGTACAGTTGTTGTTCAATATATGTTGTCTGTTATGTTTTTCATCAATATCCTATACATTAGTAAAATAATCCCATCCATATGATGCAGAATGGAAAGCAAATTGTACAAAAGCGAGCCTTGACTGCTTTGGCTACTATTCCTAACTCGTCTCAGGTATTTCCATGAAAAATTTCTTGGCTATCAATTTTTTGTCGTTGAGAGTGAGAATGACACATGGTGCATTGTCGTTTTTCAGGAGCATTTCCAAAAATGCTAATACCATGAGGAGAACAGATTTCGGCCCTTCTGTTCGTGTACTTTAGGACTAGAGATGGCAAAAGGTAGTCAGTTTTTGCTCAAATGTTTTTCGTGATTTTTTGTTTGGTTTAGACCTATGAATTAACTATACCCTTTTTTTGTAATTTTCAGATTTTGGTGGCTGTTGATATGATCCTAAATTTTTATCGATGAGAAAAATAAAAAAGTAGTAAAAAAGGGAAAAGAGAAAAGAAAAGAAAAGAAAGAGAAGAAAAAAAAAGAAAGAAAGAAAGAAAAGAAAGGAAATAAAAAAGGACAGAGAAGAAAAAAAGAGAAAATTAAGAGAGAAAAAAAGAGAGAAAAAAAGAAGAGAAAAAAGAAAAGAAAAAAAAAGATTTGTTGGCTTTAGCTGGGGAAGCATGAATGCTAAACTTGATCCTGAAAACTTATTACGGCTTTGTTTGGAGCATGAGGAGAAATTTGTTACAGCTCAATGCGACGCTTGCAGGTACAAATTTTTTATGAGGTTGTACTTGTGTTTTGTATTTGTTTAGTTGTTTTTGTGGTTTTATATTAGTCTCTGTTTTTTTAAGAAAGGTGTCTCAGGTTAGTTGTAGTGTGTGGCCATGTGGGTTTTAGGCCTTTAAAGAACTTCCAGATGGTTGCATCTCTCTTTACGGGGAGGCGAGATTTTAGTACCGTCTATAGTTTTGAAGAAATTCAGTAGGTTATAAATATTAACATTTCTTACTCTAGTTTTAATCTTTTTATCCTATAAAACTAGACAGAAGATTCTGGTCTTTTGTTAATTTTTTGGATACCTGGAACAACATCATGGCGGGGTCCTTATGTCCTACAGATGGAGACCGAATCCCGGGGGAATCTAGCGCGGAAACCTTGCGCAACGGATTCCCACTTAAGTTAAGTTTTGATCCTGGGGGGATTGTATCTTGACAATTGCGCCTATCACACAGTCATCGGCTCGTCCTAACCACTGGGCTACCAATAGGGTTGGTCACTTTGAATAGTTGTTCATCAAATTTTAAAATTAGTTGCACATTATACTGGGGAATGTCGTCAACGCATGAATGGGGAAATTTAGTTGTTAATATTGCAGTTTAATCATGTCATAGGTAAGATTTTTATATTAACCTTTAACAACAACAATAGTATATTGCAGGCACATGCTGTTTGAGCTGCTTTTAACTTCAGCCAGAATTGCACCATACCTCATATAGTTGGAACTGTCAGCAAACTGCTTGTTATACTTCTCAGGTATATTCAGGGAAGGGGTTTATTAGGGCATGTACAGTTGTTGATGATATGTTGTCTGTTATGTTTTTCAATCAATATCCTATACATTAGTAAAATAATCCCATACATATGATGCAGAATGGAAAGCAAATTGTACAAAAGTGAGCCTCAGACTGCTTTGGCTTCTATTCCTGATTCGTCTCTGGCATTTTCATGGAAAATTTCTTGAGCCTCGACCCATGAATTAACTATTACTCTTTTTTTGTAATTTTCAGATTTTGGTGGCTGTTGATAAGAACCTAAATTTTTATTGATGAGAAGAATGAAAAAGTAGTAAAAAGGGGAAAAAAGAAAGAAAAGAACAAAAGAGAGAAAAGGAAAACAAGAAAAAAGAAAAAAAGGAAAGAAAGAAAGAAAAGAAAAGAAAAGAAAAAAGAAAATGGAAAAAAGGAAAAAAAGAAAGAAAATTAAAACAGAGAAAAGAAAAAAAACAGAAAGAAAAATAGAAAAGAACAAGAAGAAAAAAAAAAGAAAAAAAGCAACAGGGAAAAAAGAAAAAAAAAATATTTGGGTGGCCTTTGGTTTAGAAGCATGAATGCTAAAATTGCTCCTGAAAATTTATTACGGCTTTGTTTTGTGCATGTGGAGAAATTTGTTGCATATCAAATGCATGCAGGTACAGTTTTTACGAGGTGGTACTAGTGTTTTATATTTGTTTAGTTGATTTTGTGGTTTTTATATTAGTGCTCTGATATTTTGAGAAAGATCTCTCAGGTCAGGCTAATTACTTTTTGTGTAGGCCGGCTGAAAGGTGTGGCCTTTTGGTCGTCTTCGCGAGAGGGTTTTTCCGTATTGCATCAGCATATCATTATAGTCTTCAGAAAATCTTGGATATATTTAAAATGTTGTTAAATATTCTTATAAATGCCCCTCTTGCTAATCGACTAACAAAAAGAACCGCTTTTGTTAAGGTATAATGGTTTTCAACTATCTACGGTTACTGATTTGTTTGTGTTGAAGAACAAGTTCTTCATATTGATTTAAAACTCTTTTAATATAATTTCTGTCTGGATATGCATATTATTAGTGATCAAAACATATTTGTTTCACCAGCTGACATTAAATCATACACTTCAGATGACATTGAAAGGCCTTGTTTATTGCCACAAGAAATGTGGTTTTACATTGGTATTAAATATCTGTTGAGACAATTTTTAAGGGTTTTTTCGTTAAAGATCTGTTTGTAATGTTGTAGAGTTTGTATTGTAGTGTTTGCTTGCGGGAAGTTTTCTAATTATGTGCCCATGCATTTTACAGGGATGTGAAGCCAAACAATTGTTGATAGAATCTCATGGACAACTTAAACTTGCAGATTTTTGTTTGGCACGAATATTTGGGAGCCCGGCTTGGAAATTTACTCACCAAGTATGTTCACCTAGTCATACATGGGTCTGTATGCAAGTGTTACTTGTATGTACTTTGTGTTGGAGTCCTGAAGGCTAAATTTGTTATATCTAGTAGGTGCTTTTTTCCTCTGAATCCTAGCTTGTTGAGGGTATTAGAAGTTCCGGAAGTAATTTTAACGATAATAAAATAATCTTGGTGCAAGAACTATCTTTATCTGGTTAAGATACCATTCTCCATTTGCAGGTGGAAGCAATTTCTGTGCTTTATTTATTTTATCCAATTTCGAATCATCTAGATTGAGCTCTGCTGAGAAGAAAAGACAATCTAGTTTTAATGTTCAATAGTTGTTGAAACTATTCATCCCCCCCCTTGAATTTAAAGTAGGTAGTATAACAGACTGTAGTCACTTTTCAATTCATCTACTGCCAGTTAGTTATTTTACACGGTCTTAGAATTTTCACAAACTCAGTTCACTTCGGAGTAGGTCTTTGCTCGATGGTATAGAGCACCTAAGCTGTTTTTTGGCACCGAGCAATATGAATCTAGTTTTGAATGTTTTTGTGTTCCCATTGAAATTTTAAGTAATGAAAAGTGTAACAGACGCTTCTGTCTTATGATGTTGTTGCCTGTAGATAAGTTCTCCTTTAGCAGGATATACTGGATTATAATGTTTTTGTTTTCACAATATGTCTCTATTCTTTTTTTTGTCCTCTTTTTCTATTAAGTATGCGCTAATTGATGTGCTTCGGATAGTGGGGTTTGGTAATTTTAGGTGCAAGAACTATCTTTATTTGGTTAAGATACCATTCTCCATTTGCAGGTGGAAGAAATTTCTGTGCTTTTTTTTATTTCATCCAATTTCGAGTCATCTAGATTGAGCTCTGCTGAGAAGAAAAGAAAATCTAGTTTTAATGTTCAATAGTTGTTGAAAGTATTCATTGCCTCCCTTGAATTTAAAATAGCTGGTATAACAGAGTGTAGTCACGTTTCAATTCGTCTACTGCCATTTAGTTATTTTACACGGTCTTAGAATTTTCACGAACTCAGTTCACTTCGGAGTAGGTCTTTGCTCGATGGTATAGAGCACCTGAGCTGTTTTTTGGCACCAAGCAATATGAATCTAGTTTTGAATGTTTTTGTGTTTCCATTGAAATTTTAAGTAATGAAAAGTGAAACAGACGATTCCATCTTATGATCTTGTTGCCTGTAGATACTACTTTCTCCTTTAGCAGGATATACTGGATTATAATGTTTTTGTTTTCACAATATGTCTCTCTATTCTTTTTTTCTCTCTCTATTAAGTACGCTCTAATTGTTATGCTTAGGATAGTGGGGTTGGTTTGGTAGCTAAATGATTATATAAACAGTTTTATTGCGTCTATTTTCTTATGCATCCATTATTTGGACCATATCCTTACATATAGCCAAATGGTTAGGTGGTGGTGCTCCTTTTCTTTTCTTAACTATCCTACGAGTCCCTGTGATCGCTGGATGCTGATAAATTTCATGGAAAAAATCAATTTCAGAAGTCAAGTAGAGTGATGTCAGAGCGTGAGGGTCTTGAAGGAAACACTTACCAAGTTGATAGGGCTGATGATAATGCGGACAGGCTGCTGGTGCAAGTTGGAATGAACCAGTACCAATATCGGTCAATTTTTCTAATTCCGGTCTAAAACCTTCCAATAGACCAACAATAAACAGGTAATTTAATTCATCTGGGTGTAATGTTTTAGTCTTTGTAAATCACTCAGATAACTGGTGTTTAGTTCAGCTGAAGAATAAATTTTGGTCTTGAATAGTTGAGTTACATTAGCAACTGCTTGTGTTTCAGGCTGGAATTCGTTTGTGAGGAAAATAAATAAAATGAGAAATTTAAACAGCTCCAACTAAGTATGCGGTAATTGTGATATGCTTAGGAAAGTGGGGTTGGTTTAGTAGCTTTATGCGTAGATAATGAGTGTTAATGCCTCTTTTTCTTATGTATTCATTATTTGGACCATATCCTTACATTTAGCCAAATGGTTAGGTTGTGGTGCTCCTTTTCTTTTCCTAACTATCCTCCTGATCCCTGCGATAGCTGGATTCTTCTTTCAATCAGTGTTTCCAAATTTTAGCAGCTAAACTAAGAAATTTCATTTGATGATTTGTTTAGCAACTATAAACGTTTAAGATATAATATGAATGCTATTCACTGATTAAGCAGCGAGATTGTTCAGGAGTTTTGACTTTATGATAGTAGACAGGTCAGATAGTTGCAATCAAGAAAATTCAACTAGGGAAACAAAAAGAGGGGGTCAATTTCACTGCTCTAAGAGAAATTAAACTGCCGAAAGAGTTGAAAGGTCCAAATATAAAAGAGTTTGTAGATGCCTTCCTGGAGACAGACCTTGAAGATGTTATACGTGATCGAAGCATCTTTCTTTCACCAGCTGACATTAAATCATACCTTCAGATGACATTGAAAGGCTTATTGTCACAAGAAATGGGTTATACATAGGCATTAGATAACAAAAATATATAGAATCTTGCAAAGATTATGGTTTAAAACTAAGATAACTATAGACGAATGTAAAAAATAGGTGGAATTCTACATATTTAATGTAAAAGATCTGTTTGTAATGTTGTAGAGTTTGCTTGCTGGATAGGATCTAATGAGCAACTAACACTTGCAGATTTTGGTTTGGCACGAATATTTGGGATCCTGGGACGGAAATTTACTCACCAGGTATGTTCTCCTTGTCATACATGGTATGTATTCAAGTGTTCCTTGTATGTACTTTGTGTTGGATTGCTGAAGGCTAATTTTATTATATCCAGTAGGTGCTGAAGGCTAAATTTCTGCCTCAAGTGAAAGCTGGATATGCATTTGCCCAGTTGTTTTTATTTCAGCCATTTGCTTGTAAGAGTCGAGGATGATATTAAAGAAGGTTTGAACTTGTAATCTTTTAACTCTTATGTCGTTCTCATCTATGGAAAATAGTTATGCTTATGCGATATGTGTTGATTTTCACTCTGAGCAAATTTAGTATGCAATGAAGCTTTAGTTTTTTATGGTACATTGTCTGCTGAAATTCTATTCGTCACATCGGTCTCTTCTTTTTATTCCCCTATTATTGAGTTCTTATTGGTGTCATATCTAAATGATAGGGATTTTGGGGTTTATATCCATCTCCGGTTACCTCTTTAAGATTAGAAACCTGAGGTACCCCTAGCTTAGATTCATCTTATTCAATATTGGAATTATGCTATAAGAAAACAATTAGCTTATTTGGTTTTGACACTTGAGAGTTGGGTTTGAATTATTACTTGCATGGAAGGTATTAATAGGAATGGAAAAATCCGAAGATTCTACTCAAAATATATTGGGTTCCTCTGCTGTATACGTCCCTTTATCATGGAGTTCTTATTTCTGCTGTATCTAAATGGTTGGGATTTTGAGGGTTATATCTATCTCTTGTTCCCTCTTTAAGATTACAAACCAAAAGTCCTGATTGTGATTTCTGATCATACATGACTGATTTTCTGAAGAAACTTTTGAATATGCCATATTATTGTGATTTTTTTTATGTGAGAACTGATTGAGTTTGCTAATTTTCGGGAATTCCGGAGAAGGATCTCAACTATCCCAAATCTATTAATTTTGCTGTTGGCCATAGAATAAAAGCGAACTATTTTCTTTGGAATGGAACTTGTATGAGAATATGCATAGAGAAAGTGCTATGTTATGTAGTATATGTTACTCATTGTCGTCATGATTTGATGATATGTGGTGAATTGTGTGACCTCTTAACATTTTTCTACATTCAGGTAATGGTGAATTGATACAAGTGGTTGCGATGGAGTTGAGCACATTTCAAGATTCACATCCTCATGTGAGGTGGCAACTATTAATGTGTTTGGGTCCAGATTCCCAAGTTTAAGACCATGAACAGGTGATGCCAGCACTATGTGCAACATTGGATGATTTCCAGAATCCTCAAGTAAAGGTTAGTTGTAGTCTTTGGCTATGTGGGTTTTAGGCCTTTAAAGGACTTCCAGATGGTAGCATCTTCCTTTACAGGAAGGCGAGATTTTAGTACCTTCTTTGGTTTTTAGGAAATTCAGTAGGTTATAAATATTCTTATTTCTTACCCTAGTTTTTAATCTTCTTTTGCTATAAAACTAGACTGAAGATTCTGGTCTTTTGTTAATTTTTTGGATACCTGGAACCACACCATGGCAGGGTCCTTATATCCCACACATGGACACTGAATCCTGGGGGAATCTTGCGTGGCGCGACGAATTCCCACCTAAATTAAGTTTTGATCCCGAGGGGATTGTATCATGGCCATTGCGCCTACCACTGTCATCGGCTCGCTGTAACCACCGGGTCTCTTTGTACATTTTACTGGGGAATGTGATCAACATTTGAATGGGAAATTTAGATGTTAATACTGCAGTATCATGTCATAACATTTTTATATCAACCTTTAACAACAGCAATAGTATATTGATTATTTATATATCTTGAAAGGTATATGCAGGCACATGCTGTTTCAGCAGCTTTTAACTTCAGCACTCAACCTCATATAGTTGGAACTGTGAGCAAACTGCTTGTATTGCTCCAGGTATACTGAGGGAAGGGGTTTATTAGGACATGTACAGTTGTAGTTCATTATATGTTGTCCGTTATGTTTTTCAATCAATATCTTATATATTAGTAAAAAAATACCATGCATATGATGCAGAATGGAAAGCAAACTGTACAAAAGCGATCCTTGACTGCTTTGGCTTCTAGTCCCGATCCGTCTCAGGTATTTTCATAAAAAATTTCTTGGCCATCAATTTTTTGTTGTTGAGAGTGAGAATGACGCACATTAGTGCATTGTTGTCCTCAGGAGCATTTCCAAAAATGCTAATACTATGATGAGGACAGATTTGCGGTCCTGTTCATACTTTGGGATTAGAGATGACAGAAGGTGGTCATTTTTGGTCAAATGTTTTTCTTGGTTTTTTGTTTGGTTTAGACCTATAAGTTAACTATTACACTTTTTTGTAATTTTCAGATTTGGGCTGCTGTTGATAAGAACCTAAATTTTTATTGATGAGAAAAATGAAAAAGGGGAAAAAAAAAGAAAAGAAAAAGAAAGAAAGAAAGAGAGAAAGAGAGAAAAGAAAGGAAAAGAAAAGAAAGGAAAAAATAAAAAGGAAAAAAGGACAAAAAGAAAGAAAAGAAAAAAAGAAAGAATAAAAAGAAAAGAAAAAGAAAAAAAACGGAAAAAAGAAGAAAAAAAGATTTGGGTGGCTTTTGGTTGAGAAGCATGAATGCTAACCCTGCTCCTTTACGGTTTTGTTTGGAGCATGGGGAGAAATTTGTTGCAGCTCAATGCGACGCTTGCAGGTAAAAAAGATCTCGACGCTTGCAGGTTGTACTTGTGTTTTATATTTGTTTAGTTCTTGTGGTATATTAGTGCTCTGATTTTTTAAGAAGGTTCTCTCAGGTTAGGCTAATTAGTTTTTGTGTAGGCTAAGTGGCGGAAATGGTGTGGCTTCTTGGTAGTCTTCGTGAGAGGGTTTCTCCTGATTGCATTTGTATGTACTTTGTGTTGGAGTGCTGAAGGCTAAATTTGTTATATCTAGTAGGTGCCTCTTTCCTCTGAATCCTAGCTTGTTAAGTGGTATTACAAGTTCCAGAAGTAATTTTAACGATAATAAAATAATCTTGGTGCAAGAACTATCTTTATTTGATTAAAATACCATTCTCCATTTGCAGGTGGAAGAAATTTCTGGGTTTTTCTTTATCCAATTTCGAATCATCTAGATTGAGCTCTGCTGAGAAGAAATGAAAATCTAGTTTTTATGTTCAATAGTTGTTGACAGTATTCATTGCTACCCTTGAATTAACATAGCTAGTATAACAAATGAAGTCAGTTTCCAATTCGTCTACGCTAGTTTGTTATTTTACACGGTCTTAGTATTTTAACAAACTCAGTTCACTTTGGAGTGGGTCTTTGCTCGACGATATAGAGTACCCGAGCTGTTGTTTGACAACAAGCAATATGGATTCGGAATTGATGTTTGCTTGACGGTATAGAGCACCTGAGCTGTTGTTTGGCACCAAGCAATATGAATCTAGTTTTAAATGTTTTTGTGTTCTCATTGAAATTTTTAAGTAATGAAAAGTGAAACAGACGCTTCTGTCTTATGATGTTGTTGCCTGTTGTTACTTTCTCCTTTAGCAAGATATACTGGAATTTAATGTTTTTGTTTTCACAATATGTCACTCAATTCCTTTTTTCTTCTTTTCTATTAAGTATGCGCTAATTGATATGCGTAGGATACTCGGGTTGGTTTGGTAGCTAAATGCTTATATAAACAGTTTTAGTGCGTTGTTTTCTTACGTGTCAATTATTTAGACCATATCCGTACATTTAGCCAAATGGTTAGGTGGTGGTGCTCCGTCTCTTTTCTTAACTGTCATCTCAATCACTGGATGTTGATAAATTTCATGGAAAAAATCAATTTCACAAGTCAAGTAGAGTGATGTCAGAATGTGAGGGTCTTGAAGGAAACACTTACCAAGTCGACAGGGCTGATGATAATGCTGGACAGGCTGCTGGTGCAAGTTGGAATGAACCAGTACCAATGTCGCTGGTCTAAAACCTCCCAATAGACTACAATAAACAGGTAATTAACTTGGTATTCAACTGGGTGTAATGTTTTAGCCTTTGTAAATCACTCAGATAAATGGTATTTAGTTCAGCTGAAGAATAAATTTTGATCCTTGTTGAATAGTTGAGTTATCGAACTTCCTATGATAATGGCCTGCACTTAAAGGTTAATGTAAAATACAGATATAAATAGGATTTATTTGAAAAATATGGTCAGTAATGACAGTGATAGATTCTATATAGATTTTCAGTTTCCTTTGTCTTCTTTGTGTGTATTTCCTTTCATTCTTAGTTATTGCTACACGAAATGAACATTAACGGCATGGTTAATTTATTTTCTAGTAAGGCACAATTGTGCAGAGAAATATCTTTATCCGAAGGGGAGAATTTGAGAACAAATTTTGTTATATGCTGATTGATGTCCATGTCCTAAGTGAAAGCCAAAACTGATTGACATTTTTCCTCTGGCCGATTTATACATAACAGAGCACTCATCCTTTTTTGCCTCAAGTGAAAGCTGTAAATGCATCTAATCTGGTTGTTTTTATTTCAGGCCTATGCTTGTAAGAGTCGAGAATGATATAGCAAAAGGTTTGAACTTGTAATCTTCTAACTTTGATCTATTGTTCTCATCTAGTGAATATAGTAGGTTTGCGCTTATGTGAAATATGTTGATTTTCACTCTGAGCAAATATA
The DNA here is from genome assembly GCA_003255025.1 of Datisca glomerata. NCBI lineage: Eukaryota > Viridiplantae > Streptophyta > Magnoliopsida > Cucurbitales > Datiscaceae > Datisca > Datisca glomerata. Next base: position 1,238,103 of record QANY01007306.1, read on the forward strand.
GTATGCAATCTAGTTTTAGTTATGTTACGTTTATAGATTTTATAGTACGATGTTTAATGAAGCTTTTTAGTTACTCCTATATGAAATGAACGATCACGACTTCACTTTATGGAAAATTTATATCAATATGAAGGTGAAGATACCTATGAAGTTGTATACAAAGTGATTTATACGAAGGTAGTCTGCTAGCTAACCTTCTTTTCTTTGACATGCCTTATTTCAAAAAAAAAACTTATATAGTTCTTATGTTAAATGATTTTTGGAGTACGTTTTTTCAGTCAACGTTAAACTTAAGCAACTGCTTGTGTTTCGGGCTGGTATTCGATTGTGAGGAAAATAAATAAAACGAGAAATTTATACAGCTCCAACTAAGTATGCGCTAATTGATATGCTTAGGAAAGTGGGGCTCGTTTGGTGGCTAAATGATTATATAAAGAGTTTTAGAGCGTCTTTTTCTTATGTATTTGTTATTTGGACCATATTCTTACATTTAGCCAAATGGTTAGGTGGTGGTGCTCCTTTTCTTTTCTTAACTATACGCCGAATCCCTGTGATTGCTGGATGCTGATAAATTTCATGAAAAAATCAATTTCGGAAGATTAAGTTGTACTCAGTTTGGTTTCGTTCTTTCAATCATAGTGCTTCCAAATTTTAGCTGCTAAACTAAGAAATGTCATTTGATGATTTGTTTTGCAACTACAAAAGTTTTGAGATATAATATGAATGCTATTTTCTGATAACCGGAGGAGGATAGATTGTTTAGGATTTTTGACTTTCTGATTGTAGACAGTCAGATCGTTGCAATCAAGAAATTTGTCTTGGGAAACAAAAAGAGGGGGGGGGGGGGTCAATTTCACTGCTCTAAGGGAAATTAAGTTAAAGGTCCAATATAATAGAGTTAAATTTTTGGAGACAGACCTTGAAGCTGTTATACGTGATCGAAACATATTTTTTTCACCAGCTGACATTAAATCATACCTTCAGATGACATTGAAAGGCCTTGCTTATTGCCACAAGAAATGGGTTTTAGATAGGTATTAGATATCTGTTGAGATGGTTTTTTCGTAAAAGATCTGTTTGTAATGTCGTAGAGTTTGCTTGCTGGAAATTTTTTAATTCTGTGCCCTTGCATTTACAGGGATATGAAGCCAACAATTTGTTGATAGGATCTAATGGACAACTAAAACTTGCAGATTATGGTTTAACACGAATACTTGGGAGCCCGGGTCGGAAACTTACTCACCAGGTATGTTCTCTGTCATACATTGGTGTGTATGCTAGTGTTACTTGTAAGTTGTGTTGGAATGCTGAAGGCTAAATTTGTTATATCCAGTAGGTGCTTTTTCCTCTGAATCCTAGCTTGTTAAGTGGTATTACAAGCACCGAAGTAATTTTTACGGTAAAAAAAATAATCTTGGTGCATGAACTATCTTTATTTGGTTAAGATACCATTCTCCATTTGCAGGTGGAAGAAATTTCTGGGCTTTTCTTTTATTTTATCCAATTGCGAATCATCTAGATTGTGCTCTGTTGACAAGAAAAGAATATCTAATTTTAACGTTCACTAGTCGTTGAAAGTTTTCATTGCTACCCTTAACTTGAAGTAGCTAGTATAATAAACTGTAGTCAGTTTCCAATTCGTGTACTTCTAGTTAGTTATTTTAAACGGTCTTAGAAATTTCACAAACTCAGTTCACTTCGGAGTAGGTCTTTGCTCGATGGTATAGAGCACATGGGCTGTTGTTTGGCACCAAGCAATATGGATCTGGGGTTGACGAATGCTCGATGGTGTATAGAGCACCTGAGCTGTTGTTTGGCACCAAGCAATATGAATCTAGTTTCAAATGTTTTTGCGTTCAAATTGAAAATTTTTAGTATAGAAAAGTGATACAGATGCTTCTGTCTTATGATGTTGCTGCCTGTTGATACTTTCTCCTTTACCAGGATATACTGGAATATAATGTTTTTGTTTCACAATATGTCTCTCTTTTCCTTTTTTCTCTTTTTCTATTAAACATGTTGCTAGATACACTCTCTAGTAGTGTGAGTGAGTATCTATGATTTGGGGTCTTGAAGGAAAGGAAATGAGTGTTGATTGTATTTGTCCACTTGCTTTGTCTGTAACTCTATTGATAGTCCAGTGAATTTGAAGTTTTTGTCACTTGCAAATATTCTTTCGGAAGTTACATCATCTGTATAGTGACTGCTTTTAGTTATCATTATTTTCTGGAATTTTTGAGGTGTAAGCCCAGATACCCAGCAGGTATCCCAAAAAAAAAAAAAATTCACTTGCAAATATTCTTTCAGAAGTTACATAATCTGTATAGTGACTTCTGTTAGTTATCATTATTTTCTGGATTTTATTGGGTGCAAGCCCAGATACCCATCAGGTATCCCAAAAGAAAATTTACTTTTTGGAATTCAACGTTAATGTTAGAGGGCCATTGATTTTACCAATTTTATTTTGTAATATAACTAGTCATTTCAATATTTTCACAATGCTATTTGCAAGTTCCTATCTGGGATTGCTGTACTCGAGCTTGCGTTCTTATATGATTTCTTTCTGATTGCCTCTAGCCTTAATTTATATGTTTGTTAGGAGTTACTGATAAAATAAATCTGTTTATAGAGATCAACGGACATTGATCAATTAGGGAAGATCTTTGCAGCTTTTGGAACGCCAGCACCTTCTCAGTGGACTGACATGGTATACCTACCTGATTATGTGAAATAACAATATGTACCCGCACCACCTCCCAATGGCCAGTGATGATGCATTAAATCTCCTATCTAAGATGTTTTGCTATGACCCAAAAGCTAGAATTTCAATTCAGCAGGCATTGGAGCACGGGTTTCCTGCTTGGTCCACATGATTGAGGAAATCATATTTAGGTACTTCTCATCTGCGCCTCCACCTACAGATCCTAATAAGTTCCCTAGACCTGCACCAAAGCGGGAATCTCTGAATGTTGGGGTGTCAGATTATAATCCAAATGAGGGTCTCACTGTACTCTCACCTCCGTGAAAATCTAATTCAATTTATTATGCTCGAGAGTTCGGTAAAACGTATAGGAATTTTTCATGATATATATTATTGATGAATATGTATGGAGAATGGTGTCAATTAATTTGTAGAAGAGTACAAATTGCTTACGAAGGATCTTATTTCAATTTCCATGGTCCTGCAAATGAAATAACCAAAAACAGAGAAAATGAGGTGGATGGACGTCACAAAATTTTTGGACTTCTGAGTGCATTCAAGGTAGTTACTCGTCTATTTAACTGTCTCTTTCTCCCTCCCACTCTCTACCCTTATATGTATAATGTTTTTGGACTTGATGCAGGATGTTCTTTGCCTCTGTCTTATATAAGAATTTGTTTGTTTAAAGTGATTTCTGTGGCCTGTTGCCTGAAGTTCAATATCTCCGGATACAAGTCGATATTGGAAATGTTATCAGGTCTATTATGCTCAAGAGTTCAGTTTGCTGGTTTCATTTTTTTTCCATGTATTTCTTACCTACTTCAAAAGCCGGTTCAACACAAATACAATGTTTATCTTAATGATCTAAAGCATATATATATATACAAGTCGATTTTGAACGAGGGCAGACAATGGCTCTTCTCACACACACACACACACACACACACACACACACACTTTATTCTTTTATTTTACTCATCTATAAATCCCAATAAAACGTATAGGTATTTATCATGATACATACTATTGATGAATATATATGAAAAACCGTGTCAATTAATTTGTAGAAGAGTATGAATTACTTATTAGCGATCTCGTTCTTTTTAATTATTTCAATTTTCATGAAATAAATTAATTATTTCAATTTTCATGAAATAAATTAATTATTTTAATTTTCATGGTCCAGATAATGAAATAACCAAAAACAAAGAAAATGAGGTGGAGGACGTCACAAAGTCCGTTTTTGGACTTCTGAGTGCATTCAAGGTAGTTACTCGTCTATTCAACTCTCTCTCTCTCTTCCCCTCTCTCTCTCTCCCTCTTCCCTTCTCTCTCTCTCTCCCCCCCTCCCTCACTCTCCCCCCTCTCTCTCCCTCTCCCTTTTTCCCACACTCTCCCATTCTTTTGTTGTGGGTGTTTCTCTCTCCCTCTCTCTCCCCCCTCTCTCACTCCCTCTCTCTCACAAATTCTCTCCTCCCCCTCTTTCTATAGTAGATGGAGCAATGATTAAATTGGTATTTCAGGAAAACTGTTTTGGTTTTTGTTATTAGAATACGAGCTTCTCTTTCTTGAATATCAGTGTTAGATTTTCTTGTCCTTGATTCTTTGCTTATAAGATGATGGTGAGGCGTTGGTTGATTACAGACTCTGATGTTTAGTTCAAATTGTTTTTAAATTGCGCTCGTCGGAATCAGACTTGTTCTGTGTTGGCTGTCATGTTGGGATGATCTGAAATAGTAAGTTTTCTTTTGATTGTTTCTGAGACTGAAGATCTCTGGACTGGTTGGCGCTGATGGAAGATTTGGGGATGGGATCGACGGGATTGTGTAATGATTGAAGGATTGGTGTGGGGGCTTCTAGTCAGAGAGAGAAGAAGAGATAGGAGGGATGGGGAGAGGGGGAGAGGTATTGTCAATTGTGTTATATTTATCACATTATTATAATTATGTTTGTGATCTTAGGCTGGTCTAATTTGGTGAAATTATTGATTAGTTAGGAGGGATAGGGAGAGGGGGAGAGGTATTGTCAATTGTGTTATATTTATCACATTAGAAAAATCATTTTTCTCGATTATAATTATGTTTGTGATCTTAGGCTGATCTAATTTGGTGAAATTATTGATTAGTTAAGAATTTGATTTCTTAAACTGATTTCAGTAGCATGTTTCCTGAAGTTTTGTGACTATCAATGTTTCAGTCGATATTGGAAATGTTGAGTCTGTCCGATGCTCAAGAGTTCAGTTTGCTGATTTTCAGGTATTTTTTTTATGTATCTCTTCCATTCTCTGAAAGGGAGTTCAAAACAATTACAATCCCCCTATCTCTCTCCAACAAACACACGCACACACTCTTACTCTATATTTATCTATGCCCATAACCTCTCTCCCACTCTTTTTCTCTCTGCCCCCTTTATCTCCCTCTACCAGTCTCTTACACTCTCTCATTCTCTTTCTCCGTACCTCTAGTTCTCTCTCCCATACCCCTAAACTTCACCACCTCTCTCTCTGCACACACGCACACACTCTCTCACTCTCACTATCTTTCTCACTCTCTCTATGCCCCCCTCTCTCCATCTACCAATCTTTTACTCATTATCTCTTTATCATTCTCTCTTTCTCCCTTCTCTCTCTATCCCTCTCTACCTCTCTTTCCCGTACTCCATAACTTCTCGACACACACACATCTCTCTCTCATTCCCTATATTGCTGTCTCTCTTTTTCTATTCCTGTCTACCTCTCTCTCTAAAACCCTCTCTACCTCAGAGCGAGAGAGTGAGTAAGAGAGAGAGAGAGAGAGAGAGCGTACGATATTTGCAAGAAATATATACTGCTATTTCTTAACTTATAGTCTCAAATACTAGACAACAAAAATATTTAAAATCATGCAAAAATAGGTGGAATTCTACATATTTAATGTGATTGACAGCAAAACCTTATTGGAGAGTAAATTGTAATTATGTAAATGAAAAATAAGGTAAAAATGTAGTAAATACTAGTATTTGTGAAATAGCTAATTATTTTCTTGAGTTTTTGGAACATTTTTATATTTCTACTAATATTTGCTCCTGGCATTTACTATTTGCGTGAATATATTATTTCTAATAGAATTTTTAGTATCACTCTTGATAATGCTAGTACAAATGATAGTGTTATTAAAATATTTAGAGATAATTTTACGATTAATATTACATATGAGATGTGTTTGTCATATACTTAATTTAGTTGTTAAAATTGGAATGGAACGAATATCACCGTATTTGTAAGAAATATGTACTGCTATTTCGTATCTTATAGTCACAAATACTAGACAATAAAAATATTTAATCTTGCAAAGATTATGGTTTAAAACTAAGATAACTATAGACGAATGTAAAAAATAAGTGTAATTCTACATATTTAATGTTAATGACAGCAAAAACTTATTGGATAGTAAATTGTAATTTTGTAAATGAAAAATAAGGTAAAAATGTAGTAATTACTAGTTTTGTGAAATAGCTAATTATTTTCTTTAGTTTTTGGAACATTTTTATATTTCTACTAATATTTGCTCCTGGCATTTACTATTAACAGTGAATATAGTATTTCTAATAGAATTTTTAGTATCACTCTTGATAATAGTGCTATTAAAATATTTAGAGATAATTTTACGATTAATATTAGTCAAAATTCTTTATCACACATGAGATGTGTTTGTCATATACTTAATTTAGTTGTTAAAATTGGAATGGAACGAATATCACCCTATTTGCAAGAAATATGTACTGCTATTTCGTATCTTATAGTCTCAAATACTAGAAAACAAAAATATTTAAAATCTTGCAAAGATTATTGTTTAAAACTAAGATAACTATAGACGAACCTAAAAAATAGGTGGAATTTTACATATTTAATGTTAATGACAGCAAAACCTTATTGGAGAGTAAATTGTAATTATGTAAACGAAAAATAAGGTAAAAATGTAGTAATTACTAGTATTTGTGAAATAGCTAATTATTTTCTTGAGTTTTTGGAACATTTTTATATTTCAACTAATATTTGCTCCTGGCATTTACTATTTGCGTGAATATAGTATTTCTAATAGAATTTTTTGTATCACTCTTGATAATGCTAGTGCAAATGATAGTGCTATTAAAATATTTAGAGATAATTTTACGATTAATATTAGTCAAAATTCTTTATCACACATGAGATGTGTTTGCCATATACTTAATTTAGTTGTTAAAATTGGAATGGAATGAATATCACCCTATTTGCAAGAAATATGTACTGCTATTTCGTATATTATAGTCTCAAATACTAGAAAACAAAAATATTTAAAATCTTGCAAAGATTATTGTTTAAAACTAAGATAACTATAGACGAACCTAAAAAATAGGTGGAATTTTACATATTTAATGTTAATGACAGCAAAACCTTATTGGAGAGTAAATTGTAATTATGTAAACGAAAAATAAGGTAAAAATGTAGTAAATACTAGTATTTGTGAAATAGCTAATTATTTTCTTGAGTTTTTGGAACATTTTTATATTTCTACTAATATTTGCTCCTGGCATTTACTATTTGCGTGAATCTAGTATTTCTAATAGAATTTTTAGTATCACTCTTGATAATGCTAGTGCAAATGATAGTGCTATTAAAATATTTAGAGATAATTTTACGATAAATATTAGTCCAAATTCTTTATCACACATGAGATGTGTTTGTCATATACTTAATTTAGTTGTTAAAATTGGAAAGGAACGAATATCACCCTATTTGCAAGAAATATGTACTGCTATTTCGTATCTTATAGTCTCAAATACTAGACAACAAAAATATTTAAAATCTTGCAAAGATTATGGTTTAAAACTAAGATAAACTATAGACGAATGTAAAAAATAGGTGGAATTCTACAGATTTAATGTTAATGACAACAAAACCTTATTGGAGAGTAAATTGTAATTATGTAAATGAAAAATAAGGTAAAAATGTAGTAAATACTAGTATTTGTGAAATAGCTAATTATTTTCTTGAGTTTTTGGAACATTTTTATATTTCTACTAATATTTGCTCCTGGCATTTACTATTAACGTGAATATAGTATTTCTAATAGAATTTTTAGTATCACTCTTGATAATGCTAGTGCAAATGATAGTGCTATTAAAATATTTAGAGATAATTTTACGATTAATATTAGTCAAAATTCTTTATTACACATGAGATGTGTTTGTCATATACTTAATTTAGTTATTAAAATTGGAATGGAACGAATATCACCCTATTTGCAAGAAATATGTACTGCTATTTCGTATCTTATAGTTTCAAATACTAGACAACAAAAATATTTAAAATCTTGCAAAGATTATGGTTTAAAACTAAGATAACCATAGACGAATGTAAAAAATAGGTGGAATTCTACATATTTAATGTTTATGACAACAAAACCCTATTGGAGTGTAAATTGTAATTATGTAAATGAAAAATAAGGTAAAAATGTAGTAAATACTAGTATTTGTGAAATAACTAATTATTTTCTTGAGTTTTTGGAACATTTTTATATTTCTACTAATATTTGCTCCTGGTATTTACTATGCAACTTCACATCTTGTTCTTAGACAATTTTTAGAAATTACGAATATGTTTGCACATTATAAGACATGATTCGTTTCGACCTATTGTTGAGAAAATGGAAGAAAAACTTAAAAAAAGATTGGCTTAATATTCCATAATTTTTTATTTTGCTACTGCCATAGACCCTACGATAAAATTAGTTGGAGTTAAAGTTTTTATTAAAATAATTTCTGAGAATTTAGGAGTCTCCCTTATTAGATATTAAAGATCTAACACCATAATTAAATTCGTTTTATTCACTGTATGAATCAAAATATAAAAATGATGATAATATTATTATTGATGGTAGTAGTTCATCTACACAAGTAGGTAGTTCTATGGATATTTTTCAATAAAAAATGAAATTTAGAATGAAGAACATTATAACTCGTGATCTACTAACCCTTCCGGTCTCTACAGTTGCATCAGAGTCTGCTTTTAGTGCAGATGAACGTGTAATTGAAGAGAAAAGATGTAGATTAGCTACTGACATTGTGTGAGCCCTCATTTGGTTAATGATTGAACTGGCGGCATCAAAAGAAGGCAACAACGAGTAGACGATATCATTCATGATTTTCAAGATTTAGATGTTAATGAAGATGAATTATAGATTATTTATTAATTATTTAGTATATTTTGAGATAATTTATATGTAATTTTTAGATGAATTATAGATTATTTATTAATTATTTAGTATATTTTGAGATAATTTATATGTAATTTTTGAGATTGTTGCAAGTGATTCAATAAATAAAATAATAACTTTATGATATTTAGAGAATTTGAGTCTCTATTATTATTATTACTTTTTATAATTATTTTAATTATTATGACAAGTTTTTATATTGAGGTTGTTAAGTAAAAATTATATGAGGTTTACAATATGACTTCAATTTAGTTTAGTGATAATCATATACATTTTTTTTCATGACACCAATGTTCAAATCTCCCCATCTATATATTTTAGAAATTTTAACATTTAATAATAAAGCACTGTTCTCGGGCCGATTTGGTTCAAATTACTAGATTGGCTCATTAGTCAGCCTGGCCTGAACTGTTCTAGGGCCGGCCCGTGTACGTTCAATACAAGCCGACCTATATTTCACGGGCCGATATGGACTGGCCCGACTCGTTTGCTATCACTACTCCCAAGTGAGTAAATAACAAATACGCTACCACATTTCATATCAAGAGTCCCTAAAGTCAACATTATATAACTAATATAAGCCAATAAAGCAAAAAGTAATAGAGCAAACAATTCAAACGCGTAAAGATAAGTCTTTGCGAAATTGGGAGAGCAAAGAGTTCAAACATTCCTTTATCGAGTCATAACGCCTGCTTTTTACGTTCATCGATTTGGGGTAGGGTTTTCTTCTTTGATTTGGGGTTTTGTACTTCAGAAGTGTTTGGTAATGGGAGTATATATCTAAAGTTTAATAAAATGATATTGTTTTGATCATTTAAACTAACGTCGTTTTAAATAGAAGTTTAATTATGAATTTTAAATAGTAAAAAAAATATATTTTATTTCTACCTCCCAAACGACTGTCCACTCCACCACCAACCATCCAACACATGGCCACAGCCTTCTTGGCCTCCGCTCTTCCATTACGTTCCCACTCCCGAGCCATTACCAAGTTCTCGCGGCGTGTGTTCGCCGTTCACCTCAGCACTGCGGCTGATGCATTGCCGGACCACCAGCAGCAGTCCCATCCTTCACTCGAGGTCATTGGCGGAGGTCGCGACCGCCTCCTTCAGGCTTTCAAGACATTGGATCGTCCGTACGATCCCTTCCCTCTCATCGGGTGGAACGGGCACCTCGAGACCATATTCGCCGCCTTTTACAGGACCTGCCCCGACGTTAGATATCGACGGGAATGCCTCCGGATGAAGGACGGTGGCACTGTCGCTCTTGATTGGGTTTCCGGCGATCACCTTCGCTTGCCCACTGACTCCCCCGTGCTCATTCTATTGGTTTGTGTTCTTTGATACTCAGTTTTTGGTTCAACTTGCTGACAAACGTTATCGAGATTTGAAGCTTGAGATTTCCCGCTCTAGTCCAAAGGTTCTGTACTTATTTTCTTATGTCCGTTTCCTACTTCCAAAGGTGGAAAAGAAAAAGAACGCAACTCTTTTGCCTGCAATGTATCTGAGTGCGTAATAAAACGCCATTGACAGGGACGACGGGGCATTTTCTTTTAATCTTCACCTTTAGTTTTCCATTCTAGTTCAAATAAGATTGATTTGATTGAAACTGTTAAGAAATTCCACTATAATTCAATTCCAAGTTAATTCATCTCATTGGAGATTTGCGTTTAAATGAATGATTTCAGCCTGGTCTAACAGGAGGGAGTCAGGATACATATGTGAGACACCTGTTGGTAAGAGCTAGGAGTCGTGGGTGGCGAGTAGTCGTCTTCAACAGCAGAGGCTGTGGTAATAGCCCTGTTATAACTCCTAAGGTATCATCTCTCTCTCTCTCTCTCTCTGCCTGTGTCTCTGTGTGGTGGNTTTTATTTGGGGGGGGGGGGGGGGGGGGGGGGGGGGCGGAGGAGTCATGCAGGTGCGGATGGGTGGGGGAATGTTCGTATGTGGGTGAAAACCTAAGGAGTCAACTTTGTTGCTTTGTTTTGTGCAACCTTTAACTGCCTGGACGTTAACGTGTGTTAATGTATTGATATGATAAGATAATGTTCTGAGTCTTCTGACGAAGGGGTCTAGAAGGCCTGGTCTGTTGGCTTTAATATTGTTATTTCAAAATCTATTTTCTTTTTCAGTTTTCAGTTTTTGATGGATATCTCTTGCTCCAAAATCTGTTCCTGTACTCTCTTTTTCTTTTTAATAAAGTTCCCAATTCCCATAAAAAATACTATTATTTCAAAACCACCATCTTATTTACAAGTGCGATTATTGAACTGTGAGTTCACTAACATTAGCTAATGGTGCAGTTTGGGAATCGGGATAGATAGGTACTAAGGGAAGGATATCTAACTTGCACATCATTCACGTCTGTGTGCAGTATAAACTTATTATTTTTGCTTATAATATTGATTTGATCACTAATTTTCTGCTGTTTAATTGGTACTCATTGATTTTCAGTTTTGAGATAATTTACCAGCATTTGTGATTTTCTTGTGACTCTGATGTGCAGTTTTATTCAGCTTCATTTATCGGAGATCTACGGGAAGTTGTGGCACATATAACTACTCAATACTCCAAAGCTAAAATTTACGCCGTTGGATGGTCTCTTGGTGGAAACATTCTTGTTAATTACTTGGGCCGGGTAGGGTATTTCAGTGACTGTTTTTGAGTTTTCCCCTTCCACATATGTAATTTTCTATTGCCCAAATGTTGCCTCATCCGTTAAAAATTTAAACATATGATGAAATTATATCACTGTTGTAATGCCTATGTTCTCTTCCGATTGATGACATTAGCAGATCTGTTCCGATTAATGTATGCAGAATCTCATAGTTTCTCTCCCTTATTAAATTTTCACTATGAAGGACTTTGTGATTGTAAAAAGGAAAGCAAGTTTTAAAGGTTTTGACGCATCTTCATTTTTAATGTACAATGTAGGCCTAGTACTTCAAGATAAGATTGTAAGGAAATGTGCAAGTTTGCTGTAGGACGTAGTTTGATTACGAGTTTGAGCTAGTTAGTAGATACTCTCATTGTTGTATTGATTACTTATTTTCTGTTATGATGTTGATAGAATGTTATGTTCACAAATTTCAAAAAAGAGAACTTACTTTGCTTTATTTTCTTTAGTCCTGATGTTGTACATTAATTAAAAGTGAGAAGAGAATTTATATATACTTTTTTTTTTGGTAATTGAGCTAAATTTTGTTAACATTTCTTTTCATTTTCTGTTTATATTTCTGCTTATGTTACACTTATGCGTATCGCTTGTAAAATACAGGAAACGAATTCATGCCCCCTTTCTGGTGCTGTGTCTTTGTGTAATCCTTTTGATTTGGTAATGGCAGATGAGGGATTTCGTAAGGGTCTCAACATTATTTATGATAGATCTCTTGCAAAAGCTCTCCGCAGAATCTTCAAGAAGTAATCTTTTTTCTTTTCAGGAGTCGGTAAATTTGTTGTTTGAGATTGGTATACACTAACTCTCTTGTTTCACAGGCATGCTGAACTCTTTGAGGATATTGGTGGTGACTATAATATCCACTTGGCTGCCAATGCCAAATCTGTCAGGGAGTATGATGTTGGGATAACACACGGTATATAATTCTAACTGTAGACACCCTGTGTTTTCTTATTTCTTATTTCTGCCTTGTTTTCTTAAAATCTCTTCCTAGATATGATATGGGGATACAATATTACTCGTACGTTTAGTGTGATTGTGTTTGGCATTGCCTTCCAGTTTCATTTGGTTTCAAATCTGTGGATGACTACTACTCATACTCGAGCAGTTCAAAATTCATAAAACATGTTCAGGTGCCTTTGCTTTGCATCCAGGTACTAGATATGCCACTTTCTCCCGTACTTTTTCAGATGATTTCTGCATTTCATTATGGGCACTGAATTCTATAAGTACAACGGATTGAGCTTCACTTTTCATTTGGTGGACATGTTCTTAAATCAGTAAACTCGATTATAATGATTATGGTTTTGAAAATATTATAACAAACATGTTATACTAACGTACGGCGGACAAGACCAACTGATGAATGTTTTGGTTCTTTTTTCTTCATTTAATTTAGTGAAGACGTTCTCCTTTTGTGTTCTTTATGTCACAACCATATATTTGCATAAAAAGTTGACAACGTACCTTGTTAATTGATATAGATACACGTTTTTACAATTATCAATTAAATTATGTCCTTAATGTGCTTTTCTGCCCACATCGTTTGAGAAATGGAATTTCTGTATGTCTGTGTGGTTTAATTAGTTCTCTTAGTTCCAACAAAACAGAAAACATAATTGAAACATACTCACTATGGATTTAGAGTTTTCACCTATATGGTTGTGATCCTTTGAGAAAAAAAGAGCGAATGAGAAAGTTCAGAATCATAAAGATTATGATGCTTACCTTAGATTTTAAAGCCTTGAGGGAAAGAAATTTTCTAGATGTTGTAATGAACTTTATTCTGTGCTATTGACTTGCATTTAGTTGTTCTGCAGGCAGCAAATGATCCCATTGCTCCAGAAAGGGGAATTCCTCGTGAAGATATTAAGGTATGTGATGGAGAAAGAAGAATCAATAATACACACACGTCATAATATTAGATTATTCAGAATTTTATATTGCTATTTGATTATATAGTTACAGTATTTATCATATTTCAGCGTAGTTTGATTTAGGTTTATTTGAGAAGATCTTTTATTTAGATCAGAACCTAGAGTTTTAATTAGCTTGGGATTCTCAATTACTATAGATATAGGCTTATGCTATTAAATGAAGAGTACATGGAATGTGAATTGAGTTTTTTAGTTACTTGAGTGATCATGTATGCCCACGTTTCTTTTCTCCCTTCCCTTCTTCTAGTGCCTCCTGCATCAGTGCGTTCTTTCCAAATGTCAACCAAGTGTGGACCTTATGGCGCAAGAAACCTCCAGCTAGGATCTTTAGATATGTAGTCTTATCTAGGATGATTTTATCTTATATCAACAGGCTTCATCAAATATGATTTTACCGACTGGAGTTTATATGTTGGGATCACTCAAATTGGAGTTTTAGTGTCAATTCTTTTTACTACAAAGAGCTTTCATCTCCAGTCAACCAATATTTGCCAATATCGCCCAAGTCTGGGATTGAATTTATATTTTATATTTGGTGCATTTGGCTAAAGAAAAATGTTAGGTGAACTTCCAGCATGTGTTTCTTTATTAGGGTAGTTAAGCCCTGTTCTCCTACTGAGATTATGACATAATATGTGGACCGAGTCTTGGGGTGGTGAGTTCTTTTGATTTCTGGAATTGATCTAAAGTTACCCATTTGGGTTTTTTATATGACTAACATTTGATACAATACAAAGTACAACATTTTATCATTCACGGACCTTGTGCGTGTTTAATCATACTTCATAATAGGTGAATACCTGAATATTTGTGTATCTCTTATTTGTCTGATGTATTTTCTACTTGGTTTTGATAACATCACCTGTGTTCTCTCAGGAAAATCCAAACTGTCTATTGATAGTGACACCCAAAGGTGGTCATCTTGGCTGGGTTGCAGGTGCTGATGCTCCATTTGGAACTCCTTGGACCGATCCTCTAATTATGGATTTCCTTGAGCATTTGGAGTCTCAAGATTCCGATGATCGTTCACATAAGTAGGAATTTGGAAGAAGAGAATTAACGTGAAGAGGGCTAATTATCAGCACCTTGAAGCTGGGATATAGTATGTTTTCTCATTTTAGTTATAATTGAGGTGACTACACAGAAAAACAGTAGTAATATAGGTTATTGTAATTTTGGTGAATAATAATTCTCATATTAATTTCTTGAATAGCCAAATGACTATTTATAAATTTCAAACTGTAACAACATAGAATAAAAAAAATCTAAAAAATAAGGAATTAACTAACAACTATCTCTAGATATAAGATAACAAACTTGGAAACTAACAACTATCCCTAGATATAAGATAATAATTTTGGAAACTAACTAATAACTATCCCTAGATATAAGATAACAAACTTGGAAACTAACTAATAACTATCTCTAGATATAAGATAACAAACTAAGACTAATATAATTCTATTTTACACTCCCCTCAAGTTGACGTATAGATATCAGACATACCCAACTTGTGTACAAGAAACTCAAATGTTGGTTTAAATGAACCTTTAGTCAAAATATCTGCAGTTTGATTTTCAGATTTCACAAATGGTATACAAATGACTCCCATTTTCAAGTTTTCTTTTATGAAGTGTCGATCAACCTCTATATGCTTGGTTCTGTCGTGTTGCACCAGGTTATGTGCAATACTTATAGCAGCCTTATTATCACAAAACAACTTCATAGGTAGACTAACTTTCAGCTTCAGCTCTTGTAGAACCCGTCTTATCCATAGGATCTCACACACCCCATTGGCCATAGCCCAGTACTCGGCCTCAGCACTACTCTTTGCAACCACACTTTGTTTTTTGCTTCTCCAAGTCACCAAATTTTCCCATACATAAGTACAATACCCAGAGGTGGATTTTCTATCAGTGATCGAGTTTGTCCAATCTGCATCAGTAAATGCTTCAACACTTCTGTTGTCTTGCTTTTTGAAAAAAAGACCTTTACCTGGATTACTCTTTAGATACCTCATAACTCGATAAGCATCTTCAAGATGTTCTTTATAAGGGCGATGCATAAATTGACTCACCATACTTACCGCAAACGCAATGTCAGGACGAGTGTGAGACAAATATATAAGCCTCCCAACTAATCGTTGGTATTGTTGCACATCCACTAGTGTTCCTTGCTGAATGTCACCAAGTTTCTTGTTCGGATCAATAGGAGTATCCATAGGACAACACTCACTCATTCCTGCATCCTTTAGAAGATCAAGAATGTATTTTCGTTGGGAAATGACAATCCCTTTTTTAGACCGTGCAACCTCCATAGCTAAGAAATACTTCATTTCACCTAGATCTTTGATTTCAAATCCTTAGAGAGCTTGTTTTTCATTAACTCTAATTGTTCTAGATCATCTCCTATAAGAAGTATATCATCAACATAAACAGTTAGAGCTGCAATTTTTCCACTAGTTGAGTGTCGAGTGAATAAGGTATGGTTAGCTTGTGCTTGTATATAGCCTTGTTTCTTCACCACTTGAGTGAACATTTCAAACCAAGCTCGTGGTGACTGTTTCAAGCCATAAAGTGCCTTTTCCAACCTGCACACTTTGTTTCCAAACTTATGTTCAAAGCCAGGTGGTGGGAGCATGTACACTTCTTCCTCCAATCTTCCATTTAAGAAATCATTATTCTCATCAAACTGTCTTAAGGGCCAATCTAAATTAGTTGCAATAGACAACAAGATTTGAACAGTATTAAGTTTGGCTACCGGAGCAAAGGTCTCAGTGTTATCAATACCATATGTTTGTGTAAACCCTTTGGCAACCAGCCGAGCTTTGTGCCTCTCTAGAGTGCCATCTCCATTAAATTTGGTCGTAAAAACCCACTTACAGCCAACTATTGGAGCACCTTTGGGTGGATCTTTAACTCTCAATGTCTGATTTTTCTTCAAAGCACAAATTTCCTCAAGAACAACCTTCTTCCACTCTGGAACATTTAGAGCTTCCTGTATATTATTTGGAATCCGGACATTTGACACATTGGTGGTGAAAGTGATAAAAGAAGATGAAAGTTTTGAGTTAGAGACAACAAGAGACATTGGATATTAGACACATGATCGTTTTCCTTTCCTAATAGCTATGAGAAGATTAGATTCAGGACTAAGATTAGAAGGAATAGAAGAATTACCTGATTCATTTTCCAATCTTGGTTCAGATTCTCGGCGTGGCCAGGCAGAGGTGTCTTCAGTTCTTTGATGAAGAAGCCTTCGTGTATAAACATGGTCAAACTTGGTCCCATTCTGCTCGTTGCATACTTTTTGTTGCTGAGATTTATTTTGTAAAACATTTTCTACCTCACAAACATTTTGTTCAGCATTTTTACAACCTTCTTGTTCAGTATTTTTGGAATTATTTATTGCCTGACTTTCCCTACTACTATCAATCTTTTCAACCTGCCTTTCATTATGTCCTAAATCATAGCCTAAAAAATTCAGGTCTAATGTATGATCACTAAAATTATTTTTGGCAATATTTTTGAGATTGTAATGAGGATTAAATCTATTACTTGTTATTCCAAAATCCAAATCTTTAATTTGATTCTTCCCCTTAAGATTAGGATTAAAAAATGAGATATTTTCAAAAAAATTTACATCCATGGTTACAAACATTTTTTGAAGTGTAGGATCAAAACATTTGTAACCATTTTGGTTTGAAGCAACACCAATAAAAACAAACTTTTTTGCTCTAGGGTCAAGTTTACTAGCATTTTTAAGTGGATTTTTTTTTATAAAAAACAGTACAACCAAAATTTTTTATAGACATGTCCGAAAACAAACGAGATTTAAGAAACCAGTTTTTAAGAACAGATATGGGCGTTTTGAAGTTTAGTATTTTAGAAGGAAGTCTATTCATTAAATATGTAGCATGTAAAACAGCATCACCCCAAAGATATTTAGGAACATTATTCGAAAAAAGTAAAACACGACTTATCTCAAGAAGATGCCTATTTTTCCTTTCGGCAATACCATTTTGTTGAGGTGTGTCATTACAAGAACTTTGTTGAACAATTCCTTTCTTAGCAAAGAAGGTACCCAAAACTTGTGCAAAATATTCGCGCCCATTATCAATTCTTAAAATTTTGATACTTGTTTGAAATTGATTTTGAATTATGTTATAAAAATTTTTGAAAACACTTTTTACTTCCGATTTTTCTTTTAGCAAATAAACCCATGTTACCATAGTATGATCATCAATAAAGGTAATAAACCAGCATTTACCCTTGCATGTGGAGACCCTGGATGGTCCCCATAAGTCACTATGCACCAAAGCAAATGGTTGTGAAGGTGTATAAACATGTGGAGGATATGTACTTCGATGGTGTTTAGACAAAACACATATTTCACACTGAAAAGAAGAGGGATTTTTATTGCGAATTAAAACCGGAAATAAATACTTTAAATAATGAAAGTTTGCATGTCCAAGTCTAAAATGCCATAAATAAATCTCATCATCTTTTAAATCAGATGCAACTTGCAGGCAAGAACTTTGTCGAGCCACTTTATTCGTTAATATCCCCTCATCTAGAATGTAAAGACCATCGCACTGCCAATCATCGTCCCCAAGGCTGGATTCTGAAACAGACAATAAGAGAAAAAAAATTTTGCAGTACAATTTAGTGTGGCTGTTAGTTTACTAACAGAGATGAGATTGTAGGATAATTTAGGAACATAAAGGACATTAGACAAAGTTAGAGTATTGGAGAGCTTTACATCTCCTATACCAGCAATAGCAGAAAAAGAGCCATCTGCTATACGAATTTTATTATTTCCTGCACAAGGCTTATATGAAAAGAAAAAAACTAGAACAACTACTCATATGATCAGAGGCTCCTGAATCAATAATCCAGGTAGTCTTAGGCTGAATACAAACAAACGTGGATAAGAAATTAGAATTACCATGTTGTACAAGAGAACATGACGGCTTTTCAGAGTTGGAATGTAACAGCTTCAACAATTGCTCTATTTGTTCCTTTGTGAATGGAGACTGTCCGGGATTGAGTGACTCTGGAGAAGAATCAGCAATAGATTATAAAGCTCTCTAAGGTCGAATCGGTTTTCCACCAGGTGGTTTGCCATGTATTTTCCAGGAAGTGTCACGAGTATGCCAATATTTTTTGCAGAAATCACACCACGGCTTCTTTTTCTTGTCACTGTTGGACTCAGTTCCTTTGACAAACAAAGCAGAGGTGTCATTATTTAAAATATGGGCTGGTTCATTGCTGGACATTACCTTTCTGTGGCTTTCTTCTACCCGAATTTCAGAGAAGACTTCACGAATTGAAGGTAAGGGTCGGCGGCCAAGAATTCTGCCCATAACTTCATCCATGTTTTGATTAAATCCAGCAAGAAGCATGAAAACTCTATCATTTTCCTCACGTTTCTTGTGCTGGAGGAGGTTCGGTTGGCTCTCCCAAACATCATCATTATACTGGTCCAGTTCTTGCAACCATGCCACCATCTCATTATAGTAGGTGGTAACACGCCGCTGCCCTTGTTTGGATTGCCATAGTCGAGTTTTTAACTCGAAAATTTGAGAAATTTTTTTTAGGTCAGAATAAGTTTCAAGAACTGAATCCCATACCTCCTTAGCTGTCGTAAAAAACATATGAGGCTTGGCAATTGAGGCGTCCGTGGAGTTTAACAACCATGCCATAACAAGAGAGTTCTCTGATCGCCATTGTCCGTATCCTACATCCTCTGTTTTCGGTTACTTCTTTTCTCCAGTCAGAAATCCCAATTTTCCATGGCCATCAATCGCAAATTTCACAGACTGAGACCATTCAGTTTAGTTCTGTCCGTTCAATCTATGCACAGTAATTTGCATAGAAGAATGGACATTGTCGATGGCAGCAGAGGTTTGTGAACCAGGAGCGGCAGCGGCATTTGTTTTTTAACAGGGAGTGATGTGGAGTCGTTAGCCATTTAGAGGAAGAAGAAGAAGAAAACGAACAGAAAAAAAATCGATCTAGGGCTCTGATACCATGTAATTTTGGTGAATAATAATTCTGATATTAATTTCTTGAATAGCCAAATGACTATTAATAAATTTCAAACTATAACAACTCAGAATAAAAAAAATCTAAAAAATAGGAAACTAACTAACAACTATCCTTAGATATAAGATAACAAACTTGGAAACTAACTAACAACTATCCCTAGATATAAGATAACAAACTAGAAAATTAACTAACAACTATCTCTAGATATAAGATAACAAATTAAGACTAATATAATTTTATTTTACAGTTATCCTACCCGATTATTTCTACACCCATCCTTTAATGGAAAGCATATTGGGCCTTTATTAGTATTTTGACATATTGCAAGTGACTCAACAATTCAGTAAATAAAAATACGAAAGATATTGCTGGTCAATCTTTTGTTTTCCTAGCATACATTCATCACTTGCACCGCCATGTTTGTAGTGTTTGGTGGTACAAGTATGACGCCACGCCCATGTAACTTTTGGTGCTTTCCTTAAAGCAAAGTATACCAACTTCAAAAGACGTACATTGTGGTCAAGGGCATAGCTCAATGGTAAACTATTAAAATTAGTGTGCTGTTACTCACTTCTTGTTTATTGTAATGGTTTTATAAGTTGTAAATGCAAGTTCTGGAAGTCTAGACGTCCAGATTAAGAATAAATTAGTTGGCTAAAAACTGTTTATTGTTTTTCTATGTATAGACAGATGACTTGTACGAGATGAATTACTCAAAGAAAAAGCCACATCTCTTCCTTAAAGAAGATTAAGGGTGGGTATCAAAATTCAAGGGTTATCCTTTACCATTCAGCAGTACATTCTGATTGTTGTCTATTTGCTTTTGATTTTTTTTTAAATTGGGAATAGGGGAATTTGAAATTAAAACCATCATTAGTTATGGTAGGATGAATAGTAATAGTATCAAGTGAAGCAATTGAATTTTGATACCCACCCTTGATTCACCCCACCTCACATGGGACCGTCAATGGTGATTCAAGGGTGAGATCGCTCAGTGAACTTTTCCAGAACTTTTCCTCAAAGGAGATATCATAGGAATTACACCAATATTCAATTCAGACACGAGATATCATATTACAGTCTTAGAAATTAACCCGAATTGACTGAACTTGGGAATAAAATTTATTGTTATCAGATCTGGAGCGATAAATCTTGATCCATCCGAAGCCGACTGAGTCTATAACTTCTAACAATATTGAACTGAATTTTCACACAAGTGACATAAATCATCAAAGCAAAAAACCAAATGATAGACCTATGCCTAGCAAACTCATCCGGGGCAGTAACAGTAAGTGAAGTCACATAAACAATAAGCATATAACAAAACGGTAAGAGAAGCCACCAATTGGCATGGCCTGGAGGCAGTAGAAACCAAAAGACATAAACAGTTCCCCAAAGAGCAGCACTATTGTAACCAGATAAAATTACAAATATTTGTGGTTTTGTCTCTGACTGTCCTGCAATATGTTGTGGTGGTGATTGACTAGTAATATTGGAACTGGGATCGGAAGGAATATAGTTATCCTGCCAAACTCCACCAGGGGGGTTGAGTCCAGCTTGAAATATGGCTGCTGCCATTACTCCAACCACTACCAATAGTGCAGAACGGTGATTTTCTTTGATCTTTATCATTGTCTTCTCTATTGCTATTAACAAATCTGTAATGTAGGGAAAAAGGAAGTAGATCTTAAGGATGCTCTTCAATATAATTGAAAGCAATCCGTTTTCGACTACTTTGGCCTTCATCAGTATATTCCTTATCTCGGCCCTGTTGCTGTGCAACTGCATTTCGATTTCTGCAATGTTCAAAGCTGTCAAACCTTCAAAATTTTTCTCATTTGACAGTTCCAGTAGAATTTTCACTGCCTGCAAAATTAGGTTACATCCTTTCAGGAGCTTATCAATACGAGAGGAATGGATCCGGACTTGGCCAATTGTCGAGAAATGCCCTGTGGGCAGTCTGATCTGATATGGACGGTCCAGATCAGACTAAATGAAAAACGGAAAACAAAAATAATTTTTCCAGTGTGCTTACATCAGGGCCGTCCAAATCAGAACAGAAACTGATCTCCTTCCGTGACCAATTGAGATCACCTCATGTTTGAGAGAACGGAAGGTGAATGATTACGTTCAAACATGATATTGATTTTGGTTTTTCATTGTCAGATCAGCTTTTATTATTATTTTTTAGTATTTGAGTATGAAAAATGTGCTAAGCTGATTTTCGATCATATAAAACAAATTTAATGACCCAGATGACCTGAAATAACCATCTGCTATTCCAGAGAACATGAGAAAACTCGTATCCATATGAAGAAAATTATATAACTTGCCTGGATTTGATTATGGGATGTTGCAATGTGCAATACAGTATTCCCATCATCGTCCTTAACCTTCATGATTTTATTACTATCACAACTCCACTTTATCCATCTAACCATGTATTTGAGAGCCTGAAGCTGGTCATTTTTTGCAGCAATATGCAGAGCAGTCTCACAATGAACCGTGACATCTTGAATAGAATCAGGACACATCTCTAGAAACTTAGATAGAAGATCCACGTCTCCCACTTTAGCTACATAATGCAATGGCGTTATACCTTCTCTCCCTTTGACTCTAACCAGCTCTTTCTCAACCTTAACAAGCCTTAGAGCGGTTTGCCTTTCCCCATTTTGCAAGGCAAGGTGAATGGGGCTAAACCCATTTAGGTTTGGCTTCCATGCAAATGAAGGCTTTAATCTCATTATCTCTAAGGCAAACGGGGTGCGCCCCGCGGCTGCAGCTATATGTAGCGGTGTATCCACGAAAGGTAACTCATCGATGTTATCCAGAACATTTGGATATGGTTGGATTAATGTATATAGATGGTTAATATCCCCTTGCTTGGAAGCTGTTCTTAACTCTTCGTTCATAATTTTGGTAAAGACTATCAGCTTCTTCTCTGCCTGAGATTGTTTTCAGATTTATGTAATTAGGGCGTGGAATGTGAATTGGTGTATATATAAAGTCTGAAGCACGCAAAAGATGGGTTGTTAATGTATTAGAACTTAGAAGAACTTGGCTGGCGCGTAGGGACGACTTCCTAAGAATGTTAGTTGACAAGTGAAGGCTATTTCATATGTTTGAATTTATTGTCTTTTTCTTGATTTTGTTTTATTTCCTACTTTAGAGGACCTTGCTAGAAGCCTACAAATAGGATTTAGATTTTTGAACATATATTTGTTAAATGATGTTTTTTTATTCTGAGCCGGTTCACCTTTTTTAAAACAAGATTTTGAGTGATAAGAATTAATAATATTCGAGAAGTGTTTTTCTTCATGCTTCATTGTCTTGGTATTTTTTTGTGAATTAACATGATTCCAATTCCATGCTTTGTAATTGTGTTGGTTTGGTCTTTCCCATGGACGCTTTGCTCCTCCCTGCATCGGTTGACATTGATGATTAAACTCTCAACCACACATTTATAAGGTTGTGGTTTTATTCAACTTCTCCGTTTTTTTGTCAATAGAGGATTTGAATTTAAGATCTTTCAGGGACATCCGATAAGACATACTCTTTATAAGGTAGATGTATTTACTACTGAGTTGTGTCGACCATCGAGTCACTCTTCAGTTTCTTTATCAACTGAGGATAGAAAAAATTAAACTTGAGACCTCAATTTTAGAAAGAGAGATATACCATTAGGGTATATTCTTGATCACCGAATCATCCTTATCTTTTTTTTGTCCGAGGAGAATGAAGAATTTATGAAAATTAAATCTTAAATGACATAAAAGTAAAGATTCAGTCTAACAAGTTGGGTTATTGGACCTGATCTAGTCACTTAGTATAAAATTTGAAACTTTTTTTAAACAACAAAAACTGACAATTGCTTTAAAAGTAGAGACCTTGACTATGGGATTTGATTGGAATAGGTAATAACCAATAGCAAATAATTACATAATATATTTGGCCAACGACTTTTTCTTTGTTTCTGTTTTCGTTTTTTATTATCATAATTCCTATAATATTTAAATATTTGACTTTGTTTTTGTTTTAAGAGAATGTTGCACTTGTTATAAATTATAGGCCTGGACTGTGAGACAAATATTGGATTGAATCGGATCAGTTATGGCCAATGGCAAATAAATTATATTTCCCCGACGACTTTTCCTTCGTTTTGTTTTTTGTTTTAATTTTTCCTTGTTTTGGATAACCGACTTGACAATCTCCAATTTACTAACTAAAAATAATAAAAATATTAACTAAACAAACAATTATTTCTATCTCTACTATATTAAAAGTGGTTTAAGGAGATAAACTTTTGATTTCTCATTTTCCCCACTAAGCCCCACTAAATATGATATAAGATTAATTTTTTTATGTTCAATTTATTTATAATTCTACTCACTAATTATTCTTGTACAAATATTTTATAAAATTTAATATTTTATATTATTTTGTTATTAAGAATGTGAATGATCATGTATAAAATTTAGAGATCCTAACATCATAAGCATTGTTTCAGTCAATAACAATGAGTTATTGTCTAACTGTAATATTTTTTTCTTGTTTAATTGAATCATCATTTGAGGCCCATGGTTTTTTTTAGTTTTATAATAAATGTAATAATTTTCAATGTCCAATATCTGTAGTAAAATAGTTTGTCATGTTTAATTTTCTGATCTCAAATAATTTTTTAGTTTCTTTTCATCTTCTCTTACGATATAAATTTGTTAGGATCGTGTGTTTTTTAATTCAAAAAATGTGTAGATAGTTTATCATCTCGAGGTGATACATGACTTATTCAAGTTTCCTTTTATTAGTAAAATTTTATTATAAATATATTATCTCCAGGTGATGCACGGCCTATTCAATTTTTTTATTTGCAATAGTTTAATTGTGAATATGAGGAAACTACCATTATTATTTTCTTTTGTTTTAGATTTACAACATTTTTAAAGCTAATGTATTTATTTTAATATTAATAATAATTTTAAAATTATTGTATAATTTTAAAATTATTCAACATGTGCGAAGAACATGTTTTTCAACTAGTAAAAGTTAAATAAATCTTAATTGATCCTATGTATTTTGGTATCCCAAACTTTTATATTGGAGAATAAGTGGTCTATCATATATTAATATCCCAACTAATTGTTTTCAGATATTTAAATTCAATTTGAGGGTATTGTAAATTTGAAACTAGATCTAAATTGGTTGGATAAAAACAAAATGTTACTTCTCTGAATTGGTTTCACAAGTTGCATCATAAAAGTTTTGATTAATAATATTTTGCTCTCATGACTTTGATTATAGTATGTTCTTTGAACTATAATTTAAATGAACTTCTTAAAATGATCTCTATATAAACTAGCTTGTGTGAACGTACATATGAAAAATATTTCAATTCAACCTCTAAAACAAATCGTCCCACAGAGTTGTTGGTCTCCTTTCTATATCGCTCTTGAACAATTGTATCTATATAGTGGTGTCTAATAACAAGCAAGGATCGTCTTGCACATTTGTATAATGGTTTCCCAAATAGCTACACTGTTTACTTTTGAAAGATATAAATTTCGTTTCAACAAGCATAGTTACAACATCATATTCTAAAGAAACTATTCGATCAAAACAATAATAAACAACTGCCAAATACCAGACAAAATTAATAAATAAATATTGACGTACATGGTCTACATGATTATAAAATTGATAATTCAGTAAGTTCGGTTGTATGACTACCCGATTATATAATTGATGATCTATTTCAGTTTCATTGTAAAATTAATGAACTATAATTTGATTATTCGATTATAAAATTGATGATCCAATTTGATTTGATTGTAAAAATGATGAATTTCAGTTTTGTTGAATAGAATGGATGGATTTTAGTGTTGTTCAAAAGTTAAGCTCATAAACTTTGGTTCGATTCAACTATAATTGATGAATTTCAGTTTTGATTATTCAATTGATGATTCACTTTAGTTTGATGATAAGATTGATGAATTCTAATTTGGTTTAGTCGTAAACTTGATGAATTTTAGTTTGATTATTCAATTATAAAACTGCGATACAATTTAGTTCGGTTATAAAAAATTAGTTCCATTTCTGTTTGATTATTAAATTGATGAATGTTAGTGTTATTCGATTGTAATGTTGATGAATTATGGGTTGATTAAATTATAAAATTGATAAACTTTAGTTCGACTATTCAATCCATGATTCAATTTAGTTCGATTGTAAAATTATAAAATTGATGAAATTCAATTGCCAATCGTGAGACAAAACGAGAATTACACTACAATTTTCATCATACATTGTTGTCTTTAAGAGAATCGTCGAAGATGGAGAAAATGCCCTTAATTGGGATTGCCTGTGGAGTGGAGGTACAATTTTTTAGAATAAATGGGTACCCAATATGTATTGGGTATTACCCATACCCTACCTATTTATAATGGGTAAAAATTTATCCACCCAATAAAAACTCATACCAATTATATAATATTTTAAACCCTCACATTAAGTTACCTACGAGTATTTTTGTCATCCCTAGTACAGACAAAGAAATAAGCTCATACAAAATAATTAGAGGGAGAGAGGAGTGAAGTTCTTAATGTAAAACGATGCAAATGAAAAGAGGGGTGTCTAGGGTTAAAGGGGATTGATAGAGAAGAGATGGGAAAAAGGAGCGCGCAAACATAAGAGCTATGTTGTCCAAATAAGGAAAAATGACACTTTACCTCCTCAAACTATCACTAATAGATATTTTAAACTTTTAACTTTAAAACATTACAGTTTAAATCTTGAATTATCTGAAACTCATAA
Organism: Datisca glomerata; assembly: GCA_003255025.1. Lineage (NCBI taxonomy): Eukaryota > Viridiplantae > Streptophyta > Magnoliopsida > Cucurbitales > Datiscaceae > Datisca > Datisca glomerata. The sequence goes on from QANY01007306.1 coordinate 1,264,507, forward strand.
TTTAAACCCTAGATGTAACTCTGTCTACAACAAGTTAGTTTTTTAACAGAACGACGCCATTTTTCTTATCTGAGATGACGTTGTTCTTGATTATGTTATCTCTAATAGATAAACCGACGACGTCTTAGATAGAGAAAAATGACGTCGTTTTGTTAAAAAACTACAGTGCAGTAGACGAAGTTATATATTAGGGTTAAAATTATGAGTTTTAGATAACTTAGGGTTTAAACTGTATCGTTTTTAAGTTTAGAATTTAAAGTATCTATTAGTGTTAGTTTGAGGAGGTAAAGTGTAATTTTCCCTTCAAATAATGCATAAAAGAAAAGTTGTCTGATTCCATCACTATAGCGAAATTATTTTTATGTTTGTTCTCTCAAGAAGTACAATATACGTCGCAAGAACTTTAAAATCTGACAAGACCCATCAAAAGTGGATCCGGATCCTCTGAAGTTGCATAGAAACTTTAGAGGAGAATTTAAATCTGAGTCGTCGACTTAGATCTGGATGGCTTAGATTATATATTAAAAAATAAAAAGTGATTTTTTTGTCATTTTCCTTTAGCAGTTGGTAAGATCTGGACCATCCAGATGAGATCAAATGGTCTAGATTTACTCAACTGTAGTGTCTGTTGTTAGAGTCCAGCGACAGACAATCCTCTTCCATAAAAAGTGCCCATTCGAAGTGTTATTACGTGACTGAATGATGCAATCATTTTATGGGAAAATATAAATAATTTTCAATTAATATGATTTCATTCTTTTTAGAAATTGTAGACACTGTTCGCGCCAGTGCCCATCTAGCATACAAAATTCAATGCATGCATTTAGAACCTAACTACAGATTTTGTTAATTTTTTTAGTATTTTAATGTGTTTTGAAAAAAAATGTTTAAAATACGATATATCTGAATCTAATTCTAAAATTAAGGTAGATTCTGACACATCACTTAAAACGTCTTTGCAAAAGACGAGACCTGGAGGACGTGGCTCCAAGTAGTTCTCATCTTTTGCAAAAGACGATTTCACTTGAGCATTGTTTTAAACGCCCCCGATTACAAGTCAATACGTTTTAAACACCAATTGTTCTTCTCTCATCTCTTAGCAGTGACCGAGGCTCCTTTACTCTCACTGGCGTTTCTCACCATCTCACCCATAATGAAGCTTTCTCTCACTCACTATTATCTCACTCTCACCCACAAATAAGCTCTCTCTCTCTCTCTCACGATTGTACCTCAATTTCAAGCAAGTAAGCTCTCTCTCTCTCTTTCTCTCAAACCCTAGGTATACTTTCTAACTCATTCAATCTCTTTAATTTTTTATTCAACTCTTGAAATTTTTGATTTTTTGTGAATATTGTGTTATGTATTCTACCAGATTTTGTAATCTCTATCTGACATTGCACCTCTCCAACCCTAGATTTCTAACTCATTCTTTCTCTTAAAATTTTGAATTTTTTAATGGTTGTGTTCTATCAAATTTAATAGTTTTTATAGGATAAATTATATGAAATTGTAGAGTTGTTGTGTGCTTTTTCCAATTACGTGCTGATGAAAGTTTCAAATTCTAAAATTTTGTTTATGAATTTGTTGATAGGTTCTGAAATTATAGTTATCAAAGTCTGAATTTGTGGATTTATTGTTGAATTCTAGAGTTAGTTCCGAAAATTTTGTGTAATGGTTTGTAGGTTGACAAATAGGGGAAAGACATATGGTAGTTTTATGTTATGAATGGTAATGTCATAGACGGTTCAAATAGAGTTTGTTATGATCATCCTCCAATTCAAAGAATTGTAATTCATAAGGAGATTACATTTGACGAGCTCTATCATACCATATGTGAAGCCTTGTCAATTGATCGCCACAATTGGAAGTTGGCGATCATTTTTCGATTCCCATTACCCTTGGTGCTGAGTCATTCAACTATGTGATATTTCTTATATGGAATAATGAAGATGCAATTGTGTTGTTTACTACTGTGCTAGGATTTCTTCCACTAAACACAATTGAATTATTTTTGAAAAAACTACTAGAGATTTATGAGGTCCTAAACACAAACTTGTGTGATGAAAATATGTGTGGGCTTGGAATTAATGCACCGGGTTCTCCAATCTATCACAATGAAACATATCTTACAGTCCAAGAAAATGCACATATTACTCCAACACATGAACATGCACATAGTTCTTTTATTTATTTAATTAATAGGTTTAGGATTATGAAAAAAAACTAGTAGTATTTTTTTATCCAAGTGAACGGACAACTTGGACAACATCAACAACTTGACAATAGACGATGTTGAGCCATCTTAGATAACCAGATGCGTGATATTTGTGAGATAGTTGTACATGAAATAAGACAACCAAATAAAGCTTATCAAGCTCCATTATCTAGAAGAAATTCAATGTATACTTTATCACAGAGAAGTCAACATGAACCACATATGCCTCAACACGAACTATACATGTCTTAACAGGAGTCATACACGTAGCTAGTCTTTTATACATTTAGAGATGGGTCAATAACTCAACTTGATTCCACTTCTGAAGCATGCCATCAACCTCAACGATGTAGAGGATGAGGTGGAGCTCCCGGAGGACGTAGAAGGAGTGCCTGACATTTTATGGTTACGAAATGTATAAATGATGAAGAAGGTGCTAACCAAGAACATGATAATGAAAAAGGTCTGTCACAAGTACATATTTACAAATATATGTTAGACGTCCTAGAAGAATTAGAAGACGACCGGCGTGTGGAACATGATTGACTTGTTTGGCACTTCTTAGTATTAGTATTGTGAGATAAACATTTTTAGAATAGTGTTTTGTGTAATGATCTTTCATAATCATATTGGATTTGTAATGATCTTTTTAATCATATTTTGCTCTATATATTTTTATGATTTGTTTAAAATACAAGCTGCTTATTAAAAACTTTTGGGATAGACTATGAAATGTTCTACAGGTTAATATTATGATTATACAAGTTTGAATTGGGTCAAGCATGAAAAGTGTGAAAGAGAGTGGAATTAACACTGAATTCGTCTTTACAAAAGATGATTTCGGTGTTGAAGTGAATGGGTTTAGTCTTCTGAAATCATCTTTTGCAAAGACGATTTAGAAACTAAGGAAACCATCTTTGCAAAGACGGTTTGTCCATGTAGAAATTGCCTTTTGAAAAGACGATTTCCTACATGGCCAAATCTACCTTAGTTTTGGAATATTTTTTCCAAATTGTTGTCTTTTCAAATTCAAAAACACATACTATTAGTGTCAAAACCCTGATTTTGTTGAGGTATATAAGCTCACTTCCATAACTTTTTCAGTATGCGCTAACTCTGTTAATTGCTTCCAAACTACACTCTTAACCTTTCATAAAAAGAAAAAAACTACACTGATCTCCTTAACTTCTATTCACACACTAATAATTCAAACACTACCTACTACAAAATAGAGTCATAACTGTTAATGATTAAACATCATAATCCTTTTCTAGTGTCGTTCGCTAGTTGGTTTTCGCATTCTCTCCTTCCGTTCTTTTGAGAGACGTCCCGGTGGTTGCTTGTTCCTGCGTTGACGCTCGCTTCTCTCCGCCAATTTACCGTGGTAAGTTACCTTCCCTTCGAGCATTTTCCTTTATCTTTGATTTTCACCTTTCCTTCGGATTCTATCATGCTTGAGGGTTTTAGGGGGGGCGCAGACTGAATGGACGGTGTCGAAGTGTTGACCAAAACTACTGACTCCCATGGCGACTCGGAGGCCCATGCTAGTTCGAGTGAAGATGATGACCGATGGGGGTTGACGAATATCCTTCCTTTTTGTCTGAAGATGAGTTAGGTATGATTCAAAGGGCTTACCACATTCTAGATTATGTTAAGCTGTGACTCCCTGAGGTGGGCGAGAAGCTAAGTGCCCCATATCATGGGGGACTGGATAGTATTTGGCCTTGCTGGAGTGCGGGTTAAGGTTTCCCTTACATCCTTTCCTGAGGGAGTGGTTATCGTCCACGGGTATCGCTCTGGCCCAACTTCATCCGAACGCCTAGAGGACTTGATCGGTTTCTGGGTGCTCTGGAGGTTACACCTCAGTGAGGACCTTACACCGGATGAGCTTGACTTCATCTTTCAGTTGAAGTCTCCCTCAAGAATAAGGTCGCACGAGCACCCCCTCGTGGTCTGGGCTGATATTACATCAACAACCACACTAGAGAGGCGAAGGGGATTGTGAATGGAATTCCATCTTGATATAAAGATTAGAAGGACAGTTAGTTCATGATTTCTTGGTTCTGGGATGGCCTTCCTGGGGATTCAGAGTTTGCGCACCTGGTCCCTTAAATCTTCAGGACCGGAGGTGAACTCACGCTTATACCAAGGAGAAGGTCATCATAATACTTACTCTAGTCACTAATTTATTTTGTTTCTTTGTAATGAATAAGAAGAGGCCATAAGAACTTTCGATCTACCTACAATTCTGAATTCCCTGCATGGCCGAGCTTCCTATCGAGGCTCATGCTTACGACATTCTTCTCAGACCTGACTTTTTGTTTCAAGAGGATTTGTATTTGGATCCTCCGGAGGATGTTATAACTGATCTTCCCGTTGAAGACTGTTTGGATGATTTTAGCTCTGAGAGTTCAAGTTCTGAAGTACCCATCGATTCTCTTGATCGTATGAGTCTAATCCTCGGTCACTTTTCTTTTGTTGTCATTACTATTTTCATTTTACCTTTTAGTAATGTGATTCCATCTGCGTAGGAATGGCCAGAGATGATCCTTCTCCTAAGAAGAAGAGAAAAGAGTTGGACCCCTCCAATGTTCAGAAAATGCAGGAGCTCCGAGCAAAGAATTTGGAGCGGTCGAAAGGGAAGATGATTCTTTTCGTTCCTCCTCCTCCCGTTCCTCAACCTAAGGTGCCATAGATGTTACCATCGGCTCTACCTCTTTCTAAGTCCATCGGGGATGTCACGAACAAACCTATTCCTCCTTCCTCAGGGCAGGGTCCGCCACAGATCGGTAGAGCTCAGAGGACTTCTAAGAGCTCCTTTCGGTCACCTCAAGTTCCTGTTCCTCCTGAGACGGTGATCCTTTGAGAGCCTGAGATGTCGTTTCCTAAGGCTCGGGGTTCCGCTGCGTCGGGCTCTAGTCAACAGGTGTCTCATGGAGCACACCCTCGGCGTAAGGTCCCAATGTCTTTGGAGGGGGACGACAAGCCTGCCACCCATGATCAGGCTCAAAGTGAAGTGGCTAGAGTGTTGGACTGATGGTCCAAGCACGTCAATCGTAAGAGCGGAATCAACCTCTTTGAGGAGTCCGAGGAGGGGCTTTCTAACAAATTCAAGGAGCACACCCTCGATGTAAGTTCCACTTCTTACTTAATGCTTTGTTCCCATCGCCATATCTAATCTGTGACCTGATTTCTCTCTTTTTTTTGTAGATCCTGACCTTTAATGCAACAATGCTAACACATCTTCATCACTGTGAAGAATAAGTATTGGAGGCTTCCCGTACATCCTCTAGGGCGGAGGCTGTGCTTGATGAGAGTATTTAGGACTTCAACTCTCTTCATCATGCTTATGACAAGATCTAGGTGGAGGTTGACAGATTTAGGGGCCTTGGGGGGGAGGGGGTTCACCCGTCTTGAGAAGAAATTAGGCCGGGCTAAGGCGGAGGCCATTTGGGCTTTCAATACCAATATGGACACTTGATGTACAAGGACTGATCGAGAGAGGGTTGTCTCCAATCTTCAGTAATAATAGAACACATGAGGGACAGGGCCTGACTCCTGGAGGACAAGCTTTCTCGGGAGATTAATTCTCGAAACCTGGCGGAGAATGTGGAGAGGGAGGCTCAATAAAAGATTGACTTGGTGGAAGCTCAATTGAGTGTGAATTACAGTCGATAGACTGAAGGTCATGCCAATGGGATGAAGGACTTTAAGGCATCCTCAGAGTTTCAAACATTCCTCTTTACAGAATTTACTATGGGCTATGAGAGATGTCGTGATGAGGTGATCAACAATCATCCTGACTGGAATTTAAGTTTTCTCAATTTTCCTCCAGATCCTCTGCCTACTCCTTTGGACTTCGTCTACAAGAGGGTGATGGTCCCCGGTGCTCGTGAAGCACAGAAAGCCACCGGGATGCCGCGTTCCCCTCTTGTCCAGCCAGACAGGCCTAGGTCCCCTGCTCGCCTCTCTCGGACTCCCTAGTCTACGGGGTTCATCCGATTTCATCGAGTTGGATGTGGAGGTTTCTCCTTTTTTACCTTTGGGTCAGTGTGGGGAGGAGGTCCTTCCACCATTGCCAGAACTGGTTGGAACTACTGATTCCGCTGAGGCTCCCCTAACTCCTGCCACCGATGCTGCCGAGGCTCCAACAACCCCTGTTGCTTAATTTGTTGCTTTCATTATTACTTGTAATTTTATTTTCCCTATTGTTACCTCTTCTCTTTTTCCTTTTCTTTCGAGTGAGAAAGTGTTTTCTTTGATGGCTTTGTCTTCTTTCTTGCTTTTGTTATAATCCTTGTTCGTCTCAAACTTTTGGTCGGGCCTTAAGTTCCTAAAGCTTTATTATTCCTGAACTTTAACCTACTCTGGATGGAAATTTTGATTTTTCCTTATTCCTGCTTCATGAATATTTTAAGCAATAATTCCTGTTATCCTGGTAACAAGGTTACCGTTTTCCTTTCTTTTTCCTGTAGGTTGCGCATTTGAAGGAGATCGGGTCAGATAGCCTTGTCGTAATCTCAGGGAGTTGTTTACATTGCCCCCTACAGGAGGTCAGTTCGAGCGGGCATGTTTCAAACTTCTGTCTATTGTTTATCCAGGTACTCTTGTTCCGGTCGAAGTTCCCATTTGGCGAGCGAGAGAACAAGCGTGATTTCCTTCTTCTTTTAATGTTTAATCTGGCATTTTTACCCGGGCGAGTCAGGCCACCTATTCCTTTTGTAAGGTTTAAACCATATATTTGTGCTCGGGGATTAAGCCTTTCTCCTTAGGCACATGGTCAGTTATCTTCTGCTCGGGTCAGTTCCTTTCCTTTTTTCCTTATAGAGTCTTACCAGGATTTTATGCTATGACTAAAGTTCCTTTTCCTTTTTGGAGTCTAGCTAGACATTTCCGCTATGACTAAAGCTCTTTTCCCATTTGGCTAGCTAGAACGCTTCACTAGACATCACTTTTCCTTGTTTGGAGTCTAGCCAGGCATTTGTGCTCTAACTAGAGCTCATTTCCCATCTGACGAGCTAGAACGCTTCGCCAGACATCACTTTTCCTTGTTTAAAGTCTAGCCAATCATTTTTTGCTGTGAATAGAGCTCCTTTCCTATTCGGTGAGTTAGAACACTTCACAAGACATCACTTTTTCCTTCGATCCTTCTTTGTGGGGAAAACGAGCCTTTCATTGATAAACTTTGCTTAGTTACATGGCACCTTTTTCTTTTTCCTCTCCTTTTTTTTACTAAGGGGTGAAGTAGCTGCTCGAGCTGGTTGCTTTGCCGCGGTCGATTTCTTTCACTTGAGGGCTGTCGCGTAACATTCCCTAGATGTCTTTTGGCCCCCCTCATTAGTCCTACTCCCTCAGGATAGGGAATTTCATGATCCTATGGTACCTGGAAATCATAACCTTAAACTTGTGGATGGCGGGTTTGCTAAGAATGGCGTTGTACACCTTACTATACCTTACTACCGTGAACTCAACCAGCTTGGTGGTCAGCCGCAGAGCTGTGCCTAGGGTCACTAGGAGCTCCATCACACCTTCTGGATGATCTCGTGTCTCCCGAATCATACCAAGAGAGAAGAGCATGGATGGAGCTGTTTGGGATCTATCCCATTTGCAAGAAGATATAGTAGTTCTGTATGTCAGTTGAGCTTCCGTCAACGATCAGGGTCCGCCAAACCTTAATATTTATGAGCTTGGGGAGATGACTAATGCATCAGTGTGCGGATGGTGGATTTGATGTTCCTCTTCCTTTGTGAACTTTTCGCCTCCTTTGCTTTGGCTTGGGGTGGTCGTGGGAGGACGTTGAAGACCACCAGGTGTCCTGCCTCCCGCGTCATCACTTTCTGTTTCTAATTAGAGTCTGAAGCATTGCCCCCCCAAATATCATCTTAATCTCCCTCACGGGGCTGTGTGGTCGATCACCCATTTACTTGGGATTTCTTTTCACCCTTCTTTCTTGCCTGAGGGGTTACAATCTTTACGATTCCTGCGACTGGCCACAAACTCCTTGCCCCCAATCATCAGTTCACCCAACCAACGATTCTTTCTGCTTTTGGAGGGTTGTATCTGTAGGTGAATGGGAAGGTCCTTGTAGGTAGGAGGCTGCTACAGCGTGGATGAGGGCCAGGAAGATCTCTTCAATTCAATCACAAAGGTGTGTGGATTCACTTCTAGGGCTACACTCTATCGTTCCACTTGGTCACTATTTTTCAACTTAATTATTAGGAAATATTTCAACTGAACAACACCTAGTTTATTAACTATAGGACACTCGTTTTTAGATTCTGTACGCATCCTATCTTTGTACTTCACTTGTACATTGAAGATGACATCTTTACTCTTAATAATCTTCTGATTTTGGTCATCCTAGAATCGATAACCAAACTCGGTATCACCATGGCCAATGAAAAAACATTTTTTTAGATTTGAGATCAAGTTTACTTTTATGAGTAAAAGTAACATGAACGTAAGAAACATAACTAAATGTGCTGATATTCTATAGTTCGATGGTGCTAAAGGTTCACTATTAATCAAATATGCTACATTGTTAATTGCTCGATCCTATTATCAGCACCATACCGCTTGAAATCATCATCAAAGTATCACCCCTGTTATCAGACCTTGAGCATTTTAGCTTACCATTTGTCCATTCTCAACCATGGCAACACGTTTTGAAGGTATACAAAATATCATATTTAACTTTCATAAAATTAGTTCATATCTTTCTGTTCAAGTCATCGATAAACATAAGAAAACACTTTGAGCCTCAAAGGGATGTAATAGGAGCAGGTCCCCACACGTCAGTGTGAACCAACTCCAAAATTTTATTGATTAAAAAAACCAATTGTAATGCCATAGAACCCAAAAAATAATTGTTATGAAAAACAAATTTTGTGTACGAATCCATCATAAATCTATACATTAAATTAATAGAGATTCAAAGAAAATGATTTTACCTCTTAAAGTCTATCAAGCGTCCTTGCTATGTTCTAGTAACAACAATGAACGTTCAATTCCATGATGAACAGACTTAGAGATCCACACCAAGATCTTCCAAACCAATTCTCAAACAGACTAGGACGTGTGTGAGCACGTAGAATGAATCAAGAATAATTTTTTATCTCTAGATGTACTCAACACATGAGCTCTAGAGATTTGGAGAAGGACTTTTCAGACAGAACTCTAAGAGAATATTAGAGAATTCACAGAGTTTTAATTAGCGATTAATCAATAAGATATCTAATTATGTGGCCAGTAAAATATTATCTATATATATTCTAGGTCACGGCTCATCAAGGCCCATGCGGCACTGCAGTGTGCCACGCCAATCCCTAATTCAAAATCAGTGGTTGGCATGTGGCAATCTGATGTGCCACGTGATAATTTTTTTAAATTTATTATTTAGTCAGATAAATATCTAAATATTAGTTAATTTAAAATTAATTTATCTGATAATACCTATCAACTAATTTATCAATTAATTCAAAATCAACAGATTCAAATTTAAATTATTATCTTATAATAATTTAATATAATTTAATTTCATAAATCAAATATACTGTCTCATCATCGATTAATAAATAACTATTCGATATATATAGTTAACTAGTTATAATTTTAGAAAATTAAAATCTTTAATTAAATAATCTCATTTATTAATTTTCATTATAACTCCACTATAAATATGAAATTGTACTCTTACTAATTATAGAATATATTTACAGAGTAATCTCGTATAGTCTATTGATATAATCACTTCATGTTATTATATCCTTCAATTATTGGTTCGTAAACTAAAATTGGTCAAAATTACAATTTTACCTTTCTAATTACCTCTTGATCCTTAAGTATCATTAATTCACTAGTGAATAGTCAATTTATAATCTATTATAAATTTGAGCTCAATAACCATTTAGTTCTAGAATTAACACTTAAGGAACCAATACACGGTCCGTTAGGAAAACTTGGATTCCAAATCTTGTAAGATCATGTTCTCAGCCATGCATGTCATTGAATCTCCAAAACTAAAGTCACTAGCCTATTTTACAAACAAACCTTAACGATTGAATCAAAAGATCTAGTAGACATGTATAGGAGTTCATGACTACTCAGGATTTAAACCGATCAATATATGATCATCTAAGTGATGTGTATAAAATATTTATGCTAACGGTAAGTTAATAAAGATTTGAATTCACATCAATCTTATCCTATATAATGTAATTATATAAAGTACATTCAGTAAGATGTTCATCCACATCAGCGATCCGGATCTAGACCACATGCATTCAGAATGCTTAGCGAACCATACTAGCAACCATTAATTAGAGATTTCATACTTTAAAATGTTGCAGACTATTTTTTTCATTATCTATGATCTTAATTCTCTCGTACTAATACAAGATCATAGTCTCGTTAATGAATATGAAATTTTTAGATATTTATATTAATTATTTAATAATAATTCAAAAATACAATTATAAGAAAAAAACACTGTTATTAATTTGCAAATAAAATATTTTTACATATTCTTTGAGGGTACTATGCCCAACAATCTCCCACTTGCCCTAAAGCAAATGTAATTCTCCCCCAACTTCATGTTTCGCACATGACCCTCAAACGACTTTGCAAGAAGTGTGTTGGTAAAAGGATCAGCCAGGTTCTTATCTGACACTATCTTCATAATAGTCATATCTCTTCGGTGGAAAATCTCTCTTACAAGATGGTATTTTCTCTCAATGTGCTTGCCCCTCTTGTGACTCCTTGGTTCTTTTGAATTAGCTACCGCCCTACTATTGTCATAGTACATGATTAGTGGCTTATCTATTAAAACTACTTCTAGATTATTATAGAATTTTTTGAGCCAAACCGCTTCTTTCACAGTTTTACAAGTCGGTATATATTCGGCTTCCATGATAGAATCTGCATTACTGGGTTGTCTAATACTTCTTCAGACTACATCTCCCCCACCTAGGGTGAATACTGATCTAGACGTCAAATTTTGACTATCCCTATTTGATTGAAAATCAGAATCAGTATATCCCGTGGGGTTCAGGTCTCCTTCTAAATTAACAAGTATATAATTTCTCGTTCTCTAAATATACATGAGAATGTGCTTTACTGTAATCCAATGTTCAAAATCAGGATTGATTGATAACGACTAACGATTCCTAGCACATAACAATATGTCAGGTCTTATACACAACATGGCCTACATGAGACTCCTGACTGCTAAAGCATAAGAAACCTTTCTCATATCCTCTTCCTCTTGAGGTTTAGGACACTGCTCCTTGGAAAGGATAATTTCATGTATGGTCGGTAATTGACCTTTCTTGAAATTTTTAATAGAGAATCTTTCTAGCACCTTATCAATATAAGACGCCTAAGAAAGTGCCAAGAGCTTGTTCTTCCTATCCCTTAAGATTTGGATGCACAGAACATAACTCACTTCTTATAAATATTTCATTTAAAGTTTCTCAGCTAACCACTTCTTTACTTTCGACAAAGTTTTGATATCATTCCCAATGAGTAGAATATTGTGTTGGTAAAGAACTAAGAAAACCACTTTCTTATCTTTGATGTATTTATAAGCATAACCTTCGAAAACATTTTGTTAGAAGCCAAATGATTTAATAGTTTAATCAAAGGTAAGATTTCAAGATCTTGATGCTTGCTTAAATCCATAAATGGATTTAAGCAACTTGCATACTTTTTGATCTTGTCCCCTTTTCACAAACCCTTCTAGTGGCATCATATAGATGCTTTCTTCAATAGAGCCATTCAGAAAGGCGGTCTTGACATTCATTTGCCATATTTCATAGTCTAAACTAGCGGCTATGGATAAAAGAATACGAATGGATTTTAACATGGCAACGAGAAAGTATGTCTATTCATAATCGACTCCTTCCCTTTGAGTATAGCCTTTGACTACTAGCCATTCCTTGAAAGTCAATGCTTTCCCATCTACACCCCTTTTCTTCTTGAAGATCCATTTACATCCAATGGGCCTGACTTCTTTAGGTGGATCTATAAGTTCCCAAAAATAATTGGAATACATCGACTCCATTTCTTGGTTCATGACATCTTGTAATTTCTCATTTTCATGATCTTCCATTGCCTCTTTAAATATTAATGGATTGTCCTTATTAGTGTCTGATACTAGGACATGTGCCTCATGTTCATAGTAAATAGATTTTCTTACAACTCTCCCACTACGATGTTGAATCAGGATTTCCTAAACACGAACAGTGGTTTTGTGGTTTATGGTTTATCTTTTAATGATAAAGATGGTTTGATCTCATCAGATACGAGTTCTTCAAGAACTATTTTACTCCGAGGTTTATAGTTTACCATATAGTTTGTTCAAGAAAAGTAACATTTTTTTGATACAGACACTTTTTGATCCTTTTGACTATAAAAGTAACCACCACTTATTTTTGTAGCATAGCCAACAAATATACATACTTCAGACCTTGAATCTAACTTTCCAGTCTCAGGTATAAGGATGTGAGCCGGACACCCCCCATATATGGAAATGACCCAAGCTAGGTTTGGAGCCATTCTGTAATTTTAAAGGTGTCTTGCTTACAGACTTAGAAGGAAATACATTCAAAATGTAAGTTGCCGTTTGAAGTGCATATCCATAGAATGTGAATGGTAGGAATGAGTAACTTAACATCGACTAAACCATACCCAATAAGTTTTTGTTTCTCCTTTCGAAAACACTATTTTGCTGTGGCATTCCATGTGCTGTGAGTTGGGATAGAATGGCACACTCTAGCAGTTAATCCTTAAATTCTAAATCCAAGTATTCACCACCTCGATCTGATCGAAGTGTTTTTAAAGATTTACCTAATTGCTTTTTAGTTTCAGTTTTGAAGCCGTTAAACTTTCCAAAAGTTTCTAACTTTCTATGGATTAGGTAAGTATAACCGTATCTTGAGTAAGCGTTAATAAAAGTGGTGAAATACTGATACCCACCTCTAGCTTGTACATAGATCGGTCCGTAGACGTCACTATGTACTAGCTCAAGTGGTTCTTTGGCCTTTTGCAGAGAAAGGTCTTTTGGTAATTTTACCCTCTAGACATCATTCACAAACCGGACGAGTTCCAACTTTTAGTTCTCTCAAAGCACCATGCTTTGTTAATTGGTTTATTCCGTCAAGATTAATATGTCCCAACCTAAGATGCCAAATATACGTATTATCTTCTTGAGAAACCTTTTGTCGTTTGTTGATTTTTGGATTTGCTACTTTAAACAATTCTGAATTATTTAATGTTCGTTCAATTGGTTTAAGTATATACAGTCCGTTTGAAATTTTTGCATGACAAAAATTCAAACCCACTTTGAAATAACAAACATATTATTATTAAAAGAAACATCAAAATTATGTTCATGCAACAAAGATATAGAAATTAAATTTCTAGAAAATCCTGAAATGTTCAAAATAAGAAATTTATTTCCAAAACTTAAATAAACTGTTTCTAATGCTTTTGCTAAAACAAGCGCACCACTACCAACTCTCATTATCACCTCGCCATCAGCAAGCTCTCTTGAAGAATGAAGCATATGTAAATAACAATATAGTTAGTGGCTCTTGAATCAATAATCTAGGATGACAAATCATATTCCACTAAACAAGTTTCGAGTACAAGTAAATCAAATTTACCTTTCTTTTTCTACTCAGAGAGATACTTGTTACAGTTTCTCTTCCAATGACCTTAAACTCCATAATGGAAACATTTTCCCATGGTTCTTTCTTCTTGGAGTTGTTGTCTTTTTTGTTCTTCTTGGCTTTTAGGTGAATTCTCAGCTTTCTTTCTTTTCTTATTCTTATTTTTGTCCTTACCATATTCTTCTTCCTTTTGTTACTATTAACAACAGTGGAAGAAGACTTTTACTCAGCAACATTTTCCTCGCCCTCTTTGGTCATACTCTTATTGTATGACCCAAAAGTCTACAGTTCATTTAACAATGGATTTTGTTGAATTGTAACTTGTTCATAACATAGTTAGTGGGGAATGCAGAAAAAGTAGGTGTGAGTAATTCAAGTATAATTCTAACTTGACTTCGCATATCAATGGTTGCTCTTGAATCTATAATCCAAGCATCATATTTGTCCCGAACATTTTTCAGGGTATCAGTAACGGGATCTTCAAGACATTCCTCAGTAAGGACAAACTTGTAGTTATCACATATTAGAATCAACTTTGAGTTTGATTTCCATCTGATCATGTTATCACCATTGAGTTTTTTGAGTACACGAAAAGCAGGAATGAGATAGCGCATGGTAGACATATTAAAAACTGAAACAAAATAAAATATACATCATTCAATATAATTGAAATAAATATAAAAAAATTTGGAAAGTAAATGTGATGCATGAATGCATCATATCAAACAAATAAAATTAACAATTACTATGCCACAATAAGACAACCCAACAATTAGTGTACCGCCTTAGGGTCGATCATATTAATTTTAAACTATCTATGATACATTCTCAACCTTATTAATTAAAACTTTCATATTTATCTTCTAATAATAAGGTACCGTTTATTTGGTCAAATCATAATTATCCACTCAAAGCTTAATAATGACTTTGTGAGTGTAACCCATTATTTCAGAATCTATGACTTAATTTAAAAAATGCCACATTAGGGTCGGTCAAGTCTAAAATACATCAATTAGTCCTATCTTCATAAGAAGACAACCTTGATATTGATACAGTTCATCCCGCCACCGCCGACAGTGGTGGAGTTCTATCACGAAACTCTTCCTCTACTTCTCCTTCGCATCCGTCTCGTGTGCTATTCGTCTTCTCGCGTACATAAATTTCACAACGTAATAGTTAAAATAAAATTACAAAAATTCCTATGTCCCAAACTGTTATGGGTTATGCCCTTAAACTATGTCAATTGATATTTTAACATGAAAAAAGGAATTACACTTTTCTTATAATTGTTCTTTTAAATTATTGTTGAATAATTTATATAAATATTTGAAAATTCCATATTCATTAATGGGACTATGATCTTGTAATAGTACGAGGAGATTAAGATTATAGATAATGAATAAAAATATCAGCAACATATTAAAGTATAAAATCTTTAATGAATGATTGCTAGTACGGTTTAATAAGCATTATGAATGCATGTGATCTAAATCCAAATCATTGATGTGGATAGATATCTTAGTGAATGTACTTTATATAATAAGATTATATATGACAGGACGTATGTGAATTAATATCTTTATTAACGTACCGTTTATCATAAAGATTTAATACATATCAATTTGATGACCATATGTAGATCAGTCTGAATCCTGAGTAGTCATGGACTCCTATACATGTCTACTAGATATTTTGATTCAGTCGTTAAGGTTTGTTTGTAAAACAGGCTAGTGACATTTGTTTTGGAGATTCAGTGATATGGATGGATGAGAACATGATCTTACAAGATTTAGAATCCAAGCTTTCTTAACGGATCATATATTAGTTTTTTTAAGTGTTAATTCTGGAAACGAATGGTTATTGAGCTTAAATTTATAATACGATTTTAAATTAGTGAATGGCTAATTAAAAGGGTAAAATGATAATTATGACCAGCTCGAACCAATAATTGGAGGATAGATTTACATGAAATGATTATATCAATGGACTACACGAGAATACTTTATAAATACATTCTATAATCTCTAAGAGTGTAATTCCATGTTTATAGTGGAGTAATAATGAAATTAATAAATAAGATTATTTAATTAATGTCTCAACGTGCATGCGACGCGGAGCGGCGATTGAAAAATCATTTACGGAGAAAAGAAATTTAGAGTCGCCACCAATCATTTTAGGGCTTGATTGACCACCCAATTTTAAAATCAAATATTTTT
Source organism: Datisca glomerata (assembly GCA_003255025.1). NCBI lineage: Eukaryota > Viridiplantae > Streptophyta > Magnoliopsida > Cucurbitales > Datiscaceae > Datisca > Datisca glomerata. Next base: position 1,280,607 of record QANY01007306.1, read on the forward strand.
TGTCTCCGAAAATTCAAAGTTGGTTCGGGAGTCATTTGTGTGTGAGGAAGGTATTAGCACCCCACAACACCCATTTTTAAAATGGTTACCAAATTCAATCAAAATCCACCCAAGTTATATTTTAAAAAATAAGGTTGAAGAAATTTGGTACATTTTATATCTTAAAAATGAACAAAATCTTTAATGAGTGGTACAAAGATTATTGAAAAAAATTATTTTTATTTCTTAATTATTTTTAAATCAAAGCATTATTGGAGTCATTCTCGGTATCTCAAAAATAACACATCATCTCAGTATTTTGAGAAATTTGGTATCCAAAAAATCCCAAAGTTCGTTATCGGATTTTTCAGTGAAAACTAAATAATAAAATTAACAAAGTTTAAATCTAATTGTTATGAATTTAATTTGTGAATGCTAATTATAATTATAAGAGAAAGAAACAATAATCACATTACAATCATGATAATATGAAAATAATACAGAAATAAATAAGAAGAGATAACAACCATAAAGAAAAAGAAAGAATAATGAAAAGAAAGTTTAAACATGATAAAAATGTATGATAAATAAATATTAAAAAAATGTACAGTGAAGATAATGGAACACTATGTGAAACAAGTAAAAAGATATATAAAAATAAATTAAAACAAACACCAATATCCACTAATAAAAGAAAATGAAAAAAAATGAAAAAAAGAAATAAAACACAAAACAAAACAAAACAAAATATGTAAAAGGACAAGGCCGGCCTTGTTCCTAACAGAGGTTCTTCACCCTCTGTTTAAAGTAACAGAGGTGATATCACCCTCTGTCATAATATAAGGTGATTTCACCCTCTATTTTTTTAATTTCATTTTTAAAAAATATATGTATATAATTATACTTTCATAAATAAATTAATAATAAATATTTTTTGAAGAAGAGGACTAAGGATATAAATAATACTAGAGCTTATGTACCTAGATTCGCGCCCTTTCAGCCCTCTGACAAGCCTTCTCTGTCCCCGTCTGAGCAAGTTCGGCCGATCTTTATTATGGCCTTATCTCTTTCCAACCGACATGATAAGGCCTCAGGCAGATTTAGTTGAGGAGATCCCATGGACCGAGTTGAGGTCCTATGCTCTTCCCTGGGATGCATGTTTGCAGACCAGTGACGCCTTGGCTATTAATCTGACAAGTGGCTCCTTACTCCTCATCATCAGGCAATCATGAAAGACAAGTCCATTAATGAGCTTACTGAGGAGTTTATTGCTCACTCCATGTGCATAAGACTTTGAGTCCATTTTATTATTGTAACATACTTACTTTAAATTTTTGCTTATTTTCCTTCAATCTACCCAAGCCGTGACTATGGCAGCGAGGAAGGCTGCCTCCATAAAGTTGAAGTATGATGGCAAGCCCAAGGAGTCTATGTGGCCAGGTCAGTTGGGATCTCCCTCGGTCAGTCGTGGATGGGTTGAAGGAGACGGTGGCTGTCTGAAAGTCGAACCTCTTCCTTCAGGAGAGGGCTCTGAGGCAGGTGATCCAGTAGTACGATGAGCTAATGGCTCGTTCGAGACGTTGGAGACCTCTCATCGTAGGCTTTAGGATGAATTGAAGACTGCTAGGGAGGAAACTTTGAATGAGTATAATACTAGCTTCATCAATTGCCTCTACGCCAGACGAGGTCGGGCATACTGAGGATGATATCATTAAGATAGATGATAGTGGCCTCATCTTCAAGGATACGACCCTTCCACATTCTAGTAATCTTCCAAAAACCTGTTGTTAAGCTCGAGGTGTCTGTTGACCCAGTTCCTCTGACGAAGGCTGATTTCCGAGCCACTGCGCCTGTGAATGCTGAGTTCTTTGAGGGCCTTCCTAATATCTGACATGTTGCCTTATATGGCATTTGTTGACTGTGTTATATCCCTTTTTTCATCTATTTCCTTTAATTTTCTTAACTTGATACTTTAGAAATATGTCAACAGTATTTTTGAAGTATAAATACCAATGAATGTCTCCTTTTGTTAGGCACGTGTGATATCTCAATTCAACACTTGTTTCTTGCATATAATTAATTACATGTGCACCTTTGGGTTTATTTTTCCCGAGCATCCAGCGATCCTAGATGCCACATGATACTACCATGGTCCTTTACCCTGTGTTAAGTCTTTTTCCAGATCATCGCTAGTGATCAGGAGGCCTCATGTAGTCGTTGCCTTATGTGAGGTATTCCGTCTGAGTATTTCATGATCTCAAGTGCGACGAAGTGATACCGTGGTCATTTTTTCCCTATGCACGGTCTTTCTCCAGATCACGTAAGTGATGACTCCAGCTATCACGTAAGGGCCTTTCTAAATGGGTCCAAGCTTACCTACACTTTTCTCTTAGGTATTTTGGTATACCCTTCGAAGGACTTGATCCCCAACTGTGAATCTGCAGATGTTAGCAACCTTATTGAGCTATTAGGATGCTTTCTGAGCATAAGTCGCCAACCTGATCAGTGTCAATTCTGCCTTACCCTCTAGAACATTTAATGTCTAGGTCATGGCTTCTCTGTTATTGTCCTCTTCTGTGAGTTGTACTATGATGTTGGGCATTCCGATTTCGATCGAAATCACCGCTTCAGCTCTATAAACCAATGAATAAGGCGTCTCTACTATGGGTGCCCGTTTCATCATCTTGTATGATCACAATATCGTCTGGAGTTCTTCGACCCATTTCACTTTGGCTTGGCTGAGTCTCTTGAGAACTCTAAGAAATTAGAGTTATTTATAATTTTCAATGTTAATTTAGTATCAATTATAAAGTGATTTCTCTAGCTAATCGTTTATCTTGTGTTGTATGTTGCCTATCTTGAATAGGATTTTAGTTTATTTTGCTAAATTATCATCAAATGATCAGAAAATGCACTCATTGTGAGCTTTCATTGTAGGACTCCAAGTTGGAGGTTGAGTGACCAAGTGTCGGAGCTTCTGTTACAACAGTGCACAACATCATTGAGCATGCATGAAGAACATTCCATCATTTTTTAGTCCAACTGGCACATGAATTCACGCGCAAAAATCTAAACGAGCTAAAAGGCTATGTGGATAGCAGATAGGCGTTGATTTTGACATGGTCTTCACCATTTGCTGGGGTGGTGAGTGTCCTTCACTCATTTTGTACCCTAGCTTAGAACATATAAAAGAAAGTACATATTGCATTAAAGGGAGTGGCAAGCTGCATTCCTTAGAGCATACAAAATTCAAAGAAAAAGGGAAAGAGTACAGAAAAGGAAAAAAAGGATGAAGAAGGAAGAAGACAAGCTGCTGAGCAACCTCTCCAATTCTATCTTTAGCTGCTTAAGTTTCTTTGTATTTTTTTCCTTTAAACTCATAATTTTTGCAATTAATGGCTGGATTATATTTTGAGATTTTTACTGGACTAAGTATGGCTAAACTTTCTTAGCTGGAGTTATTAATGAACCTTAAGATCATTTAACTTACTTCATTTGCTCGAATCGTTATGCTAATATAATAGCATTTCGTTCAAGTGTGCTTCAATATTAATTTTTCTTATTGCTTGGCCACCAATTCGCAAGATGCTATGCTAATTTAAATTCTGGAAAGAATTAGGTTAGTAGATCGAGTTTGACTGATACAAATTTACTTAATCTCTTGATGAATTAAGTGATTTATGAATAGTATAGAAATATATTGTTTACCTTGTGAACCTGTAAAAAATTGGAGTTATTAATTGATGTCATTGAGATTAATCTGGCGTAGGCATATGTTGGGAATAATTAAAGAACCTAATCCATGAATGAACGAAAGACACTCATGCATTTGACAAGTTATGGTTACTACTGTTAGTGATGTTGTAGCATAGGCATAAGTTATGACTCTAGCCATATCTTGTCCTTTACCACAATTTGTTGAATTCGGCTTATTAATTAGCATTTGTTACTTTGTTGTTCACATTTTACTTTCTTTCTACTTAACTAAAACACTCATATTCATTGTTGGGGTTTATACCCTCAAAATATATATATTGACATTTTGATGTGAAATTTTAAGAGAATTACATTTTTCTTGTAATTGTTCTTTTACATTATTGTTGAATAATTTATATAAATATGTAAAAATTCCATATTCATTAATGAGATTATGATATTGTATTAGTAAGAGAGGATTAAGATCATAGATAATTAATAAAATTATCAGCAACATATTAAAGTATAGAATCTTTAATGAATGCTTGTTAGTACGGTTCACTAAGCATTACAATTGCGTGTGATCTAGATCCAGATCATTGATGTGGATAGACATCTTAGTGAAACTACTTTATATAATAAGATTATATATGACAAGACCGATGTGAATTAATATTTTTATTAACATGTCATTTATCTTAAAGATTTAATACACATCAATTAGATGATCATATGAGGCATTATGCTGGCTCACAGTACACTGCAGTTGTGCACAATTGGAGTGGGTCCCACTGCAATAAGTAATTTTATAATTAAATATTATTTCAGTTTATCCCTTGTCACTAGGTGCCAGTGTTGAGGTGTTGTACCTAGTTTTTCTTGAATGCATCAATTCATGTGGACATGAAAGTGGGTAGTGCTGCACATTTACTGATATCGATGGAGCACACTGGAATTGGTCTGCCCGGTGATGTTAGTAGGTTTGAGTGAATCCATGAGGGTAAAGTGAAGTATATTTAGAAGTCAATCTTGTACGATGGAGCCCCTTGCGGACTCTCAAACAGGCTTTTCCTTTATTAGTGACAAGGAGTTCCAGGACTCTGGCTATTTGCTCTTTCAGCTCTGTGATTTCTTGCCTCATTTCCTCTTGTGATTTCTCTTTTTCTTGCTCATCCATAACTCTAGCTTGAAATCGTATTTATCTTAGAATGATGGAGCCGAGGCCTTGTCCCGAACATAGGGTATTCACCTTCTATTTAAAGTAACAGAGGGTGATATCACCCTCTGTCACAACATAGGGTGATATCACCCTCTGTCACAACATAGGGTGATATCACCCTCTGTCACAACATAGGGTGATGTCATCCTCTATTTTTTTTTAATTTCACTTAGAAAATATATATAAATAATTATACTTTTATAAATAAATTAATAATAAATCTTTTATGTGTAAATAAATTAATCTATGAAAAATACTTAGTTTCATAATTGGCATATGTGTAAATGCATAATTGACATGAACATACTATTTGTTATTACATAGTCTATTAATTACCATTATTTTCAATAATTGCTACTAAGAATAGAAAAAAATTTACGGACGGTAATTAGTTAAACTGATTGTCACGTAAAGAAAATGATAAAATAAATAGATTTTTCGGGACATAAATATACCTCGTTTTTTTATTTTGGACTACTTAGCCTACTAATTACCATTTTTCCTTTCTTTCCTCATTGCTAATCAAATAACAAAGAAATGATCATGGATAGTAACTAGTTCAAATAAGCGTCACTAAAATAGCAACAAAATCTAAAAAATGAAAAGACTTGTGAGGATATTAAAAAAAATTCAAAACTTAAATATTTGCATAATCTTTATATAGATGTTTAACTCTCTATTTTATGTATTTTTATGTATGAGAAATAATCATAGGAGATTTTTGTAACAAATGTACACTTTCAACCCATTAAAGGGTTGACTCACATTGAGTTAATTTGCACCCCTCAAAGGCTTTATCCTCATCCTCATCGATTGAATTGGTGACGAAGTTACCACATTATCAAGTTTGAAGAAAAATCATAACTCAAGCTTAAGAGTAAAAAAATGAAGAAAAATGAACAAACACTTCTACTTTTTGTTTATGGAAAAGGAAACGAAGCATATAAACTACATGGGTATGAAGGAGAAATGATTAAGAACAATGAACAATATATCTTATTAGTAGAGGTGCAAGAATTTTAACTACTTTAAAAAAAGAATGAGAGAAGATGAGTATAAATGAAAACTCTATTTCTTTCTCTTAGAAAATCTCTCCCATCTCTCTCTCACACACACTCTCTCTCTTAAAAGACCTCCTTTTCTCTCTCTAAAATTCCTTATTCTCTTTCTCACTCCAAAAAGCCTCCCTTCTAAAGGATTCACTCCCTATATATAGGCAAAACTAGGGGTTTTACCTTTTTGCTTTTAGTCTCTTTGCTCCTTTTTTATTTTTTAGTCTTTGGACTCTTTTTTTCATTTCTAGTTCTTGGGCTACTTTTCTATTTTAGAAATAGTGTCTTTTTTAAATCATACACATATTCTTAGACTAGTATATGAGCTAAAAAATAAAATGTGTATATTCAAAATATTGGACCGGATAAAATACAGTATCTACAATTAATAATCTGGTTTAGTGGAGCTTAAGATTATAGGTCCATGGTCCTCAAGTCACCTCTGTACTATGCATTCTAGGGTGTGGATATTTCATGACATGAAAAAATGATTGAATTGCAAAAGAAATTTTTATTCTGGTGCAAGTACATAATTATAAGATAATTATGTGTGATTAATTAATTAAGAATTAATAAACTAAATTATTTATATAAAATTTCAAATATTACACACACACATAAATAATTTTATCGGTTAATTTTTTAATTATTGATAAGTGAGATAAAATATCTAATTTATGAAATTAAAAAATTATAAATTATTATTAGATAATAATTTGAATCAACTAAATCTATTATTTATGAACTAACATATAAGCTAGTTGATAAGGATAATTAGATAAGTTAATTTTGAATTAACTGATATCTATATATTTATCTGAATAAAATAAATATTTAATTTGTAGTAATTACCACATGTTAATCACTGATTAAGAATCAGAGATTGACATGAACTACTGTAGTTCCACATGACACTACAATATGTGCATGCACGACACTACAGTAGTACTGTGACACACAATGTCGTGAGGCACTGTGATGGCCCATGACAACTGTAGTGTCGTGTGTCACTGTAGTTGTACACAAATTACAGTGGGTCCTACTGCAATGGTAATTTTATAATTAAATATTATTTTTCAATTTATCCCAAAAAATCGGATATGCCATTATCTAGAAAATATATAGATATTACTCTAATGCCCTCAATGTTGGTTGGATCAGTTGAGAACTGTTGGTTAAAGTGTTAGAACTCAATCAGGGTGAAAAGTCTCTCTGTGATTAAAAGTTAATAAAAAACTCTGAAAGAATAATCATCGTATTCTCTCCGAGGATTGTCTCACTAAATTAATTGTTCTCGGTAAATCTATAGATCTCATGTGTTGAGTACATCTAGAGATAGAAAAAATGTTTTTGAATTATTTTACGTGCACACACACATTCTAGTGCGTTTGAAGATTGGCTTGGAAGATCTTGGTGTGGATCTCGAAGTCCGTTGTTCGTGAGAACTCAGGATCGTTGGTTAGACTACAAGAGGTATGTGATTCCTATCCATGTATGTCTTAAATTTAATATATAAATATATAGTGGTTACTGATTGAAAATAGTTTTTCAATAAAAATTTTTATTTTAAAAACCGTTGTGTTGCGTGTGCCGCATTTTCCAATAATTGGTATCAGAGCGGTCATTATATATTTATATATTAAATAATGTGTGGGTGTTCTTGTATTGTTCATAATATATTTTGATATATGTGAATGAATGGATGATTTGTTTTTGAGTGTATGGTTAAACAATGGATCTTTATTTGCATGGTGCTTATTGGGTTAAGCTTAGTTCTTTAATTTTTCCTTAGATGTTGTGTAAGCCGATTTGGGTAGTAAGAATTTTTATAATTTTATTTTTAATATTATATTATAATTATTCCGATTGCAAGAAGACAAAGAATGCCCGAGACAAATGAGGAGAAAAAGAAAAAATAGGAATTCCCACCGAATTCTGGCGTCGACACCGAAATAAAATTTCCAACGCTGGTGGCGGTAGTATACCAGAGGCGGTAACGCCTCGGATAAATCGGTTCTGGCGGCGAGCCCGCCAGAAAGTTGGTGCCGGCAGTCAGCGGCGGTAGTGGATGTCCGGCGGCGGTGGGAGAGTCCTATCGTTGGTGGCAACTGTTGTCACATCTAGGAAAGTTTCGCAGAAACTCTGATATCAGCCTATCATTGTAGAGTTTTATGATAACCCTAACTATATCTATCATCTTTTAAATTTTTGAAATCAATGTAATTTTAAAATTAATTTTAATTTTTAATTTTATGAAAATTAAATATTAGTTAATTGATTGAGTTTGACATAAGTTTGGCCAAGTCAATAAATTGTTTATTGACTAAGTCAAATTCAATAATTTTAAAAGATAATTATAGAGATGATTTTTAATTAAGAAAAATAGTTTTTCCTAATTAAAAGGGTTTTGTTCGAAGCTTGAAAATTATGAAGATGGATATCAGGTGGAGAAGGAGATATTTTGGAAATATGTAATCTTGAAGTACTCTTTGTAATTTATTTTTTTATTTTAATGGTTGTAACTTAGAAATACTCAACAATCATTCAGTCTATTATTATTATGTTTAATTGTTAAATAAATATTCATTGATATGATTGATAACATGACCATGCATTAATCGATCACATGCCATACATGCATCTCATTAGTAGAAACATGATTTATTCTGATTATCCTAATATGTTTATATGAATTGTTTTGAGAAATCAATTGTATGTAAACTGCTAGATTTTAATTAGTTAAAACTTTGTAATCACACCACTCTAAATGATATAGTAACCTTTAGGATAATCAACTTTAGTAAAATATTTTTTATTAAAGTTTAATGAATGTAATTAATGAGTTAATCTAAGTTCACCTAATTATGACTTAGGCTCTTTAGAAGGTTAAATGAAATTAGACCAATTAAATTAGATTAACTGTTAATTTCACATTCATGGGGTTATTATTTTAACTAGTAATTAATTTGAAATTAATTGATTAGTTAGAATAGAAACAAATTATCCTAAAATAGTGAGTGAGAGAAGGTTGACATGTTAATGTAACATATGGTCTCCATTATTAGTACAACACCGTGAGGTGCAGTGAGAGTCTCGAGATGACTTTGTTTTCATCCCCCTAAGGAAGCTTTCGAACTGTATCAATACCAAGGTTGGACTCACAAGTCACAATTAAGCTTTCATGTGGATAATTGTGATTTGACCGAATAAGCGATACCTTATTGCTAAAAGAGAAAATATGAGATATTTTAAGTTTTAATTAATAAGAATGAAAATGTCTCATAGACAGTCTAAGATTAATTTGACCGACCCTAAGGTGACACGTTAATTGTTAGGTTGTTTTATCGTGGATTAATAAATGATATATTTATGTGCTTAATATGTTACATTCATGCATCATGTTTACTTTCCAAATTCTGAATATTTATTTCAATTATATTAAATTATGTATATTTTATTTTTCAGTTATTATTATGTCTACCATGGGCAACCCTATCACTGCTTTACTTGCACTTGAGAAATTGAATGGTGATAATTCCATAAGATGAAAATTAAACTCGAACATGTTGCTAGTTTATGAGTACAATGAATTTATTCTTGCTGAAAAAAGTCCTGAAAGGCCTACAGTCAATACTTGGATTATTGACATAGGGGCTACCATTGGGGGCGAGGTAAATGTTACCGAGCAAAATCCTTCTCCTTCTGTTTTTAGTAGTAACAAAAGGAATAAGAAGGGTATGGACAAAAGCAAGAATAATAATAAAAAGAAGGCCAAAAGGTCAGCCAAGGACGAGAAGAACAATATTGACAACGAACTCACATGAAATCTTTCCATTGTGGGGTTGAAGGTCAATGGAAGAGAAACTGTAACAAGTACCTCTCCGAGCTGAAAAAGAAAGGTAAATATGATTACCTGTACTTGAAGATTGTTTAGTAGAATATGATTTGTCATCCTGGATACTGGATTCAAGAGCCACTAACCATGTATCTTCTTCTTTGCAGATGCTTGATTCGTCAAGTGAGCTGGCTGATGGCAAGTTCATTATGAGAATTGTAGTGGTGCGCTTGTGTCAGCGAAAGCATTAGGGACAGTCCGCTATAATTTTGGAAATAATTATTTAGTTTTGAACGATGTTTATTATATTCCTGAATTTTTGAGAAATTTAATATCTCTTTCGTTACTATATGAACAATTTTTTGAAGTTTCTTTAATTAATAATAGGTTTAATATTTCTAAGAATGGATCAATATTTGTAATGCAATAGTATCGAAAGGACTGTATATGCTTAAATTGACTGAACGCGTGTTAAATAATTCTGAATTATTTAAAGTAGCAAAACCTAAAAGTAACAAATGATAAAGAGTTTTTCATCATGATGATAACACATAACTTTGGCATCTTAGGTTGGAACAAATTAATTTAGATAATTTAAACAGGTTAATAAAGCATGATGTTTTGAGAGAACTAAAAGTTGGAACTCTTCCTGTTTGTGAATCATGTCTAGATGGTAAAATGTCCAAGAGACTTTTCATTGGAAATGGCCAAAGAGCCAATGAACAATTTGAGCTAGTGCATAGTGATGTCTTTGGACCGATCAATGTACAAGCTAGAGGTGGGTATAAGTATTTTGTCACTTTTATTGACGATTACTCAATATATGAGCATAGAAAGTCTGAAACTTTTGGAAAGTTTAAATACTTCGAAGTTGAAGCAGAAAAGCAATTGATATGAACCCCACTGATGATTTGTGATGAATCCTGATAACAATGATGGAACAAGAACCCCAAGAACGCAAAAGACAAGCCCCACCCACTTCCATGTTCAGCTCGTAGATTTGCATCAGCAATTATGTAAATCAGTGAAAACCTTTCGATCAGATCGAGATGGTGAATACTTAAATTTAGAATTCAATGATTACTTGCTGGAGTATGGAATCATATCCCAACTCACAGCACTGGAAACGCCACAGTAAAATGGTGTTTCAGAAAGGAGAAACCGAATCTTATTAGATATGATTAGGTTGATGTTAAGCTACTCATCACTATCAATTACATTTCGGGGATATCCATTACACACGACAACATACATTTTGAATGTAGTGCTCTAAGTCTGTAAGCAACATACTTTTAGAGTTATGGAATGGCTCCAAACCGAGTTTGCGCCATTTTCAAATATGGGGGTGTCCATCTTTCATTCTTCGACCCAAGACTGGAATGTTAGGCTCAAGTTCTGAAGTATGCATATCCGTTGGCTATCCTCCAATGACTATAGGTGGGTAATTTTACAGTCACAAGGATCAAAAGATGTTTGTATCAGCAAATGACACCTTGCTTGAACACGACTAATGAAAAACTACAAACCTCGAAGCAAAGTAGTTCTCGAGGAATTAGTGTATGATGAGATCAGACCACCTTCATTATCAACTGATAAATGAAAAACCACAGAAATCACAGTTCCTGCTAAGGAAACCCTGGTGCAACGTCATAGTGGGAGGGTTGTAAGACAACCTATTCATAATGAACTACATGCGCATGTCCTAGTGTCTAGCACTGATAATGATGATCCATTATCTTATGAAGAAGCTATGAATGATCCTAAAAAGGAGAAATGACAAGATTCCATGAACCAGGAAATGGAATCAATTTATTCCAATTCTGTCTGGGAACTTGTAGATCCACCTGAAGATGTCAGGCCCATTGGTAAGGTGCTAGAGAGATTCTCTATAGAAAAAAGTGAATTCCAAGAAAGGTCAACTACCTACCATACATGGAATTGTCCTCTCCAAGGAGCAATGTCCTAAGAAATCTAAGGAGAAATAAGATATGAGAAATATTCATTATGCTTTAGTTGTTGGTAGTCTCATGTATGCCATCTTATGTACAAGACCAGACATCTGTTATACAATGGAAATTGTTAGTCGTTATCAGTAGAATCCAGGTTTGGAACATTGGATTGCAGTAAATGACATTCTCAAATATCTTAGAAAAATGAGAAACTATATGCTTGTTGATTCAGGTAGAGACCTGAACCCCATTGGATATACTGATTCTGATTTTCAATCAGACATGAGATAATCAAAAGTTGACATCTAGATCAGTATTCACTCTAGGTGGAGGAGCTATAGTCTGGAGAAGTATCAAACAATCCAGTATTGTAGATTCCACTATGGAAGCCGAGTATACAACGATTTGTGAAGATGCGAAAGAAGCAGTATGGCTCAGAAAGTTCTATACTGATTTGGAAGTAGTTCTAGATATGGATAAACCACAGAAAGTTCTCAGCCATGCATGTCACTGAATCTCCAAAATAAAAGTCACTAGCCTATTTCACAAACAAGCCTTAACGAGTGAATCAAAAGATCTAGTAGACATGTATAAGAGTTCATGACTACTCAGTACGGTTGTCATCGGTTCGGTTTGGCTCGGTTTAGGGGTATTTTTGGAACCAAACTGCCGGTTCAATGTAAACCAAACCAGACCGTTTCAGTTTTGCGGTCTATGCTTAGCATCTATGCTATTAGGCTTTTCAGGTTGTTTATTTTGGTATACCTTGGTTTATCATTGGGGTGATTAGTTAAGTTGTGACGGTTTAGGTTGTGTGTGATGTGTTCTGGCTAGGAGTATATTTTCTTTGTGTTGTGATTTGTTTTGTGTATCCATCTGATTTGAAATCCGTTTCAGCATCTAGAGTGCGGTGTGACAGTTCAGATTATTCTACTATGTTTATCTCATTGGTTAACTATATAGTGTGAGTTGTATTGATTTATCTTACCTTGAGCCTTACAATATATGGTATGTTGTGTACCTGGGGCATGCCCTTTGTATAAGTATATTCTTGTGGTTTAATATATATACATTTTAATAAAAAAAATGAGACAAACTGAAAATCAAGGTTTAGACTTTCAACAATACAAAGCTCAATTAACCATCTCAACAAAGCTGAGGTAGCTCCAACCAGAAGAACTCGATTAATCATATGAAAATCGAGGATTGAAGTTTTAATGATAAGAAACAAAAGTTTTGTTCTATTTTTTTTGTCAGTGATCATTATCTGGCTGAAATTTTTACGTAGATTTCATACATATCAAATAACGAAAAAAATCATGTGCATTGCATGTGTTGAGTTGAATGTGGGTTATAGTTTATGTGGATGATAAAATGCAAATATTCAGCTGCAATTGAGGGGGATGAGAATGTAAAAACAAACATATAATCGAAAGTTAAAGATTACTTCATACTTGGTTGGAAAATGTAAGAAGGTAAAAACAAATATTAGTTGGTATGAATTAATATTAGACTGTCTAAGTTGTATACCAAGTTTTATTTGACAACATGATTATATGTTAATTGTTAATTGGTTATATTATCATCGGAGTTTTTTTTAAATATCAACTAATAAATGATTGACACATCACTTGATCATATAAAACTTGGTCAATCTAGAATTATTCTTATTTGATTCATAATAAAATAAGAATTTCACATGCGAATAAATGTTTAGAAAAAGTCATGCATCAAAAGAAAAAAAATTTGACATAGAAGAATAATTGTAAAATTTTAAATAGATTATAACCTACTAAATCCTCTAATGATTGAAGCTTGTTTTATATTTTCTCTTCAAATTGTTAACAGAATTCGTATTAAAATCATAATCATCAGTCAACCATGGATGCGAAGAAAAATCAACTATCCGGTTAATTTACCACCAGCTGCTGTAAAAAACAAAAAGAAACTCAATTAATTATCAATCAACTTTGAAAAAACAAATGGTAGATATATAATTTTTTCCATGAATTTTCATTTATGATAATAATTCTTGAATTAGAAAACATGTATGACCTACCATACAAATTTAAGGGCACGTCAGAAAGTTTAAAATATTAGTATGGACATTATTATATAAAAATATTTCTCTTAATTTGACAATTTTATATAAAATAGTTCTTAAAACGGTGTTGCATGTAGTAGTTAGATAGTGCAAGAAAAGAAAGATTATTGATTATTTATAAAATTCTTTGAAAGGCATTAGATTTTGTTCAAATAAATATAGTTGTTTCAAATTCTAATAATATTTTTCTGAAAATGTTTAAAAATATTTCATTATTAGGTATGTAAAAGATAAGAATTTCTAAAAAAAGTTTAAAAATGTCATTAATAATTTATTTTGAAATTATTAATATTTTATCTAATGCTGGACAATTAAATTTTTTATAAAATAGTGAGGGTGATTTGCGTTCAAAATATTTCTCTCATTTCGATACTTTTATATGAGTAAGGACATTATCGTCCAAAAATATTTTTCATGCTTTAACTATTTTATATTGTCTAAAAATGATTAAACTATTTTGACACTTTTATATGTTATAGATAAGTATATATGTTTTTTTAAGATGTATTTAGCTAATAAAAGAATGAATAGTAAAAACATAATCTACAGAAAGAATAGTAAAACTATAAAGTGAATCAATTTGAATTTTATACAATCACGTTCACAAAGAAAAACGATTTGAAATTTTGTCGAACCCAATTGAGAGAGAAGAAGACATACACAAAACCAATATTCAATTCAAACACTAGATATTACAATCTTTAATGATTAACTCAGCCTAAGTGTTTTTAAGGAGAATATCAAACTTGATGGTACCTTTTGTAGATTTTTTACGGATGGTAATGAAGAGTTCTTTTAACACATAATTAAAACTTCAATTACAATATTCCATCATGACCATTTTTTAGGTGGTGTGGTTCTTTCATAATCAAGTCACATCTGAGAGTAGGAAATCTATTTTTGTTCAAACTCTTGCATTTCTTTTACTTTCAGTTCATGAAACAGACTCTTTTAAGATCAACACAATGCAGAGTTCAGTTGAGCAGCTTTTGATACTTCAACAATTTTATGTTTCGAGTCGTCCTTCTAGAGCCCTACATAGCTTGAATTTTTTAAGCATTTTTCCTCATTAGGTTGGATTAAAGTGATCATAGATAGAGTGAATTGTGGTAGTCCTGAGCTTGCAAGCAGTGGAAGAGTTTTTTGATCTTATAAAGGATTTGTTAAGGGTTGTCACACTATTCACCTTGGCGTATGGTTTGCTTTCGAGGTTGAGTTTGTTGCTGCTATACATGCGATTGTTTATGCTTGGACATTTAGATGGAGATAATTATGGTTGAAAAGTGATTATGTTAATGTGGTGATCATTCTTCATTCTAGATCTCAAAAAATCTATTGGTGTAGCGTACTGTATGAGATAGATGTTTAAATTTACTCGATCAGATGAATTTTGTTATCACTCACATTTTACCAGGAGGGTAACTAGGTTGCAGATTGTTTGATATCCAGGGTTCGGGCATAGTTACTTCTACTTGGTGGTTGAATGCTCCAAATTTTTATTTTTCGTTTATTTCTAATGATGTTTGTAACATATCTTCTTTTACGTTCTGCTGATTTATTCTTTATATTTTCTTTTGTCGATTCTTTTATTTTATTTTAATAATATGTTTGGCTAAGTTAGATGATGAGGGTTTTACAGATATGTCAGCTTGAATGAAATGTTCTGGTACACATAATGATTCCTATCACCCATAACTTCGTTTTTTAAATCAACCTAAATTACTAAATTGAGTAACAATTTTATTTTCTCAGATGTTAAGCAATATAACACCCTCTGAGCACGCAAGTAACGATAAAGAAGAAAAAAGGTCATAAAAGTATTAGAAAGTCACCATAACATTTTATTTTCTCATGGGCCAACGGTTTTTTATTAAACTAGAACTCTAGACTAACTATTTAATAAAAATAGACCCATACATTAATTTTTGTTTACCCTGACCCCTGGCCTACCTTCCACTCAAAATTTATTTGTGAAGTTACATGTTTACCCTTCACCTCATTTCTCCTTCTTCATTATTGGGTTTTTTGTTAAACTAGACCACTAGACTAACCATTTTGCATTAATAGACCCATATACTAATTTTTGTTTATCCTAGCCCCTGACTTACATTCCACTCAAAATGCATTTGTAAAGTTACATGTTTACCTTTCACCTTATCCAAATATATGCCCCCCTCTCTCTCTTTCTCTGTATTTTTTCTCTCTCTCTTTCTCTGTAAAATGAGTTTCTGACTGAAGAAGACATGAATGAACCAAAGAAGACGACATTTACGTTCTTGCCAAAGAAGATGACTAAAACTCTACAACTGAAGAAGACAAACCAGATCTGACCCAGATCTGAAAATGGGGTTTTGCGTATTTTTACAGATCTAAACCAGATGTAGCCAAAAAATAGATCTGAAATGGGTTTTTGCCCATCTTTGGGCAACAATTCCTTCTTCTAGTTCTTCTTCGACGTTTACTTTTTAAAACCCTTTCTCGCTCATTTTTGGAGTGTCATTCACGTGGTTTTCTTTTTTATCGATAATTTCTCATATTTTTAACATGCAATTTTATGGTAGAGGAAATTAGTAGTTTCAAGCCTGAGGATAGGGGAAAATTGTTTCAATTTATGTGTAATTTACTTCATATTTTTCAGTAGTGCTAGGAGGTAATCAGATGCTAATTTTCTTCCCCAATAGACTACAAGAAGTAAATATTGCATTCTTATACTTCTCTTCTCCTCTCATGTAGACTACATGATGGGTATACTACCATCGTGTAGCCATCGTGTAGACTACATGATGAGTATACTACCATCGTGTAGTCTACATGACGCTCTAGTGTACCCCATTGTGCAGACTATAGGATGGTTATATGCCCGTGTACTCATTGTGTAGCCCGCGTACCCAAATTTATGATCAGAATAACTTTCAGACCTCTAAAAATGGTTAAAACATTGTGTTTGGGCCTGAAACTGGGTTGCGACAGGAAAACCCGTTGCACGTGTAGATATATGAATAAGGTTTGATTTTATTCTTCAATTTCAAAAGTATTCTTGACAGAAGATGTCTGTTTTCCCATCGTGTAGTCTACACGACTCCCATTTTCCCATCGTGTAGCCTACACGACTCCCATTTTCCCATCGTGTAGTTTACACGATTGCTATATGATGCCAGTGTACCTATCATGTAAGCTACACAACACCAGTGTAGCCATTTTGTAGTTTACACGATGCCCATTTTCTCATCGTGTAGTTTACACGATGGCTACATGACGCCAGTGTACTCATCGTGTAGACTATACGACGCAAGTGTACCCCATCGTGTAGTACAAAATTAACGAAACCAAATTTTCTCTCTCTATGTGTTTCTCTCTCTTAAACTAGGCAAAAACTAAAATTAACAAATCCAAAACACATCAAATTTCGTCCAAAATTCAAGCTTTCCAGAAAAAAATGAACTTCAAACAACGTTCCAGAAATAAGAAAATAAATAAATATTCTCAGAAAATTCATGAGCAGGAAGAAGAAAATAAATAAATATTTTGTTTTTCCATGAACAAGGAAGACAAAGAAGAACACGAAGAAGAAAATGAAGAAGAAAACGAATAAGTGGAAAAAATGAAAAATGAAGAAGGAGAAATGAGGTGAAGGATAAACATGTAACTTCACAAATGAATTTTGAGTGGAAGGTGAGTCAGGAACCAGTGTAAACAAAATTAGTGTATGAGTCCATTCTACAAAATGATTAGTATAGAGATCTAGTTTAGTAAGAAACCCTAGAGCCAAACATGTCATCTTTATCAGGGGAAAATCATGGACGTAGAGGCCACGAGGTAACAGTCTCGGAGGTTACGCAGTGATATAGCAGGGATAGTCTAATTCATGGTTGTCATTTCCGCTACCGCTACGAAACAGCCACGGCGTGTCGCGACGCGCCTGAGTCTGATCTGCCATTGAAGAAGCAGTTCTCAATTCCTCTCTGTAATTTCTGTATGAAATTTCCCAGTTCTCAGTTCTGAGTTCCTTTATGCAATTTCTCGCTATGCAATTGTTCCTATGCTTATTTCCATTTGTACTGTCTTTGTGTTTTGCTTGCACTGCCTATGACTTCTCCACTTTGTACTTAGGAGATATTTATTTGATGAGTTTTTGTTTCTTCTGTTTTTTTCTCTAAGAACTTCTCTAGTGGTTTCATTAACCATTTATTGAAGTCGCTAAGAAAATCCACCGATCTAAAATTTCACTTTCAGCCTCATAAACCTTTTTGTATTCATGAATTTGCGTCCAGTGCTAGTGATTTTCTAGAGACAAAGAAATGCAAGGAACGATGCCCATGGATTGAAAATAATGCACAGAGACAAAGAAATGCAGAGTAAGAGTCAGATACCTCGGGTTGAATAGAGACAAATTGAGACAACTCAATTTGACATTTGCGGGGGAGAAAAAAGGCCCAATACTCTCATTTTTTGGGTAGGGCCCACATTAAGTCTAAACTGAGGACTCCTCGTTGGCGGAAGTCATCATAATAACCGAGGCACCCTCCACGACCAGATCGATAGACACGATCCCACCTATACTTACACTACCGAGGTCACACAGATGACGAGGTAATCTCATACTTAGTATCGTGGCTACTCGAGATAGTAGATATCATTTTCCTGTCACAATAAGATATTATTATCACTCATACAAGCAAATGATAGGCACACATCAAATCTATCAGAAAATCTCAACGGTTGTTAAGGATGATAATATGATAATCAAAATATCCTGATCATAGAATATTCTCCATAAATATCTCCGTTCCTTTTCAGAATAAGTAAGAAGATACATTAAACCTGAAGGTTTGATTGATACAGAAAATCATTATTAATATATGATGATCTCCATTAAACGGTAGACAATTCTCTATAATACTAATTCTCCCTAAAACACTCTACTAACTTGATCGTCAGAGTACATTAGGTGGGGCACCCCACGGTGCCTTGCCTTTTGCTTTAATGATCTTTCTTAATTTTTACAGACCTTTGGACGAATCACCGAGCGACGCGTGGCGACCCCCTCGACAGTCGATGGTGACATATTTTTTGCATCAATAGCTTGACCCCATTTTTGGGAATGAAGATCTCCCTTTTACAAATTGATCAAAAAAATTATCCACCATCATGATCATCACTGCAACGGTGAAACGATCCTTGAACATGGGTTGAATAAGAACTAAGAAAGATGAATGAGAATGAAAACATCGAACGGGTATTGGCCGTTGAGCAATGACACTGCTGCCTGAAGTTTCAAACTATCGCGGTCGCTCCACGAGAGATGCCACCATGGAGCTGCCTCCATCTTCAACTAGTTGTTGGAGAGAAAAGAAGAAGAAAAGAAAAATCAAAGAAAGATTGAAATATGAATGAAAGTGTGTGATGTGAAATAGAGTGGGAAATTGTCCCACATTGGAAACTCAATGATAGAATGTTGGGTTTATAAACTCAACATTCATGCCTTAGGGTTAGCCCTAAGGGGCACCCCACATTTTGTGGGGAAGAGAGAAGCTAGATGGCACATGGTTCTCCCTTCACACGCGCGCACCGTCCGTTTGGCCAGCTCGGTTAAGTTCGGTTTCGATACGGTACGGTCAAAAGATTTATTTTTGAATAAATTTTCTTTGATTTACTTGGAGAGTAAATATCTTCAAACAGAATTTGTAATTATCTGCAGAAGATAATTAAAATCTCTCTATTATCCCACAAAATCTCTCCATTATCCCACAATATCATCATAAATTTTATTCTAGTTTATCTTCAAGTTTTGCTTGCTCTCCAAGCTAAAAAATGTTATATATAGAATAGGACATCATTAGCTTCATTTTTAAGGGTGAAATAGACGAACACAATAACACTTGACAAAGTATAATGCATATTGAGAGAAATACAAAGGAGTTCTGTGAGGGTCAGAGTAATCGGTTGCTGTACTCTGGCTTAGATCGTTGTATCCTGCAGAGACGATTCGTCGTAGTCTCCAAGCACCATGTGGAGGACGATTATTGTCTTTAGGACATTGCTTACGAGCAATCCTCGATCTACATCATTTTTTCATTCTTATTTTTACTGTAATCATTTTTCTGTTTTATTTGTTTATTAGATCAAATAATTTTACTATAATCGTTTCTGTTGCAATTACGTTGTAATCGTTCCATATTTCTTTGTAATCGTTGGTTAATGAAAGCATTTTGTTCCATCTCTACTCACAACAATCTAAAGACAATAACTATGGAACAATCTGCTGGAATCAAAACTCTGCACGCTGAAAGACCGGAAAAATTCAAAGGAGACGACTTCAAACAATGGCAACAGAAGATGGTCTTCTATCTGACCACTCTCAATCTAGCACATCTGCTAACGGGCGATATTCCTCCTGTACCTATGGAAGGACAATCGAACAAACTATCATCTGCACGGGAAGCCTGGATCCATTCGGATTTCCTTTGCCGAAACTATATCTTGAACGGCTTAGTAGACACCCTCTACAACGTCTACTCGTCATTTAAGATGGCAAAGGAACTGTGGCAAGCCTTGGAAAAGAAATACAAAACGAAGGATGCCGGGACAAAGAAATTTATCGTCGGGAAATTCCTGAAATACGAGATGGATGATAAGAACACGGTAATTAGTCAAGTGGAGGAGTTGCATATCATCTTCAACAACATGAAAGTCGAGGGTATGGTCATGAATGAACCGTTCCAAGTCGCGTCCATCATTGAGAAGCTGCCACCGTCATGAAAGGACTTCAAGAATTATCTGAAGCACAAACGTAAGGAGCTCAGCATGGATGATCTGATTGTTCGACTGATGATAGAGGAGGACAACCGGAAAAATGAAAAGAAAGTGATGTGGGCAATCTACGGATGAGAGCTAATGTGGTAGAAGGAAACAAATCCAATCCACCGAAAAAGAAAAGGAAGATATCGACGAGCAATGCTCAAAAAGGTAATTCAGATAAACGCATATGGGCAGTTGTTGGGTGTGCGGTAAAGCAGGACATATAGCAAAGGACTGCCGGTTTAAGAAAGATCAAAACAATAGTAACCAAACCCGTAATAGCGGGAAAATAAACCAAGCAAATATGATAGAGATAGATGATCTCTGTGTAATGATTTCTGAGATCTGTATGGTCACTGACGCTAAGGAATGGTGGGTCGACACTGGTGCTACGAAGCACGTGTGCAGTGACCGAACCATATTTTCAACTTAGTTGAGGTTGATAAAGATGAGCTTCTCTATATGGGGAACGCCTCCGAAGCTTTTGTTAAGGGAAAGGAAAAGGTTATGGTGAAATTCACATCCGGAAAACAACTTACTCTCCTAGACTTCTTGCACGTGCCTGAAATTCATAGAAATTTGGTTTCAGGATATCTTTTATGTAAAAGTGGATTTAAGCTTGTCTTTGATGCTGGCAAGTTTATTCTGACTAAGGGAGAGATGTTTGTTGGGAAGGGTTATAGTTTTGATGGTCTTTTTAAACTTAATGTGTCTGCTGTAACTCCTGCAATTATTAATAATAATTCTGCTGCTTCTTCCGTTTATATCGCTGAACTTTCTAATATTTGGCATGCTAGATTAGGTTATGTTAATTTTTGTTTCTTACAATGTATGATTAATTTAGAACTTCTACCTAGATTTAACCTAGAAAAAGGAAATAAATGTGAAATATGCGTATAATCTAAATTTACAAGAAAATCATTTAAATCTGAAGAGAGAACGAATGACCTACTTGATTTAAAACATAGTGATTTATGTGATTTAAAATTCACTCCTAGTAGGGGAGGTAGAAAATATTTTATTACATTTATTGATGATTTCAGTAAATATTGCTATGTATATCTACTTCATTCAAAGGATGAGACTTTGAATATGTTTAAGACATACAAGTCTGAAGTTGAAAAAAAAACTTGATAAACATATCAACGTGCTTAGATCTGACCGGGGTGGAGAATGTACTCCACTATGCTGTCTGAATTCTGTGCTCTACACAGAATTATGCATCAGACTACAGTACCTTACACGCCTCAACAGAATGGGGTGGATGAAAGGAAAAATAGAACTCTGAAAGATATGGTGAACTGTATGTTGAACAGGTTTGGATCACCCCAAAATTTATGGGAGGAGGCTTTGCTTACAGCAAACACCATACTTAACAGGATTCCACATAAGAAGATCAACAAGTGTCCTTATGAAGAGTGGAAAGGGAAGTTACCTTCCTATAAAATCCTAAAAGTTTGGGGGTGTCTCGCAAAGGTACAAGTACCATTGCCAAAGAGAGTAAAGCTTGGACCTAAGACAATAGAATGTGTTTTTCATTTGATATGCATTGAACAGTGCTGCATATAGATTTTTGGTTATTAGGTCAGAAATTTATGACATAAGTACCAACTCTATTATGGAGTCTGTCAATGCAAAATTCTTTGAGAATGTGTTTCCTTTTAAGGAAGGAAGACACACTCAAAATGTCAAACGAGGATTAGAAGAAAATTTTTCTAGAGCTCAGATTGATGAAGAATCTGAACCTGAGCTTAGAAGAAGTAAAAGAGGTAAAACATGTACCTCATTTGGCCTAGAGTTTCTAACATACTTGACGGAGGCCGAACCTCAAACCTATAAGGAGGCAATGTCCAACCCTGAGGCTCCTTTTTGGAAGGAAGCACTCAATAATGAGATAGATTCCATAATGCAAAATAATACATGGATGTTGGTTGATCTCCCTCCTGGGAATAAACCAATAGGCTGTAAATGGATCTTTAAAAGAAAGTTAAGAGCTGATGGTACTATTGAAAAGTACAAAGCTCGGTTGGTAGCTAAATGATACCGACAGAAGGAAGGCATAGACTTTTTCGATACCTATTCTCCAGCGACACGAATCACATCTATTAGGATGCTGATTGGACTAGCAGCTTTGCATACTTTGGAAATTCATCAAATGGATGTAAATACTACTTTCTTAAATGGAGAATTGGATGAATAAATCTATATGGAACAGCCTGAAGGGTTCGTGGTTAAAGGCCAAGAACGAAAGGTCTGTAAATTTGTTAAATCACTTTATGGATTAAAACAAGCACCAAAGCAATGACATGAGAAGTTTGATCATACAATGTTATCTGATGGATTCAAGATAAATGAGTGTGATAAATGTGTCTACATTAAAGGTACTAATGATCAGTTTGTCATAGTATGCTTGTATGTAGATGTCATACTTATAGTGGGATCAAACACGGATATAATATCCTCTACCAAGAAGATGTTGAATTCTAATTTTGACATGAAAGACTTAGGTCAAGTAGATGTCATTCTTGGAATTCAAGTAAAGAGAACTGAAAATGAATATATCCTTACCCAGTCTCACTATGTAGAAAAGATTTTGAAAGGGTTTGGGCAATATGAAAGCAAACCTGCTATAACTCCTTTCGACCCAAATTGTAAGAATAATGGAGTTGGAGTATCTCAATTGGAGTACTCACAAATAATTAGAAGTTTAATGTATATCATGAATTCGACCAGACTTGATATAGCCTATTCAGTTGGAGGGCTGGCAAGATATACGAGTAATCCTGGACGTGATCACTGAAGTGCATTTGGGAGAGTACTAAGGTGCTTAAAATTCACAATGAACTACGGACTGCATTACTCAACCTATCCACCGATGATAGAAGGATTTAGTGATGCTAACTGGATATCATACAGTTTAGAGACTAAATCTACCAGTGGATATGTGTTTAGCCTAGGTGGTGGAGCTATCTCGTGGAGGTCTACTAAGCATACCTGTATAGCTCGTTCAACTATGGAATCAGAATTCATAGCATTGGACAAAGCTTGTGAAGAAGCAGAATGGCTCAGGAATTTTCTGGAAGATATTCCGGTGTGGCCAAAACCTGTGCCAGCTATATGTGTCCACTGTGACAATATGGCTATAACCTTTAGAGCGAAAAATAATGTGTATAATGCTAAGTCTAGATATATTAGACGAAGACATAATATCATTAAGCAGTTGTTGTCCAATGGGGTGATTTCCTTGGACTTCATAAGGTCAAAGGAGAATCTTGCTGATCCTCTGACAAAAGGATTGTCAAGGGAACTAATAAAACAAACATCGAGGGGAATGAGGCTAAAGCCTATTCAATGAATCATTCAGGTGGTAACCTAACCTAGTTGACTGGAGATCCCAAGATCTAGGTTCAATAGGTAACTGGCAGGGATGATTCAAATTGAAACACTGAGAAACCTATGGTTTCTTCCTGTTCCTATGATATGAAGATAGTGTGTTGTCTGTCGATGTAAAAGGGTATACATACGTATTTAATGACATTGATGTTATGCTTTCCAGAGGAGTAGTGACAGAATACTCTTAATCGTTGTCACCTATATGAGAGTATAAGTGGGGTCACTTCTATGAGAGGTCTGAATGGCTTAACCTCTCTAAAGCTCTTATGAAAGCGGGATATGTTCAGGACCAAAAAGAACAAAATCATATGAACTCAGATGTATTAAGATGAGATATGTGTGAAATTTGTTGTCTCGGTTTATCTCAGAGGAAGTTCAGTTCGAGAACGAAGTTCACTGTTCTTCAGAATAAATCTGATGAATTCTCACTAGGGAAGGTTCAAGTCCAAAAGACACCACTCTTGATGCATATCTCATTTGCTCTCTCTCATGTTGTTGTCTAGTTAGGCACATTTCATTCATGTGGGGGATTGTTGGAGAGAAAAGAAGAAGAGAAGAAAAATCAAAGAAGAAGAGAAGAAACATCATTTTTCCGTTCTTATTTTTGCTGTAATCATTTTTCTGTTTTATTTGTTTATTAGATCAAATAATTTTGCTGTAATCGTTTCTGTTGCAATTACGTTGTAATCGTTCCATATTTCTTTGTAATCGTTGGTTAATGAAAGCATCTTGTTCCATCTCTACTCACAACAATCTAAAGACAATAACTATGAAATAATTTGCTGGAATCAAAACTCTGCACGCTGAAAGATCAAAAAAATTCAAAGGGGACGACTTCAAACAATGGCAACAAAAGATGGTCTTCTATCTAACCACCCTCAATCTAGCACATCTGCTGACGGGCGATATTCCTCCTGTACTGATGGAAGGACAATCGAACGAACTAGCATCTGCACGGGAAGCCTGGATCCATTCATATTTCCTTTGCCGAAACTATATGTTGAACGGCTTGGTAGACACCTTCTACAACGTCTACTCATCATTTTTTGACGGCAAAGGAATTGTGGCAAGCCTTGGAAAAGAAATACAAAATGGAGGATGTCGGGACGAAGAAATTTATCATCGGAAAATTCTTGAAATACAAGATGGATGATAAGAACACGATAATCAGTCAAATGGAGGAGTTCCAGATCATCTTCAACAACATGAAGGTCGAGGGTATGATTGTGAATGAACCTTTTCAAGTCGCGTCCATCATCGAGAAGCTGCCGCCGTCATGGAAGGACTTCAAGAATTATCTGAAGCACAAACATAAGGAGCTCAGCATGGAGGATCTGATTGTTCGACTGAGGATATAGGAGGACAACCAGAAAAATGAAAATAAAGCGATGTGGGCAAGCTACGGATGAAAGCTAATATGATAGAAGGAAACAAATCCAGTCCAACAGACAAGAAAAGGAAGATATCGACGAGCAATGCTCAAAAAGGTAATTCACGCACGGGCTTCACCTCCTCATGAAGCCCAGCGGCAGCCCAGGCCTCATCGCTTGTTGAAGTCCAGCGTCTCCACAAAGTCAACCCTGGCCTCAACGCCTTATATGGCCTAAGTCAGACAAGCCCAACTCCTATTCCAAGCTCTTCCATCCACAGGCCCATCATCATTTCTTTTTTGAATGGCCCACAGCAGCTACACAAAGCCTATTAAGGGAAGATTTATTTAAGTATTATTTATTTTTAACTCAATGTAATTTATTAGCAAAAATTCTCTTTAATTAATTTACACTGTTTGATGTGCTATTAATGTCAAGAGAATAATATAATTATTTACATCAATATTATTTAATATCTCAGACATGAGTGAGCTTCAAGATCGGGACACACAACTCCGATTAACATTATTCTAAATATGTTATTCCCTCAAAACCATAAGTCACATCGATGATATCCATTAAAATTTTGAGAAAAATAATACAATAAGTATTATTTAACATCTTGGATAAGAGCAAGTTTCAAGATTCAGATGACCAAAAAGATCAGATCTACATTATTTTGGATTCTTATTCTCTCAAAATCAAGAGTCATATATGATCTCCATTAAATTTTTTAGATATGTTATTTATTTTTTATGCTCAAATTTATTGATTCCAAGAATATTTTATAAAGCACTTTAATATAATATGATATCAAACATGAAGTCATTATAAGCAACAAGATCTTAGGACATAATATAAAGTCATATAATTTCTTCATTATATCACCATGATACCTCAGCACAAGGTCTATGGATCGCTTGGGCCCACTTGGTAGGGGATAGGAAACTAGAAATAGAAATACAATGTAAATCCCCTAGGAATATACAAGTGCAGTTAAAACGCTTTCGCGAGAGAGCAAACATAATTATCAAGATTCGAGAGGTCACCAAATATGCAAATGCTCTCACAAGAGAGCGAACATAATTATCAAGACCCGAGAGGTCACAAAATACACAAACGCTCTCCCGAGAGAGCGAACATAATTATCGAGACCCGAGAGGTCACATATGATGTAAATGCTCCCACGATAGAGCAAGCATGATTATTAAGAACCAAGAGAACACAGATTATGCCAATGCTCGCACGAGAGAGCGAGCATAATTATCAAGACCGTAGAAGTCAAATATTACACCAATGCTCCGGAAGATATCAAACATGATTATCAAGATCCGAGAGCTCACAAATTATGAAAATGCTCCTAAGAGAGAGTAGGCATAATTATTAAAATCTGATAGGTCACAAATTATGCAAATGCTCATGTGAGACATCAAGCAATGAGAGGTCATAGATTACACAAACGCTCCTGCAAGAGAGCAAACATAATTATCGAAACCTGAGAGGTCCACTACCCAGACTGCTTGGCTAACACGATAAAGGAAAAGATGAAGAATGGAAAGTGGAAGTCTTGTATAGGGTTCAATGATCCGATTAAGGCATGCCCAAAGGACAACTTCCATATTCTAAAAATTAATCAATTGATGGACGCTACAACGAGGCACAAGATGCTCAGTCTTGTGGATGCTTTCTCCAGGTACAATCAGATACCAATGCCTTATTCAGACAAAGAGAAGATATCCTTTTTCTCTAAGATGAGGAATTAGTGCTACAAAGTTATGTTGTTCAGACTGAAGTACGCTGGAACCACCTATCAACATCTAGTCAACAAAATGTTCCAAGAGTACGTATGGAAGACGATGGAAGCATTTGGAGAGTTCGACATAAGATATGAACCTTGGACCGCATTCAAGGCTCAAGCACTCGCTGACTTTGTGGTAGAGATGAAGCCACCCCTAGAGAAATATGGCTTGAGCTATACAAAATATGTCAAGCAAGATGACACAATGGATAGAGGCACGGGGAAAGAACCTTCAGACATGGAAGAGGCATTCAACGTGGATGGCTCTACAAACACACGCGGAAACAAAGCTGGACTGATACTCAAAACACAGGAGAAGACCATAACTGAAAGAGTGATACACTTCACATTCATGACATCAAACAATGAAGTTGAATGTGAAGCTTTGCTCACATGTCAATGGAGATTCTCAAGTTAGACACAAGGATGGGGGTAAATCATAGCAAAGTTCTAAACTTGAAGGAAGGATTCAAAGACCTCAACCCTAGCACACGAGATGCTTGGATGAAAAACATCGATAAAGGCCATGGCCACCGAGGCCTCCTACTCACCAAAGATGACTAGGAGATAAGACCCTATATAGGGTAAAAGGACCACAAAAGTATCTATTGGAACCTGAGGCACACATGATGATCAGACAAAAGACCTCAACCAAGGTGACGGCCTGGTGAAGCCTCCTAATCACTAAGAATGATATGGAGAAATACCCTACATAGGGAAAAAGGACCACGAAAGTGTCTTGTGGTCGCCAAGCACACGAGATGATCAGACGAAAGACCTCAACCAAGGTGACGGCCTAACGAGATCTCCTAACTACTAAGGATGATCCAGAGAAATATCCTACATAGGTCAAAAGGACCACGGAAGTCTCCTGTGGCACCTGAGGTCAAAGAACCCTCACACGAAAGACCTCACCCAAGGCGACGACCTAACAAGGGATCTTTATCACATAAGATAATCTGGAAAAAAACCCTACAAAGGGCAAAAAGACCTCATCTAAGGCAACGACCTAATGAGGCATCCTTATCACATAAGATGATTGGACAAAGACCCTACCTAGGGAAAAAGACCACAGTAATATTTTGTGGCAAGTATGAACGCAAGATGTTGGGACGTAGTATTTGATAATGGTCACATCGCCAAGACCTCTTAACTTACCTAAGATGAATAGGAGAAAAGACTTTACATAAGGTAAAAGGACCACTGTAATATTCCATGGTACCTGAAGTCACCAAATGACTACGATGATCACACAAATGACTATGATGCTCCAAGTCACACATATGACTAAGGTACACAAAGTCACTCAGATGGCTATATTGGATCCAAAGACACGCAGATGATTATAATACCCAAAGTCGCTCAGATGACTATGGGACTCGAAGTCACACAAATGACTATGATACCCTCAAGTCACATAGATGGCTAAGTACCCCTAGTCACATAGATGACTAAGCACCCTAAGTCATACAGATGACTATATTACTCTATGTCACATAGATGATTAAGGTACCCGAAATTACCTAGATAATTATAGTACCTAGAATTACAATTATGAAAATGACATCCAGGTCACACTGTTGACTATGGTATCGAGATTAGCCAAAATCTTTCAAATCACAAAAGATCTTGGTATTCTACTTAAGACGACTCCAAAGGATCTCACCGTCAAGAATTAATCAAACACAATTTGAGGAAAATAAGGCTTTAAAGCCTACTGCTAGAAAGTGAAAGCATTGATGAATTGAATGCGCAAACACATAAGCAAAGGGAGATGCAACGGTAAGCTCAGCAGAATAAGCAATTCATTTCAAATAACGAATGTCAATAAGACCAAATATAAATCCATCGCTCGATGGGATACATTTGGTCGATATTCTGGGGGCATGGAAGCTAAGGACCTTCAGTAACTCAAGAATATTGTCAAACTTATGGCACAATGATTGGGGCATCACTTCATAGATACTCAAAAGTTATTTGTTCTCCAAGAGCAGAACCGCTTGATTTTCTTTAAGGCTAGCTCAAAGACACTTGTTCTGCCAAGCTATGCTACAAAATCACTATAAATTTAAGATAAAACAGCGGATGACTTAGACAGTTGAATCACTAGGTGACTTGGACATACCAATAAACTCAGACATTGAGTTACAAGAAAGAGTCAACAACCAAAGCATCAAAACCTTCAGTTCCTAGCCACAACTTAGTTTCTGAAAATGTACTCTGGATGATAAGAACCCTCGAGAAACATGCCATTGAGTGTAATAACTCCATCATCTGCCACGCGACATGAGATGCTAAAGTAATGTACCAGATACATGGTCAAGTGTAGATCAACACGAGAATACAACGCAGGATTTTAGAAAATATTGATCAACCTCATAATGAAGCAATCCAAATGGTCTGGTCATCTTATCGCCCACATCACATCAAAGGAATTCAATCCTAACACCAAGTCCTCAAGATGCGTTCAAGTGTAAAATTTTTGTTATTATGACCATCGATCTAAAATCATTGGGACTCAATCCCGATAAATACTCGGAGCAACTCGCACAAACTTGAACCACAAAACTTCAGTTCCCAACAGGATCTCGCACATAATTACATGAAGAAGTCCAACATTAATCAAGATGATGATATATTTACCAATAGTCAATTGATAAATATGAAGAAAGCTCGTCTTAGTCACAAGATGCTTTGAGACGCCATCATGAACCAATAACAAATACTTAGATATTTGGACACAAAACTACTGTTTGATTATCACAACGCCAACATATACTTAACACTCGATTAAGTGCATAGACATAGTCTTGAGTAAAAACTCATGGCTTCCTCCAGAACATACTTCATGACTCTATCGCTATGCTCCAAACTCAAGAAGTGGGAGAAATTATAGGGAAGAAAAATACCTGGGCTAAAGCTCACTCAATAATATTTTCGAACAAGGCCTAATACTCTCATTTCTTGGGTAGGGCCGACAATAAGTCCAAACTGAGGACTCCTCCGTGAACGAAGTCACCATGATGACCTAAACACCCTCCACAACTAGATTAATGGACACGACTCACCTATACTTACACTACCGAGGTAACACGGATGATGATGTAATCTTATAATTAAGATCGTGACTACACAAGATAGCCAATATCATTTCTTGTCACAATAAAATATAATAATCAATCATACAAAGAAAGGATAGGCACACATTAAATCCATCAGGTAATCTCAATAGTTGTTAAAGAGGATAAAATGATAACTAAAATATCTTGATCAGAGAATATTCTCCATGAATATCTACATTCATTTTTAGAATAAGGAAGAAGATACATTGAATTTGGACGTTTGACTGATATAAAAAATCATTATTAATATATGATGATCCCCATTAAAAAGTAAGCAATTCTCCACAATACTAATTCTCCATAAAAAATCTACTGACTTGATCGTCAGAGTGCATTAGGTGGAGCTCCCCACGGTGCCTTGCCTACTACTTTCACGATCTTTCTTGACTTTTACAGACCCCTAGATGAATCACCGAGTGACGCGTGACAGGCTCCTCGACAATCGATGCTGGTATATTTTTCACATCAACAATGTTGATAAATAATACACCGCTCTAGACAAATTGTACAACTCAATTTGTGCTTAAGGATTAAAGCAGCTCATTGGTGTAGTCTCTATTTCTAATAGCACTTTATAAAGCTCCTCACTTTTGTACTATTATCACTTTAATAAGTTTAAAGTGCTAAAAACACATGTGCCTTGAACAGAAAACATCTCTCCATTGCATTATTTATTTAGTCTGAAAACTTCTCTCTTTTGTCTATTTAAAAAAAAGCACATGTGCCTTGGACAGAAAATATCTCTCCTTTGCATTATTTATTTAGTAAAAAAAAATCTCTCTTTTGTCTATTTTAAAAATAAAAATGTAATGATCAATCATTCTCTAATGGACTAAGACATCTCTCTTTTGCATTTTGCCATCCCTCCATCTCTTTGTTTATTCAGTCTCATGACTCTCATCTCTATGTCTCTCTATCTCTTTAATCTTTAATATTTTAGCATCCCTCTTACACACATTCACGGCTTCTCCTCGAGTCTTCTTCACACCACACAGCTTCTCATTGGTAAGCTTCTTCTATTTTTTGAATGTTTATTATTTCTATTCGGGTTTCCTAAAATCATGGTTGATCTCATGTTTTTCAATTACCAGTAGTGTTTTTGTTGTTGTTAGGTTTATAAGGTTTGTAAGCATATAAGTAAAAAAAATACTCCATGATTTTATTTGAATAAAGTAAATACATTTTTTAAAATTATTTTTGTTGGTTATGATATCATAAATTATGTAATAAACCATATTTGCTTCTAACTCAATTTACTAGACAAGTTTGTGAGAATAAATCTGTAAGAAGTTGATAATTATTTCTTAATGGTACATGATAAACAATCAGATAGAGTTGAGAATTAATTAAGATGTGGCATCATTATTGGGTTCATTTATTGAGCAAACTAATTTCTTCAAGTAGTATATTAGTTATAGAAAATATTTGGTGGTTTATTGAGGAAGTTTTAATCCTACTTGATTAGCAGGAATATTAATTAGTCATTGACAACAAGAAGTAATTGGTTTATTGAGATGCATATTGCATGGAAAATGTCTAATCAAAGGGATCATGATTCTCTCATGTTAATACATAAACATATTTTAGTCCTAGTGTAAAATAAGATATTGACAATTACATTTATACTATTCACTTGCATATTCTATCAATAGAAAGTAATTTGACATCTGACTATTATATTTAACTACTTGCACAGAGCCTAAATATTTAACAAAAGTACCTCGTGAGAAAACAAATACTCCAAGCGAAGATATAGGTTGGCATTTTGGAGACGGCGTTGATGAAAAACGATCAAATGTACAGTGCAATTATGTGGACGGCTAATTACTTGTGGAATAACAAGATTGAAAGAGCATTTAGTACATAAATGTGAAAATGTCGCAGGACGTACCCAAGTGTCAACATGGATTAGAGAATATATGATGAGTCATCTGAAAGAAAAGTTTACAAAAAATAAATAGAAACAAAAGTGACAGGATGAATTTGAAGAAGCCAGAAGAGATAATGAACTTGATTATGATAATGTTATTGCTGTCATGGTACAATATTCTTAAAATTAGTTGATGCTTCTGATGTGCCTTTGAGAGATGCTCACTATTGTTTCAAATTAATGGACAAAGTTGTTGATGAGGTTGGAGAGCAATATGTAGTCCATGTTGTAACTAATAATGAGGCTGGAGGAAAGTTGTTGCTGATGAAAAGAACCAGTTTGTACTAGACAACATGTAGCGCTCATTATATGGAGCTTATTCTTTATGACATTGGGAACAAGTGTAATGTTCAAAATGTCTTGAGCGAAGGAAAATAAATTACCACATTTATCTACATTCACACATGGGTGAGAGATTTTATGAAAATAATTTACCAGTGGTAGATAACTGCTTCGCCCAGTCCTTTTGCTACCAAATTTAATGTTTTGGAGAGCATCTATAACATAAATAATCCTTCGAGAGAATGGAGGAACACAAAATATGGGAGGGAAAAACATGGAGAGTCCTATGAGGTGAAAAATATTATTTTAGGGGAAGAATTCTGGGAAAAATGCAAGGATATTCTTACTGTATTTGAATCCCTTGTAAAAGTTTTGAAGTTAGTAGGCAGAGATGAGAAGCCTACTATGGGATTTATTTATGAGTAGTTGGATAGAGCTAAACTTGCAATCTAAAGTTGTAACGTCCCGATCTCCAAGGATTAAACATGCATGTAATTTTACAATTCAAAATTTCTCAATTTCCTTGAAACCCTAATTTGAGAAAATCCTCAAATTTAAAACTCTAATTTTACCCTAACTTTAACATTAAATAATAGAAGTCAAAACTTATTTACAACTTATTTATTCCATAAACTGTAATAAATGATGAATTAACCTACAGTAAAGTCAACGTGATAAATTCATAAGATGTGAAAATTCAATCACATAATTTGTAAAATAAAACATGAAAAACTTATGAATTCTTAAATCAACTGTAATTTAACGAAATTATGTTTCTAATGTCATATAAACATAATTAGTGAAAATCTCATATTTTTACTGACTATGGCAGTCTCTCACTCCAATCACCTGTAACATATTCATCTATGTGAGATGAGTATTAAAAATACTCAGTAAGTAAACCACATACTAATAAGCTTCACATGATATAAATGTAAACATATAACTCATGCCCCTTTAATTTAACACATTCACTTTGTCATTAAATCAACTAAACTTCTTGTAATTAACATAATTGAATTTATGGTTAACATCTAACTTGAACTTGTACTTATACTTGTGTTGATACATGTACTTGCTTGATCATAATTTAACTAAGGCATATCCCATGATTAACAACCTAACCAGAATTATTTTACACTTAAACTTGGACTTGTAACGTGAATGTGAACATGATAGAATGAGTGTCATTTAAAGTTATCTGAACCTTGAACTTGAGCTGATGTCGCTTAAGGTTATTAGAACCTTAAGGACGCCGACATAAACATGGTGACACTCAACCCTATAGCTAATAACTTGACGTGAATAATTTGGTTACTTGATAACCAAGGGACATGACTAAGTCTATCTCTTGTTTATTTGACACTTTACTTGAGTTAAAATTCATAATTCACATTATTACATATACATTTGTAAACATATAACTTGTTCATGAACATAAACGATATAGCTATTACGTGTATAACTAAAAAATATAATAATACATAACATGGTAAATAATTTCCTCGTGATATTGAAAAATAAATAAAAAACTTGTCATAAGATTGAGCAACATAACAAAATTAATAAAAAAATAATTTTAAACGAAATATGATACACTTAAAACATATGAACTGAATTACTATGTAAGTTTACTTACTTGGATTGCTACGAATACAAGTCAATAATTGTTGACCTGAAATTCACAGATCCCAGATCAATAAATATTCATTTAATAACTATGATTATTTAATTAACTAGGACGGCGAGTGAGGTCA
The DNA here is from genome assembly GCA_003255025.1 of Datisca glomerata. Lineage (NCBI taxonomy): Eukaryota > Viridiplantae > Streptophyta > Magnoliopsida > Cucurbitales > Datiscaceae > Datisca > Datisca glomerata. Next base: position 1,314,891 of record QANY01007306.1, read on the forward strand.
GAAAGAGGTCGAAACACTAGGTGTAAACTGATCAAGTGGTTCAGACTGGTTCAACTAGGTTCGGGTGGTATGAACCGGTTCGATTCTACTGGGTTGGGCTGGTTCGGTCTGGTTGGGTTGAACAGGTTTAGGTTGGTTTGGTTGGACCGATTTAGTTTAGTTGGGTTAAACCGATTTATTTTGGTTTAGTTGGACTGGCCCAGTTCAATCTAGATGAACCGGTCCGGGTTGGGTGAAATCTAGGTTGGGTCAGGACCAACTGGGTCACAAGACCTAGTTACAGTCTGACAAAGAGCAACAAAGAAAGAAAGAAATGATACTAAGCTTACTGAATGAGTGATAGAGGTAACGGTGAATCATAGAGAAGACTTGGAGAGGAAGAGCTTTGCTGGAATTTTTTACAGATGAAAGTCAAAGAGGGGCATGAACTAAATCAGAGAGAAAATAGAAGAAAAGTTGAAAGGGAGAAGGAGAAAAATAAAAGGGCTTACCGAAGTCGATGAACGGCGATGATGCAAGAGTGATTCAAAAAGGAGAGACGAACAACAACGTAAATTGCTGGAAAAATAGAGAACAAAAATTCAGATTGGTGCCTCAACGAAGTAATCAAATCTAAGTTGATTAGAGATAGAAAAGATAAAAGAAAATAGAAAAGAAAAGCAAGAATAAAGATGAATAATACTTACAGAATTTCACAAGATGATGGAGATGAAATTGAATGAAAGGGAAGCAGGCATATGGAGTTTTCGTTGGAGAAGAGAATAGCAAGAGAAATAGAGAATAACAGTTATAATAGGGGAGGGCTTTGTGAAAAGAAATGGGGGAAAGAGGGAGGTGTGGGTCGTTATAATAGGGTGTAGTTTATATAGTGTGAATGGTGTTGGAAATGCGATGCTCGAGCGGCGGAAGTGTGAGCTTTTTTAAAATTTATTAAAACTGAATATTTTTCGATAAAAGAAAAACGCGACGCAACGGTTTCTAAAATAAAAACTTTTATTGATAAACTCTTTTCAATCATGATCCATTATATATTTATATATTAAATCTAAGATATACATGGATAGAAATCATATACCTTTTATAGTCTATATCAAGCGTTCTGGCAAACCAATGATCATGATTTCTCAAGAACAACGGACTTCGAGATCCACACCAAGATCTTCCAAGCCAATCCCCAAGCACACTAGGACGTGTATGGGCACATAGAATAATTCAAAAATACTTTTTTTTCTGTCTCTAGATGTACTCACATAAGATCTAGAGATTTATTAATAATGATTAATTTAGTAAGACAATCCTCTAAGATAATATGATGATTATTCTTTTAAAATTTTTTATTAACTTTTAATCACATAGAGAGTTTTCCCTCTGATTGTGTTCTCAACACTCTGAGTAACAGTTCTCTACTAATCCAACCAACCATGAGGTCACTAGAATGATATCTATATATAATATCTAGGTTCAACAGATTTTTAGGGATAAAATAAAAATAATATTTAATTTCAAAATTACCATTACAGTGGAACCCACTGCAATTTGCCCACAGCTGCAGTGTCACATGGCACTGCAGTTGCCGTGAGCCATCATAGTGCCTCACAGCATTGTGTGTCACGGCACAATTGTAGTGCTGTGTGGCACTACAATATTGCACATTCACTACTTTAGTGTCCCGTGGCGATACAATAGTTCATGTCAATCTCTGATTCTCAATCAATGATTGACACGTGACCATTACTACAAATTAAATATTTATTTTAATTAGATAAATATCTATATATCTGATTATTTTTATCAACTAACTTATATGTTAGTTCACATATAACATATTTAGTTGATTCAAATTTTAAATTATTATCTAATAATAATTTAACATTATCTGATTTCATAAATTAGATATATTGTCTCAGTTATTGATTATTAGAAAATTAATCAGTATAATTATTTTTATAAAATTTCAATAAATTAATATAAAAATTTAATTAATTAATTACACATAATTATGTACTTGCCCTAGAATAAAAAAGTTGGTCCTTTTCTCATGTCCAGAAATATTCACACCCTAAACTGGATAGAACAGAGGCGACTTGGGGACCATGAACCTATAATCCTAAGTTCAAATACACTAGATTATTAATTAAACTCTTTAATTAAATAATATTATTTGTTAATTCCATTATTACTCCATTATACATATGAAATTGCACTCCTAGAGATTATAGAATGTATTTATAGAGTATTCTCGTGTAGTCCGTCGATATAATCATTTCACTTAGTTTTGTCCTCCAGTTATTGATTCGTAAATTAGAGCTGATCAAAATTACCATTTTACCCTTCTAATTATCTCTTGATCCTTAAGTGCCTTTAATTCACTAGTGAATGACTAATTTATAATCGTATTATGAATTTGAGCTCGATAATCATTCAGTTCAAGAATTAACACTTAAGGGAACCAATATATGATCCGTTAGGAAAGCTTGGATTCTAAATCTTGTAAGATCATATTTTCAGTCATCCATATCACTGAATCTCCAAAACAAAAGTCACTAACCTGTTTTACTAACAAACCTTAACGAGTAAATCAAAATATCCAGAAGACATGTATATCAGTTCATGACTACTCAGGATTCAGATTGATCTACATATAATCATCGCATTGATGTTATTAAATCTTTATGATAAACGGTAAGTTAATAAATATATTAATTCACATCAGGCATGTCATATATAATCTTATTATATAGAGTACATTCACTAAGATGTTTATACACATCAATGATCTGAATCTAGATCACATGTATTCATAATGCATAGTGAACTGTACTAGTAATCATTCATTAAAAATTCTATACTTTAGTATGTTGCTGATAATTTTATTCATTATCTATGATCTTAATCCTCTTGTACAAATACAACATATTTCATATTAAAATGTCAATATACATGCTTTGAGGGCATTACCCCCCAACAATCACCCACTTGCCCTAAAGAAAATATGGCATCTCTCTCAACCTCATGTTACACACATGACCCTCAAATGACTTCACAGGAAGTGTTTTGGTAAAAAGATCAGCCATGTTCTTATCTGACGCTATCTTCATAACATTCACATCTATTCGATGCACGATCTCTCTTACAAGATGATATTTGCTCTCTATGTGCTTGCCCTTCTTGTGACTCCTTGGTACTTTAAAATTAGCTACCGCCCCACTGTTTTCACAGTATAGGATCAGTAACTTGTCCATATCTAGAACTACTTCCAGATTAGTATAGAACTTTCTGAGCCATTGCGCTTCTTTTGTAGCTTCACAAGCTGATATATATTCGACTTCTATAGTGGAATCAATAATGCTGGATTGTTTGATACTTCTCTAGACTACAGCCTCTCCATCATCTGATCCAACAACTTCTTGTTTGAAAGTTAAAAACACTTAAGCTTTAACTCTATGAGGACTTACTGTTGCATATGGTTTCAATATCCCTTCGGCATAGTTTAACCAGTTTAAGGTGAGCTATAACTGTAGAAAGAGACTTGGTTTCTGAATGAGCTCATCTCATACTATATTCATGAAGAGAAAATGGTGAAGCAAGATAAGATAGAGAGTGCCTACTTGGACTCAACTCTGAGGATAATGGTAAGGAAAGAAAAAAAAGAAGGATAAGGAAGTTTCAAATACATTACCTCACAAGAAACAATAAAAGAAACCGGTTGATATGGAAGGTACCGCTTACTACTTCTGTGGAGCTGAAGAGTATAAGAAGAAGCCATGCACCAACTATCATGCATGACGTGCTAAGAAATATATGCTTCTTAATTTAGTTTGTTTGAGTTGATTTAAGTTCAGTTCCTAGATACACGTGGTGGATAGATTCTGCTTATGCTTGTTCATTTGAAGATGGAAAGTTTCGTGATTCAAATTTGGTTGGTTCTGGTTATTTATCAGGTTATGATATATTCATTTAATTGATACAATTGTTTTATTTAATAAATCCATGCAATTAAGTACATGAGGTACAAAGAGAAAATTAACCAACGAGAATTTGGCTGCGTTATGACACAAAAGATTAGGTCGATATCTCAAGGGAAGAAATAGAGAGACTTGTGTAAGATCTTTTCTTGATGTCTAGCTAGGCGTACATGCTCTAGCTAGACCCTTGATCCTGTCCATGAGCATAAGTGTTCGGCATACATCTACCATTGATGTTTAGCCAGGCGTGACTACTCTGGCTAAACCCTTAATCCCGTCCGCGAGCATGAGTGCTCGGAAGACATCTTTTCTTGATGTCTAGCCAGGCATACCTCTCTAACTAGATCCTTGGTCCCGTCTGTGAGCATGAGTGCCTGCCAAACATCTTTCCTTGATGTCTAGAAAGGCGTGCCTGCTCTGGCTAGATCCTTGAAATTTGTCTGACGAGTTGTGGTGCTCAACAAGAATCACATTTTACCTTGATGTATAGCTAGGTGTTCCTTCTCTAGCAAGACTTTTGAATCTTGTCTGACGAGCTGGGGTGCTCGGCAGACATCACTTTTTGCCTTGATGTCTAGCTAGGCAGTCATGCTCTGGCTAGACCCTTGAATCCTGTCTGATAAGCTAGGGTGCTCGACAGACATCACTTTTTTCCTTGATGTCTAGACATGTGTTCCTACTCTAGTTACACCCATGAACCCCGTCTGACAACCGGTGTGCTCAAAAGACATCATTTTTTACCTTGGTGAATTCTGATCCAGACGTCGACTTTTGACTATCTTTGTCTGATTGAAAATCAGAATCCTTATATTCAGTGGGGTTCAGGTCTTCATCTGAATAAATAAGCATATAGTTTCTCATTCTACTAAGATACTTGATGATGTGCTTTACTGCAATCCAATGTTCCAAACTTAGATTCGATTGATAACGATCAGTAATTCTCACTGCATAACAGATGTTTGGTCTAGTTCACAGTATGACATACATGAGACTACCAACAGTTGAAGCAAAAGGAACCTTTCTCATAACAGATGTTTGGTCTCGTACACAGCATGACATACATGAGACTACCAACAGTTGAAGCAAAAGGAACCTTTCTCATATCCTCTTCCTCCTGAGGTGTCTTAGGACATTTCTCATTGGAGAGGACAATTCCATGTCTGGTCGGTAGTTGACCTTTCTTGGAATTCCTCATAGAGAATCTCTCCAGCACCTTATCAATATAAGATGCCTGAGAGAATGCCATGAGCTTGTTCTTTCTATCTCTTAGGATTTGGATGACCTAAAACACAACTCGTCTCTCCCAAATCTTTCATTTGGATTTTTTCAGCTAACCAAACATAGTTTCTACATCATTCTCAATGAGTAGAATATCGTCAACATAAAGAACTAAGAAAAATACTATCTCATCTTTGATGTATTTATAAACACAAGTTTTGTCAACATGTTGCTCGAAGCCATATGATTTAATAATCTAATCAAAGATAAGATTCTAAGATCTAGATGATTGCTTTAATTCATATATAGATTTAAGCAACTTGGATACTTTCTGATCTTGCCCTTTTTTCATGAACCTTTCTTGTTACATCATATAGATGCTTTCTTCAAGAGTGCCATTCAGAAAAACTTTCTTGACATCCATTTGCCATATTTCATAGTCTAAACTAGCGACGATGGACAAAAGGATGAAAATAGATTTTAGCATGGGAACATGGGAGAATGTATCTTCATAATTGACTCATTCCCTTTGTGTATAACCCTTGGCTACTAGCGGTGCCTTGAAAGTCTCTACTTTCCCATCTGCATCTCTTTTCTTCTTGAAGATCAATTTACATCCAATGGGTCTGACATCTTCAGGTGGATCTACAAGTTCCCAAACGCAATTGGAATACATCGATTCCATTTGCTAGTTCATGGCATCTTGCCATTTCTCCTTTTCAGGATCATCCATCACATCTTTAAAGGTTAATGAATCATCTTTATCAGTGTCAGACACTAGAACATGTACCACTAGTTCATAGAGAATATGTTGTCTTACAACCCTCCAACTACGATATTGCACCAGGGTTTCCTGAACAGGAACAATAGTTTCTATGGCTTATCATTTATAAGTTGATAATGAAGGTCATCTGATCTTATCAAACGCTAATTCTTCGAGAACTACTTTGTCTCAAGATTTCTAGTTTTTCATATTGTCGTGTTCAAGGAAGGTGGCATTTGCCGATACAAACACATTTTGATCTTTGTGCCTATAAAAGTACTCACATCTAGTCTTTGGAGCATAGACAACAAATATACACACTTCAGGCCTTGAGTTTAAGTTTCCATTCTTGGGTCTAAGAACGTGAGCTAGACACCCCCATGTACGAAAATGACGCAAATTGGGTTTGGAACCATTTCATAACTCTAAAGGTGTCTTGCTTACAGACTTAGAAGGCACTACATATGTATGTTTCCATGTGTAATGCATATCCCCAAAATATAAGTGGTAGTGATAAGTACCTTAACATCGACCTAACCACATCCAATATGGTTCGGTTTCTCCTTTCTGAAACACCATTTTCCTGTGGCGTTCCAGGTGCTGTAAGTTACCATAGGATTTCACACTCCAACAAATAATCCTTAAAATCTAAATCCAAGTATTCACCGCCTCGAACGAATCAAATGGTTTTCAATTATTGACCTAATTATTTTTCAGCTTCAGCTTTGAAAGGCTCTTGGTCATTTTACTCTCTAGACACGATTCACAAATAAAAAGAGTTATACCTTTTAGTTCTCTCAAAGCACCATGCTTTGTTAACATGTTTAACTTATCAAGATTAATATGTCTCAACCTAAGATGCTAAACATATGTGTTATCATCATCATGAGAGACTCTTTATCGTTTGTTAACTTTTGGTTTGCTACTTTAAATAATTCTGAATTATTAACACGCGTTGAGTCGGTTTAAGCATATACAGTCAGTTTACAACTTTAGCATGACAAATATCGAATCCATTCTTAAAAATAATAAACTCTTTATTACTAAAAGAAACTTCGAATAAATATTCATGCAAAAGTGAAAGAGAAATCAAATTTATCGAAAAACCAGGAATATAATAAACTTTATTCAAAACTAAATAATTATTTCCAAAAAGTAAACAGACTGTCCCCAATGATTTTGCTAACACGAGTGCACCACTTTCAACTCTCATAATGACCTTGCCATCATCCAACTCTCTTGACGAATCAAGCATCTGCAAAGAAGAATATACATGATAATCCACTATCCAGGATGACAAATCATATTCCACTAAACAAGTTTCAAGAACAAGTAAATTATATTTACCTTTCTTTTTCAACTCGGAGAGATACTTGTTACACTTTCTCTTCCAATGACCTTCAACCCTACAATGGAAACATTTTTCCTTGGGCTTGTTAATGTCTTATTCTTCTTGGTTTTCGATGATGTCTTGGCTTTCTTCCCTTTCTTGTTCTTACCTTTGCCCTTACCATTGATCTTCTTCATCTTGTTACTTTTAACAACAGTAGAAGAAGGCTTTTGTTCGGCAACATTTTCCTCGACCTCTTTGGTCATACTCTTATTGAGTGACTCAAAAGTCTGCAGTTCATTGAACAATTGGGTCGTGTTGAATTGTAACTTGTTCACAACATAGTTGGTGGTGAACGCGGAAAAAGTAGGTGTGAGCGATTCAAGTATAATGTTGACTTGAATTCGTTCAACAATGGTCACCCCATGTACTTTTGCCTCATGCATTATGTTGATCATGTTCAAAACATGTTCACGCAAAGAAGTACATTTATTCATCTTGATCATCATGTAACTCCTAGTAGCCTCATGATGACTTTGATCAGACTGCTACCCAAAGGTTGTCTCCATGCTCTCATGTTTGGTTCTCAGAACATCATTCATGTAGAGATTTCATAATCTCATAGGTTGTCTCCATGCTCTCATGCTTGGTTCTCAGAACATCATTCATGCTCACAAGCATGTAGCACTTCGCTTTGTTGTTCGATTGAGTCTAAACATCAAACTTGTCCCTAACATTCTTACAGGCATTGGCAGCGGGCTCCTCAGAACATTCCTCGGTAATAACAAATTTGTGGTTCTCACAAATTAGAATCAAGTTTAAATTTGATTTTCTTCTTATGACATCATCACCATTCAAATTCTCAAGTGCAAGTAAATCAGTAATAGGGTTGCCCATGGTAGACATAATAATAACTGAAAAATAAAACATTCATAATTTAATATAATTGAAATAAATATCCAGAATTCAGAAAGTAAACGTGATGCATGAATGCAACATATTAAACATATAAATTTATCATTAACTAATCCACGATAAGACAACCTAGCAATTAATGGGCTGCCTTAGGGTCGGTCGGATTAATCTTAGACTGTCTATGAGATATTCTCATCCTTATTAATTAAATCTTAAAATATCTCATATTTTCTCTTTTAACAATAAGGTACCGCTTATTCGGCCAAGTCACAATTATCCACATGAAAGCTTAATTGTGACTTTGTGAGTGTAACCTATTGTTTCGGATTCAATGATTTGATTTAGAATATGTCACCTTAGGGTCGGTCAAAACTAAACTATATCACTTAGTCCTATCTTCTTAAGAAGACTAACCTTGGTATTGATACAGCTCAAAGCCTTTCTTAGGGGGATGAAAATTAAGTCATCTCGAGGCTCTCACTGTACCTCACGGTGTTGTACTAATAATGGAGATCATAGGTTACATTGACATGTCAAACCATATGTTACATTGACATGTCAACCTTCTCTCACTCACTATTTTAGGATAATATGTTTCTATTTTAACTAATAAATTAATTTCAAATTAAATAATAGCTAAAATAATAACCTTATTAATGTGAAATTAACAGTTAATCTAATCTAATTTGTCTAAGTTCATTTAACTTTCTAAAGAGCCTAAGTCATAGGTAGGTGAGCTTAGATTAACTAATTAATTACACTCATCAAACTTTAATAAAATTATTTTACTAAAGTTGGTTATCTTAAAGGTTATTATATCCTTTAGAGTGGTGTGATTACCATTTTTTAACTAATTTAAATCTAGCAGTTTACATACAATTGATTTCTCAAAATAATTCATATAAACATATTAAGACAATCCTAATAAATCATGTTTCTACTGATGAGATACATGATTAAATAAAACTGTGTTGGGTGTCATGTATGACATGTGATCGACTAATGTATGATCATCTTATCAATCATATCAATAAATATATATTTAACAATTAAATAAAATAATAATGGCTCGAGTGACTATTGAGTATATCTAAATTACAACAATTGAAATAAAAAAATAAAATTACAAAGAGGACTTCAAGATTACATATTTTCAAAATATCTCGTTCTCCACCTGATGTCCATCTTCATAATCTTCAAGCTTGGAACAAAACTATTTTAATTAAGAAAAACTTTATTTCTTAATTAAAAATTATCTCTATAATTATCTTTTATAATTAATGAATTTGACTTAGTCAAAAAATAATTTATTGACTTCGTAAAACTTGGGTCAAACCCAATCATTAATTATCTTTAATTTTCATAAAATTAAAAATTAAAAATTAATTTTAAAATTTGCAAGATAAAAGATAGAGTTGGGGTTTTCATAAAACTCTACAATGATAGGGTAAGTTGGTAACATGATTTCTGTGAAACTTTCCTAACTGTGACAACAACTGCCACCGACAACAGGACTCTCCCACCGCCACCCATCACCGCTGACCACTGCCTTTATTTGGTAGCTTGCCGCCGTTAGCCACCGCCGGTGTCAATCTTCTAGGGAGCTCATAGTCGGAACCGATTTTTCTGGCGGCGCCAACGCCGAAAATCCTATTTCTGGTGCGGTGCCAGAGTTTCCTAGGAATTCCTATTTCTTTTCTTTTTCCTCCACGTTTGTCTCGTGCGTTCTTCGTCTTCTCGCGATCAGAATAATTATAATATGATCTTACGTCCTAAAACGGCTTACACAAGATCCAAGGAAAAATTAAAGAACAACACATAACCCAATAATCACCATACAATTAACGATTCATTATTTAACCATACATTCAAAAAATAAAACCATCCATTCATTCATACATATCAAATATATTATGAATTATGCAAAAAACCCACATAGTATTTAATACATAAATATGTAAAGACCTCTCTGATACCAATTGTTAAAAACACAGCGCTTGCGCGGCGGAAGCGTAGAGCTTCTTAAAATTTATTAAAAAATGAATCTTTTTCGATAAAAGAAAATGTGACGCAACGGTTTCCAAAATAATTTTTTTTATTGAAAAATTCTTTTCAATCAGGATTCATGATATATTTATATATTAAATCTAAGACATACATGGATAGGAATCATATATCTCTTGTAGTCTATATCAAGCATACTCGCAAACCAATGATCATGCGTTCCCACGAATAACAGACTTCGAGACCTACACCAAGATCTTCCAAGTCAATCCTCAAACACACTAGGATGTGTGTGGGCACGTTGAATAATTCAAAGATACGTTTTCTATCTCTAGATGTACTCAACACATGAGATCTAGAGATTTATTAAGAATGATTAATTTAGTAAGTCAATCCTCTGAGAGAATATGATGATTATTCTTTCAGAGTTTTTGATTAACTTTAATCACAAAGAGAGTTTTCGCTCTGCTTGTTTCATGACACTTTGACCAACAGTTCTCAACTGATCCAACCAACCCTAAGGCCATTAGAAAAATATTTATTATATAATATCTAGTCTCATCAGATTTCTAGAGATAAACTGAAAATAATATTTAATTCTGAAATTACCATTAAGTGGGACCTACTATAATTTATGCATAACTACAGTGTCACATGGTACTGCAGTTATCGTGAGCCATCACAGCGTCTCATGACACTACTGTAGTGTTGTGTGGCCCTACAGTATTGCACGCCCACTATTATAGTGTCACGCGACACTACAGTAGTTCATGTCAATATTTGATTCTCAATCCATGATTGACACGTGACAATTATTGTAAATTAAATATTTATTTTAATTAGGTAAAGATCCACATATCAGTTAATTCAAAATTAACTTATTTAATTATCATTATCAACTAGCTTATCTGTTAGTTCCCAACTAACAGATTTAGTTGATTTAAATTTTGAATTATTATCTAATAATAATTTAACATTACATAATTTTACAAATTAGATATATTGTCTCATTTATCGATAATTAAAAAATTAATCGATATAATTATTTATATATAATTTTCAAAAATTAATGCAAATAATTTGATTAATTATTTTTTAATTAATTAATTACACATAATTATGTACTTGCCCCATAATAAAAATTCATTTGGCAAGTCAATCATTTTCTCATGTCCTGAAATATTCACACCCTAAATTGTTTATTACAGAGATGACTTGGAGACCATGGACCTATAATTTTAAGCTCCAATTAACTAGATTATTAAATAGACTCTTCAATTAAACAATCTTATTTATTAATTCTATTATTATTTTACTATAAATATGAAATCGTACTCTTAGATATTATAGAATGTATTTACAGAGTATTCCCGTATAGTCCATTGACATAATCATTTCACATAGTTTTGTCCTCCAATTATTGGTTCGTAAATTAGAGCCTGTCAAAATTATGATTTTACCCTTTTAATTACCTCTTAATCCTTAAGTACCATTAATTCACTAGTGAATGACTAATTTATAATCAATATTATAAATTTGAGTGCAATAACCATTCAGTTCCAGAATTAACACTTAAAGGAACCAATATACGATCTGTTAGGAAAGCTTGGATTCTAAATTTTGTAAGATCATGTTTTCAGTCATCCACATCACTGAATCTCCAAAACAAAAGTCACTTTCTTATTTTACAAACAAACTTTAACGAGTGAATCAAAAGATTCAGTAGAGATGTATAAGAGTTCATGACTACTCAGAATTCTGACTGATCTACATATGATCATCATATTGATATATATTAAATTTTTATGATAAATGGTAAGTTAATAAAGATATTAATTCACATTAGTGTTGTCATATATAATCTTATTATATAAAGTACTTTCACTAATATGTCTATCCACATCAATGATCAGGATCTAGATCACATGCATTCATTTTAATATGTTGCTGACAATTTTATTCATTATCTATGATCTTAATCCTCTCGTACTAATACAAGATCATACTCTCATTAACGAATATGAAATTTTCATATATTTATATAAATTATTCAATAATAATTTAAAAAAAATAATTATAAGAAAAATGTAATTCCATTAAATTTCATATTAAAATGTCAATATACATACTTTGAAGACATTACCCTCAACAAGTGGGAGGGTTAAAATTACAAAATAACCCAATAATTAAGCTTGAGGTATTACAAAAGTAATTCTCGCTTTCACATTGAATACTGAAAAATGATTGACTAGCTGTAGGCTTTCAATTACATCAGGATCTACATTCAATAGGTAAGATTTGTTATTTTCTTAATAGCTTGAAATCTTATAAGGATGTATTAAAATTTATCAATTTTTTACATTCAATGATTAGATATTTATATGTTTATGATACTTTTTAAATCCACAATTTACAGATGGTGGAACTTCATCCATTGAAGTTACTAGAGAAGTGATGGATGGAGTAAACAAAAGTTATTCAGAGGTTAGAAGTTGACATCCATGCTCAAATTAAAACTATTAATCAGGTAACTCGTTGATTATTTTGTTATCATTAATTACATATATGTGATATTCCTTACAAAATTTATTATTTTGTAGTTATTACTTTATCGTGATAAACAAGAGACTCTTGGAACTCACATAGCTCGTAGGGTTGTCCAGTAAATAAATCCTGGTAAATATTTCATATGTGTTTCATAGTTTTGTTATATTAGGATGGTTAAATGAATTTACTTATAATTAATGCAGCTGAATGGTGGATACATTATGTGACATGTGCACCTGAACTGCAAAGTATAGTTGTTAGAGTATTAAGTCAAAACTATTTCTGCTTCAGATTGTGAACGTAATTGGAGTACGTTTAGCCTGATCCACACAAAAACAAGGAACATGTTAAAGTACTTAATAATACAAAACTTATTTTCGTACATTACAATATGATATTAATAGTGAGAAACCAAAAAAGAAGTGGTCAGAATGAGATAGATAACATCTATAATCCAATTAATTTAGACTACATATTTGACAAAGATGATCCATTGATGCCCTGATTAGAAGAAAGAGAAAATCCTCTATTGGATGGTCAGTACAACTCTAAATGGTTGGATGGTGATGATAGAGTCGATATAACAGCTACGCAACATTCATATCAAGATGATACAACTGAGTTCCGAACGGACTCATAGTGACAGAAATTGACAATTAGATCCTCAAAGTGGTGATGATACTAGTGGTAATGCTCCTGTTAAGACTGGAAATGATGAGGGGATGTGAAAATATACGTCGTGATAATTATTATCTTTATGACATATATAATATACCAAATAATACCAGTATACGCCTCACCTTCAATGCTCAAAGGTAGAACTACTACCACTCAACCACAAAGAAGGAATGAATTACAATATTGTGATTCATCTGATGTCGCACATGATTTTAGTCAATTTGGGCTTAACGAGGGTAGCTCTACCTACCAACCAGAATATTGTCCACCTCATGACCATTATTCATCATATTATCCCCATGATGAGTCTCAATTCAATCCTCCTTATTATTTATCTCCAACAACTCATTACGAGGAGCTACAAACTAGTGGTCTACTATTGGGACATTTGTTTATATATTTCCAGATGGATGGGGGGACTTGATTAATCTCAAAGCAATGAGTCTAGAAATGAGGATACTGATGCTCCAAGTCATTCATTCTGGTTTTAACAATCCTTATGTTCTTTATGTTGATGTTATTTGCTTTGTTGTTTATTATCTTATATGTTATGAACTTATATTTATTTGTACTATTAGCACTTTAACTTGAAAGTTTTGTATTTTTTTAATTAGGATAATAGATAAGATAGATAATTTATTATCATTATTGATATTTTGTTAAAATATGATAAAAATTAAATAAAATAACTCTAATTATCTAGTATGGATGAAAACATTTTTAAAATGCAAGAAAACGTTGTCATGGCTTTTATAAATGGAAAAACAATAGTTTTCTTCAAAATGCTAGGACATTAAAAAAATCCACATCTGTGACACTTGCGACCCGTCATGTAACATCCGTTACGCCCGACCGCAACGCGACAACGACCGCGATCGTGATTTAAAATTATGGGGTAATAACATCTAGTGAAGTCACATAAAAGATGAGCATATAACAAAATTGTATGAGAAGGATTACCTTGGATGGGGACTGGAGGGATTAGAGTTTAAAAGATGTAAGCAATGTCGAAAAGAAAATACGTAACTTGTCAGAAATTACTGACAATTCTGAAAATTATAGAAATAATTATTTCAAAGTTTGTAACGATAATTAATATAAATTATCTGAGTCTAGTGTGAACAATGTTGTATTGGTCTTCACAAAAATTCTTTTGGGAATATATAACTTGCACATAGAAAAAACCTTCCCCAACAAGTTCAAAGGTAATAATGAACCAATCAATCAACGGAACATTTATCAATCAACGTAACATTTATCAATCAACATTCAGTTTTTGCGTTAGCATCACCGACCAATTGAGGTAATAAGAAATAATAGTTTAGTGAAATGTCTTTTATAATAATACTTATAAAAAAGAGACTCATGTTCACCACATCTACACTTTCTAAAACCTTTATCGTTTTCGCTAAGTTGATTATCAAATCTATATTCTAATGTTATCAAATTTATTCCACATTTTCATATATTCACCTTTCCACTTAAAGGTCGCCATACTATATTGAATCGTAATTTTACCATTCCCACAATTTGCAATACTAATATTTTTCCCATTACCACCACTTTCAAAAGGTACACATGTTCAAGAAGGTGTAATACGAATACCTTTCACATTGCAAAGAGTACATATGTTAAAAAAGGTGTTATACTACTACCTTTCCAATCGCAAAGGATACATATGTTAAATTAAATATTTGCATTAGCTCCAAATATCATTGAAACTACATAGACTCTGCCACTTCAGTGATTACTCAAACAAATATACATATCATGCTTAAACCAGTGTGACACGTGTATAATTCAATCCAAGCTAACAGCCATATACAACGACAGAAAATGGTCATAAACTGATCGTAGAGTGTTAAAAATACTCATTGACATGATTGTAGTTTAGAAAAATGGTTTAATCATATAGAGACCTACATTATCTATACCATAGACTTTAATTAACTAAATAAGTAATCATTCATTTCATGGTTAACCAACAAGCAGTAGACAGAAACTTCAATATAATAATCACTTTGTAAAAAGCACCGGTTCATATCAGATCACAAAAGAACGAAAACATCTTTTCATATGCAAACCGTAAAAACAATGCAAAGCAGCACCAGTGTTATTTTTAACCAAATAATTGCACAGTATCTATATTAGCCGAAAATAGAATGGCCAATAGTTTTGGAATTCAATTGAAAACTTAATTCACTGTGTAAAACAAATCACTGTAAAATTGCATTGCAAACTTGGGCAGTAAAGTAAAAAGCCCAAAATTGGAACTGCATGAAAACAAATCAATCCTTTTGTAAGCAATATATAATATAAATAGAACATCACCGAATTAGTTAAAGACATTGGATCTATAAGGAATTTAAAATCACTTATAGAAAATAATTAACAAATGTACTTAAACCAGAAAGAATTCAGTGTACATAAATTCAAATGATGAATTCGTAAAATGAGGGAGAAAAGCATGTGAATTTTCATCAATTTAAAAACAAAACATAAAGTCATTAATTATAGACGAATTCGTAATCATTCGAATAGTATGATGAATTTTTTACTCTTTAAAAGGTGAAAAGATATCAAGATTATAACTCTTCAAGTTGGGTAAAACGCAGAAAGAATTTTCTCATTCAGAATTTTTTAACAAACAGTTCCCCGAAGAGCAGCATACTGTTGCAACCAGATTGTATTACAAAAACGAATGTCTTCTTCTCTGTCCTTCCTTCAGTAGATAGAGTAGTAGTAGTGTTAGCATTGTGATTGGGAGGCTTGAAACACCACAACAGGGGTTGAGTCCAGCTTGAAATATGGCTGCTGCCATTACTCCAACCACAACTAATATTGCAGAACCTGGCTTTCTTTTAATACTTTTTTTTGTAATTGACTCTTCATATGCTACACAGAATCACAATGGCTTGAATCAACATAATGCATAGAAGGAATACATTGCCCGTAAATAACAAACTGACCACTAATACTCTACATAGAATCAATACCAAGATCAACAAACTGCCCGGGCTTAACAAAATCAGGTTGAACAGAACTCGTACAACAATAAGATCAGTCCCCTAATTAAGTAGTTTCTCCATCAATAAAACCCAATTCTTTCCCCTTTTCACCACCAAGACTGAAGAGAGCATAAAAACAATTACTAATTTTAGACTGAAGAGAATGAAAGTTTATATTATTTAGATGTGAATGGTTTGATACAAATGCAAAAAGAAATAGAGTGAAGAGAGATCTTGATTTCACTTGTATAAATGTGAGAAACACTTGGTATGAAAATGAGCCTTTTATTCTCGCATCTTAAGCATAACAAGTCGTTAGGTTGATGATTACAAATTTAGAGTCAATTAGAAAGTGATGCAAAAGATTCAACGTAAACATTTATGGGATGTCAATGCAATTTCGCAGGCATGACGTGGAACCTTCTGAAATATATGCAAATGTTATTGGAGTAGGAGATAGTACTATTGAAGATATTAATTTTATTGTGATGATGATATTTCGGTTAATTATGATGACGATTCAAAGGATATTATACCAAGCGATGATGATAGAGATTGAATTTTAAAGTAACAGTGTTCATATCTTCTTACATTTGCTTTAATTTATTTTATAAGCAGTAACATGTTTATGATTTTCTTTCATGTCACTTATCTTTATGCAAGTTAATGTCTTCCGGAAGAAATACTCCTCTTCCAAATCTGGATCCTCCTGTAGGATCTTCTACTGATGAAGATGGTTCTCAAATAGGTATATACACTTTGTAATAGTTCTTATTATAATGATTTCTTATTCTTTGTTCTATTGTAGGGGCTTCATCTTCTTTGGGGAGTGTGAGAAAGGTTCACGGGCAAACAAGAGGGATTGAGTTGGAGAGGTTAGTGAGACATTTTAGAAAATTACCAATCGATACCCCTCCTCCCGGTGTTGTTAGACTTGTTAGACAGTGGACCGTCCAATTCAACCTTGAGATTAGTGCCCTCGTACGACAATTCATACCACTTCAATATGAAGATTGGTCAAATGTGCTTGAAGAATTCCTGGTAGTTATAATTGATCGGCTGCAGGTAATAATGATACATCTATTTATTATTATATGAGATTAATTTTGTGACTGATAGTAAAAGATTATTGTAGGTCTATTGTTGCATTTTGGATAGGAAGCTTCAATCAACCAGTAATGCTATGATCGATTGGATGAATTTGAAGCAACGAACACATACAAGAGATACAAGTACACATTGTATATACATTATAAAAAATTTAAAGATCCAATAGTAGCACGATGACATCCTTATAAGGGTGTATCACATGATGATTGAGATTGGCTATGCACAGTTTGGGGGATGGAGAAGTTTGGGGTAATTCCTATTATCAAAGTTTATATATTACACTTTGATTATTTGACTGATTATTGCAATCATAAAACTCCTTTTTTATAGGCACGCTAAAAAATCAATGCTCAAAACCTTCCATACAATCATAATGGAAGGAATGTTTTCTTGATCATCGATTTCGTGAGGTGAATAAAAAATATTATTTTAGTACTCTTAATAATGTTATTATATAATAATTAACGACTCAACTTTTGTTGCATTTTAGATAGGAAGCTTCAATTGGGGTAGCACCTACTCGAATTGAAATATTTTACAACAGACATTTCAGTGCTAAAAAATTGTAGAAGAATGATACAGCTTAATAAAGATATGTGAGTAATCCCTCTAAAATTTTGTTAGATGTTTTTTGAATACTTTCTTATTAATGCTCATTGTCTAAGATAATAGTATTAGTTTCAATGTGTATGTGTAGGGGGAGGGGTTATCACTTTGTATCTGAGTGTGCTAGATATTTTTTGAATACTTTCTTATTGATGATCATTGTCTAAGGTAATAATGTTAGTTTTTGTGGGGGGGGGGGGTATCACTTTGTATCAGATTTTGTTAGATATTTTTTGAATACTTTCTGATTGATACTCATTGTTTAAGATAATAGTATTAGTTTCAGTATGTGTGTGTGTGTATGGGGGGTTATCACTTTATATCTAAGCGTGCTAGATGTTTTTTGAATATTTTCTGATCGATGCTCATTGTATAAGACAATAGTGTTAATTTGTATGTGTGTGTGGTGGGGGGTATTACTTTGTATCAGATTCCGTTAGATGTTCTTTTAATACTTTCTTATTGATGCTTATTATCTAAGACAATAGTGTTAGTTTCAATGTGTGTGTAGGGGGGTTATCACTTTGCATCTGAGCGTGCTAGATGTTTTTTGAATACTTTCTTATTGATGCTCATTGTCTAAGATAATAGTGTTAGTTTCAATCTGTGTGTGTTGGAGGGGGAGATTATCACTTTGTATTTGAGCGTGCTAGATGATTTTTTACAAGAACGCATGTGTGCTTTACAGAATGAGCCTATCGGTGAGGATGTCACACCTCAAACCGAAGAAGAGATATTTGAAGAAGTACTTAGGTGAAATAAAGGTCTTGGACATAACGGCCCACCCACATCTTTCAAGAAAAAGAGTCGAGTTGAAAATATAGAATTAAAGAAACAAATAAAGTCGATGGAGAGCCAACTACAAAGCTTACTCGTTTGGGCTCGGCAAAACGGTTTTACACCTCTTGACGATGACTCAACAGTAGAAACATGAGGTTCAGAATATTTGTTAAGTTTTGTAGTTGCATCAAGCTTTAAATACTCCCTTTTTATTTATCTTTTTTGGACATGAGGTTAACATATTTGGTTGAAATAAGGGAACCCAGTAGACTCCAATCATAATCACCCCGTCCATCCTGCTTCATTTGTTCATTCAACAAGCCAGTCTTTAACTTCTAAGTTAAATTCACTTAAAACCAAATTAGTGAATTGGTGACGTCAAACCCCTATAGGGAACTCAAAGAAGTTGATGAAAGACCTGAAACAAAGATAAGAAGTGTTGTATAGTAATTCTGAAGCCAATATGGACTTAAAGCCACAGAAGAGGAAGACAAGTATTGGCGAGATATGGTTCTAGCTGAGTGGTCGGCTTAAGGGGATCGAAACACAATACTTTCATGCAAGGGTCTTCAATCGGAAGAGAAATAATAGGCTGTTGGGGTTGGAAAAAGATGGATTTGGCATTCAGGTAGAAATGAAATGAGAAATATAGCAGAAAGATATTTTAGAAGCCTTTTTCCTCATTAGACTCGAGCATGGAGAAAATTATAGTAGCTTTCAATAGTTTGAATGAAAGGCTTAGAGAGGCTGATAATGAGAGACTGATTAGACCTATTTCTGAAGAAGAGATTATGAGGGTTGTATTCGATTTAGCCCCAACAAAATCTCCAGGGCCAGATGGTTTCTCCGCGGTTTTCTACCATCAATGTTGGGATCTAGTGAAGACTGAGGTGATAGAACTAGTTTCTCTATTCTTTATTTAAGGTTCTTTTCCTAGGGACATTAACCTAACTCCTATAGTGCTAATTCGCAAGAATCAGAACCCAAAAAATATGGCTCAAAGAGACCAATCGGCTTATGCCATGTCTCTTATAAAATTATCTCGAAGGTGCTGGTCAATAGACTTAGATTGGTTATGAACAAGATAACAGGGCCTTTTCAAAGTGTGTTTATGCGCCGTAGGCTCATTGCAGATAACATATTGATTACGCATGAAATTCTTCATACACTTAAAACCCATAAAACTAGAAAGAAGTGGGAGGCAACCATAAAAGTTGATATGTCAAAAGCCTACAGAATTGAGTGGCAATTTGTTCTAGAGACATTTCATAAAATTGGTTTTCCAGATAAATGGTGTCATTGGATCTACACGTGTATATCGTCGGTTGCTTACAAAATAGTCATAAAAAGGATAAACAAGGGGCATTATCAATCCAAAATGAGGTATTCAACAAGTTGACCCTCTCTCCCCCTGTCTATTTATTATTTGTGCAGAAGTTCTTTCATCCTTGTTTTCTATAGCTGAAGAGAGGAATCTAGTCAGTGGTTTTCGAACTTCCAGGGGCGGATTGGCAATCTCTGACCTTTTTTTGCTGTGATGTTTTGTTTTTCTATAGAGCTAATATAGAAGAATTTTATGAGGTAGCTAATATGTTTTCTATTTATTGTGAATCTTCTGGTCGAGAAATTAATTTTTATAAGAGTTCCTTAATGTTTAGCTCTAATACCCCTCCTGACATTAGAATGTATCTTACTAATTATATAGGAATACATCTATTGGAAAATATTTAGGTATAACTTTTTACTTCAGTTTAACAAAGAAATAGATTTTTAAGGATATCATTGATAGAACCATTAAAAGGTTTACTAGTTGGTAGAAAGGTACCTCTCTCCGGTGGGGAAGGAGATTCTAATTAAATCGATCGCTTCGGCTATTTTCAATTATGCCATGGCGTGTTTCAAATTCCCTTTAACTTTATGTGTTTGCTATAATCAGGTTATAAATTACTATTTTAACGTATTATTTTTATGCCAGAAAATACAAACTCTTTTAACTCAAATCTTGGTCCTTTATTGATTATAATAAATTGATACATCAAATTATTTATTAATATTAATAAATCTATTAATCATAAGTTTTCCTAAGTTATGCATTAATTTCAATTAACATTTTTTATATATTGAATAGATTAAAATTTTCAACATTAGATAATTAAATATTAAATGAGATGTGACCTAATAAGAATGACTAAAAATTGATAGGTAACCGTATGAGAACCATATATTCAACTATATATATGATTTTCCCTTTCTTTCTTCCATTGATTAATTCGTTCTCATTATCAGATCATCGTTCCTCCTTTTTAAACATTATTTTTTTTTAATTTTGATTCCATTCCATAACATTCAATTAAAACCAAATGTCACCTTAATGTAATGTGGTCAACCTGACCTCCTTATATAACTACGACTTGGATAAGAATCTCATTACCATAGTTACTTCTTATTGGTCCAATAGAATTGAGTCACGTGGAAGAGATAAAAAAGTAACGATAGTTGTTGGCTTGACTAATCTGAGCTGATCTCACTACCACAGTTCTGCTGATCAACTAACATGTAGCGATAATCGAATTTGTCTGCGCCCCTCTTACAAAAGGTCAACCAAGCGCTGTAGGCCACAATTTTCGTACTGACCTTTGTTTACTTGAAGAGGTTGAGCTGGGGTCAGATGATTCGACCCGTATCATGTTCTTTAGAGATCGGGATATTCACTCATGAAATAACATAAAATGAAGAAGAATGTACAGAAAAATGGAAGGATGAGACCAACGTTGCTTTCAATGAAAGTATGTGATTTCCACTTTGGAAGCATGGCATTCGGGCTGCTCTATTTCTGAAGTGATATTAAGCCAAATTTCTTTTTTTTTTTAAAGAATATTCGCAAAATTTTCAGTGCGGTAAGAGGGGACAAAAACTAATACAAACAGGAACTTGCACATTCTGATTTCTTTTCCAGCACCCTCTACGTACAAATTGCTCCCAATGATGACATATAACACCATTGTGCTAGCGTAAATTTTTTCTAATAATTTGGTGAGAAAGTAAAGATATTAATTAGAATATTGAGCTCAAACATGTGATTTCGTTTCCTTGATTATAGTTATCTGACAAATATTGAACCATAAACTTCTTTTACGTTTTTTATCAGTAGAATTTTTTCAATGTTCAAAATTAAATCTTTAAAACTTAAAAAGTCTACTTCAATACGTAGATGCTTAAAATCAACGGTCAATCAAGACTAGGAGTGTTCACAGTTCATTTCAGTCGGTTATTTAAAGAAAAAAATGAACTGAACCGAAACTTTCGATTCGGCCACATGTCGAACAAACTGAATCGTAAAATTTATATGAACCGAACCGAATCGAACTGAACCGAACTGTGACTTATGGTTTGGTTCTATTCGATTTCACGGTTCGGCGAAGAGCAATAACAGATTGAACTCAGAACAATGGTGAAGAAAATGTAAAGAACTCACGAAGAGCACTGACAGAGAAACAGATCTAAAGCCGTGAAACACATGCATAACCGTTTCGAATCACCAGAAAATAATCCACATATCTAAAATCAAGGAGCAATAACAGATCTATAAAACATACTAACAGATATATGAACTAAGAGACGATTCCAGATCTAAACATATGAGACGAAATCATTTTGAATCACCAAAAAACACTCCAGATATCTAAAATCGAAGAGCAGTAACATATCTAAAAAACATACTAACAGATCTAAAAACTAAGAGATGATTCCAGATCTAATAATAAGAGACGATTTCAGATCTAAGAACTTAGAGACGATTCCAGATCTAAACATAAAAGATGAATCCAGATCTAAGAGACGATTCCAGATCTAAGAATTAAGAGATGATTTAATACTGAACAAATCTAAGAACTTGCGAAGAAACCTGGGGAAGAGAGAGTTGGGTTGTAGCCTTCGTCTTGTTGAGAAGAATCGTCTTAAAAGGGCGAGAACTCAAAGTAGGAGTGGTTGTCGTTTTTGTCTTGTTGAGAGAAGGAAACTAGAGGAGCCTGCAATTTTGTCAAAGAAGGAGCTGCAATTTTGTGTTTTGTTGAAGAAGGACATGCAATTTTATCAAAGAAGGAGCTGGCAATCTAAGATGAATCGGTATTGCATTAATTTTGTGTTTTGTTGAAGAAGGAGCTGCAATTTTGCTGAGAGAATGGAGAGAGAGGCCTACAATTTTGTCGAATAAGTGAAAAGGCCTAAGCCCTAAATTTTCAACTTATATACGGGGTTAGAGACTCAAAACGACATAGTATTGAAAAGTATATGAGAGAAACTGTGCTAGGGTATAAAATGACATCGTTTTGCATAGGATATTTAGTTCGATTTGAAAACACATAATTTTTCGAACAGAACCAAAACTACGGTTCAACATTTGTACCGAATCTAACCGAACCGAACTGAGGTACATTATATAACCGACCGAACGGACCATTTTTGGCTCAGTTCGGTTAATTTGGTAACAATTTGTTCACCCATAATCAAGATGACATGCGCCACACTATGATGATTTACAATCCTGCAAGAAAAAATAATTGAGGAAGGATTATCTCAACACCGGCATAGTGCCTAACCTAGTACACTCCGACGATCAAGTCAGCGAAATATTTTTTAAAGAATGCACTGGACTCTGAAAGAATCCATATCGTTTAAATGAGGGTCATCATCTATTTATAATCATACTGTATTAGTCAATTATCTAGATTCGGTGTATCTTTCTCCTTATTCCTATAAGAAAGAAAGATATTTATGGAGAATACCGCACAAATATGGGGATTTCTGTTATGATCTAATCCCTTTTAACAACCATGTGACTGCCTTAATAGCGGTGTTGTGTAGTTGTTCTTTCTTAGTATGACTGATTATCTCATTTTCATCACGTCAGAAAGTGGGTCTCGACTATCTCGAGTAGCCGCGACTATGGGTACGAGAGGACCTCAATCATGAAGGTCCACTAAAGGGGGACCTCAATCATCCAATGACCTCGAGCGTAAAGGTGGTCAGTGGACCTCAGCCATCTCAGTGGTCTTCACCAAAGAGGAAATCTCGGCCATCATGGTGACTTTATTCATGGATGATACCCCGGTCATCATGGAGGCCTCGATCAGGGAGGATGCCTTAGCCAACATGGTGACCTTGGTCCTGGAAGAAGGGTTAGTCTGGGGTGAAGGACCCTTGGTTTGGACTTAATATAGGCCCTCTCTTGAAGGAGAAGTATGGGGTATTGCCTACAAATCTCATTGGATGTGAACCTCAACCCATATGCTTTTCATCCATCACAGTTTGCCCCCACCTTCGACTCTGAAGCATAACACTAGAGTCAGGAAGTACGTGTTGACAAGAGACGTGAGTTTTTTCTGAGACTTTGGATTTAGAACGTCTCACTCATTCGTATGATGCTAAGCGTCTCATCCTGGCCGAACATTTCATCCTGGCCGAACATTTCATCATGGTCGAACAAATGGTCGAACACTTCCATGTGGCTAAGCGTTTGGTGGTAACGGAGCATGGCCGAACGTCTTGGTGGTTGATGGAGCTGCCACATCATTACACAGTTTACGAAAGGTCTTTTAATCTCAACCATTGATTTAGAAGAGATGATCTTAGCCCTTGAATTCTAATTTTCACCTTTTAAATTTCTCTCTTCTCCAATTCAAAATTTTCACTTCTAACTTTCCCTCTTCTCCAAATTATTCACTTTTAACTCTCTCTTTCTATTTGTCTATCTTCTCCACGCCAACTCTTCTTCCTCTTCGACTTCTTCTTTCTTTCTTTTTTCATAATTTTTTTCTTTATTTCAAGCTTTTGGTTCTTTCTCGCTTCCATTGGTGAGGGAGCCATTCGAGTCGGTTGCTTTGGCAAATTTCTAGTCGATCTAATAAAGGTTATTGTTCTTCTATTTTCATTTATCTTTGCATTCTTGTGGTAATTAATGAAATGGGTTTGGGATCTCCATTGAGTTTGATTTGAGTCTTCAATGGAGGTTTCAATGAATTTAAAATTTTCTGGCGAAACTCCGACGGGTAAGGCCTTATTTTAATTTATTTTTCAATATTATTTTTACAGAGCTCATGTTCGTCCCAATTTGAGGGATGGGTATGTTTTTTATGATTACCCTTTTAGATATGGCCTTAGGCTCCCTTTACCAAAACTTATAAGGATGGCCTTTAAACTTATAATATTGCACCCACTAAGTTGTGGCCTAACACTTGGAGGGCGCTTCTTGGTCTTTTGTTCTTGGGGCATAAGACTGGCGTTACGGTCAACTTAGATCTCTTGAGGAGTTTGTTTTTTTATGGTTGAACACGTTGACTCTCCCGGTCATTATTATTTGAATGATCGTGAAAAATTAGGAATTCTTCTTCGTAAGCTGACCAGTAATAAATATTGGAGGGATAAATACTTTTTTTATCTGAGGGGAAGTTTGCTCCAGATGAGGTCTCTCCCAGTGTCAAGGAACGCATTGTAGCGGGTGAGGCTCCTCATGTTACGATTGGGTACCCCCGATAGAACTAAGTATTTTTCATCTTCATGCTTTGTTTTTTCTTAATTATGCATTGACCCTCACTACTTTTCTTTTGTAGCTTTTGACTCTTGGAGTTGACTCTCTTATGGAAGCAACATCCAAATCTCATCAACTTCTTCATGCATATCCAGAGAAAATGATCGACTTGATTTTGTCCGATGAAAATTTGATGGCAGTGAGTTTGTGGAAGTAAGCAGTTGACCTTCTCAGAGGTATCCCCTTATTCCTATCTACCTCATTAAATCCTTTAAACTCTCTTACATCTGCCATTTATTAATTATACGGGACTGAGCACGAGCTGATTGCGATGAACCTACTAACCCCTTTAGAATGGAACATAGATTTGATGATGTCGGCTGGTGTACGTGCTAAGTTATCTATAGAAGAGATGAAGAAGAGGACCAAGGATATAAATAATACTAGAGCTTATATACCTAGATTCGCGCCCCTTTAGCCCTCTGACAAGCCTTCTCTCTTCCCGTCTGAGCAAGTTCGGCTGATCTCTATTATAGCCTTATATCTTTCCAGCAGACATGATAAGGCCTCAGACAAATTTAGTAGAGGAGATCCCATGGATCGAGTTGAGGTCCTATGCTCATCCCTGGGATGCATGTTTGCAGACCAGTGACGCCTTGGCTATTAATCTGACAAGTGGCTCCTTACTCATCATCATCAGGCAATCATGAAAGACAAGTCCATTAAGGAGCTTACTGAGGAGTTTATTGCTCACTCCATCTGCGTAAGACTTTGAGTCCATTTTATTATTGCAATGTACTTACTTTAAATTTTTGCTTATTTTCCTTCAGTCTACCCAAGCCGTGACTATGGTAACGAGGAAGGATGCCTCCATAAAGCTAAAGTATAATGGCAAGCCCAAGGAGTCTATGTGGCCAGGTCAGTTGGGATCTCCCTCGGTCAGTCGTGGATGGGTTGAAGGAGACAGTGGCTGTCTGAAAGTCGAACCTCTTCCTTCAGGAGAGGGCTCTGAGGCAGGTGATCCAGAAGTACGATGAGCGAAGGGCTCGTTCGAGACGTTGGAGACCTCATCGTAGGCTTTAGGATGAATTGAAGACTGCTAGGGAGGAAGCTTTGAATGAGTATAATACTAGCTTCATCAATTGCCTCTAAGCCAGACGAGGTCGGGCATACTGAGGATGATATCATTAAGATAGCTGATGGTGGCCTCATCTTCGAGGATACGACCCTTCCACATTCTAGTAATCTTCCAAAAACCTGTTGTTAAGCTCAAGGTGTCTGCTGACCCAGCTGCTCTGACGAAGGCTGAATTCCGAGCCACTGCGCCTGTGAATGCTGAGTTCTTTGAGGGCCTTCCTAATATCTGACATATTGCCCTACATGGCATTTGTTGACTGTGTTATCCCTTTTTTTCATCTATTGCCGTTACTTTTCTTAACTTGATACTTTAGAAATATGTCAACGGTATTTTTGAAGTATAAATATGAATGAATGTCTCCTTTTGGGGGCACGTGTGATATCTCAATTTAACACTTGTTTCTTGCATATAATTACACGCGCACCTTTAGATTGGGTTTACTTCACCCGAGCATATAGTGATCCCAGATGCCACATGATACTACCATGGTCCTTTACCTTGTGTTAGGTCTTTTTCCAGATCATCGCCAGTGATCAGGAGGCCTCAGCTAGTCGTTGCCTTATGGAGGTATTCCGTCTAAGTATTTCATGATCTCAAGTGCGACGAAGTGATACTGTGGTCATTTTTTCCCTATGCACGGTCTTTCTCCAGATCATGTAAGTGATCAAAAGGCCTCAACCGACTTTGGCCTTGGGTGAGGTCTTCTGTCGGAGCATTTCATGATTTTAGGTGCCATGAAGTGCTACTGTGATCATTTTCCCCTATGCATGGTCTTTATTTGGATCATCGTAAGTGATCATGAGGTCTCAACAGGTCGTGGCCTCGGGTAAGGTCTTCAGTCAGAGCATTCCATGATCTCGTGTGGCGTTCCTAAAACTCTATTTTTGGATCATCAATGCTCCTTAGTTTTCGTAGAGTAGGACTTCATATTTAACAAGTAAGCTTAATAAAATGTATTATAATTGAACTTTATTGTAGATAGGAGAACGAAACTTATTAAAATAAGATGCTAATAGAAATCGAGTATAATTTATGAAAATAAAGTATTAACAGAAGTACATTCTAAGGCTAGTTGCATTCAACCTTTGCTGATTGTTTTTCCGTCTAAGTCCTGGAGAATGTAAGTCCAAGGCCTGATGACTCCAGCTATCACGTAAGGGCCTTTCTGAATGGGTTCAAGCTTACCTACACTGTCATTTTGGGTATTCTGGTATACCCTTCGAAGGACTTGATCCCCAACTGCGAATCTGCAGATGTTAGTAACCTTATTGAGGTATTAAGATGCTTTTTGAGCATAAGTCGCCAACCTGATCAGTGTCAATTCTGCCTTACCCTCTAGAGCATCTAGTGTCTAGGTCATGGCTTCTCTGTTATTGTCCTCTTTTGTGAGTTGTGCTATGATGTTGGGCATTCCGATTTCGATCAAAATCACCGCTTCAGCTCTGTAAACCAATGAATAAGGCGTCTCTACTCTGGGTGCCCGTTTCATCGTCTTGTATGATCACAATATCGTCTGGAGTTCTTCGACCCATTTCCCTTTGGCTTGGCTGAGTCTCTTGAGAACTCTAAGAAATTAGAGTTATCTTATAGTTTTCAATGTTAATTTAGTATCAATTATAGAGTGATTTCTCTAGTTAATGGTCATATTTTATCTTGTGTTGTATGTTGCCTATCTTGAATAGGATTTTTGTTTATTTTGCTAAATTATCATCAAATGATCAGAAAATGCACTCATTGTGAGCTTTCATTGTAGGACTCCAAGTTGGAGGTTGAGTGACCAAGTGTTGGAGCTTCTGTTACAACAGTGCACAACATCATTGAGCATGCATGAAGAACATTCGATCATTTTTAGTCCAACTGGCACATGAATTCACGCGCAAAAATCTAAGCGAGCTAAAAGGCTATGTGGATAGCAGATAGGCGTTGATTTTGATATGGTCTTCACCATTTGCTGGGGTGGTGAGTGTCCTTCACTCATTTTGTACCCTAGCTTGGAACATATAAAAGAAAGTACATATTGCATTAAAGGGAGCTAACAAGCTGCATTCCTTAGAGCATACAAAATTCAGAGAAAAAAAGGAAAGAGTACAGAAAAGGAAAAAAAAGGATGAAGAAGGAAGAAGATAAGCTGTTGAGCAACCTCTCTAATTCTATCTTTAGCTCCTTAAGTTTCTTTGTATTTTTTCCTTTAAACTCATTAGTTTTGCAATTAATGGCTGGATTATATTTTGAGATTTTTACTGAACTAAGTATGGCTAAACTTTCTTAGCTGGAGTTATTAATGAACCTTAAGATTGTTTAACTTACTTCATTTGCTCGAATTGTTATGCTAATATAATAGCATTTCTTTCTTTCAAGTGTGCTTCATTATTAATTCTTCTTATTGCTTGGCCACCAATTTGCAAGATGATATGCTAATTTAAATTTTGGAAAGAATTAGGTTAGTAGATCGAGTTTGACTGATACAAGTTTACTTAATCTCTTAATGAATTAAGTGATTTGTGAATAGTATAGGCATATACGGTTTACCTTGTGAGCCTGTAAAAAATTGGAGTTATTAATTGGTCATTGAGATTAATCTGGCATAGGCATATGTTGGGAATAATTAAAGAACCTAAGCCATGAATGATTGAAAGACACTCATGCATTTGACAAGTTATGGTTACTACTGTTAGTGATGTTGTAGCATAGGCATAAGTTATGACTCTAGCCATATCTTGTCCTTTACCACAATTTGTTGAATTCGGCTTATTAATTAGCATTTGTTACTTTGTTGTTCACATTTTACTTTCTTTCTACTTAACTAAAACACTCATATTCATTGTTGAGGGTTATGCCCTCAAAGCATATGTATTGACATTTTGATGTGAAATTTAAGGAGAATTACATTTTTCTTATAATTGTTCTTTTACATTATTGTTGAATAATTTATATAAATATCTAAAAATTCCATATTCATTAATGAGACTATAATCTTGTATTAGTAAAAGAGGGTTAAGATCGTAGATAATTAATAAAATTATAAATAACATAATAAAGTATAGAATCTTTAATGAATGCTTGTTAGTACGGTTCACTGAGCATTATAATTGCGTGTGATCTAGATCCGGATCATTAATGTGGATAGATATCTTAATGAAGGTACTTTATATAATAAGATTATATATGATAGGACCGATGTGAATTAATATTTTTATTAACGTGTCATTTATCTTAAAGATTTAATACACATCAATTGGATGATCATATGAGGCATTATGCTGGCTCACGACACATTGCAGTTGTGCACAATTGTAATGGGTCCCACTGCAATAGGTAATTTTATAATTAAATAATATTTCAGTTTATCCTCAAAAATCCGATACGTCGTTATCTAGAATATTGTATATTCTAATGGCTTAAGTAGTTGAAAGAAGAGGAGAGAATCAGTTGATCAGATCATCAGTTCGTAAATCAAGAGTTGAATTGAGAATATGATTGGTGTCAGAAAGATTTTATTTTGTGATTAAATGTTAATCAAATCTCTATAAGAATAATCATCACGTTCTCTTAAAGAATCGTCTCACTAAAGTTATTCTCAGTAAATCTCTAGATCTCATATGTTGAGAACATCTAAAGACAAAAAAAAAGTGTATTGTAATATTCTACTTGCCCACACACGTCCTAGTGCATTAAGGATTGACTTGGAAGATCTTGATGTGGATCTCGGAGTCTACTGGTCGTTGGAACGATTTCGTGAGAACGGATGATTAATCAATTTTTGTAACGACACTTGATATATGCTACAAGAAGTATATGATTCATAACCTTGAATGTTGTAGATTTAATTTATAAATATATAATGGTGATTATTGGGTTAGACTTTATTTTAATTTTTTTCTAGATCTTAAGTATGCCGAACTGAGGCGTAGGAAATTTTTTTAATTTTATTTTGAATACTATTATAATTATTTCGAACGCGAGAAGATGAAGAACTCACGAGACGAACGGCAGAATTTACTGTTCATGTGGAAACACTGTTCATCTGCGAAAACACTGCTTATCTGCAAAAACACTGTTCACCCTGAAAATTTACTGTTTCGGCGGAGGTGAACAGTGCGCGCGATAGTGTACCGGGGGTGAACAGTGTTGTCCGGTACGGCGGGCGGCTACTGGTGTTGAGACGGGCGGCGATGGTGATGGGCAGCGATCAGAGAGTCTTATCGTCGGTGACAACTGTTGTCACATTTTAGGAAAGTTTTCAACAAACCTTGCAACAAACTCTATTACCTAAGTGTTTCATTAAAACTCAAACTCTTTTAATTATCCATTTAATTTTTGAAATTAATGTCATTTTAAAATCAATTATTAATAATTTATTTTATGAAAATTAAAAACTAATAGCTTGATTGGGTTTGACCTAAGTTTGACCAAATCAAATAAAGTGTTTATTTGACTAAGTCCAAATCAACTATATTAAAAGGAATAGTTATAAAAATTATTTTAATTAAAAAAATAGTTTTTGTAACTAAAAATGGTTTTGTTCAAAGTTTGAAGATTATGAAGATGGACTTCAGGAGGAGAATGTAATATTTGAGAAATATGTATTCTTGAAGTCCGCTTTGTTTCCTTATTTCAAGAGTTGTAATTTAGAAATACCCAATGGTCACTCGATCCATTATTATTTTATTTAATTGTTAAATAATTTCACACTGCCCAGAATCGGATTAACTTATACTTAAATATTCATAGGGTTATTATTTTAACTAGTATTTAATTTGGAATTAATTGATTAGTTAAAATAGAAACACATTATCCTAAAATAGTGAGTGGGAGATGATTGGCAAGCCAATGTAACATATGGTTTTCATCATTAGTACAACACCGTGCGGTGAGGGCCTTGAGATGACTTTGTTTTCATTCTCCTAAGAAAGGTTTCGAACTGTACCAATACCAAGGTTGGACTTCTTAAGAAGATAGAAGGAAAATATGTACTTTAGTTTTGACCAATCCTAAAACGGCATATTTTAAATGAAGTCACGAAATCTAAAATGATGGATTACACACAAATTCACGCTTAAGCTTTCATGTGGATAGTCGTGACTTAACCGAACAAACGATACCTTATTGTTAAAAAAGAAAATATGAGATATTTTAAGTTTTACTTAATAAGGATGAGAATGTCAGTTGGGTTGCTTTATCGTGATTAGTAAATACTAAATTTATGTGTTTATTATAATTGCATTTATACATCACGTTTACTTTTAGAATTCTAGATATTTATCAATTATATTGAACCATGTATGTTTTAAATTTCAGTTATCAATATTATGTCTACCATGGGCAACCCTGTTAGTGCTTTACTCACTCTTCAGAAATTGAATGGTGATAATTTCATACGTTGGAAATCAAATATGAACTTAATACTGAGAATCATAAGTTCATTCTTAGTGAGGAATGTCCTGAAGAGCTCGTTGCTAACGCCGGTAAGAATGTTAAGGACAAATATGATGCTTGGATCATATCAAACAATAAGGTGAAGTGCTACATGCTTGTGAGCATGAATGATATTCTGAGAACTAAGTATGAAAGCATGGAGACTGTCTATGAGATTATGAAATTTTTACAGGCATTGTTTGGGCAGCAGTCCGATCAAAGTCATCATGAGGCCACTAGGAGCTATATGACAACTAAGATGAGAAAGAGTACTTCTGTTCGAGGACATGTTTTGAACATAATCAACATAATGCATGAGCAGAAGTACATGGACTACCATTGATGAGCAGACTTAAGTTAACATCATACTAGAGTCGCTCACATCAGCTTTTCTGCGTTCACGACCAACTATGTTATGAATAAGTTGTAGTTCAACATGACCCAATTATTGAATGAACTGTAGACTTTTGAGTCACTCAACCTTAGAATAACCAAAGAGGGCGAGGCAAATGTTATCGAGCAAAAGCCTTCTTCCAATATTGTTAAGAAAAAGAAAAGGAAAAAGAACAATGGTAAGGACAAGAGTAAGAACTAAAGAGTAAAGATAGCCAAGAAATCGCTGAAAGCCCAGAAGAATAAGAAAGACAACAAGCCCAAAGGAAAGTGTTTCCACTGTGGGGTTGAAGGTTATTGGAAGAGAAACTGTAACAAGTATCTCTCTGAGCTGAAAAAGAAAGGTAAATATGATTTACTTATACATGAAGTTTATTTAGTGGAATATGATTTGTCATCCTAGATACTTGATTCAGGAGACACTAACCATGTATGCTCTTCTTTGCACATGCTTGATTCGTCAAGGGAGCTGGCTGATGGCGAGGTCATTTTGAGAGTTGGCAGTGATGCGCTCGTGTCAGCTCTATATAGGTCCATGGTCTCCAAGTCAGCTCTATACTACGCTGTCTTGGGTATGAGTATTTCAGGACATGAGAAAATGATTCACTTGCAAAAGAAATTTTTATTTTGGGCAAGTACAAAATTATAAGATAATTATGCGTGATTAATTAATTAAGAATTAATTAATTATATTATTTTATATTTAAATATAAGTTTCAGAAATTATATATATATAATTATAGATTTTTTTAATTATCGATAAGTGAGACATAATATCTAATTTGTGAAATTAGATAATTAAATTATTATTAGATAATATTTTTAATCAACTAAATCTGTTATTTGTGAAATGACAAATAAATTAGTTGATAGGGATAATCATATATGTTAATTTTGAATTAACTGATATCTGAATAATTATCTGATTAAAATAAATATTTAATTCGTAGTAATTGTCACGTGTCAATCACTAATAGGGTATCAAAAATTGGCATGGACTATTGTGGTGTCACGTGACACTACAATAGTGAGTGTGCAATACTGTAGTGCCCCAAGATACTATAGTGGTACCGTGAGGCATTGTGCTAGCTCATGACATATTATAGTGCCATGTGGCACTACAATTGTGCACAATTATAGTGGATCCTACTGCAATTGGTAATTTTATAATTAAATACTATTTCAGTTTATCCCTAAAAATTTGATACGTCATTATCCAGAATATATACAGATATTATTCTAATAGCCTAAGTAGTTGAAAGAAGAGGAAGAATCAGTTGATTAGATCATAAGTTCGTCAATCAAGAGTTGAATTGAGAATATGATTGGTGTCAGAGAGATTTTCTTCTGTGATTAAATGTTAATCAAATCTCTAAAAGAATAATCATCATGTTCTTTTAGAGAATCGTCTCATTAAAGTCCTTCTTAGATCTCGTGTGTTGAGAAAATCTAGAGACAGAATAAGTGTCTTGTAATATTCTGCTTGCCCACACACGTCCTAGTGCGTTGAGGATTGACTTGAAAGATTTTGGTGTGGATCTCTGAGTCTACTGATCGTTGAAATGATTTCATGGACAGAGTATCAATCAGTTTTTGCAAGAACACTTGATATAGATTACAGGAGGCATATGATTCTTAACCTTGTATGTTGTAGATTTAACTTATAAATATATAATGGATCCTGACTGATTGAAAAAAAAGTTTTCAATAAAAGTTTTGATTTAGTTATCGTGGTATTGCGCAAGTTTTGTTTTATTAAAATATTCGATTCTTATTAAAAGTTTAATTTTTTAAAAGGCCACGCGTCGCGATGACCAGCATTCATTTCACCAAAATATCAAGTTGCTCATTAACTAATTTTTCAATTAGTCATTCATTTAATGAATCCCTGTAGAGATGATACTAAACTAACTATTATATTACTTGTTGATGACTAATTGAAAAATCATCACGCCCTTCAAGAAAAGTATCTTGCTTCCCTCATTCATACTTTACTGCCTCATCACGGTCTTCAAGGAATATACCCTTTAATATGTAACTAAAAAAAGAGT
The DNA here is from genome assembly GCA_003255025.1 of Datisca glomerata. Taxonomy (NCBI): domain Eukaryota; kingdom Viridiplantae; phylum Streptophyta; class Magnoliopsida; order Cucurbitales; family Datiscaceae; genus Datisca; species Datisca glomerata. The sequence continues at coordinate 1,349,338 of QANY01007306.1, forward strand.
CCCTCCAGTTAGGCTCAGTCATTTGAGGTATTCGCGGATGTGGGTCCACACTGTTGACACTCGCCACCAATCGTTCCACAATCGATTTAGGGAGAAATACGTAAAAGCGTGATGGTGCTCCTCATCTCAGTATCAATGACTGAGGCTAAGGTTGCTGGTGTGTTTATGTGACTGTTCTCTGTCCAGGGTATCTGTTCTATGGAGCATTCTTTGAATTCCCCTTTCATTTCTAGAACTCACCTCTGGTCTACCCCGATCCTTATATCCTTAGCTTGGAAGTCTTAGTTGACTTGGTTAAATATTAGATGAGAGTCACTAAACATCTTTAGGTGTTCTGCCCCCAAGTCTTTTGCTAGTCTCACACCCACGACAAAGATTCCTACTTATCTTCGTTGTTCGATGTCCTAAACCCAAAGCGTATCACCTTTTTATGATCATCCCATCCGGTGTCTTGAGTGTCAGTCTTGTTCTGCATCCACATGCATTCACAGAACCATGTACAATGTCCAAACGATGTCCGAGGGTTTTTTAACCTAACATATGTCTGCCATGTCATCTTTCATGGGATCAGTCATCTCATCCTCTTGGGGAATGGGTGCCATCTCTGCCATGAAGTATACGAGTGCATGTGTGATTATTGCGGTACGAGGTTTGAATCTGATGTTAAACTCTCCTAACTCTACAGCACAATTTGTACAAAATGGATCTGAAAGGATGTGAGGTTCTTACCACTATTGTGTGACTTTGGAAGTAGTGTATAAACTTTCTTGCGGATGTCACGAGCCCTAAAGCTAGTTTTTCCATCTATAATTACCTTTTATAGTATCTAAGAGCATCTTGTTGATGTAATACACCGACAATTGATTTCTTCCCTATTCTCTGACCAAGATTAAGTTGATCATGTGTTTTGACACTATGAGGTATAAGTACAATATCTCTCATTCCATGGGCTTCGATAGAAGAGGCGCGGACATGGTATAACTTTTTTAAGTTTGTGAATACTTCCTCGCACTTCTCATCCTATCCGAGGTTCTTATTGTTTCTTGAAAAGTTAAAGAAGGACAGGCACTTATCCGATGAACTTAATATGAATTTATCCAATGCAGCCAACCTGCTTTTCAATTTTAGGACTTCATTCACTGTCGTAAGGAAGACCATCCCCAATATCACACTGATCTGATCAGGGTTTGCTTCAATCCCTTGCCTCGTAATTAGATGTCCGAGGAATTTCTCAAATGAATAAACCCTGCATCCAACAGCTTATGAACCTCCTTAATGATAATCTCATTCCTGTCAGTGGTGAATTCCTCCGCTTTTGTTTGACCGATTTATGGGTTGGGTCTATTTCCAATCTATGTGAAATTACTGTCAGATCAAGTCCTAATCATATCTAAAATACTCCGTGCAAAAATGTCTTCTAGTATTAGGGTTTGATAGGTAGATGAGACCTCTACTATTTCTTCAACGGTGGCATACCTGAGGTTTGACCATGTCCTTGTAACTGTTATTGCTCTCCCTTACACTTAAAGCTGGTGCGCTAATTAACTCTTAACCACTGCCTAATCCCCATGAATTTCCATTATTCCCTCTAGAGTTGGAAACTTGATCTTCTGATCATAGGAAGAGGGAATTACCTTCACTTGCATGTACCCAGGCCTTTCTACAATCACGTTGTAGGTTGTCTCTTTATCCATCACTAAGAACTATATCATGAGATTGATGAGCTTCACCTTCACGGGCAGGAGTACACTTCCAATTGCTCTAGTGATTGAGTCATCGAATCCTACAAGCTCTTGATCACATATTGTCATTTGTGACTCATCTACCATCTTCTTAAGAGCCAAGAGGAAGACTATGTCTGGTGTGCTTCCAGGGTTCACCAAAATCCGTTTGACTTGGCAATTGGCCATTTCCATGGAGATTACCATGGCATCATCATATGAGTAATGTACATCGATCATATCCTCATCCATGAAAGTATGGGGAGAAGGGCATCTCTTATGTGTCCTTTCTTGGCTGAGGTTGTTGCTCATCCATTGAACTTTCCACATGGATTACTTGTGCTACTCGTCTCACTGTATTTCCTAATGGGTTCTGTCCTTGGTCTCGATCCTTGATCGTTTACTGGCATGTTCCTATAGATAGTCTTATAGGAGGACTTTCTTTATTATGGACTAAATCTCACGCTTGAGCTTCTAGCAGTCATCTGTGTTGTGCCCATAATTTTTTTGGTAACCATAATACTGGTGTTGATCTTTCTTTTCCCCATCTTCGCAATCACAATACTAGTAACGGTCATGGGTGGAAGGTTAATCTTTGGGATGACTCACGGTCCTAGTCTATTAGCAACACTGACCCTCTCCCATGATTGTTTCATGTCGTTCCTTCGGCCTGGCCTGCCCCTCCTATCTCTATCCTCTCTTCTAACCTGAGGGGAACTCTCTCGTATGTTTCCTCTTCCTTTATTCTTAGTCATCACCTCGTCTAACATGACGAACTCATTGGCTTTGCTTTCATTTTGACAGCGTCCTAGGTCTTTTTTAGTGCAAGTACTTATACACATAACTGCCTTCCATCAGGCCGTTTCTAAAGCGGCCATGACCATTGCATCATCATATTAGATGATTCTAATCTTTTCCTTATTAAGTTCTGGATATATTCCCTCAGGGACTCATCTCTCATCTGGAGCACGGTGATAGATCGTGTGCCTTCATGATCATCCTCTTACTACTCTTGAACGGTTCTATGAAGAGGGTCACCAAATGAGAAAAGAGTGTGTGGACTGTGGTCATAGGCTCTCGAACCATGTGATAACAGCTCCTTTCTAATTTTGGAATGCGTGCTCCTGACATAAACTGTTTGTAGAGCATAATATGGTCAGTAAGTTTAGAGGTGTCCTCGTACATCTTGAATTTTAGGGTGGTGCAACTTTTTGGTTTTATCATCGACGTGATTTCCACCATAAAAGGTGACTGCGTCATGCCCCTCACTACAATTGTTTAAGCTCTGCTCTTTCCATTATCCTTGGTGTCCAGGCATGTAACTCTCAGATGCAAGTCCTTGATTTGCTCAGCTAGCTCATCCTTCTGTTGATCTATGTCCCGGTTGTACCCTTATTCTTCTACTACCATGAGGTTCGTGAGGCACATTACGATTGTACTCTAAAACCTTTCTAGTCAGGCGATCTGGTGTTGGGCTACAGTTGTGCCTTTCATTTCTGACGTAACTACGAATGGGTCAGTGTTGGAAGAGAATTCCTTTTTCCTCCCAGTTTTTTCTTCATCCTTGCTTCCCCTTTTGATGCCAGTAATCTCATTGGTGAGGCATTCCACCTTTTCCAAAAAGAGGAGGACAGTCGGATTGACCCCGTTGTGAGGCTATTGAATTGTTGTATTCAACACCAGGTTTATTGGAACTGTGTTCTTCCCTCCTGTTGCTTCCACTGGATTTCTGCCAAGGTTTCCAATGGAGACATCTTCACAGTTGTCATTTTTTCTAGGGTTTTCTCTTGTATTCAGCATTGCAGCTGTAAAAAGCTCGAATTTTACTGTTTTTTAGGAAGATCTTCATTTTCCATAGGCGACGTCAAATTATAAACGTTGAAGATCTACGAACAATTGAGATGACACATGTCACACGTTGATGAGCTTATGATATTGTAAAATAGAATAAACGACGATGGATTATTTTGACAATGGTGTGATGCTCGGCCTAATACACGTCAAGGATTAAGTCAGTAAAATATTTTTTAAAGAATGTATTAGAGTCAAAGAGAATGCATACTGTTTAAATGAGGGTCACCATCTATTTTATAATGATTCTGTATTAGACAATTGTCCAGGTTTGATATATCTTCCTCCTTATTCCTATAAAGAAGGAAAATATTTTTGGAGATAATCCCTCAAATCAATGGTTTTTTTATGATCTTATCCCCTTTAACAACCCTGAAATGCCTTATAGGGGTGCTATATAATCGTTCTTTCCTAGTATTACTGATTATCTCATTTTCGTGAGACTGGGTCTAACTATCTTGGGTAGTCGTGGCCGTGGGTATGAGAGGACCTCAATCATTAAGGTCCACTAAAGCGGGACCTCGTCCATCTAGGTGACCTCGACTGTAAAGGCGGTCAAGGGACCTCGACCACCTCAGTGGTCTTGGTCAAAGAAGGGATCTCGGCCATCATGCTGACCTCGGTCGTGGAGAAGGCCTCTACCATCATGGTGGCTTCGGTTAGGGAGGAGATCTCGGCCATCACGGTGGCCTTGGTCCTGGATATGTTTGTCCAGGGTTAAGGACTCTTGATTTGAACTTAATATGAACCCTCCCTTAAAGAAGAAGTATTGGGTTTTGCCTGCAAATCTCATTGAAAGTGGGCTTGAGCTCATATGTTTTTCATCCCCACATAATCTTAATCCTCCTGAGGTTTCTAATTATATAATTTTACTCTAATTTTATCTCAATTTTTCGTGCAAAGAAACTCTAAAAATCCTTGATATATTCTTAAAATGTGCTTTATTCTGTGACAAATAAACTATTGTAAATTGAAGGTTTGATAAACCTTTCTCCACAATAAATGGGCAATTACGGTCATACCTAGACCTATATATTTAAGCTTTTATATTAATTTATTAGGATAACAGAATTAAAGGCATGTCTTACTCTTTTTATCACAATATTAAATTATAGAGAAATTAAGAGTAAAATAACTTAAACCCATAGTTATACTAGTGTGAAAATCGAAATTTAACAATTTGTGCGAACGAAATTGGTCCCAACCAGAGCCACATGGGCATTGGGACTCATATATGGTGCTCTCTTCCCAAACTTAGTCCCACTAAATAATCCAAATATGACACACAAAATAGAGTTTTAGATTATATAAATTTTAGTTAATTGGACAAAGTCACTTAGTGCGTTACAGCCAAACATTTGAGGATGGCTAATTTGATGGGTGGGTGCATATAAATCAAGTTGTTATTTAGCACGCAGCTTTTGAATACATCCATGTATATGTATATATTTATCTTAAAGCAGACATTTTAGTTGATAAGTTTAAATTTGGATTCTTCATAGTTGACATTAACAGAGAAGTTTGATTCATTTAATCATTCAGATCATATCTGAATGAGATGAGTTAAACTCAAAAGTAAAATTAAAATAAAAAATATTCTTATAATTCAAATCTAATTAGACTTGAATCGCCGAATCAGATATAACAATAGTGATTCAGATTAAACTTCCTCTCTCTATCATCGCTGCACAGAGAAACCTCATCCCATAAGTTTCCAGTTATGGGTAGGTCTTAGATTTCTTTCTCCATAGTTACCTTCTAAAGCATCAGCCAATTGACAAAGTTTCTTCTTCATCTCTCTTTTGCTTATTTTCTACGAAAAATGTTGTTTTGTTGATATTTGTACTAGCTCTTTTATATTATTTTTTAATTTTAACTTTAAGGTAAAATATAAGTGTAAGAAAAAAAAGGTAAAACATAGTTCACACCCTTCAAATTTGTTAAAGCTGTCGTTTTATTCTTTATGATTTTAGTTTTATCAACTCCAGTCATTTGTCAATCTGGTTCTTAAAATTTTAATTTTGTCTATCTAGTTTGTATTGGTTGAGCAGCTGCCATGATCTAATGGGCAGTCCATAACCGAGAACTGACTGCCAATGTTCATAGTCTTATCTAATGATGAAGATTTGTATCTAATTTATTTAATTATAGATATCTATTGAATGAGTTTATACATAAGAAATATCATATGACTTTTATAAATTGGACGACCTGTAAATATAGAAAGCCTTATCGATTTTCACCAACACCAATGATGAGAGTTTTTTTTCCCTTTCCTTTAAATCAAGCTATAGTTAACAGAAGAAACATGAAATTGCTATTGCTGGTTTAAACTAAAGAGTGAGAAGAAAGATGCAATAGTTGGACACATTTTGCCGTCTTGATACAAACAAAAAGTGCTTATACAGACATATATATATATATATATATATATATATATNTGTATGTATATGTATATATATATTTATGTATGTATATGTATATATGTATTTATGTATGTATATGTATATATAGATATGTGTGTATATATACATAAATTATATTTGAGATTAAGGATAAGTATACAGATTATTGCAACCCCATGTGATGTATCTAGTTATTAAGAAATTGGTTTACACCACTTGAGTGCTTGTGCATTGAACTTTCTGTAATTGGGTCTAAGTATGTATGGTCTTTACGGGTAAAAAACGTGTCAAATTCTACCACCATTTTGTAATTCTTTTTCTTCCTCTCTACTATGACTACATGTACACGTCATTCAATTCAATCTCATCACAAGAAAAAGAAAACAAGCCAACATGGTTTATAGTATTTTTCTATGGGTAAAGTAGAAGAAAAAAAGTAGGGTTTATACCTCAAAATCTCAACTATAAATATGAGATTTTCATATCTAAGCTTCTCACTTCACTACTTTCTAATTCATTGTCTACTTCTTAATTAAATTCTCTCTCTTTTCACATAAATAAGTTGGTTAAAACGTCCATGGGGTTTGTACTTAAATTATTTGGTCATTTCTTTCTCAGTGTGATTGTGTTGTTGCCTGCACTATGTCTGTCTCAGGACACATTTACTTGCTCCAGAGCAACCTATTATGGCAGCCCTGATTGTTATGGCACTCCAAGTACGTTAATTCCTCTCTAGCATCTCTACATTCTTGTATATTTAGAAGCTATGTTATAGTGTCGTGACGATACTTTTACTATAGCTTTTTTTTACGTTTACGCTTTTCGTTGAACATGTTGATTGCAGTTTTGTTTAAAGGGAGTCATTAATTGTATTGAGTAGGAAAATGAAGGGAACAATTAGGTCAATTGTGTGTTCAGCAATTGTCTTGAGCCACATATGTTTCTAAACTGTTTGATTATACATGTAGAAGTGTTTCTATGGTTATAAAAGTAAAAGAACTTTCTCGCGGATCTATATATGTGTGCGTCTGAAAAACTACTGTGTTCAAAACTGAAAAGCATGTAAATGTATATCACTCACAAACATATTCTTAATGTTATCTCGTCTCACTTACTCGATTTAAAAAAATAGATTGTCCTGAATAACGTTCATTTCTCATTGGGTTAATAAAATGTGTTATAGCTGGAGCTTGTGGGTTTGGTGAATACGGAAGAACTGTTTATGATGGCAACGTGGCTGCTGTTTCCAGGCTTTACAGGAATGGTACAGGCTATGGTGCATGTTACCAGGTATCCACTTTCACTTCTGAGTAAGCATATATTATCGTATATTAACAACTTCTTATTAGCACTTATAACATGAGATCACATATTTATATCATATTTCTAAAATCTTATATTATTTAACATTTCTTGTACATCACATGAGATATTTGTCTTTTAATATAAAATTACCACAATTAACATATTTTAAACAGCACAATTATTTCAATATTAAAGAACTAACAATATTTTATCTTGTAATTTCACAGCAAAACATCACTAACAACGAAAAGTAGCTCAAATAAATAAATAAACAGTTATTAATGTCAAAAAGTTAATATGAATCACTTTGCGTGCTTTTATGCTTAATTTAACTATTAATTATTCAATTAATGGTTCAGGTTAGGTGTAAGATTGCAAATTATTGCAGTGACGATGGGGTTAATTTAGTGGTGACAGACTATGGTGAAGGAGACCGCACTGATTTCATCCTCAGCCCACGAGCTTACGTTAAATTAGCACGTCCAAACACAGCCTTAAAGTTGTTCTCATACGGTGTGATAGACGTAGAATACAAAAGGATTTCTTGTCAATATCCTAACTACAACATTAAGTTCAAGGTTCAAGAGCATAGCAAGTATCCTGACTACTTAGCCATTTTGATCATCTACGTTGATGGCCAAAATGACATCACAGCCGTTGAACTGTGGCAGGTATATATGTTTTTTTTGTCATTTTAGTTTTATATAACATACTCAAAATATCAAAATTATTCTTAAACATTTAGAAATACTTCTGAAAAATAATTTCTACAAATTTTAATTTTTCATAAAATATAAAATAAAATGATTTTTTCTGTGATGGCATGGATTAGAGTCACCAATAGAGGTATGTGTTTCCTAAAATAAACTATTTTAAGATAGATATTAATTTCATGCTTTCATTGTTTTGTTTTTCAACGAAAAATATCTCGTTATGTGTGATGGGGATTAAAATAAAAGAAGGGATTAAAATAAAATTTGAAAAATTTGAAATAGGAGGATTGCAAGGAATGGAGGGGAATGAGAAGAGCATATGGAGCAGTGTGGGACATGGTTAGTCCACCAAGAGGTGACATTAATGTAAGGTTCCAAGTGATTGGCAGTTCAGGAACAACTACATGGGTGCAGGCTTCCAGTTCCATTCCTTCTGATTGGAAGGCAGGAGCTGTTTATGACACTACCATTAAGCTTACTTAGCTTTCTACTGTTTATGCTTTTAACTAAAGAATAGGGAACCTAGTAGTTTACTTAGTTCTTATATTGTTTGTTGTGTTATGCAATTTTAAGTTTCTTATTGTATGGTGGATTCATCATCAGTACTTGTGTACTTTTCTTATTAAAGAACTTGTAGTTGGATTGGTGAAGGATTATTAACTAATAAAGTTCCTCAATTATATCAAGTATTTATTCTAACACAATGTTCAACATATATTATAAGTTGCACAAAAGATTGAAAAGTATGAATCTTAAATTGATCAGCAGCGTTACCAAAGGAGATTGAACGATGTAACATATGTTTCTATACAGGTTCTTATGTCTGCTGCATGTTTCACCTTTTAATTCCTAGATCTTTTGAGGTTTCTTTGAGGCAGCTCCAGTTTAATCAACAGCTTCATTCCCTGGATTTTCTTTCACAAGTAGGGAAGTCTCTAATAGCTGATACTCTTCTTCGAGCAGGAATGTTTTTAATCATAGCACCCACCACACCACTTGTATTAGGAACAGTCATGTGGCTATCAGGTGCTGAGAAGGAATTCAAACTGGTTGATTGAACCATCTCTTCCACCACTTGCACATTTTTTGAAGATGATGTTTCACTCTTGTCCTTTAAATGTTCACTCGCTCTTGCAACATTTGGAAACTGCGTCCCCACTGATTCAACACTCATAGATCCACGCCCCTCCAGCTTATCAAAAGAAGCAGTTGACATTTTAGCCTTTGGTTTAATAACACTTATTCTATTGAACAACTCTGCAGGTTCCATAACGTTTCTGTGCCCATGTAATGAATTTTGTTCATTACCAACACATTCAACGTCTTCTGTCAGCCTCAAGTTGATTTGTGGAGCTATCTGATTGTCAACCGTTAGTTTATATATAGACATTCCCAATTCGGTCTTACAAGCATTTCTATGATGGACATCCACATCCTCTATCACCTGTGTCACATTAGCCTTCACATTCATCTTTAGCTTGTCATCTATCTCAGCGAACTCCAGATCAGAACTCTTGTAATTCAAAATTACAATTTGCTGATTTTCATCCTTACAAAGCAGAGGGGCGGAAAAAAGGAGGGAAGTCTCTGACAGCGGAACTCTTATTTGAGGATGAAACTTTTTAGTCAAATCAAGAACGTGGCCATCAGGTGCTGATAAAAATTTCGAACTACTCTGCTCTATAACTTCCACCAGCCGCAAATCTTTTGATGATGAATTTGTTTCATGTTCGTTCTTTACATCATTAGTCAATCCCACAACTTTTGAAGCTACCAAAGCTTGTGGTAATTTCTTTCTCTCAGATTCAGCATTTACCAAGCCACACTCATCCTTCAATTCAGCATAAGAAAGAAGGGGACTTTCAGCCCTCAATTCAGCATCTTCTACTGCAGTAAGCATGCCTGAACTTTGAGGCCCTAGATGCCCTCCTAATGAATTCTCAAGGTTATCAGTACATGACAAATCTTTTGTTGGTTGTGAATTGATTTTTTGAGCAAAATGTCCACAGCCAGGAGGAAAATCACGAACTGTCGGAATAACTCTACGACGCTTATATTTGGGTTGACACAATTGGAAAGAGCATTCACAATCTCCCATTCGTAGTCTTCCCAACCTCTCCTCAGAATGACTACTATGCACCAACATGGTTGTCCTCAAAGATTTCCAATGCACATTCCAACTCCCTAGACATAGATCACATTAATATCATGCGCAAGATTGTTAGTGTTAGCTCTAATGGTTTTACAAGGATTTATTATTTTCTGGCTAAAAGTTAAGTGCAGATATATCCAAATAACTCCGAATACCCCCTTTTTTTCTCTTTTGACGAAAATAACTCCGAAATCTATCATCTACCAAAATCATAAGCAAAAAAATTAAATTAAATTACAGTTGTAATAGTTGAAAAAGTTCGTCTCACAGATTACTCTTGTTCATGAGTTTTCCTGCTCTAATGACGAAAAATATAATCTAAAATATGTTTTATAAAGACAAAACATCTCATTAAGAAACAGCTTTAAACACGGTTACTAAGAAAATTCATAATTTGTCATCACCAAACGGAATTCGAAGAATCAGAGCGTCTAGATAAATAATAGAAAGGAAAGCAAAATCAACGGTTTAATTCGTCTGCACACATCAAATTATAATCAGTTATGAACGCGAGATCTTTCGACTTGTAGAACGTAGTGGTCGAACAAACGACACTGGGAAGTTTTGAACTAAATCAGAAAAGACGACGATCAAGAAAAAGTAAAAAATCGAACCTGGCGATGAATTTGACGTTGATTATTCAGGCGAATCAACGGATAGACTCTAATGAGATCAAATCAATGAATATTGGGGGGGTTTGGACTTTGGAGCTATTACAGAGACGACGGCGCTGTACGAGTAAGGTAAGGCAGAAGCTAAAAGCTTGGAAGCTGTCCAACCAACCAATAAATAAATAGCAGAAATTCTCAGTTTTTGTCCACCGTGGCTAGTGGGCTCTACGTTTCCTAAACCGAGTGGGACTTATAAACAGACACGTCATCACTACGATTGCAGGATAAAAGTGTCGTCCAGCATGGTACATGCCAAGTGTCATTTTGCTAGTGAAGCTCAATTAATTGACTGTGTAGATGCTCCAAATTTATCATACCTTCCTTAGAGTTCTTCTAAATCTTCATCTTTTATTTTAATTATATTTTCACATTTATGAAAAAAAAATTAAAATATTAGATTTAATAATATGATATTTACATGGGATCGAACCTGTCAATGGGCAGCTACTAACAAACATTAACCAAGGGGGAATTTTTCCAATTTAGAATAGAGTTAGTTGATATTTTTAAAATTTATTTTCGTCTTGCCTCTCATTACTTTAGAATATATTTGTATATTTTTCTTTAAGTAATTTGAAAGTTTTGAACAGTTCAGTTCAGTCTTAATTTCACATAAAAAATAGTGATTGTTTCAATTTCATGTAAATTAATTTTATAAGTGGTTGATTGTTATCATAGAAATATACATTGGTAAGAAAACAAAATACCTAGGAAGAGGATCATGTCGTCGGGGTGCCTTTGTCATTGGACAATCCATCTTATCTGAATCGTCCAATCAAATCTGATAACCATGATAAATTGGACTCAGAATATGAAAAAAACATTCTTTTTTGTTAATTCAACGATGGAAATGAGTTATACAGTCTCCGCCATTGGGTACAAATGATAGAGGTTATGATAAAAAAGACTTCCTAAAGGTTGAATGGTGATTTCTGTAATTGTTGTTAACCTATGACAAAATATACTATTACTAAAGGTTGAATGGTAATTTCAAATATCTAATTGTCGTTAACCTTTGACAAAATACACAGTTATATGAAAGGACTTGGTTCACTTGAATGACACTGCCTATCTACTTTTCTTCCTTCTTTCTCTTCTCTCTTTCTTTTCTTTACATTTTTCCCCTTCTCTGCATAGAGAGAGATTGGGTTGACTTCCATGGTCTATTTTTCCTTTTTTTATCAAAAGAAAAAGTGAAATATGTGAGATCAGTCAAAGTCTCAATATAATCAATTTTTGACAAAATACACAGTTAAGCGAGCTTTGAAAAATACTATTCTCTAACCTGAATTTTTTGAATGACTCTGCTTTCAATTGTCATTAGCTTACCCTACCTACCCAGCCTGGGGCAGGGAGACCCACTTTTCTGTGTAATTTTTAAGTAGAGAAGGTATGTTCGTATAATTAATGCAAGTTAGAAAGAGGTCGGAATAAGTTTTTCCGAAATTTTTTCGTAAGTTCTTTCTTTTCCGTTATAATTTTCAATATTTAAACATGGCCTAAGAAAATTTTGAAGAATCAATTGAAACTCCTAAAACTCCTATATGTTAGTGGCGTGTGTGAGAGGTAGAAGAAGATGTCTAGTCAAGTAGGAAAGCTTGAGAATGTGGAGTTGAAAACCTGGAGCGAAAGATCAGGTGACAACGCCTAAGGTAAACTCGTCAATGGAGGAAGAGCATGAGTGTTGATGGTAGGCCTAAATCTCGATAATGAGAGTTAATGCGTTCTTTACATAGACATTTTGGAGGGCAAGAGCCTCATTAAGGAAATGGTGACACGCAGGCGAGACTAGACTTAAGGTACAAATTAGTCTTACCAATGACTGTGTCCTGGCACAAATCAACTTAAGCGGATTGAATACTAGTGTCATCAGCGCGCATGATAAGTTGTCACATGGCAGTGTAGCCCAATCCCCTCAACTTCTTAAAACCTAGGTATTGAATATAGAGATACTAAAGCCTTTCATCTCGCACAAAATTGACATATCCAGATGATGTATGATAACATTTCAATATTGAGCAAACATATTAGAGTGTCAGTCGTGTCACTAGGCAAGCTGGCAGATGAACCACGTTGGCAAGACATGCTGACACCACTAACCAATTCGCCCCAAGAGCTCCTAGCATTTAAGTCTCCTCTAAGGAGGGAGGGCACACCTAGAGCCTACTAAGATGGCCATGTCAAGGAAAGAGGCCGTCTTTCATATTTGACTAAGTCTCATCATAATCTTTCCAGGCCATTATGGCTCCAAGTCGTTCTCAAGTTTGTGTATGTTTTCATCTGAATCTTGTCACTTAACTTGACGGTGGTGACAGCGGGTGAAAGTCAAGTTGACTATGTATAAACAAGCTTGTTCATCTGTCTACCCCACAAGAACTAAGAAACTATAAATGAAAGCAAAGACATAACCCCAAAAAGGATATATCAAAATATATGCATGAAAATCTGTAAACTGAAATGGTTTACAAGAATCTGAGGAATTATCACTTCTGCAATATAAGCTATATTACAATCTGTTGTTATTACCTATACAAAAAGCCACCACCCATAGTCATCCCTCCTCATTCAAAGTCATATGAAGCCAAAAGCAAAGAAGAGTTTCATCAAATTTCATTTGCAGACATTTTTCATCTACTATGCAAAATAAACGAACCTGGCAGGCAACATCCGCAGAGGGTGCACGATTTTTAATTTACAAAGTCAGAGATGAGATCCAGGTGGGTAAACAGAGCTAGTACAAGTGCATGACTGTTGAGCACCAAAATTAAAAGCTGGGTGAAGAAGCTCTGCTTGAGGGAAGGAGTTGTTAGACCGTACATCGAGCAATAAATCTTGATCAGAACTTTCTTCAACAAAATTTAAAGGATCCATCATTAGGGAGCTTCCATCAGGAGGCAAGGCAAATAAACTTCTTGGACTAAAGCAAGAACCATCATTGTCTATGAGATCTTTGTTTTCGTAGCTAGCCTTCATCATCACCCTTTTGGGACTCTTCATTATAGTCTTCACTTCTGAAAAAATGAAAGACACATCTTAAGAGCAGTTGCAAAGGTATATCGAGATTGTCTGAGCAGAGTGTTATATATGGAGGCTATTTTAGTTATTTCACGTGGAGGTTGAGTCAAGAGGAGACAGGATTCTATATCTCTAACATTAACGGGTAAGAAAACGGCTTTGGTGACAAATCAAGACGGTGTGAAACTAAAAACTAGATAGAACAAAAACGAAAGTGAAGAACAAAAGGAGAGTGGGGGATGTGCAGCCAGCAAGTGTAAATGTTATAGAAAAATGTGATGCATATCTAAACCAAGATATTGCAGATACGTCTCGTATTTTCAATGTCAAATTTGATGCTAAGGTCCCAAAAGAAGCATCTTACTTCATACAATTTCAATTTGTAACATGTGATAGTTGCTAGGGAAAGAGAAGAAGAAAAAACTCCCTAGGCACCAAAAGCCTTCATTGGATAATAAAAACCAACTTGTGGCAAATTTTCACTCTGGCTGACCATCCCCTTTTCAGTGTCTGATTGTAAAATGATCTTGAACAGAACTGAATGAACAATATCTATCATTACATTCTCTGCTAACCTGGAAATATTTTATTTTGATTGTCACGCGGTCTCTTGATGCTCATGATATTACTTGATATTGTGGCATTAGTACCAGAAACAGCAGAACTTCTATTACTTTTCTTACAGTTCTGCAACAAGAAAGTTGTTTTAGTCATAATACAGATGCAAATCTATTCTCCCTTGGTATTCTGCTTCAATAATACATGTTTCCAGATTCAACCTAACCTTAAGTAGATGATAATGTTCCACCCATTTTGATTTCGATGAATTAATTAATGCTAGCCTTTTAAGAGTCTTGCAGTCTTCAGTTTTAATCCCTGAAAAGGAGAGATCAAAGACGCCTTCTGCAAGTAGTTGCTGAAAGGAAGTAAGATTCTCCTTGAATTGAGGGCTGGAAAACATGCTCTTGAGGCTGCATATCACTCAAAGAAATCAAATCCAAGTTGGATAGTATAAGAGGTTGTTAAATCAAGGATTATAATTTCTAAACACCTTTATGCGATTTCGCACAAATTCGGAAGTAAAGATATGCAATATCAGATTCACCTCCTGATCTTTCAATATTTGGGAATTATTTAATTCAAGGTAATATGTTGAGGCGAATCATGCAGAAGAAAGTGCCAAATTATATGACAAAAGGAACTAACCTGTCGGGAATTTTAACAGCATCAACCAAAGGTAGGTATTTCATTATTTGTTCTTGCTCTTCATTTGTCAATTGTCTTATAAACTCCTCATAATTTATTATATCCTACACCCAAGAATCAACAATAATTATGTAAAACATACAGAAAAGGCATTAAGCGCCATGTGGAAAATCTTAATGCACACATGCAAACAGAATTAAGAAAAAAATCAAGAAGTCCTTTGGATCATTATTCCAAGTAAAGATTAAAATATAAGAATAATAATAACCTGATTGTTAATATTTAAGCGAGAACATAGCTTTGGCAAATTCGACTTTGATGATATAATTTCAGAAAAAAGCACATACATGCAACTTACATGTAGATTTATATCACATAGGGATGAGTTATGGTTTCCCAAAATTTGTAATTTTTCAAGGTAAGACTTGTCCCTGCAATTCAAAACAAAAGAAATATCAATCTCACCGAGAGAACCTCTTGTAATAGCTACAAATCAAGGATAGAAGTTTGCCTTGTAACTTAATTTTTTACGGACAATTAAGAGAAGTGGCTATTGGTTGCTATCAGCATACCAAATGGAAAATGCTAAAAAAAAATCAATGGAAATGGAAATTAAACAGCAAAGAGAATCCTGCTTTTCTTTCTAAATCATAATCGAAGCCTATAACTTGTCAATTCTAGAAGTTTTAGAATTTCCCATCTCTATCGATAAAAGAGCACAAGCACAAATTAATGTAGGAATAAACTACCTTTTAATATGTTCTTGTTGAACCTCTTTACCACGATGGTTTGGCTTGCCAGTCTCAGAATTTGCAAGACCAACACCATGATTACTGTTTTGTACATTATGAGTTGTAGACTGTGAATATGCCTCGTTTAGTGAGTATTGTTTGTTATCGACTGAAAGTGAGCTAGCTTCGGATTCTTCTTCACGAGCTATTGAGCTTGGATGCCGAATGAGAACACTTCCATGTCCTATCTCGACAGACACCATAGGTTTTTCACTCTCAAAAAGTAGATCCTCTTCCGAGGATCCAGAGAAATAAGAAGATTGTTGTTCATGTAAGATAGTATATAGATCTTTAGTTAGTTTTTCAAGAGGCGATGGCTTTGGACGACTAAAACATGTCCTCTTCTTAGACGGCACCATAGTATCCCACACAACTGAGTGAGCTGGACCTGAAATAGACCAATTTGACAATGATTACTGTCAAAATTTTGCAAGCTACTCAAAGTCATCAAATCCAGTCAATGAAGAATACAGGTTCAAAAAGCGGATACAGTTATTCGAGAAAAATGACTTATCTAGATAAATCACATCATAAAGACTTGGATTGTGCTAACTAGATAAAAATTTAGAAAAATTGATAAATCGTCCAAAATCCAAATAGTTAGTACAGTTGGATACTTGATGAAGGTCAATACACGCAAGAGAATCATTAAATCCATTTGAATCAGAATAACGCAAGTATCAAATCAATCAGATGAGCCGTTCGCTGATATTAGAAAGCTACAATCTTATATCCCTGAGAAGTGAGAAGTACACACCATAAGGAATTGTGTTCTTCCTCCTCTCTTTTATTTCACTTATTTCCTTACTGCTATTTCCGTTCATACCAAGAGCATTTATGAATTTTCAACAGCAGTAAGATGTCTATTCCGAACTTCCAACACCCCCACCAAAACAAAATATCAAATTCTGCCACTTTCCATTTTCATTGATGACAAATTGGTGTCTTTCCTTTTAAAGAAGGATTATTACATTTTCTTAGTGAGCAATGTCTGAACCATTTCAAATAAGGAAAACTCTTCCTTACTGTAACAGTAAGGATCTCTATCTCTCTCCGCACAGTACCTCACTGTTACAGTAAGGAACAAGGACCCTTTAAATAAACATTTACAGTTGTGTGAGTGTCCAACCTGTAAATTCACTTGCATCCACACTGCCAATTTGTGCACAGCTCTCAGAATTAGATATTGCTGATCCAGAACTCGATCTATTACTAGTATCTTCATCTATTACCTTATGGGAACTGTGACTTTGATAAGAAATGATCCCTCCAATTACCCCACTTTCATAATTCTGCTTCCTTTTGAGTAATTTCACTTCTTTGTTCCTATTTATAGATATGCTCTTCATCCTGGAAACCCTGTGATCTTCATAATCATCAGGATCTGTCCGAGCATGTAAAGGGGTATAGTTCACAAGTGTGCCCTTTGTCCTCCATCGAGATCCACATGCATTGCACAATACTGGCTTATCAGGCGGCCCATTGCGCCAAAGCGGGGTGCCTGCTTGTGGAGAGTTGGAATCATAATTAATCAAAACAACATTGTGAACAAGAAAGAAAGAATGGCAAGGAAAGGTAGCATTTAAAACTATCACACAAAACGAAAAACGGAATAATAAGTTATGTGAAAGTGAATAACTCCACAAGTATGGCATCAAGATGAAAAAACTTTGCATATTTGTACTTCTACTTAGAACATGCATTGTACTATATTAAACATCTTCACTATCAAAAAGGAGGAAAGAAGGATCACTTGTTAAATGGTGTTATAATGTCTTAAATCATTGGATCAGATAAATGAAGAATCAATTATGGCTTCTGTGGTTACAAACATAAGTTTAGGCAGAAACTTAAGTCCGATCAAGAATAAAGATTGTCTCAAGCTCAAAGCAAATCAAGCATAAGAATGGGAAATTAGTGAACAAAGACATTAGTGTGACAAAAGACAAAATCAATTTCAGAAAGGGGGATGGAATAAAACAAAAACAAGAGGCTTACATTCTTCTTGCACTCATTTTAACTAAACAAAAAGAATTATTCGGTTTGTCAGTTGATAGAAAGAAACCGGTTTTTCTGTTTTCCAGCAATCGCTGACTAATAAACCTTGATGGGATAGGCAGAAACAATTGTTCCACTACTTATGCCTCACTAATACTAGGTTAAGAACCCATATAGGCTAATATATATGACAGAGATAGGAACCGAAACGAATAGGAGGCTTCCCAAACGAACCGTAATAAGGTCATTAATTTAGCCATACACACATGATACACAGTTCTCACTTGCAATTATTATCCATGACAACCTCAAGACCAATGGAGTGAAACTGATGAAATTCAGAGTTCAAAATTGACCTGAATTCAACTCCAAATTCAATTTCACACCAGAGACCCATGTTAGAACTTGAAACTGAATCCAAAGAGCAATAACATCAAGAAAGGTAGTAGCACTATCAATTGAGGAAGCTAATAAGCAAAGAAACGTTATTCATGTTTAAGTTCAGCTCAAGACAGCAGTGATATTGGTATTAACAAGGTCAGTCTGAATTCTTATGCAAACAGAATAGCTCAATGACCAAAATATATCCCAAACTTATTTTTCTTGTGCTGGAAATCTGTTTCCTTCTGCAGATAGAAGGAGGAATTATACAGGTCAACTTACAATAGCATTTGCATATGAATTTATTTCAGAATTAATAGGGAATACCAAATAATTTTTTTGTATTTGAAAAACCATAAAAATAAAAGCAAAAATGGAGAAACAAGAACTCACTGGTAACTCCACAGTGATAGCAAGGTCCTTGCTTGACCATATCTTTCTCTCTTGCTTTTTTTTCCTCTCTTCTAATGGGGAAAAGAAATTCGAAAGAAAACTTGACAAGAAAAAAATTACAAACCCGAGAAATTTGTCAAAATTATAATTATTCACTTAAATCCTGTTTTGTCGTATACTACTGGGTATAATAGGCTTCTCTGCAGCAAACCCAGAAAAAGGAGTCTGCAGAAGGAGTAAAAGCCAGAAGACCCAGAAGAATTTTTGTCCTATAATCCCAGAAAAATCATAGAAAACAGCACAAAATCAAGCAGAAATGAATAAATTGAGATGGGCGTATTAGTTGAGACTCAGGGCAATCAAATGGAAAGGAAAAGACTGTTGGAGGAATCTCATAAATGGCTGTGGAAAAAGTAAGGTAAAATGAGAAGGGAGGGTGAGAAAGATTGTGGGTATGTATTTGTGTTTATGTGCTATATTGTTGTTTTGTAAAATGAACTAAAATGCTCTTAGCTTTGTTTTTTGCTATTTATTTTCGGTTTCTTAACGAAAGATTTTAATTTCAATGAGGAAAAACAATGAAAGATTTTAATTTTTTTAATTATGAATTTAAGAACAATATTTTTTTTTTCAAAGCCTATAATGGCAAGTGATGGGTAGAGGAATATTATTGCATATATCCTTTTGACTGTAGACTTTTCTCTACTATGTGATTTGTAAAATTCTCAAAACCCCACAAACTATTTCTTAAAAATATCCCACAAAAATGTTGGAGAAAAAACAGATTATATTTTTCGAATAACCTGTTTAAAAACGAGATTGTAGTTTGAGTCACACTACTCTCAATTTTCTTTAGAATTTGTAACTTTAAAAAATAAGTAATTTTACACGGACTAAATAACTTATTAAATTTTAGATAATCAAGTGGGGTGCCAATCATTCATAATTAATTAATCATTTTAAGAAAAAGTTAAAATCCTTCATCTTAGAATTATTCTTGAAAAAAATAAATAAAAGCTACTTAATTAACAAATATATTATGAGGAGAAAAAAACAAATAGCTCTCCTTATTTCCTCGTCTTTTTTTTCAACATATTTCCTTGCCATGTTTGACTCTTAGCAAAATATAAATAAAGGAAAACGAATAATAATAGGATGATGAAAAGAATAAAGAACAAAAAGCAGTAGTTTATGAAATATATATGTTTAATTTTTAGCTTAGATTATTTTTATCTCATATTAAAATTAAGAATTAAATGACTCCACCTACAAAAATCATGTAAATTTAATAGTAATGTGCAATCGTCTCCTTATTATATAAAGCGGTACAATTAGGAAAAATCTTCCTAGTAATTGTTTTAAGCGAAAATTTATCTGACACATATTGTGCCTAAATGACGCAGATACACTTCTAGTTTGAAAATAATAAATAAGTTCATTCTGTTAAAATTTTATTAGTTTAGGTGTGAAAAGATAACATTATCTATAACCAATCCAATCCAACCATTTTTCTAATACGAAATATAAGTCGATCCGATTTTTTTCCGGTTTAGGTAAATTCTAGTTTAAATGTTAAAAAATATTACTTTTAACGTTTTCATAATTTAGAATAAAATGAGGGATAATTTTAGTCTTACATATTATTTAAATGACATTAGTTTGAAATTTAACGGTTTTGAATTTTTTGTCAGTGAAACCTAACATGGAGTGAGATCTGTGTTATTTTTTTTAAACGAGAGCGATGCCCATGTCATTTAAACAAATTGGGAGAGCGTCAGAAGAATTTTCTCTTATTTTAATCTCATTTAGCACGTAAATTTTAAATAAGTAATTCTGAGTATAACAGTTTTAGATCAAATTTATTTAACTAAATGAGATATCAATTATAAATCAGTTAAGATATAACCACTGTTTAAGGTATTTTTAACTTTTCAATTTTTTTTTAGTTTTGAAATAGTGATAAGTGCATCGGTCAAATAAATTTAGTTTAAAGTTTGGTTAGTAGCATCAAATTACTCATTTTTTGTCAAACTAGTACACTATGACTTCAACCAATACTTCATAGTATCGGTTGGTGTTTACTTCTTGTGGTAACCTATCTCGTCATAATATTACTCCTTTTAAGTTCTTTAGTCATGTAGTACTTATATTATAAGTGGTGTGATATTTCAGTACGTAAATTATTTTATTGTCTTGTACAATTTAAGATTATTGATAGTAATTGGGAGTTCAAAACTCAAAAAAGTGGTCAGTTAATGAAATTCAGTTGATTGATTTTCATGCACTGAAGTATATGAGAACAAAAATAAAATGTTTTTTATAGTTAAAGCAAAAATAAATATAAAATAATAAAAAATAAGTTAAAAATTTATTCATTTAAATAAACATATGAAATCAAAAAGTCTCTTAATTAATTATTAAATAGTAAATCATTAAAGTAATAATTAATATATTAATAACAATAATTAAATATTTTCATTGATTAAGTAAATTAGTTCACTGTATGTACGAGTATACGTATCAGCCAATCAATTTTAATCGCATCGAAATAGCAAATGGTAATATTGAAATATTAAATTCTAGATCAGATAAAATCGTCCATAAAATAATTCACATCTCATGTGATTCTTTATATACTAATTTTTAACATGTGTGTTACTTTACATGTGATTCTCACAATCTTGTTACATGTTTAATTTTTTAATAGTTTGATTGAGTTAATAATATTTACTAATCGATTGCATTGATCGTGAAAGCCTTGGTAATATTCAAGTAATAGTTTAATGAATATTTTAACCTCTTGGTGGTGTAAAACTTCTTTGTTAATATTACTTACTAAGTGGCTGCTTTTATAAAGAAACTCTCCATTTGATCCTCATTTAATTTTGTTTTTATTTTGACTTTGTTTTATCAATGAATACCTATGAAGTCTATCTTGAATTCTTTAAAATATGCACCTCATCTCTTTATCCCTCTCTTGATATTTACATTTATTCAGGTATATAGTGTATGTTTCTTTCTTATTTATACGCATAAATCTTTACTAATGAATCCTGATTTATAATGATAAATCTTGAATTATGAAACATATGAGACATATCGTAAGGGTGAATAAGGAAGTTTAAAATATTAACAAAGACATCATAGTTCTAAAAATGTTTCTCTTATCTTGACACTTTTATATATAAGTCGTAACCACGTGCGTTGCACGTGTGGAATAACATTTTAAGAATATGATTTATATTTATAAATTAAAATTATTAAATATTTAGAATATCATATCAAATACATTTAAATTATAAAATACAACTAATAAATCGAGAAACTTACATAATGATTGTTCAATGAAATTTTATACTTCAACAAATCATATATAATGTAAATTTGAAAATGAAAAATATAACCTTTAAAAAGTGATGATTATGCAATGTTACGTTTCAGAGCTATTTAAACTTCTATTTTCTATCAATAAGTCACTACCTTGATGTTTTTCTAGTCAATCATCTGAAAATCATAGTTTATTAACTATGCGAGCACCAACTATCATTAAGTTTTTTCTTAATCCAAGTCGAAGTTATGAAAAAATGTAAATGCATATAGACTAAAATCATTGTATTGGTTAAGTATGTTGAGATTTCATTTAAAGAATACTTTATATTTGAATTATAGATCTTCATTGTATAAGAGTAAAATCATTTAACATGGTTGTAATTGTATAAGCCGTTATTATTTCAGATAAAATAATACTTTTAGTCGTTATCTTAAAGAAAATGGATAACAGTTGTTTCTCATTATTTAAAATTTTAAAGTTAGGATAACACACCAAACGATCAAAGTCGTGCATGCAGTGATCGTTCACATAAGATAACTACTTTGAGCCATTATCTTTATTTTATTTCATACTAATGTTTCTAATCTTATAAAAAAGTGTCTTAAGGTGTAGTTAGTGTGATTTAAATTTCTAGAAATTAAATCAAGTTGTAAATCTATATTATCTTTATTACTTTGTGTGTGTATTTACACATTGACATAATTAATGGAAAGAAATGCAGGAGTGTGAAAAGTGTAATGAATGTCTTCTAACAAATACAAAACAAACATTCAGGCCATTATTTTTTGTAGGTTATTATGTCAAGTATATTTTTTATCATTTTTTAAATAGAAGAATAATAATTAGATTAATTATTCAAAATATATGTTTTATCTCTTTGTGTATAGTAATTAATAAATTTAATGCGGTAAATTTTAGAAAATGAATATGTAAATTATAGCATATATATATAAAATATATAGATAAATAGCCGATTAAAACCACACCATTATTATTAAGAATGACAATTAAGGATTAATAAGAAAATCACATGAATAAAATAGTAAAAAAATGTTTCTTCATTTCTTACATTTTTATATATTTTTATATATGTTATAGATTATATATATATGGGTCACAATTTATAAATTACAGCTATAAACTATAGATTTTCTGCTTCTTAATTGAGAATTTATCAAAAATCGACTTTATTATAAATAATCATCTACGTGGGATGCCATGATAAATCAGTTGTCTTTTAGAAAGGAGGAAAAAAGATTGAAGTCGCCGCCCGCGTGACCGTCCTTGGTCACAACCCTACTGGTCACCGTTGATTGGGTAAAATTTCCAGTGAGGACCCCACCAAAACGTTGGCCTACCTACATGTTTAAATCTAGATGTGGAGGAAGGTTTGATCAAATGGGCAATACCTATGCTTTTAGAGAAGGATTTGTAACGTTTTCTGAAAAATATAAATTGAATTTGCATACTTTAAAATTTTAAAATTAGAGAAAAACAAAATATGGTTGATGTACATGCTTAAAATTGACCGAGTCAAGAATTAAACTCATAAACACAAAAGTCAAGATCTGGCCGAGACTCTGTGGCCCACTATTGAAAGTTCATAGTTTCTCTTTATAAATATAAGTTGTCTAACTCATTTATAAGATATTCATTTTTTAGGTCTCTAGTCGTACAGTGTCAAAATCATTATTGACTCGGGCATCGGAGTTTAATTGGTCAGGCATCACACTGTGTCAAGTTGATAGTCTTATGTCCATTATTTCTCTATTATTTTTAAGTTCATCATCCAGTTATTGAGCGACGCATGACAATTGCTCTAACAGTAGATTTTTAACATCTACAGTTTGGTGTTGTTCGTAGGGAACACATTCATTTTCCTGTCTTAAACTTTGTCACCGCAGCAATGGTGAACATGAGAAATAGTATTGAGGAAAATTCAAGGCATAACGCGCCAAAATCATCCTCCTCCCCCATCAACTTTGGCTCCATCAGCTAGCTTCGTCAGTCGATGTTATGTCAACCTTGGTTCCTTCAGCCGACACTCCATCAACCTTGGCTCCGCCAACCAACTATCCATTGTTCAATCTCCTCCAACCCAAGATCAACTTTAGTGAAGTTGACCTAATATCAACTCATCCAACCTCACCCTGTTAGTAGCAAAAGGCCAAAGAAGCAGAATAGCTCAAAATAAGGTTGACCAATGCGCTAGTGAATATTGGACTAATAAAGATAAATATAATATGGTTGTCGTTGGGATACTAATAGAGAAGTTGAATGCAATGATGTTGATGTGCCAAAGTCGTGTAACCACTCTATATAACATGACCTTGACATAGTTCAACACTCTAAGGCTAAGCCACATCTTCTCCACTTCCCAGCTCGGTCAAGCCCCTCAAAGTCATGAATCGTGCTAACAATCTACGCCAAACCCTTGACGTACTGAATTCATATAATATGGACCTAATGTGTTAAAATGTTCTTATGGTGTATCCTCAAGAAATTTTCTTGAGCAACTCGTAACCCAACATGACATTGAGGCCAATATTGAAAAAATTCATGAATCATAGACATGTTACTTGTTAGTACCAAAGTCTGTCAAGAAAGTTCAAAAAAAGATTGGAAAACTTGCCGCACTTAATCGATTTATTTCTCGATCATCCGACAAACACCTTCCTTTCTTCAATACCTTGAAAGGAAATGAAACTCTTGGGTGGACAGAAGAGTGCAATAGAGCTTTTTCATACATCAAGTAGTACTTGAATACTCCTTCGCTACTAGCCTAACCTAAAGATGGGAAAACATTATCCCTATAATTTGCAGTATCCTCCACCAAAATGAGCTTTGTCCTCATTCGGGAGGAAGAAAAGGTCCAACAATGTTGACAAGTCTCATCTCGACGCAGAGACTTGATATTCTCATATCGAGAAGTTGGCCTTGGCATTTACTATTACAACTAGGAAGCTCATACCATATTTTCAAAGTAACCCGATAGTAGTTAGAACCAACTATCCTCTTCAGGCAGTCTTTCACAAGCTAAATATGCCAGGTAGATTGATGAAGTGGGCAGTCGAGCTCAAAATTTTTATTATTTCATATAATCCATGAACAACTATCAAGGCTCAGGCTGTCGAAGAATTCATTGTAGAAATCACACTTGCAATCCTCGATACGAAAATGGATATTAAGTCACCGAAGGACCAATGAGGCCAGAACAATGATAGTCAATCTCCTCCACCAACTGCAGATCTTTGAGTATTATACATAGATGGTTTGGCTAACACGAGGAGATACGATGTTGATTTGATATTGAAGATGCCTGAAAGAGAAATTATGGAGTATTCACTAAGGCTTGGTTTCTAAACATCCAACAATGAGGTAGAATATGAAGCTCTGATATTTGAGTTGAACTTATCACAAACTGTGAGGGCAATAAATTTAAAGATTTTTAATGATTCACATTAGTTTGAAATTTACAGTTGTCGAGATGGACGATGCAAAATTTAGAGTTTTTACATTTTGACATATCAAGTTTTTTACCTTTTTAAGGATGTAATAAAACTCAAGTGTCCATACTTATTTTGAAACTGCAATCATTTACCTATGTTTCATGCATCGCTTCGCCTCGATACAAAAGACTTGAAGTTTTCACTTAAGAACGAAAGTCCTCTACTCTTTACCGAGGCAAAATTCATTTGGTTTTCACCAAAGCAAAAGTCAATTGGTTTTACCAATGCAAAAATCCTTTGGTTTTCACCAAAGAAAAAGTCCTTATATTTTCAATAAAGGCTCAGGACCTTTGGTTTTCACCTAGGGAGAAGTCCTTAGTTTTCATTTAGGTCATGTTTAGTTCACGTTATCCTCTTTTATAATCCTCTTATTATAAAAATACTATGTTTGTTTGGAGTAATCCATAAATTAAGCTACAATTTTAATTCGCATGCAATCCTAGTTTGTAATCTTTTGAGGCAATTGTATTGCAGCAAAAAATGAAAGTAATCCTCACTTACTATGTAATTGTAATTCTAAGTTCAAATAAAATTACTTTCATGCCCTCATATGAAATAAAACAAAAGTCACTTATTTCTCTCTCTTTCTCTCTCATTTTATTAATTTAATTAAAATTAACTTTCTCTCTCATTTTATTAATTTAATTAAAATTAACTTTATTAAAGTTTAGTTTAACATTATTAATTTATTTAAAATAGATAAAAGGGATAATTAAAACTAATGTTAAAATTTCACATATTTTTTTTATTATCTCTCTTATTTTATTAATTTAATTAAAATTAACTTTATTGATTTTTATTTTAGTATTATTTATTTATATATATATATATAAATAAAATTAATGTTAAAAGTGCACTGTAAATTTTTTTTATATAATATATAACTAAAAAGACATTTAAATAACTTCTCATTATTACACAAATTTACAACAAAAGTTAACATATACTAAACATAGCAAGCCCTTAAAGCAGTACTCAGGCATATAAATACTCGTGGTCCAACTACCAAATGTGTAAACTTAGTTTGCAATGAGACATAAACATTGTGAGTAGTTCTCAGGAACATAAATTCTCGTGGTTCAAATACCAAGCATTTAAACTTAGTCTGCATTGAAGCAGAGCCCTGAGTGCAGTTATCAGGTAATATCAGTTTTCGTTGACCGGCCATCCAAGCATTTGAACGTGGTCCACAATGAACACAAGTCTTGAGAGTAATTCTTAGGCACACAAGTCCTTGAAACTTGGCTACCAAACATTTAAACTTGGACCAAAATAAGGTACGATCTTGAAAGTAATTCTTAAGCATCTAAGTCTCCACATTTGATCTATCAAGCAATGTCAGCACTTGGCCTAAAGTTGATACACGAAGAGGATGTGGTTTTTCTACCCTTGTACGTAGATGATATTCTACTCATTGGAAATAATGTAGAAAAATTGTATGATGTCAAGTTTTGGCTTGCAAAGCAATTTGACATGAAAGATCTTGAAAAAGTTACATTTGTCTTAGGTATTCAGATCTTTCGAGATTAGAAGAACAAATAATTGACACTTTTCAAGCATCTTATATTGATAAAGTGTTAGATTTCTTAAGCATGCACAACTCCAATAAGGGATTTCTTCCCTTTAGACATGGAGTCAGCCTCTCCAAGGAGTATTCTCTCAAGACTCCTCAAGAAGAAGAAGACATGAGAAGGATACCCTATGCCTTAACCGTAGGAAACCTCATGTAGATGATGCTTTGCACTACACCTGATATTTGCTATGTCATCGGCGTAGTAAGTTGTTTCCAATCTAATCCTGGAATCGAGCATTGGAATACTGCCAAGCATATCTTTAAGTATCTTAGGAGAACAAGAAATTACATGCATGTGTATTCAGGAAGTGACTTGAATATGACGAGGTATACAAATTCTGATTTTCAAGCTGATAAGGACTCCAGGAGGTCCATTTCAAGATCGGTGTTCATCTTGAATGGTGGAGTAGTTGTATGGAGAAGTATCAAACACTCTTGCATTGGTGATTCTACCATGAAAGATGAATATATGGGGTAGCTTGTGAAGCTGCAAAGGAGGCTGTATGGCTTAGGAAGTTCTTGAAGACTCTGGAAGTTGTTCCAGATGCTGACAAGCCCATGACATGACACTTTATTGTGATAACAGTAGGGTTGTAGCGAATTCTAAGGAACCTAGAAGCCATAAGAGATCCAAACACATAGAACGTAAGCATAAACTAATTAGAAAGATTGTTCAACTTGGAGACATTATAATTACGCATATTTAATTCAGACGAACTCTTCTGAAATAGTTCAGAACGATATTCGCAGTCTTAAGATCGACTAGGCAATTGAATATGATCACGACTGTTAGATTGAACCGTTGGATGTCAGTCTTGGGGCATAAGAGTGGAGACTCAAATGATTAACCTAGATATGTTATGAACATGTTAAATAGACCGGTAACAAATTAGTTTAAAGCCCAAAACCATTTACCTAACTCTAAATCTAATTGTTATACCATAAGGGTATTTTCATAATTACCTTAATCCTGAGGTGAATACGAAACTTAACTTGGTTAGTTGCAATCTTTGATATGTCAAACGAGTGAGTTCGAATTGGCGGACAATACCTCATTTATTAGGATTATAATTTAATTAAGTAGGAGTTGCGTGATTCACAAATATGAAAATTCGTGGTTAGATTACGAAAGCAACAATATCAATTATGCTTTATTGATGTGTGTGTGATTAAATTAACTTGGCCATGTATTCAATGAAATGAATCATTGAATAAGACTTGTTAATTGTACGAGATAATTCACTATAATGTATTTCTTATTCATAGTCAATAAAAGAGTTAAGGAAATAATAATAAGAGGGATAAACCGATAATTTTACATTCCACTCTTGTTACTGATATTCACGATGAGTATTATGTTAAAATATTCTGTGGACCGTGAAAATAAATAGAGTTTATTTACACCAACAGAAAATGTAGCGCACACGAATCGAGAGTTGATTCAGCATCGAACCGAGTCGTACGATGTTAGGATTAAATAGGTTGGAAATTTATGGAGATAAATTCACCGGGTATTTGAATCCTAAGCTTTGTTCATATGGGTCCATTCGGTCTCAGACATAGCTTAGAGAACAAGAATAGAAAAATGAACTAAATTGAACCAAAATGTGTTTTGGTGCCAAGCATTTTTTTCTACACCTATATGTGAGGTGATATTACTTAAGTTAGTTAAGTATAATTGTTGTATTGAATTAATTATTTATTATTTTCTAATTATTAGTAAAATAAAATTAATTGATAATTATCATTTATATTGATCAATCGGATTGATGAATTTCGATACAACTTAAACTCTAAGAGATCATGTGATTTTCCCCAATAATAGATAATTAGGAGAATTTTCAGAAATTTTATAATATATGGGTATATTTGTAAATACTAAAAATTACCTGTTGATAAATATCTAATAGTAATTTGATTGCAAAGAGATAATGAGAATAAGATATAGTTGTTGTTATCAACATATAAAAAAATGAAGAGAAAATGTCTTTTCCTCACTACTGTTGCCGCCGAAATTAATCTAAAGAATGAAGATTTGATTTTTCTTCTTCAATCATTTTTAGAGCCCACACTCAAATTTCTACATAAAAATTTTCTGAGATATATTTATGACGGGTAGTTATTGGTGGACTAATTCGTAAATCGTTCGTGGAAGATCAAGTTCGTGATTTTGATCATAAAGCTTGAAGAACACAATGAACGTTCGAGTGAGTTCCACCAGTTCAGAAATTCTCTGATACAGAATAAATGTAAAAAATATTTTCCCTTAATCTATTCATTTTTATATCGTATATGCATGATCAAATTAAAATTGGTTTTAAATTATTTAATATGAATAAATAAGTTAAATTATTTTTTTGATATTTCGCCCACGAACCGTTCGTGGTTCAAATATAATTTTCTTTAATTTATAAAACGGATGGATCCCAGCAGCTTGTATCAAGAGTGATAACTTGATAAATCTAGAGACTCTCTCTATATAGGCCACATTTATAAGGGCCAACAAGTTGTCTTTAGATTTATTTTTTCCTCATAGGAAGCTCAAAAGAAAAAAAATGTTTTTGGACTTAATTTTAGTTAAATGACATGTTAGTGGGTTAAATACCATTTATGACACCTCTCCCCCATGAGTAGTATAAAATGAGGCATTCCCCTCCTCATTTTTCACACCAAATAAGCATTCTAACTCTCTTTTTCTCTCAATTCTTAGTCTCCACATTTTTTTCTAGTTTTTCTGCAAGTTTTCTTGGTTTAATTTTTGGTTAGGTCCCGGTTCAGTTTTTTGTTCGGTCTGGTTCAATTTATTTCCGGTATCGTCGACGGTTTGATTCCTGTCCAAGTCTTATTTTTGCATCGTTACTCTAATTGTAGAATTCTGACAAGTCAATTCGATTAAGGTGGTGAAGTTGGGTGCTTTTCAGCTGCCTCAAACCATTTTATTTTGGGAATGAGACGTCGTTACCAACCTTAATACCACAAGTGAGGTGCCGTAACTGTTTTAAGAAAACTGTGCGAACATGACTCATTTTGATTTCTCATTATATTATTACTCTGTCTGCTTTCTTTAACGTTGGTATTTAGTTTTCATACATTATGTAATTATTGTAACATTATTATCCATAATAATAATATTTACCTGTTGTAATTAATATATTTACATGATCGTTGTATTATTGTTATTTCCATTTAATCTTATAATGTAGTACACCATTTTAACAATCTTAAAACAATTATTTTTCATACAAGTCATTGCGTTATAAGATTAATTTTGGAAATCAATATGATTTTCGAAAATTGTTTAAAAAATTTATTTTTGGAAATTGATTTAGATTTTTTCAAACAAAAAATTATTTTTAATATTCTCCAAAATTTCGAAACTAGAAGTAATTATAGAGAAGTTTTTTCTATAAATTTAAAATTTAAGAGGACTTGTCCCTTTAATTACATGGAAACTGAATACTGTCGAGAGGGCTGATTCTGGACTGGGTCTTAGAACTCCACCAGTTCGTCTTGACGTTATCTACAAAAGTGCTATTTGATTTGTCTTGGTAAATATTTGAAAAATTAGCATATTTTTGTCTTCCAGAAAATAGTATAATTTTCAAAGTGTTGATACACTTCTAGTTTATATTTCAGATAATGATATATGACAACTATGATTATCCGCAACGTCACCGAAATTTACTGTTCTAATGATGTCACCGGTGGCGGTTGGCGGCGGTCGGCGACAGTGGTCAACAGCGGCTGTGGCCGGTCGACGGTGATTGGAAGTGGTAGGAGAGTCCTATCACTGGAGGTAACTATTTTTACATTTGGGGATGTTCCGCAGAAACCCTAATAGAAACTTACCCTATCACTGCAGAATTTGATGATAACCATATCTCTATCTTTCATCCTTTTTAAAATTTGAAATTAATGTAATTTTAAAATTAATTTTTAATTTTATGAAAATAAGAAACTAATAGGTTGATTGGGTTTGACTCAAGTTTGACCAAAACAAATAAAATGTTTATTTGACTAATCGAGAAATTAATAGGTTGATTGGGTTTGACCCAAGTTTGACCAAATCGGATGAAATATTTATTTGACTAAGTCAAAGGCAACTAATTTTAAAGAGAATTATAGAAATTAATTTTAATTAAGAAAAATAGTTTTCCTAATTAAATAGGATCTTGTTCAAAACTTGAACATTATGAAGATGGACATCAGGAGGAGAGGGCAATATTTGGAAAATATGTATTCTTGAAGTCCGTTTTGTATTTTTATTTCTTTATTTCAAGGGTTGTATTTTAGAAATACCCAATAGTTACTCGGTCCATTATTATTATTTTATTGTTAAATAATTGTTTAAATGTTATGTTTGATAACATGTCTATACATTAGTCGATCACATGTCTTACATGAAAATTTCACACAGTTTCATTTGATCATGCATCTCATCAGTAGAAACATTATTAATTAGGACTGTCCTAATATGTTTATATGTATTATTTTAAGAAATCAATTGCATGTAAACTGTTATGTTTTAATTAGTTAAAACTTGGTAATCACACCACACTAAGGGCTATAGTAACCTTTAGGATAACCGACTTTAGTAAAAGAGTTTTATTAAAGTTTGATGAATATAATTAATTAATTAATTTAAGTTCACCTAATTATGACTTAAGCACTTTATAAGGTTATATGAACTTAGACCAATAAGATTAGTATAACTGATTATTAAATATTTATAGGTTTATTATTTTAACCAATGATTAATTTAGAATTAATTAATTAGTCAAAAATAGAAACACGTAATCCTAAAATAGTGAGTGGGAGAAGGTTGGCATGTCAATGTAACCTATGGTCTCCATCATTAGTACAACACAGTGAGGTGCAGTAAGGGTCTCGAGATGTCTTTGTTTTCATCCCCCTAAGAAAGGTTTCGAGCTATACGAGTACCAACGTTGGACTTCTTAAGAAAATAGGAGGAAGTGATGTAATTTAGTTTCGACCGACCCAAGACGACATATTCTAAATGAAGTCATGGAATCTGAAATGATGGGTTACACTCATAAAGTCACAATTAAACTTTCATGTGGATAGTTGTGACTTGACTGAACAAGGGATACTTTATTGTTAAAAGAGAAAATATGAGATATTTTAAGTCTTAATTAATAAGGATGAGAATGTCTCATAGATAGTCTGAGATTAATCTGACTAACCTTAAGTCAGCACATTAATCATTGGGTTGTTTTATCGTGATTAGTAATTGTTAAATTTGTATGTTTATTATGTTGCATTCATGTGTCACGTTTACTTTTTGAATTCTAGACATATCAATTATTTTGAATCTTGTATGTTTTAAATTTAAGTTATCATTATTATGTCTACCATGGGTAACCCTGTTACCACTTTACTCACTCTTGAGAAATTGAATGGTGATACTTTCGTACGTTGAAAATCAAATATGAATTTGATGTTGATTTATGAGAACCATAAGTTCGTTCTTACTAAGGAATATCCTAAGTAGCCCACTGTTGATGCCCCTAAGAATGTTAGGGACATATATGAGGCTTGGATCATATCAAACAACAAGGCAAGTGCTACATGCTTGTGACCATGAATGATATTTTAAGAACTAAGCATGAAAGCATGAAGACTACCTATGTCATTTTAGAATCTCTACAGGCGATGTTTGGGTATCAATCTGATCAAAGTCGTCATGAGGTCACTAGGAGCTATATGATGACTAAGATGAGAAATGATACTTCTGTGCGAGATCATGTTTTGAACATAATCAACATAATGCACGAGGCAGAAGTACATAATCAACATAATGTCACTCACATCATCTTTTTCTGCGTTCACAACTAACTATGTTATGAAGAAGTTGCAATTCAACATGACCCAATTGTTGAATGAACTACAGACTTTTGAGTTACTCAACCTTAGAATGACCAAAGAGGGTGAGGTAAATGTTGTCGAGCAAAAATCTTGTTCCACTGTTGAAAGTAACAAGAGGACGAGGATCAATGGTAAGGGCAAAGGTAAGAACAAGAAAGGGAATAATGCCAAGACATCACCAAAATCTAAGAAGAACAAGTATGACAACAAGCTTAAGGGAAAATGTTTCCACTGTGGGGTTGAAGGTCATTGGAAGAGAAACTTTAACAAGTATCTCTCCGGCTGAAAAAGAAAGGTAAATATGATTTACTTGTACTTGAAGCTCGCTTAGTGGAATATGATTTATCATCCTGGATACTTGATTCAGGAGCCATTAGTCACGTATGTTCTTCTTTGCAAATGTTTGATTCATCAAAGGAGTTGGCTGAAGGCGAGGTTATTTTGAGAGTTGGCAATGGTACACTCGTGTCAGCTAAAGCATTTGGACAATCCATTTACTTTTTGTATATAATTATTTGGTTTTGAATCATGTTTATTATATTCTTAGTTTTTCGAGAAATTTGATTTCTCTTTCATTTTTGCAAGTACAGTTATTTGAAGTTTCTTTTATTAATAAAGAGTTTATTATTTCTAAGAATGGATTTGATATTTGTCATGCAAAAGTTATAAACGGATTATATATGTTTAAACCGACTAAACGCTTATTTAATAATTCTGAATTATTTAAAGTAGCAAAACCTAAAAGTAACAAACGACAAAGAGTTTCTCATGATGACGATAATACATATCTTTAGCATCTTAGGTTGAGACATATTAATCTAGATAGTTTAAATAGGTTAACAAATCATGGTGCTTTGTAGAGGGCAAAATGACAAGAGACATTTCACAGTAAATGGCCAAAAAGCCAAGGAATTACTTGAACTAGTATATAGTGATGTCTGTGGTCCGATCAATGTACAAGCTAGAGGTGGGTATGAGTATTCGTCACTTTTATTGACAATGACTCAAAATATAGTCTTACTTACCTAAGCAAAGAAAGTTTGAAACTTTTGGAAAGTTTAAAGACTTCAAAACTGAAGCTGAAAAATAATTAAGTAAATCATTGAAAATCTTTCGGTCCGATCAAGGCGTTGAATACTTGGATCTAGAATACAAGGATTACTTACAGAAGTATGGAATCTTATCCAAACTCATAACACCTGGAACGCAACAGCAAAATGGTGTTGCACAAAGGAGAAACCGAGCCTTATTAGATATGGTTAGGTCGATGTTAAGCTACTCATCAGCGTCACTTACATTTTGGGGATATGCATTACACACAGCTACATATATTTTGAATGTGGTGCCCTCTAAGTGTGTAAGCATGATGCCTAAAGAGTTATAGAATGGGTTCAAATCTAGTTTGCATCATTTCCATATATGAGGGTGTCCAGCTCACGTTCTTAGACCCAAGATGAGAAAGTTAGACTCAAGGTCTTAAGTATGCATATTCCTAGGCTATACTCCAAAGACAAGAGATAAGTACTTTTATAGTCATAAAGATCAAAAGGTGTTTGTGTCAACAAATGCAACCTTCCTTGAGCATGACTATATACAAAATGATAAACCTTGTAGCAAAGTAGTTCCCGAGAAATTAGCGGCTGATGAGATCAGACGACCTTCAATTTCTACTAATAAATGACAAATGAGAGAAGCCACACAGTTCCTGCAAAGGAAACCTTGGTGCAACGTCATAGTAGAAGGATTTTGAGACAACCAGTTCGTAATGAACTAGAGGCACATGTCCTAGTGTCACACATTGATGAGAACGGTCCATTATATTATGAAGAAGCAACAGATGATCTTGAAAATGAGAAATGACAAGATGCCATAAACCTTGAAATAAAATCTATATATTCAAATTCCATCTCGGAACTTGTAGATCCACCTGAATGTGTCAAGCTCATTGGATATAAATGTATTTTCAATAAGAAAAGAGGTGCATATAGGAAAGTAGAGACTTTCAAAGTCTCTTGTGGCCATGCTTAAATCCATTCACATCATTTTGTCCATAGTCGCTAGTATTGACTATGAGATATGATAAATGGACGTCAAGACAGCTTTTCTGAATGACTCTCTTGAAGAAAGCATCTATATGATATAACCAGAAGGGTCCGTAAAAAAGAGGCAAGATCAGAAAGTGTGCAAGTTGCTTAAATCTATTTATGGATTAAAGTAAGCATCTAGATCTTAGAATCTTACCTTTAATGAGATTATAAAGTCTTATACATGTTTGTCAGGATCGCGATCCGGATCGTACGATCCTACGATCTTACATGGGCCCAACGATCCAGATCGCATACAATAGTTTTATTTTGGTAGGATCTTATCAGGATCGAGATCTGGATCATAGGATCGCATTGGATCGTGATCCTGGATCTCAATTTTGACAACAATCTGATAAAAAAATTCAATGACAATTTCACATGCTTCTTTTTTGGTTTGTACATCGATGGATGAGTTGCCATTTTAGAAATCAATTGAGTTGTTAGCGATTCTATAAAAATTTATGTTCCATTGTTATATTGGTGATGATGTGTTTGAAAACTTTGAGAAAGAAAAAGACATGGAAATACATGAATTCGATGATGGTGATCAAAATCTCAATGGTGGTTTTGGTTCAAGTGATATGAATGATGACTCCATTGGTTGAATAAAATAATGATTCTGAACGTGATAAGAAGATTGATGGTGATGGCATCAATGATGGAAGGACCCATGAAGACATTTATTTTGATGATTAAATATTATTATATTTACTTGTCATGAACATTGTATATTAAACTTCTTCCTTCAAAACTTAAAATCTGAGAACTCTACTTAATATTATGTTGTTTTAGATGACTTGATGTTATTTTTGTATAATAGGTAGATAACTTGATGTTATATAATCATTTCCTTTAATATATTGAAGTATCATTAGCATAGATATATTTTTTATTAATAAATTATTAAGAATTGATAAGATCTTACGATCCACGATCTGATTCTATGATCCTCAATCCTATGCCCTTTCACCGATCCTAGGTAGGATCACGATCCAGAAAACATTGGTCTTATGGCTTCGAGCAAATGTTGATTTGTTTATAAATATAGCAAAGATAAGATAATGATGTTATTAGTTCTTTATGTTGACGATATTCTACTAATTGAGAATGATGTAGAAATTTTGTCAAAGGTAAATAAGTGGTTAGCTGAGAAATTCCAAGTGAAATATTCGGGAGAGGCGAGCTATGTTCTAGACATCCAAATTCTAAGGGATAAAAAGAACAAGCTCTTGCCACTTTCTTAGGCATCTTATATTGATAAGATGGTAGAGAGATTCTCAATTGAGAATTTTAAGAAAAGTTAACTACCGACCAGATATGAAATTGTCCTCTCTAAGGAACAATGTTCTAAGGCACCTCAGGGGGAAGAACATATGAGAAAGGTTCACTATGCTTCAGCACTTGGAAGTCTAATGTATGTCATGTTATGTACGAGATCGGAAATCTGTTATGCAGTGGCAATTGTCAGACGTTAGCAATCAAAACAGGTTTGGATCACTGGATTGCAATAAAGTACATTCTCAAGTATCTTAGGAGAACGAGAAACTATATGTTTGTTTATTCAAGTGGAGATCTGAACCCCACTGGATATATTGATTCTGATTTTCAATCAGATAGAGGTAGTTGAAAGTCGACGTCTAGATCACTATTCACCATAAGTGGATGAGTTATAGTCTGGAGAAGTATTAAACAATCCAGCATTGTAGATTCTACTATGGAAGCCAAATATATAGCGGCTCGTGAAGCTGCAAAAGAAGCAATATGACTTAGAAAGTTCTATATTGATCTGTAAGTAGTTCCAGACATGGACAAGCCAATGATCATGTACTGTTATAATAGTGGGGCGGTAGCGAATTCCAAGGAACTGAGGAGTCACAGGAGGGGCAAACACATAGAGAGGAAGTATCATCTTGTAAGAGAGATCATGCATCGATGGGATGTAACTGTTATAAAGATAGCATCAGAACAGAACTTGGCTGATCCTTTTACAAAGATACTTCCTGCGAATTCATTTGAGGGTCACATGTGTAACATGAGATTAAGAGAGATGTCACATTTACTTTTGGGCAAGTGGGAGATTTTTGGGGGTTATACCCACAAAGCATGTGTATTGACATTTTAATATGAAATTTAACGAGGATTACATTTTTCTTATAATTATTCATTTAAATTATTGTTGAATAATTTATATAAATATCTGAAAATTCCATATTCATTAAAGAGACTATGACCTTGTATTAGTACCAAAAGATTAAGATCATAGATAATAAATAAAATTGTTAGCAACATATTAATGTATGAAATCTTTAATGAATGGTTGCTAGTACGGTTCACTAATCGTTATGAATGCATATGATCTGAATCTGTATCATTAATATATATAGACATCTTAGTGAAAGTACTTTATATAATGAAATTATATATGACTAGATCAATGTGAATTAATATCTTTATCAACGTGCCATTTATCATAAAGATTTAATACACATCAATTCGATGATCATATGTAAATTATCTGAAATCCTGAGTAGTCATGAATTCTTATGCATGTCTACTGGATCTTTTGATTCACTCGTTAAGGTTTGTTTGTAAAATATGCTAGTGACGATTGTTATAGAGATTAAATGATGTGGATGACTAGGAACATGATTTTGTATGAATTGGAATCCAAGTTTTCCTAACAGACCGTGTATTGATTCGTTAAGTGCTAATTCTAGAACTGAATGATTATTGAGCTCAAATTTATAATAAGATTATAAATTGACCATTCACTAGTGGATTAATGATAATGATCAAAAGGTATTTAGAAGGATAAAACGGTAGTTGTTTACCAGCTCTAACTTACGAACAAATAATTGGAGGACAAAACTATATGAAATGATTATATTAGTGGTTACATGAGAATACTCTGTAAATACATTCTATAATCACTAAGAGTTCAATTTCATATTTATAGTGGAGTAATAATGAAATTAATAAATAAGATTATTTAATTAAAGAGTTTAATTAATAATCTAATTTATTAGAGCTTAGGATTATAGGTCCATGGTCTCCAAGCCACATATATACTACGCAATCTTGGGTGTGAATATTTCAGGCATGAGAATAGGACTGACTTGCAAATGAATTTTTATTCTAGGGCAAGTACATAATTATGAGATAATTATATGTGATTAATTAATTTAATTATTTATATATATAAATATAATTTTTGAAAATTAAATATATATAAATAATTATCATAATTTTTCCAATCGAGATAATTAAATTATTATTATATAGTAATTTGAATCAACTAAATATGTTATTTGTGAAATAACAGATAACTTAGTTGATAGTGATAATCAAATATGTTAATTTTAAATTAACTGATATCTTGATATTTTTTGATTAAAATAACTATTTAATTTGCAGTGTGGCATAACACATAGTGCCGTGAGGTACACTGATGGTTTACGCCAACTGTAAGGTTGTGAGACACTGCAGTTGTACACCATTATACAGTGGGTCCCACTATATTTAGATAATTTGAAATTAAATATTAATTTTTAATTATACTTAAATATCTGATACGTCATTATCTATAAAAGATATAAATATTATTCTAATGACCTCAGTTGATGATCAGTTCATCAGTCCATCGATCAGAGAATTGAGTTGTGAATACAATTGCTCAGAGTGATTCTCTACGATTAATAGTTAATCAAATTTTTAAAAGAATAATCATCACGTTCGTTTAGAGAATTGTCTCACAAAAGTCATTCTCAATAAATCTCTAGATCTTATGTGTTGAGTATATCTAGAGACAAAAAATGTCTTCTAATGTTCTACGTGCCCACACGCATCCTAGTGAGTTGAGGATTGACGTGGAAGATCTTGATGTGGATCTCAGAGTCTACTGGTCGTTGGAACAGTTTCGTGGGAAGGAGGATCAATCGGTTTTGCAAGGATGCTTGATTAAGACTATAAGAGGTATATGATTTCTAACATTGTCTATTGTAGATTTAATATATAAATATATAATGAATTCTGACTGATTGAAAAAAAAGTTTTCTATAAAAAGTTTTTATTTGGTTATCATGACGTTGCACAAGTTTTATTTTATTAAAAGATTTGATCTTTATTAAAAGTTTAATTTTTTAAATGGTCACATGCCACACGCCTGCGCCGCGTTTTCTAGCACCTTGCTTATGATGTGCAGGGAGGAGGATCCGACTCATTCTTCTTTGCAGGACGGACCATCCTCATACTTCGTCGCTAGATGAGCCTTTATCATGCTTCACCTGGACAGACCATCCTCATGCTTCTATGCAGGACCGACCTCATGCTTTGCCATCAAATAAGCCATCTTCATGCTCCTCCATCATATGAACCTTCTTTATGCTCCACCGTCAGCCAGAACTTCCTCAAGTTTCATTGCCAAATGGAGAATCTCCATGTTCCTCCCTTAGACAGACCTTCTCATGCTCATTGGCCAGATGAACCATCCTCATGCTATGCCCCGAGGGAGCTTTCTCATGCTTTGCTGCCAAACATACCTTCCACATGATGCGCTACTGAATGAACCATCCTCATACTCCATCGGACGGATCTTCCTCATGCTTCATCGTCGTACAAAACATTCCCATGCTATGTCGCCAGATGGACCATACTCATGCTCCCTGTTGTACAGAACTTCCTCATGCTCAAGTTGTCGGATTAACCGTACTTATGCTCCATCATCGGACAAATAATCCTCATGCTCTGTCGTTATACAAACCTTCCACATGTACCATCATTAGACAGACTATCCCCATGCCCTGACGCTAGTTGGGCCTTCCCATGCTCTGATGCTAGATGGACCCTCATCATACTCTAACGCCTAAGGACCATCCTTATGCCTTATCGTCGGACATACAATCCTCATGTTCTATCATCGAGCGGACCTTCCTCGTCCTCAGTCACCAGAAGGACAGTTCTTATCCTCCAGTATCGAGCTGACCTTCCTCATTTTTTTTGCCAGAAGAACCTTCCTCATACTCTGTCAGTGAACGGACCTTCCTCATGCTCCACCGTGTGATAAACTATCCTCAAACTCCATCGCTGGAAAGACCTTTCACATGCTCCACCACTGGATAAACCTTCCCCAGTTCCCTACCGGAAGGATCCTCCTCATGCTCAGCCGTTGGACAGACCTTCCTCATCCTACACCGTCATAAGGATCTTCCTCATCCTCCTCCGTCAGAAAACCGTCCTCATGCTCCACCACCAAAATGACCATCCTCATGCTCAACTATCGGATGGACCTTCCTCATGTTTCACCCTCGCACAGACCTTCATCATGCTCTACCATCGGACGGACCCTATTCATGCTTCGCCACTAAAATGACCTTCCTCATACTTCACCACAGGATAAATACTCCTCAGGCTCTGTCTTTAGACGGACCATCCTCAAGCTTCACCTTCAGATGAATCATCATTATGCTCCAAGTTTGGACATACTATGAGACCAAATCACATGGTTCATTCCATCCTCTTAAAAGAATTTTCACAGTTTGAGCATTTCAGACCTAAAAAAAATCCAACCAGACAATGGGAGTTGATCAATAGCCAAAGCACCTAAGTTTGTAGATAGCCTTGACTTAGTTAAAAGGCCTTAGAGATGATGATTGGGCACGGTAAGAAGGATCTTCAAGTTAAGTCTCACTGAGTGAGATAAAGGAGTTCCACTCTAGATAGCATGATCTATCAGAGACACGTGTTAGATCAATATTCAAAGTAAGTGCAAATATGATAAGACGAAGAAAGGTAAAACATTCAACCTAGATTACCGCAGCGGGCCCGAAGGTAAAACTAAGTAGAATTCTCATAGAATCATATTTCCAATCACCACAGCCAAAGAAGTATTGTTTTACCAATGTCTATTACTAGTGGGTTGTCCATTGTTTACTGTTGAGAGACCGTTCCCCTAGACTTTCTCTAGTTAGACTACAACAACCGCAGAGGTCAGGTAGTCCAACCTTTACTCCAGTCAAGTTATCGAGTATAACCAAGCATAGTAGGGTTCTCCATAAAGCATGCAATGGTTGAGAATGACCTAGGTTATAAATGGTTGAGTATTTACAAATTTAATGAGTTTAACTATGTTAAAAATTAGAATTTCATCTTAATGTTTAAAGTTAATTAGTCATAGGTCTATAATTACTTTATAATTTAATTCACTTACCAAGCTCAAATTGCATATCAAATTCATCTATCAAAGTTTCTACGTGATAATTATGATCCATCAACTAATCGAAAATATTGTATGTTTGGCACACGTCTTGAGCAAGCCTTATGATTTTCTTTTCAGTCCAACCAAAAGACACCTCCTAATTAAAAGTATATGGGTCATCTTATATGCACATCTCAGACAACGTCCCCAACCAATGTGAGATTTCCAACAACAACGCATTGATAAACACAAGCTTATAACCAGTACCAAAGGCCCAGACAATACTATTTCACTGTTATTCGGCATTTGACTTGACTTTTAATTTGCATTACTTAATACTATGAGACTAAATAATACTCTTGTCAATCGTATTAACCAATATCCGCCTCATCACATGGACTAAAAGGAACTAACTCACACAAATTTAAAAAAAACTTACTTTATTTCTCCTATCTATCTTAACGTGAATCATCACGATACCAATGGCTTCTCCATCCTAGTAGCTTTTCCCTTGAGATAACTGGGAAATCTTCCAGTGTCATCCTATCACCTGTGAGCTTTATTCTTCTCTTCATCTAATTCTTATTGCATTTCTTCTATGTTCCTCCATGAAATCTTGTGTTTCTGCTTCAATTCCTATGTTCATAATGTGAAATCATGCATTTATGGAAATCTAAGACACAAATCTTATGAAATATTGAATTTTTTACTATTTCCCTTCTTGCATTTCTAGCTATTTCTCTTCTTGTTTTTACGAAAATCCTTGCATTTCTTGCTGTTTCACATGCATTTCTAGATATTTATAAAAAAAATCCCCTTTTCGTTAGTAAAAAAGCCACAAGTAGATATTTCCCTTATAGATGATGAAAAATTATATGATTGCAATAGTTATTTTTGGATTGCAAGAAGTTCAGGTGTTTAGAATTTTCCT
Organism: Datisca glomerata; assembly: GCA_003255025.1. Taxonomy (NCBI): domain Eukaryota; kingdom Viridiplantae; phylum Streptophyta; class Magnoliopsida; order Cucurbitales; family Datiscaceae; genus Datisca; species Datisca glomerata. The sequence continues at coordinate 1,391,450 of QANY01007306.1, forward strand.
CCTAATGGCTATAAGACTATATAAATTGAAATGGGTAGTTTCCAAACACCGAGAAAATAGTCAGAAATGCAAGATTTCACAACATTTCCCAAGATTTATTTCTCAAATTTCTGAAAACACAAGATTTCTCCTTTGGTATCAAAGCAGAAACATAATATTCCCCAGGGGAAGAGAGAATAAATGCAAGAAGAAAGAGAAGGGGAGAAGAAGAAAGCTCATTTACGATCTTGTTATTTTTTTTCTTTTGTGTGAGTTAGTCCTGTCGAGTCCACGTGATGATGAGGTGTATTTAATTAATACAGTGAAAGGAGTTGTAAACCTAGAGCTCTATTTGGAATGATATTATCAGCTTTGTGCTTAAGCCCGCGAGGTTTTATTCTTGGCATTATCACAAAATGCATCATACTATTGAGAAGTCCATCATTTGCTCATGAACCATTACATACAACTTCAGCCAGGTGATGTAGGATTGCGCATCTTACCATGTCTTGCCTTATCTCATCTGACCCTATGGCTATGGTGGATTGTGCTCAAGGAATTTTGACTACCATAATTATCTCTCTTGTGAGGGCTCGATGTCCCCGTCGACCACACTTCTGGCTAGGTCATAGCTCGTATACCATTTGTAATGACCCACTGCACTAGGTATGATATTGTATGCTTTGGGGCTAATCCTGCGCGCTTTTGTTTTTGGGATTTACCCTAAAAGGCCGCATACCATTGGGAATTCTATCCCTTACTTATGAATCATTACATACAACTTCACCTAAGTGATGTGGGATATCTTACCTTTTCTTGCCTTACCCCATCTTGCCCTATGGCTCAAACAGTTCAAAGGGGTTTGTAATAGCCAAAATCCTTTGACCCGAATCGCCTAAACCATAAGTCAAGATGGGGTAAGGCAAAACATGATAAGCTACACAATCCCACATCACCTGGGGTGAAGTTGTATGTAATGGTTCATAAGTAAGGGAATGAAGTTCTCAAGTATGGGGCCTTTTAGGGTAAATCTTAAGAACAAAACCATGCAGACTTAGGCACAAAGTGGACAATATCATACCATGTATAGCTTCAAGTCGTTACAAATGCTATCGAGTTATGACCCAACCAAAGGTGTGATCGATAAGGATGTCGAGCTGTCAAAGGGGGATGATATATTATGGTAGCCAAAAATCCCTTAATCCCAATCAGCATGAGCCATAGGGCTAGAAGAGGTAAGGCAAGCCACAGTCAGCTGAACAATACCACATCGCCTAGAGAAAGTTGGATGTACTGGTTCATAAGTAAGGGATTGAGTTCCCAATGATACGAGGCCTTTTAGGGGAAAGCTCAAGAACAAAACTGTGGGGGCTTAGGACCAAAATGGACAATATCATACCTCGGGGTTGTTGCATGAGTGTTTATGATTGGAAATCCCTTGTCGAGTTCATTAGTACTACTATTAAGCTCATGCTTGTTAATGTATTATTGTTGGAAATCCCACATCGAGTGTTTATTATTTCTTTGCCAAAGACTATGAGAAAATAGTAAGCCAAAAGCTACTTTCTATAGAAATTTTTTTACATTTTTTTAGAGACCTCTTTGGCTTAATATCGTCTCATAGCCGTTGGGAGAATAATACTAAACACTCGAGGTTTGGATAGTCCTAAAATAAATATTGAAATCATATAAGTTCTCATCATATAGAAAGGGAAATAGCCAGTTGTGGTAAAAATGGAAAGATTATATTTCTTTAATAGCCAAAAAATGCAAGGGAAATAGCCAGAAACGTAAAATCCATAAATGTAAGAAGGGAACTTGCCGAAAACGCAAGATTCTATAGAGGAATTGAAGTAGACACGCAAGATTTCACAGAGGAAGAAAGAAGAAGCACAAGAAGAAGAAAAGAGGAGGAGAAAGCTCGGCAGTGGCAACGTCACTAAATTATTTCTCGATGGTCTCACGAGAGAAGCTTGTGATCTTGCTAGTGGTCTTGCAATAATTCACGTTGAAGTAGAGAGGAGAAATGCAACTAGGGTTTTTTGTGTGAGTTGGTCTCATTCAGTCTTGTGATGAAGAGGATATTAGTTGATACGGTGATTAAACTACTATTTAGTCTCATCATATTAACTAATATGAACCGACCATCAAACCAAATCCTTAACAATACTAAAACAATATGGCCTGATATTAAATATTGGTGCCCAAACGAGGCAAAATGACCATATGTCCAATTCGTTTGAAAAGTTAAACCTAAATTCAAATGTAACATAGGTGAATTACTACAACTTTCTCAAACTTTGGCCTAATCTTGGAGCCAAAGGATTGTTAAATAGTGTTCTATGTCAAAAAATGGAATAAATTAAATAAATGGTAAATAACGAATCCAAATATGATAAGGGATTCTTCACAACTTTTTACTATTGGGTTGTCCGTTTACAAGGAGTTTAAATCCTTGTATGAAGATCGATGAGCTGGCCGGAGGAAATAGGCATCGTACGAATTCAACGGGTCGCAATGCTTGAGAAAAATAATCGTACACTAAGTCAAAGAATATTCTCTCAATCTTATACCTATTTTTTTTTAAATGATTAAAATCAGATTTTGTATAAGGAATTTTATACTTTTGATTTTTACCTATAAATAGCGACCATATGTAAATTTGAAACTCAAATAATACAATCAATCTTATCTCTCTCAACATTATTTTCTCTGATTTCTCTTTGTACTGTAAAATTTCTTTACAATCCTTTCATATTCTTTTGCAATGAGACGTTATGTTTGATATACATAGCAATGCATAATGTTTTCAAAGATCTATTAAACGTTTGAAAGAAAAAACTACTTTTTGTTGTTGACAAAACAGGTGAAGAAGAATTCCCACTCAATAACTCATCCTCGAGTTGAAATATGGTCACTGAAAAATCTCTTATTTTTTATTTAGAAATGGAGAGAGTTCTGAAAATTTAAAGATCATGACCGCCTTTCATAATATAATTACATGTTCGGCTCTTTGGATTTGAAAAACGAGGACGAATATTCTCTCTTTTTCATAAATCTTATAGATAAATACTAAATAAATTAAAATACTTATTACGAAGAGATTCAATATTAATATTTACTTCAACGGGTACACACAAGAAATAGGCTGCAATATCTATGGTATATTATATACCAATTTGAGTGGAGCCACTCAACGGTTTTCTTTTTAATTTATACCTCTTTTAGCTACCCTAAAATCCTCACTTTATAAAGAATACTAGGCGGTCAGTTTGTGTGTGTTAAAAACCTAGAGATGTGTGAGGCTTGAGAGATCAACTTGTAAATCTCTCATTGTTCATTATAGTGAAAACCTGCAATGACTAATGTGAACATAGCTCTCACATCGAGGGTGAACCGCTATAAATCTCAGTATTCATTTGTTAAGTTTTCTCTTTGATTAGTATCGCTGGCAGAAGATTAATGCATTTAATCTTCAACAACTGGTACCAAAGCCTAGGTTATTACAAAATCAATTTTCTGTCCGTTTTTCAAGGTGAATAAGGTTTTTGTAGTGAGTAGTGATTTCGCAATGAATTGTGAACAATGTTTTCTTAGCGAACAATGTTTTCACTGTGAATAGTGTTTTCATGTTGAATAATATTTTCACTGTGAACAATACTTTTATGATGAATAGTGATTTTCATGATGAATAGTCAGAACAATTCAGAGTAATGGTTAGAGAAGAAGGAGGGTCTATTCATGGAATCGAGAAATTCAATGGTGTGGATTTTTCACTCTGGAGAATGTAGATTGAAGAATATCTCTATGGTAAAAATATGCACCAGCCTCTATTAGGAAAGAAACTGGATACAAGATCAGAAGTAGATTGGGCGCTCCTTGATCGATAGATACTAGAAGTCATATGATTGACATGTCGAAGAACGTGGCTTATAACGTTGCCAAGGAGAAGACCACAACAGGGTTGATGCAAACACTATCTGACACGTGTGAGAAGCTTTCTACAAATATTAAGGTACATCTCATGAAAAAAATATTTAATTTGAAGATGGGAGAAGGCGTTCTAGTGGCAGCACATCTCAACGATTCAATACAATTGTCAATCAATTGTCATCAGTTGAGATTGATTTTGATGATGATTCATGCCTTAATTTTTCTTACCTCTTTACCGAATAGTTGGGATGCCATGTGGGCATCCGTTAATAATTCCATTGGAAGTGCAAAGTTAAAATTAAATTATGTTAAAGATCATATTCTTGCTGAGGAAGTTCACATAATAGATTCAGGTGAGACATTGACATCAAGTTCTACGCTGAATGTTGACAGCAGAAGATGGGGTAATGAGAGCAATTTTAATCGCGGAAAAGGTAGGTCGAAGTAGAGGAACAGAAGAAGTATATCTAGATTTGGAAGAAAGTTTGAGTGCTAGAAATGTGGGAAGCCTGGCCACATAAACAAGAACTGCAAAGCACTGAAAGTGGATGCTGCAAATGTCGTATCTGTTGATAGTCCTATTAACTATTGAGTTTTAGATTCATGAGCTTCTTTTCATACCACTACACAACAAGAAATTCTAGAAAATTATATTGTTGGGAATTATGGAAAGGTTTACTTGGCTAATGAGAAACCTTTAGATATCGTTGGTATGGGTGACGTTCATTCGAGGATGGAAAACGAATCTATATGGAAACTTGAGAGAATAAAACATGTATCAAATTTGTTGTGCAATCTAATCTCAGTGCGGCAGCTTGATGATGAAGGGCATAATGTGACTTTTGGTGGTGGTGCATAGAAAGTTACCAAGAGAGCTATGGTTGTAGCTTGATGACATAAAATTTAAACACATTATATGTCTTACAGTTGCAAGGATATAGTTGCAGTTACTGATGCTAGTGTTAATTAGAGTATGTGGTATTATAGACTTGGGCATATGAGCGAGAATGGAATGAAAATGTTTTTATCAAAGGGAAAGCTACTGGAGTTGAAGACTATTGAGCATAGCTTATGTGAGAGTTGTATTTTTTGAAATAGAAAAGGTTATTTTTTGAAAGAATAGGCAGAGAATTAAAAGCAGAGAAATTAAAGCTGGACGTTGGGGACCTGCTTTTGTTGCATCCTTTGTCAGATTTATTGATGACTCAAGCAAAAATGTATGAGTTTATTTTATGAAAAAAAACTATGATGTTTTTAATACCTTCAAAATGTGGAGAGCCATGATTGAGAATGAGACAACTTATAAGGTATAATGCTTACGGTTTGATAATGAAGGTGAATACATTGATGATGAGGTTTGGAGCGGTAAAGAGGTAAACCTTTATTTTTTGAAAGTGTTTAGTTGTGTTTCTTAGGTTCATGTTGATTCTGCCGATAAAACTAAATTTGATCTCAAATCTAAAAAATATACTTTTATTGGCTATGGTTATACCAACTTTGGTTATTGGTTCTGGGATGACCAAAATTGGAAGATTATCAAGAGCGTGGATGTCATCTTCAATAACAACATCTAACTTCTTAACTTCATGACATGTACTTTCAGTGATTGAGTTGAAAAATGGTGACCAGGAAGATCAAGATAATATAGCTCCAGAAGTGAATCCACACGCCTCTATGATTGAATCGAGGAGATCTTCTAGAGCTATTAAAGTACCATATAGATATTCTCCTTCTTTAGACTATATTTTGTTAACTGGAAATGGTGAACCAGAGAGTTATGAGGAAGCGATGCAGATAGATGAATCAATTAAGTGGGAGCTAGCCATGAGGGAGGAGATGGAATCATTAATGTCCAATCATACATGGCAATTAACAAACTTGCCGAAAGGAAAAAAGACATTGCATAACAATGGGTTTACCTAGTTAAAAAAGAACATCATGACAATAAGAAATATAAAGCAAGGCTTGTTGTAAAGGGATTTCAAGAAAAAGAAGGCATTTACTATACTAGATTTTTTCCCCGGTAATCAAGTTAACCACAATCAGAAATCTGCTTGATTTAGTGGCAAAAGAAGACTTGCACTTAGAGCAGTTAGATGGTAAAACAACTTTTCTTCATTGTGATTCGGAGGAAGAGATTTACATGGAGCAGTCATAGGGTTTTCAAGTACACAGAAAAGAGAAAATGGTGGACAAAGTTAAAAAATGCTTGGTGGTCTAAAACATGCTCCAAGACAGTGGTATAAGAAGTTTGATGTGTTCATGTATGGTAACGGTTTCTTTAGGTGCCAAGCGGATCATTGTTGTCATGTGAAAAAGTTTGATGTGTTCATGTCATGTTGATTGTAAGGAATTGCATAAAGGAGATGATAAACTGAAGAGGAAGTTGTCAAAGGAGTTTGCAATGAAGGATTTGGGGGTAGCAAAACAAATCATCGGGATGAGGATTACTAGAGATAGCATAAATGGTTTCTTGGATTTGTAACAGAAATTAGCGCTCGACAGGTTTAACATAAATGAGCAAGGCCCGTGAACACCCCATTGGCTAGTCATTTCAGACTATCTAAAGAGCACTCACATTCGACAAAGAAAGAATGGGCCTACATGGCCAATGTGCCTTAAGCTTATTCTCTTAGCAGTCTTATGTATGCCATGGAATGTACTAAGCTAGATATAGCACATGCAGTGAGACTAATTAGCAGATACATGAGTAATCCGGGAAAGCAACACTGGGCGGTAAGGAAGTGGATTTTCATGTATTTTAGGGGTACTACAGATTTAGACCTATTTTTCAAGAAGTTATAGTTAAATCTATTGGGTTATGTTGATGCATACATGGTGGGTGATATTGACAAAAGCAATAGTACCACTGGATTCGTTTAGACATTAGGTGGTACAACAATGAGTTGGATCTCAATACTGTAAAAGATAGTTGCCATTTCTACTACTGAGGCAAAGTATGTTGCGTGACATAAGCTAGTAAGGAGATGGTATGGTTGCAATATTTCTTGGAGGAATTGGGTCAGAAGAAAGGGAAGAACATTTTGCATTATGATAGTCAAAGTGTTATTCATCTCACGATGAGTCTAGTGTATCATGCTAGGACAAAGCATATACATATATGATATTAATTCATACGTCTGTTTTGAAAGATGGAGTTTTTGCACTTGAGAAAATTCAAAGCGTCAAAATCCAGCTGATATGTTATCGAAGCTGGTCACGACTAAGAAGCTGAAGTTGTGTGCAACTTCAGTGGGGCTTGTTACTTGAGTGTTGAGGAGTTGTAGCCGTTGTAGAAGGAGGACTATGCTTGGAGTTGTGTGAACTTACTCGATGGTGGAGTAGTCTTCAAGTGGGAGATTGTTAGAGTGTGGTGTTGGAATCTACGGTGATGCACAACGAAAGACGTGGTGGTGTTTAAAAAAATTTATAAAACAATAAACGATCGCATCATCGCAGATCACAAAGATTAAAACTTTTTAGTCCAAAAACACTTTTTCAGATCAGGTCAATTACATATCTATACATTAAAACTAAGACATACAAAGATATGAATTATACCTCTTGTAGTCTATCAAGCGTCCTCGCGAACAACGAACTTCTAATCTCATGAACAACAGACTACGGGATCTACACCAAAATCTTTCAAGCCAATCCTCAAATACACTAAGACTTGTGTGAGCACGTAGAATAAATCAAAGACACTTTTCTGTCTCTAGATGTACTCAACACATAGGATTTAGAGATTTTGGAGAAGGACTATTATTATGAGACAAAAACTCTGAGAGAATTAGGAAAACTCACAGAACTTTTTTATTAACCTTTAATCATACAACTGCACACTAATTATAGTTGTACCACTAAGACTAATAGAATAATATTAATATATGTCTTCTAAGTCAATGCTCGTCAGATTTTTAGAGATTTACAAAAATTAATAAATTAATTACAAATATGTCATTGTAGTGGGACCCACTATAGTTGAGAAACAGTACAGTGCCACATGGCACTGAAATGTGTCGTCAAGTATTACAGTGATCGACATGTGCCAGTCCAATATGCCATGTGATAATTTTTTAAATTTTTTATTTATTTTAATAAGATAAATATCTAGATATCACTTAATTCAAAAATAATTTATCTGATCTCACAATCAATTCTCTTATCTATTAATTAACATATTAGAAAAATCAAATCAAATCATTATCTCATATTGATTTAATATTATTTAATTTCATAAATCAAATACTTTGTCTCACGTATCGGTCAACACAAGATTAATCGATAAAATTATTTAATTATAATTTCTAAAAATTATAATAAATAATTTATCAATTAGTTCTTAATTAATTAATTACATATAATTATCTCATAAGTATATATTTACCCCAGAAATTTAATTTCTATCGTAAGTTAGTCCTTTTCTCATGTCCTGAAATATTCACACCCTAAACTGTGTAATACAGAGATGACTTGGAGCCCATGAACCCATAATTCTAAGCTCCAATAAACTAGATTATTTATTAATTTCATTATTACTCCACTGTAAATATAGAATTAGACTCTTAATAATTACATAATATATTTACAGAGTATTCTCCTATAGTCCATTGATATAATCCTTCATGTAGTTCCCTCCTCCAATTAGTGGTTCGTAAATTATAGTTGGTCAAAATTATCATTTTACTATTCACTTTACATTTTGATCCATAAGTACCATTAATTCACTAGCGGATGGTCAATTTATAATCGTATTATAAATTTGAGCTCAATAATTATTCAGTTTCAGAATTAACACTTAAACGAACTAATATATGATCCGTTACAAAAATTTAGATTCCAAATATTGTCAGATCAGGTTCCCAGTTATCCATGTCATTGAATCTTCAAAACAAAAGTCACGAGCTTGTTTTAGAAACAAACCTTAAAGAATGAATCAAAAAGTCCAGTAGACATGCATAGGAGTTTATGACTATTCAGGATTTAGACTGATCTACATATGATCATCAATTTTGATGTGTATTAAATTTTTATCATAAATGGCAAATTAATAAAGATACTAATCCACATTGGTCATGTCCTATATAATCTAATTATATAAAGTACATTCACTAAGATATCTATCCACATCAATTATCCGGATCTAGATCACATACATTCATAATTCCTAGTGAACTGTACTAGCAACCATTCATTAAAGCTTTAATGTGTTGTTCTATGATCTCAGTCATCTCATACTTATACAAGATCATAGTCTCATTAATGAATATGAAATTTTTAGATATTTTTATATAAGTTATTCAATGATAATTCAGAACAACAATTATAAGAAAAATTTAATTTTATCAATTTCATATTAAAAAAGTCTAAACACATGTTTTGAAGGTACTATACCCAACATGTGGAGCCTACATATTTTTTAAATACTCATGGGTTTTTTTGGTATTTTGTATATCTTTTTGATTGCCCAAATATCCCCACTATATAAAGTATATTAGGAGGTCAGTTTGTGTGTGTTGAAAACCTAGAGAGGTGTGAGACTTGAGAGATCATTTTATAAATTTCACCTTCTACATTGCAATGAAAACTTACAACGGTTAAACTGGATGTAGCTCTCACCGAGGGTGAACCACTATAAATCTGTGTGTTCTTTTGTTAGATTTTTTTCTTTGACTATTATTGCTAGTTGAGGATTAGGTTTAATCCTTAACATAATTGAGCTTATGTTCAATATCCTAAATAGAAAACAAACAAAAATTAACATCCAAAGAGAAATTTGAATTAATATTTACTTGAGCACCTCATGTAACTACTTGACGGGTAAATTTTTTGGTAAAGAAGACAAAATTGTATGTTTATATATATAGTTTGGTATTCTTTCTATTGAAATTATTAGGTGCATTTTGTTTCAAGGATACAAACACTTCTGATAGGAGAAACAAAGCAAATTATTATAAAGCTGACAACGTAAGTATTTCTGAAAGGTCATAGTAACATTTAAGAACCCTTAGGAAGCTTGTATTTACAAACCATTTTCTGTCCTTATTGGTGCCTTCCATTTATGACAACCAATCTCCTTAAGATTTAGAAAGAAATTCATGTCCATATTGTTAATATGACCTAGGGATTTTTAGGCATAGTATTAGTACTTTATTGATAACAATAAAAATACAAACATGTAAAATTCTCTCAAACGACGTTTGAGTCTGTACGCACCTTCTTGCCTATAAGCAATGGTATAAAACAAATATGTCTTTATAGATGGCGCTCACTTCTCAAACGTCTATCTTTAAGATATAACAGTCTCTTATAAAGTAGAATACAATATTACAGTCTGTTGATCCTAGTCAAGTTGACAATTTTGATGGTGACAAATAATATGTGGATAAATATTTTTGTAGTCTCTAAATAAAGTTAAAAGAAGGTTGACCCGTAATCATAAGTGTTTATACAAAAATAATAATGGATAACCGAAATCGTGCCTAGTGAGATACAGGCAACATATTGTAAAGAGCATGAAGTATATCACACGAACTTCAAATGGGTTGAACATAGTTTTCTGAACTCAAAACATTGCAAGGAATCCGGATCTAGACAGAACGCTCTTGAGCCAGAGCGTAGCAGACCAAACCAGCAAAAATCGTATAAAAATATCAAGATCCCATTCATCTCCAATTCAGCATCCAAACCCGCTCAATTTCAGCATGAAGAACCATCTATAATCGATCCACCAATGGTTTGTGCAACTAAGGAATAGAATCTTTAATTGCCAACTAGTTTATCGTTGGGTTCCAACTAGTGGACCAGTTGGCACATTTAATAAATTATTCCTTAAATTTGGAACTGGTGCACCGGTTCTCCAAAAATGGTGAACCAATTTTTACAATAAATTTTGCACTATAAATACCCCTCGACTCTTCATTCGTCAACACACCTCTTGACAGCTCTCCACTCCTCTCTAACGAAGTTTTGTTGAGTTTTATATTTTTGTGAGGCTTGTATATTGAGCGTTGTCTCGAGAATGAATCTAGAGAGAAGCTAGAAAATATTGTGAGTGAAAAATTAAGAGATCTACTTTTTGAGAGAGTGAACAATTTTGTGAAAGATTAAAATCTCGATCGAGCTGTATTGTCAATGTTTTATTTGGCACCATGAACTAATAGAGTTTGTCAAGGTTTGATCTTCACCCGTAAGAGGATCACGAGGGAAAAATCTTCAATGAGTCCTTGAAGGGTGGACGTAGGGATAGTTATCCCGAGCCACAGAAAATATCGCGTGTTGAATTTCTCTTTTCCCTACTCTTTTATTTACGTGCAGTTTAATTTTCCGCTACATCCTTCAAGGGGGATCCTTGAAGTGTGGACGTAGGGATTGGTTATTACGAACCACGTAAAAAGCGTGTTTAATCCCTGTCTTCCCTACTCTTTTATTTACGTGCATTTTAATTTTTGGCTATCTACATTCATGCATGTTATTACTTCGCACTCATAATATTTCACATAGTTACTACTTTATTTAATTATTTCACGAATTTAAGTTTCCATATATTATTGCATATTATTTCTTTTATTCTTAACTCGTAACTAATTTGATTCTTGATCCTTCAATGCTACTTGACTTAGTTTAATTTATTGGGTGGTTATTATATTTAATGTTTGATTTTTTATTATAGCAATTATCTTTTATTTCAAGCAATTTATTTTTGAAATTTAAAATTTGTTCTTTTTTATATTTTCCCTTAATAAAATGGGACATGCCATATCGGTCCTACAACTAGTATCAGAGCTTGGTACACAAATATCTAAGGCTTAATCATCTTGACCAATGACATCACCTTTTAGTTTTCAATAGGCCAATCGACTTTAAAACCTTCATGTTTCGTATGGAATAAATTTCATTTTTTTAATTAGAATGAGAATATATATTCAATCTATTGATTATTATTTTTTTTGTCAAAGATTCAATCTCTTGATTATGATTTGTGGAATGTTGTCGAAAATGGTCCTTACATGCCTAAGTCATGAACTTTGATGAAAAATGATAAAATTAAATTGTCTATAAATGCTCAAGCTATAAATGTCTTATATTGAGCTGTAAGTATCATATTTACATGTGTGAATCTACAAAGACATTTGAGATATATTAGAAATCATATATGAAGGCACAAATGAGGTTAAACACTCTAAGATTGATATTCTCATGCAAGAATATAAAACGTTTAAAATAAGAAAAACTGAAAGCATTTATGATATGTTTGCACGTTTCAATAGTATTGTTAATTCTCTAAAAATATCTTGGTAAAACCTTTATTAATAGTGAATTAGTATTTAATTTCTTAGGCCATTATCAAAGTCATGGGAAGCAAGGTAAGTGCTAATTCAAAAAGTAAAGAATTTTAAGACATTTTCACTTGAAAAACTATGAGATCATTAACTCATGAAATAAAGTACATGGAAGAGAATGTGGTCTATGTAAGAAGTTAAAATACATTGTTCAAAATCACATACAATGAGAGTGAAAGTGAACAAGAAGATGAAGATTTAATCTGCTTCATGAAGAAACTTCAAAAGCTACTAAAAAGAGAGCAGGCACTTCAAAGAAGAAATCCAAAAAAGAGAATTATGATTGAAAATATATATGAAAAGGTACATCTATGCATAATGAAATGCATATGAAATGTTAGTAAGTCCAATTTTCATAATAATCTTGATTTTTGAGCAATCGCGTGAAAGGTTACTATTTTTTGTGTGAATTCATTTTGAAAAAAAAAATTCTTTTTACATTGAAAATGCATATACTGCGAGAGTGGTTTTCTTAAAGGACATGTTCAATCATTTTTTATGATTTCAAAGGTAGAGAAATATAGTTGGTTGTAAGAGAAGGAGAATTCTTAGAACCTTTAAAAATTAAAAATATGATTGCATATGCATTGGGGTGTTTACAGTTAATATTTTGCTTGCAATTAATTGTTTGTCATCATAAGAAATGAGAAGATTGTTGACCATAGTTAAGGTGAGAATTTAGTGATGATAAATAATATGTGAATTAATTTTCTAATCAAGTGCGTAGGCTCTCAATAAAGAAAAGAAGGTTGAAAACACTAGATTACAAATGTTTATGTAAAAATAATAAAGAGTGACCGACATATTATGAAGAGCATGAATTAGAACTTCAAATGGGTTGAATAGAAGCTTTTGGTACTCAAAACATTGCAAGAAATCCATAACCGGATCAAACTACTCCTAGACTAGACTGAACCTTCAAAAATTGTGTAAAACTATCAAGGCCTGGTTCATCTCCAGTTCGGCATCCGAACATGCTCAATTTTGGCGTGAAGAACGGTCTTTGACCGGTCCACATGTGGACTCCTCACCATTGCACTATTTTGTACAGTTAAGGAATATAATCCTTAATTGTCAACGATCCACTAGTGGGCTCCAACCGGTGCACCGATTGACAAATTTAAAGAATTATTCCTTAATTTTGGAACAAGTGCATCGATTCTCTAAAACCATTGAACCATTTTCTACACTAAGTTTTGCACGTATGAATACCCCTCGGCTCCTCATTCTTCAGTACACCTCTTGACATCTCGCCACTCCTCTCCTACGAAGTTCTGTAGAGTTTCATATTTTTTTTAGAGGCAAGTATTTTGAGTGTTGATTTGAAAAATATTCTGAGAGAAGCTAGACAATATTGTGAGTGAAAAATTGAGAGATCTACTCTTTGAGAGAGTGGGTAATTTTATAAGAGATCAATATCTCGACTAAGCTATATTGTCAAAGTTTGATTGGCACCATAAGTCATTGTAAAAGTTTAGTCTTCACCCGCAATAGGATCGTGAGAAAAAAAAATCTCCAATGGGGATCTTTGAAGTATGGACGTGGGGATAGGTTATTCTAAACCACATATAAACGTCGCATGTTGGATATCTATCTTCCCTTGTCTTTTATTTACGTGCACTTTAATTTTCTACTATTTACATTTATGCATGTTATTGCTTCGCACTTTAACATTCCACATAGTTATTAATTTATTTATTTATTCTACACATTTAAGTTTCCACATATTATTTATTTAATTCTTAACTCGTAGCTAATTGAGTTTCACTTTTGATCCTTCAATTGCTATTTGAGTAGCTAATTGAGTTTCACTTTTGATCCTTCAATTGCTATTTGAGTTAGCTTAATTTAATTGTGTGATTACTATATTAATTATTTAATTGTTTATTTATAAAAATTATCTTTTATTTCAAGCAATTTATTTTTCAAGTTTAAAAAGTTTTCTTTTTGATATTTTCCCTTAACCAAAGGGACACCATATACCCCTACACAGTCTTCACTCCCTCATCAAACCTGAACCGATTTGCACCCAAAGAGTTGAAAAGTTGAAGTTTATTTGCATTACAAAAATTGACTGAAAAACGACTCACAAAAATGCTTAAAATAAGGAAGGTGACTATTTAGTACAACCATCGAAGGGCAGTTAAGGACTAAGCTACCAACTTAACTATGTCTGATAATTCCATATCTAACAATCCCTCGTATGAATAGACAACTAAAAATATACAGGCTTAGCATGAGATCTCTAATTGCTAGGCTAGGTTTCCATCACGCTATCCCACTGATAAAGGCCTTAGTATCATTTCCCTCAATGATTTTCTTACTTGCTCTCTAGGTTATACCTTGGTAAGCGAATTTGCAAGATTTTCTTTAGACCTCACCAAGTCAAACAGATATAATTCCTATTGAGAGAAATTGTTTAATTGTATTATATCAACGAAGAATATGGCGTGACCTACTATTATATTCCTTATTATTTGCCTTGGCTATTCAACTTGGCAATGCAATGTATACGTATGGTTGTCACTAGTTTTGGCCATATATACACACCCTCTAGAAAAATTCTTTTCCATTAAGCTTTCTCTACTACTTTATTCATTGAGGTGTGCAAGTTTGTGTAGAGGATTTTCAAGACATTGCACCATCATCAAGTTTGAAAACATGACCACTTGTAGATTTTGTCTCCTCTCAGTCTGATATCTAATTTGCTTTGTTGTAACCTTCTATTATGACCGGATAAGTATTATAATGTAACCCATAGTATAAAGTATGCTTCAAGTACATTAAGACCCTGGCTAAAGAATTCGAATGACCAATCCCAAGGTCACATGTAATCGACTGGTAGAGTAAGAAATGTATGGTCTTGTATAATTGCTTATATAGATGAGGTACAACCAATAATACGTGAGTGCTTCATTGTGAGATACTCTTACCAACATTCTTCTTATGCATGCTCTCTATGTAATGAAATTGTGATAAGATGAGTTCATGATGAGTTCTTGGAATCTTAATACCGAGTATAATGCCACCAATGCTCAAATCTTTCATGTCAAATTTTTAGTCAACATTTTCTTTGTCAACTTGGTAAGAAAGAGTTTGATCTCATTATTAGCATGTCATCCACGTATAAACATACGAATACATATGAATCATACAAACACTTCTCATAGACATACTAATTACACTCATTTTTTTCTAATCAATTGGAAATTATAACAGTACCAAATTTCCCATGCCACTGCATATGAGTTTGTTTAACTTCCTATATGAGCTTAACAATTAAGTTTACATCTTCTTTTTTCAATGTCCTAGCACTACAAACCATTTTGGTTGTTCCATATAAACTTCTTCTAATTCATCATTCAATAATATTTTTTTTATCTATTTGATGTACCTCTCATTTATGCAATGTTGTAATTTTGCTACTAAAATTTGAATTTATGTTATTCTAAAAACTAGTGAATATGTATCAAAGTAATACAAAGCTTTTGTAACATCCAACTACTAGTCCAGTCTTGTACTTATCTATTGAACCATCTGGTTTTAATTTTCTTTTGAAAGCTAATTTTGGACTTATCAGTTTGTTTCCTATTAGAAGAACCACATATTCCCAAGTATAATTACTCATAATGTATTCGATTTCACTATTAACTGCTTCCTTCTAGAAAGGAGTTTCAAGAGTTGCATAGCCTCCAAACTTTTAGGCTCAATTTCAAGCATGTACGTCAAAAGTCTGGACCAAATGCTTTCTAGTTTTTCTCTCTTAGTGTGTGTTGGCTCAATCTTATTATCACTCTTATCACTCAATGAGTCATATTTTCCATTGGTAGATGTTGTCACCATACTAGGCATATGAAAAATGTTACATTAAATTTATCTTCAAAAAAATACAGCATCACATGACTCTCACACTGTTTACATGCAATTCATTATTATCATACTTATGCACAAGGATCGAATTACACAGCTATTATATGTGCAAAACTGATAAAGATACAGGCCATGATCTTTGGCCCTAGTTCTTTTTAGAGTAGGAGCAACCAACTTAGCTAGACACCCCACAGTTTTAAGAACTTGTAAGATTGTAATCTTCCTTTCCATACTTCGTAAGAGTTTTTGTTGATTCTTTTATGGGGTATTCGATTAAGAATATTGATGGCATATCATATAATTTTTATGCATGAGAAACTCACTGAAAAATGATAGTGGGTAAATGAATTGACACATTTTGGTGTTCTTAAAGAGTCAAAAACTATGGAACATATTAATACAAATTTAAAATTTGAGTTATAAGTACTAAATTCGCCAAAATATCGTTTAGGAATTATGAGTGGGAGTCAAAATCAAAATGGACGAGGTTGTTTTTGCAATAGTCTTGAAAAATTGAATGTTTGGCATTGGTGAAAATAACTAGCAAAATACCTAAAATATCGGAAATTACCCATGTTGGATTTTAAAGTTAGAGAAAAAGTTTAGATTCCATGAATTTAAACTTTCCCTCATTTGTGGGTTTGAAATTTGAAAAGGTATCTGGATTCAAGCAATCTTAATAATTCTATTCACGAAAATTGTCTTTGTTGTCCCATCAATGTAATTTGAAAGATTGTACTGGAAGGACTCTTATGAAATAGAAGAATGAAATTAGGAACCCTCAACTTTTTCAATGAAATGTGACATGTTTTTACAAGAAAAAATATTAAGTTACCACGTGCTACAACCTGGTCTACTAAAAATTTCATACTAGACTCGTCTAGCGATCATCAAGTTCAATAGAAAACTTTTAAATCAAATGAGCAACTTAATCTTTTCTCTTGTAAAGAGATTGAATTTCGTAAAAAATATCAAGGGTCCTAAGTTCATTTTTCTCTTCTTTTTTTGGATAAAGATAAATGTATTAACCAAAATATACTTATACACTTACAAGGGGTATATCCTAGGACCAATATGTATTTACAAGCAAGGTCATCTAAACTAAGCCTGGGCAAATCAGAACCAAAAGAATGAGATCAAGATAATGATTTAAGACTTTTATAGTAAAGGCAAACAAGTGAACACCAAAAAGAGTCAACACCCACCTTTTATAACAAATGCCATATAATAAAAGGTCAATAGAAAGTCAACCATTAAGTCTCAATTTTGAAAGGGCTTCCCCTATAAATAGGCATTCCCACCACTAAAAGTAGCACCTGTAAGTTCTAAAAGATATCCAACAGACCAATAAATGAGTTATCCAACTTGATAAACTTAAAGAAACAGAAAGCATAATTAAAGGCCTTTATAAGAAGGCAACAAGTTAACTCACCATGGGAAGTGGGGGGGGGGGGGNGGGGGGGGGGGGTGGTACAAGCACATAATTAAAATAATAGAACATGAAATACAAGCGGGCCATCATAGTCAGGCTAAGAACATAATACAAGCAAAGCACAAAAACAATACTTATAAAAAAAATTTGCGGTCCAGATTCCAAACTTTAGCAATATTCTTGCTCAACTGATCTTCTAAGAACCCCTTTGTTGAGTACGGATTGAGTCTAACAGTTCGGTCAAAAAGCTTGGTAATTACAAACTTGTCACTGATTTGCCCTTAAAAAGTTCTAAAGTTTCTATCTTTTCACATGTAATACAACAAAGGTTATGAAAGCAATCTATAAGATCACTGCTCTCAAAGATTTACCCTTAGCCCAGATCAGTCATCAAGAGATCAGATGTTACCAAGAGGACACCCTACAATCAAAACCACACTTCTTGCACACCAAACTCTAAATATGTCTAGCAAATTCACAATCAAACAGTAGGTGTGACCTGGATTCATGGTGGCATATGCAGAAAACACAGTCTAAATCATACCTATTAAGTAAGTTATTCCATTGTGTAACCCTATCTATAGTGGCCAACTTGTCAAGCAAGGTTAACCAAGAGATAAAGTTGCACCTTAGGACGTGATGCTTGAACCAAATCAATTAGGACCACCTTACAGGCTCCCTGGGGGGAGAGAAGTGTGAGTAAGTGTGGGCTGTTGAGAACTTTCCACTAGAACTAGGTTCCCAAGACCAAGAATCTTGAAGGTGGGGTTTGGGAGGGGGAAGAGTGACACTCTTGATTTCAATCAGTTCTCCTGAGTTGGTTGAAGGCAAGGACCACTGTCCATTGCGACTTTTGACTTAAGAGACCAACTTGTTCTATAGAGAAGCCTCCGACCAAACTTGTCCAGTAGAATGCCTAGTGGGTGCCATTTATCAGCCATCAACTTCACATTCGTACCATCACCAATACTGGTAGAGCATAATGGCAAGAATTTTTTTAAGATTAAGGAGCTTTCTCCAAACCCAGGATGGATTTGAAGAAATAGAAACCAGGAAAATAGAGCTTTTCCTAATGAGGTATAAAAGACACCAGTATTTTCAAAGAGAGTGATTAATAACGGAGATGAGGAACCAAAGGTGCTTTCCTACTGTCACTTCATTGGACAAAATAAGATCTCTGAGACCCAAGCCACCCTTAACTTTCTCACAGCACAGATCAACCTATGCAACCTTAGCTCCAGTGTGCTTGGTTGCATTACCATTCCATAAGAAGTTTCTTAGGAGGTCTTGAACACTTTTAACAACCTTTTTAGGCAGAATGAAGAGCCCTGCCCCAAATTGAAACATGACTAGCAGCACTAAGTTGATTAGTTGGAGCCTACCAGCATAAGAGAGGTACTTAGCATCCCAAGACCTAATTCTAGCTGCAATCTTTTCCACCAAGGAGTTATAGTCAGCCCTACACAGTTTAGTGGTAATAAGAGACATACTAAGGTATCTGACAGGTAGGAGCCCCCTTGGAAATTCAATAATTTCTTGGATTTCTTGAGTTGCATCTTCTTCTACCCTAGAAAGATCATTACTCTCAAAGGTTTACCCTTACCCCAGATCAGTAACCAAGAGATCATATATTGTTAAGAGGAAACCCTATAATCAAAACCACACTTCTTGCACACCAGACTCCAAATATGTCTAACAAATTCACAATCAAACAATAAGTGTGACCTGAATTCAAGGTGGCCTATGCAGAAAACACAGTCTAAATCATTCCTATTAAGTAAGTTATTCCATTGTGCAACCCTATCTATAGTGGCCGACTTGTCAAGAAAGGCTAACCAAAAGATAAAGTTGTACATTGGAACGTGATGCTTGAACCAAATCAATTAGGACCACCTACAGGCTCCCTAGAGGGAGAGAAATGTGAGTAAGTGTGGGCTGCTGAGAACTTTCCACTAGGACCAGGGTCCCAAGTCCAAGAATCTTGGAGGTTGGGTTTGGGAGGGGGAAGAGTGACACTCCTGATTTCAATCAGTTCTCTTGAGTTGGTTGAAGGCCAGGACCACTGTCCATTGTGACTTTTGACTCAAGAGACCAACTTGTTCTATAGAGAAGCCTCTGACCAAACTTGTCCAGTAGAATGCCTAGTGGGTGCCATTTATCAGTCATCCACTTCACATTTGTACCATCACCAATACTGGTAGAGCATAATGGCAAGAATTTTTCTCTAAGATTAAGGAGCTTTCTCTAAAACCCATGATGGATTTGAAGAAATAGAAACCAGGAAAATAGAGCTTTTCCTAATGAGGTATAAAAGACACCAATATTTTCAAAGAGAGTGATTAGTAATAAAGATGAGGAACCAAAGATGGTTTGCTACTGTCACTTCATTGGACAAAATAAGATCTCTGAGACCCAAGCCACCCTTAACTTTCTCACAGCATAGATCAACCTATGCAACCTTAGCTCCAGTATGCTTGGTTGCATTACCATTCCATAAGAAGTTTCTTAGGAGGTCTTGAACACTTTTAACAACCTTTTTAGGCAGAATGAAGAGCCCTGCCCTAAATTGAAACATGGCTAGTAGCACTGAGTTGATTAGTTGGAGCCTACCGGCATAGGAGAGGTACTTAGCATCCCAAGACCTAATTCTAGCTGCAATCATTTCCACCAAGGAGTTATAATTAGCCCTACATAGTTTAGTGGTAATAAGAGACATACCAAGGTATCTGACAAGTAGGAGCCCCCTTGGAAATTCAATAATTTCTTGGATTTCTTGAGTTGCATCTTCTTCTACCCTATAAATGAATAGTTAATTTTTGTGAATGTTTGCTTGGAGACCTGACATGCCTTGGATGACTTCCTAGAACTCCTTAGTAACTTGAGGTGATACCTTATTCCCCTTACAAAACATGAGTAAGTCATTTGCAAAAAACAGATTGACTAATCCTAAACCTTGGCACCTCCAATGGTAATTGAATTGTGTATGTTGAGTAATAAATTTAAGGATACCAGTTAGGACCTCCATGACTATGACAAACAGGTAAGGCGATATGGGGTCCCATTGTCTAATCCTTTTAGCTCCTCTGAAGTAGCCATGAACCCCCCATTAATGTTGATAGAGTAAGTAGGAGATGAAATTCATTCCATTATCCAACCAATAAAAGTATCAGGGAAGTTTAGGCATTGTAGGGCTTTCCCTATGAGAAGCCAATTGACACTATCATATGCTTTCTTAAGGTCAACCTTGAGAGCGCATCTTGGCATATCAAGAGATCTATGGTAGTTTGTGAGAAGTTCCTATGATAGGAAGATCTTGTCAGCAATTTTCCTCCCAGGGATAAAGGCACACTGGATTGAGCTGATTAGATTTGGTAAAAGGGGCTTCATTCTCTCTTAAAGTCTCTTGGTAATACATTTATAAATCATATTATAGCAAGAAATGGGTCTAAAATCCCCAACAGAGGATGGGTTAGGGACTTTAGGGATAAGGGATATGGTTGTAGAGTTAACTTCCTTGAGCAAAGATCCCTTCTGAAAAAATTCCAGCACTGCTTTAGTGACATCACCACCCACAATGTGCCATGCTTTCTTGAAAAACCCAGTTGGAAACCCATCTAGACTAGGGACTTTGTCACTATCCATACTGAAAAAAGCAAGTCTAACTTCCTCTTCTGTAACCTTGGACAAAACTTAGTTTGCTTGGATCTTATGAGCCTTGTGGGAAGGACTCTCTCAAGAATGCCTCAATCAATCTCTGAACTGGGGCTAGGAGATCCCAGAAGCTCTGAGTAGTACTTTACTATGTATTCACGGACTTGTTTTGGATCAGAAATGATGCTGCCATTGTCTGTCAGGTGGGTAGTTCTAGATCTAATCATGTTCTTCTTCATACTTTGGAAGAAGAATTGGGTGTTTTGATCCCTCAGATTCAGCCAATGGACTCTTGATTTCTGTTTGTAAAAGCATTCTTCAGCATGTCTAAGCTCCAAAAAAGTATAACAAGCTTCATGCTCACTCTTTTGGAGCTCCTAATTATTGGGATCAGAAGCTAAAAGTTGTTACACTTGATCCAAATGTGTTCTAGCAATTCATGTTCTTATAGTAATTTCACTACAATGTAATTTATTGAATGTCTTACGGGTTTTTTTAACAGCTCTAAGCTTAGAGAAAACTTGAAACATGGAAGTTCCATTAACTTCAGTGTCTCATGCTTGTTGAATAGTGGGTCAGAACCCTTCCTTATCAAATCAAAAGTTGAAAATTTGAAACTGGTTTTTGGCTTTGCTTGGTTATTACACAACTGAAGAATGATTGGGTTGTGATCCAAGATACTAGGGGTTTCAAAATGGCATGTTGTATTAGGAAAATAGTCTCTCCAATGAGAATTACAAAGTGCTCTATCAAGTTTGCACATTATGAAATTTAGATCGTCTTACTTGTTAGACCAAGTGAATTGGCAACCTGAGTAAGCTAAGTCCTCAACCTTAATGTGGTGTAAGTAATCCTTAAATTCATTCATCCCATCTGTCTAAGCAACATTACCCTCACTTTTCTCACTAGAGCATGTCATAACATTGAAGTCTCCTAAAATAAGCCATGGAGAATTAGCGCAGATTGAGAATTGGCTAGTAAGTGAATTCCAGAGTTGTTGTATACCTAGCTTGGTGTTTACTGCATATATATAAATGATGTAAAGCAAGTAACCTGCTTCTCAATAAAGATAAGCTTACAAAGAATAGATTGGTCAGAAGTATCTAACACTAGCAAGTCAATAATAGATCTATCCCAAGCTACCCAGATTCTACGACCCTTTGAACATTGATAATTGTTAACAATGCCCTAGTTAGGGAACACCCCTTCATAAATAGAATTAAAAATTTAGGTTGGTCTCAATTACAGAATACACAGAAAGATTAAAATCTCTACAAAGTTTTCTAACATCATCTTGTTATAGGGAGCCATAGGCTCCCTAATGTTCCATCTAGCAATATTAAAAGTAAATTAGGAATTTGAGCTCCTAAGGGAGGACAAAATCTTACCACATTTTTTGGCAGGGTGGGGGGTTCCTTTCTTCTTCTTCTTCTTCCTTTTCCCTGAGCTAGAACCTGAGTTTGGAGGTAAAACAGCTAAGGGAACTAAAGAATGAACATGAGTGTGCAAGCTCCCTCATTAGGGAGGGGGTAGAACCTCTCATGCTCTTCTTTGAGGTAAACAGGGTCCAAACTCCCTCATTAGGGAGAAGATGAAGAGATGGAGTAATGTGATTTTGCATGGGAAGCTTGAGGAATGGAAGGGTGAGGTAGTAATGGTAGGGGCAAGGTTGAGTTGTGGGGTGGGGGAAGGGGGGAGACCCTTTGAGGAGAGGGGAAGAGGGATGTTCATGTTTACCTTTTGGCATAAAATCACAATCATGGCTAAATACCCTACATTTGTTGCATTTCTTAGGCATTCCTTCATACTCATCAGTCACTGCAATTGGGATCCATCATTCCACTCCTAAGTCAATATCAAAGTTCTTGATTAACTTGGTATCTATGCCAATCTCTACACAAACCTGAGCATAACCTTTAGCAATACCCTTAGCAGTTAGAGAGTCAGAATAGAGAGGGACTCCAACTTCACTTCATATATTACTCAAAGCTTCAGAATTCAAAAGTTCAACAGGGAGATGCCAGAATTTGACCCAAATAGGAAATTTGGTCACTTTATATTTGATAAAGTTAGTGTTAGGCTCCCAAGGTTTTGGAATTAATGGCTTACCGGGGAGATGCCATGGTCCATCAGCAAGGAGGGCATCTCTTTCTTCAATAGAACCAAATTTGAAGTAGAACATTCCCCTTGAGACAGACACATCCAAAAGACCTATGTGCTTCCAAATCTGTGTAGCTATCTTTTGACCAAATGCAATGGAGCTGTCTTGCCCACTAAGAAGCTAACAAGGCAACATTCCCATTTAGAGAAGCTCTCATGGGCCACATGGCCAGGTAACATGACTGTCATACCCACAGAACCAATAATTGTAGTATTTTCAAAACGCAACTTCAACCTCTATTTGTTGTTCTTTCTGAGTTTATCCGCCCAAGTTCCACTTCTCTAAAGATTCTTAAGGGAGGTTGGACAAAAATTCTCGTACACTTTATTTCTCTCCAAAGGTCGGGAGGAAGGAACTTCTTCCTTGCTGCAAAGACCCTGTGTAATGGCAACAGGGTTGACTTTTGGGAAGTATTCACAATTCCTTCGAACACCCTGAGTAAAGGCATACAACTCAAGTTCCTCCACACTTCATCATATTCAGGGAAATTAGAAGGATCTGGTCTTCGAGCATTTGGAGAAGGTAAATGTGACGTCGCATGTGCGAAAGGGATAAGTTGGAGTTATCCTTGTGTTCATTTTGGGCAGGCAATCCCTGGCTGATTTGTACATCGAGAGAGGCAAGAGGAATAAGGTCTAATCCCTCATTAATGGGGCCATTAATATGGTTGAAAAAGCTAGGGGAAACGGCTAAAAACTTCCCTTTATCATTAATGAAGCCCTACATGTTCGTACGTGGGGAGGTCACGTCATTTTCATGCGCGGGAAATAGCTTAGGATTTTTTAAAGTAGCTTCTGAGGTGGCACCCTTTAACTGGTCCACGCTGGATAAGTGGGAACACAGGATATTAGGACAGGTTGTCTGCACTGTATCACTCCGTTGAGCTTCGCCCTTAGCTAACGAACCCTGGGAAGATTTGGGAAGTTTCTCCGTCATTTTCTCTCTCGTGGGAGCCACTAGTTTAATAGTTTGTCTATGCTTGTGCATTAAAGCACCATTAATGACATTTATTCATGAGAGGACCCACCTAGTAAATGTTTTGACATAGGCAACACCACCGTGTTGTCCTCACTCGATGAGTCATTTGAAGGATTGGCCCTATTAACTGCATTCTTTGATTTTGTCTCTTCTAAACCTCGTACCTGGATTAAATGCTCTGCAACTTTGTAGGCACCCACCTTCTTCTCGTTGAGATAGGAGCTTTGGGAAGGACTTTTACTAACCAAACTCGTGGTTGAAGTTGTCTTCTTTGCTTCCAACTTAGTTTCTGTAGGATTGGAACCCTCAAAATAAGTTTCATTGACCATGGTGGTCGGAGGATACTCCCTCCCGGAGGAGGAGCAATCGTACAAGGATTTTAGAGAGAAGGGAGAGCTTCTCTCTCTAAAAGAACGTGAATGTCTTTTTCATTTTTCTCTTCTCACATGTCTCTTTTTAAAATTTTCTCATATACTTTTAAGTCCAAGGATAATACGAGAGTGTTGTAAACATCTATTAACTATTATAACAAACTCATGTGTTAATACTATTAAACAATGTAATTCCAGAAATTAATTATTGTACCTTATACAAAGCGTCACTGCAAAAACTTAAGGGATCATGAATTCAATTCACTTATCCCTAGCCAAATTGGTACAAAAGGCCTGAAATATAACACTGTATATGAAAATGAGATGGGTTTGCACAATAGTTTGGTCCTTCACTTCTTACATTGATGGTGTGCGGTAGTTGGTTTGAATCATAGTATCAATCAAAGAATTTGTGACGTTTGATAAAAATAAAAGGCTAAATTACACTAAACTCCCTTACCTTTGGAGGTAGTTACATTTAGTCCCTAAACTTTTATTTTTTAAGAACATACAATCCGAAATTAATCTTCTATAACAATCATTAACAAAAGCAACCATGTGACACGCACATATTTGTGAGATAATTAGCTTGAAAATACCATAACTTTGTCATTTTTTGGTATATTCACTACTTGTCCATCTATGGTCTTTATCAATCTCTCTCTTCATAGTTAATTCTTTAATGTTTTTCAAAAACGAAATTGTGAAACAGTGAAAACCCTAAATGACCTAATATTTATGAATAATACTAATTAGTGTTATCATGTCTTCTAATACAGACGGGCAAACATAACCTATATGGTCTAATATCTATGAACAATATCTCTCATGCTCAAATGAATGCTCCTGGATCAGGAACATCATGATGGCATAGAGCTCATCACGACAACCATGTGGTGAGAGGCAGTAAATTTATAACACTACTATACATATATATTACCCTAACTACTTTTTGAAATTTTGTACATTATCTTTAAACACAATATAAACATAAAAAAATATATGAGGATTTTTTCAACAATTTTGTTTAAATGATCATCTTCAAAGATTTTCTCTCGTAACTATTACTATCTAAAATATGAAAGATAAATGATGAATAAATGATAAGTCTCAAATTAATTCATTATTGTTTGTAGCATAGAAGTTGACAAGACTATCTTAAAAATACATAATGACCTAATATTGGCTTTGCGTGGATAAATTGATTATACATAGATATAGACACTCAATAGTTGTATATATGCTGCATTTTATCTATATATAATAATAATTAGATGTCGCTTGATGTAAGAATTATTTTATGAACCTTTTTATCAGAGTACAATTATGTTATTCCAATACTACCCTTCTTTCTTTTAATTTGTCAAGATACAATTGGTTGATATATATATATATATATACACACACAATATACTTAATTACATTAGATAAAAAAAATAATTAATTACATTGAATAGAGTCTGTTCGTTTTTACCATTCAACTTTAAGATTCTTCAAATAGGATTGATGGTGATAAAAAGTTACATCTTTATGTAAACGTGGAAGACAAAAGGCTTATTTCTTTATTATCAATCAATAAATAGACAATGGAGAAATACACTATAAATTTTGAGTTTGTTTGCGGAAGTTTTTTTATTTTGTTGAGTGAGTTTTTCAATATCATTTTCTATTTTTATTTGTTAATTTACATTTTTTTCATAGAGTTTTTAATGTCCGATTCTTTGTTTTATATTATCTTGATTTTGTTTAATAATTCTTATGTACTTTATTTACGTCTCTCTATATTTGGTTTATTGTTCAAACAAATTCTCTTTTTCTTTCTCAGACCAATGGTTCTCGTTGTTGTCTACAATTCCAACGTTTGCTTCTCAACTTTGATCTTATAGTTTAGCATACTTCTATTTTAGGGCCCAATCAGTTGGTTATAAAAATCATTATATTAATCTTTAGTGCTCTATTTTTAAATCTTATTTCCTATTTACTTTTACTAATCTCTTTACATTTGATTTTTGGCAACTAATAATATTATCAACTTCTATTTATTATCGATTTCTGATGGATATTTTTGAATACATGTTTAAGAGTTAATATCATGCTCCAATTTTACTATCATGCATGCATATAATTTTACACAAAATCTTTACTTTGTGTGAAGCTTTTAATAGTCTTTTATATAAAAAAAAAGTTGTGTTTAAGAGTTAATGTTAAAATTAATATAATTAATGTAATTTAATTTTATGGTCTCTTCATATGTTTTCAAAACGAAAAGAAAAAAGCTCTTTGTATGCAAAAGACCTATTCATTCCCTATGTATATGATTTTGCATTAATTTGCGCATGCTGTAACTTTTTACTAACAAAATTTGTAATTTTGGCTTAAATAATTTATGTATAATAATATCTATCTATATCTAAATCTTTTCTTACTATTGTAAATATGACCTAAAGGGGAGAATTGATTCTCTTTTTTACCCTTTAAAGTTTACAAATATATAGAAAATTATGTAACATTCTTAAAGATTGATTTCAAGATCATTTATACAACAAATAGTTAATTTTCAGTGCATAATAATTTTATTTGTTAGTATTTTATAAATTAAAATATTATGTAGTATTTATGTTATCAGAAACATAAAAACTTCATATAAATAAATTTATAGAAAGACATTAATATTTTCAAAAATGAAAATTTTTCTCTTAATATAGTATAATCATTTATTAAGAATACGACAAATTGACAAAATAGAATCATTTTCTATATCATTCAAAGAGCACTACAATTGTAGTATTATAAATAAGTTATTATTATTACTATTTTACTTTTAGTTTAGATTTAGAATAAATTTTAAGGATGAAGTATTTATTTTAACGTTAATGCTAATTATAAATCACGTACATTTTAAATTGATTGAACACATGTGAAACACATATTTTTTAACTAGTGTATTAAAAGAAAGTATAATAGTACACAATAGTACATCTATTTAGATTAGTTTCTATTTCAATTATAATAATTTTTTGATAAATAATTTTCTACCCGCTATATGATACTGATGTTTTTAGTTGGTAATAGTTACACAACCGCACGTGCAAACACATAAGCATTTTCTAGTTTCCTTAAAATTGATGCGTAAAAGAAAGCATAAAAGTCGTCTCTATTGGGGCAGCTCAAAGGACCTATTCTCCGGCCTAACCAATGACCATATTTTAACCTCTTGTGAGCATTCAAATTACATAATTACCCCACATCAATATTTCCTTTTAATTTCTGTAAGTAAATAGAAAAAGTCTATTTTAACTGGTAAGGGTTACCAAGAAGTTGTCATGATAATTTGTTCTATTTTTTTATTTGGAGAATAATATATAACCTCAACGCTTTTGATCTATACTTTTCCACACATAAACGTGAATGGTTGGGTCGGTCTCCTTTAATGGTCAAAATATGGTAACATTTGTATTATTTAATGAGTAAAATGTTATTTTCTATCGTTTCAGATGAGTTTTATACCTATAACCATTTACTTTTTCTACTATAATTATTTAAAAATAATGATGGTAAATATGTCTTTTTTTAAAACATCCTAAAAAATAACCTAGATATAAAAAACACCAAAAATAGATTGAGAAATAATTTTTTTTTACAATTATAGCCATTTTTAAAGTGGGGTGCATTTTTTTAAGTATTACGTGCACAAGTTTTGAATTTTACACAATTTGAAATTTGCGCCGATTTTGAATGTATGTGTGATTTTGAACGCTCATAAAATAATGAGTCAGTCTGGATTTTTCTTCATTGCACTTTATCTTAAGCAGGCTTCAGATAGCCTTCAAATGGCTTATACCAGGGACAAACGTTCTCATGATTGACTACTAACCCCGATCCCTCACTAGGCCAGGATAGACTAGGATCAAACCATCATTTTTCCATGGAAGGATGTATAAGAAGAAGATAAACCCCTATTAAGTGCTTTCTCCACAATAATGAAAAGTCTAGGGTTCCAAACCTTGACGAAGTCCTTTTGAGCTTATAAAGAAACCATAAGATGATCCATTGACCAATACATAAAATTTTTTCTTTTTCAAATCACTTTTTATGAGTAAAATGAAAGTGTTTGAGAAAGAAAACTGACCCATGACTTAAAAGAGGAAATCCCATTCCAGACGATCGTATACCTTCATCATATCAAGTTTGAAGATGATATTGCATTCATACGTGTGCTTATCAATTTCTCTCACAAGTTCATGAACAATGGTTATGTTATCATATATTAAATGATCTTTAACAAACACGCATTGGTCATTAGAGATGATGATTGTAAGAAGTCAATTCAACCTGTTGGATATGATCTTGGTGATCACTTTTAACTAAAGTTACAAAGGCTGATTGGCCTTATATATACATATGCAATACATATACATTATGTTTTTTTGAAAATTTTTTGTATATTTTACAATATTTATGTTGAACATTTACTATAGTTATGATATATTTTTAATTAGTATATTTACACTATTTATGTTTTGTTAAAATAAGAATGTTATTTGTTTTTATACTTTTCATTATTTTATGCATGTAATATATTTATGTTCTGATGTGAGGTGATAGTAGGGGTTGGTGGGATATGTGAGTAGATGATCAATTAAAGAATCATTTGTTTATTTAACTAAAATAATAACAATTTATTTATTTATTGCATTAATGGAGAAGGGGCTAAAGGGTAAATGAAGGTGGACGAATGGGTGGGGTGCAATTGGGAGGGGAAGACCGTGGCCTGAGTAGAACTATTTTTTAGGGAGAAAAGTAAGAATGACCGGTTTTGAAGAATATTTAAGTAAATGGTCATATAATTAAAAATAGTAGAATCGGACAAAAAAAATTTTGATTGACGTGAATGACTTAGTAAATCACAGAAACCATGGCTAGTTTCATGTAAGAATATTGAAAACTCGACAATTTTTATTAAAAAAAATTTAAATATATATTTACTTAACTCAAACCTCAAAATCTATTTTCTAATCATTTCCATACGTTTTATTTATGTTTTATGTTGCTCTATATTTGTATTTTTTTTAAGTTACATTTTTTTATGTAGCCTATTATTTTATATGCTGATGATAGACTATTATTTTTATATGTTGTATAATCGAATCATTTTTTATGTCGCAATTGGACGATTCAGCCCGTTTTAATTGGCGTAAATCAAGAGAAATTTACACATATAGTCAAGTTTAAAGGTAGTGTTTAGATAAACATAAGATTTTTTAGAGTTTTAAGAAATAGCAACTTGTTATAATTTTCAATAATTATTGATCAAAATATCTTTAATCATATTTAAGGGGTGTTTCAAAATAAAAGTAACTTAAAATTAGTCAATAAAAAGTGAAAGCAAATAAAGATAAGAATATATACATTTAATTAAAATAATGATCTAAATAAAGATAAGAATATGTAGTCAATCAATTAAAAGTTGTCTTTTTTTATTTTAAATTTTTGTGGGTTTGTTATGATATCATTATATATTCTTATATTCAAAAAGAATAAGATAATTAATGCTTGAAAACCAAAAAATAAATTCAAATTTTGAATTTTTCTCTAGAAAATGATAATATTTCATATTCTATCAACTATTAACGAATCAGAAAATAATCATATACATAAGTAAATATTTACAAGGCAGAAAATAATCAGATCAATATACTGTTAAACTTCCTGAAACTATTAACTTGATGACTCCAAGTAGAAAAACATCACAATTTTCAGATTCAAGAAACTATTTATTCTACATGTTTCACGTTTTGTTGCAAATGGAAGAAATGCAATAAAATTACATAAGCTATTATTTTCTATTGAACTTCTTTAGAAAATAACAAACAGATGAATTCGATAAACAAAAAAAATCGCCTATATTCGGTACTATTAAACATTAAAATAACTTCTCATAATTAAAACATAATGCTGATTATTTTAGAGGATCTTAGCAGATTTTTAGGAAACTATTAAAATCCTTAAATAAAGGAGATTAAAATATAAAAAAAAAACTACCATTTAAATTCCAACCAAAAATTTGTAAAACAAAAGGTATCAATGTTTTTTTTATCATTAATTAGTTAATGATGTGACATTAAAAATTGTCTATTATTACAAGTAAATAAACTCTACTATATCTTAAATTGAGTTTTAAAACTTAACTATTTGAAGCAATTGATTTAAGCGATTTGATTTAAAACATGTCATCCATATCGATTCAGGAAACCTGCATGGATCATGTGGTAGATGACCCGATTTGAACTGACTTGGCTCATCTCGTCTACCATCTCTCTATATGGATAAGATCGGTTAACACGGTATAATCTCGTCGTGTACAATTTGTCTCTCGTCAGCTTACTTAAGTATGAGTATACATCATTAGCACTTACGCCAACTTTGTAAAAACTAGTCAAAGAGCATGTGGCTTTGCACGTGTTTAAGAAATCAAACTGTGGTTAATTAGAAATTAAGCAATAAAACTCATATTTATAGTGTACTTTAGAAGCGATGGAAATGGAAATGAATCGACAAACTTTACTAAAAATAGGAATATTGAATTACAGATTATGCATCTCTGATAAAAATAAGTAGATAGATTCAGTATGTGCGCGCAACAACAATCAAGCAATTACATATTTCTAAATCAAGATAAGAAGGGTAAGATTAGAATAGCATAATTATATTATGGACAAAATTGTTTATAAAATAATTCCTATCTAACGTTACTCTTAGCGTGTTATAGATTAGTCTAGGAAGTCTATAAAATAATTCTTATCTAACGTGACTCTTAACGGGTTATAGATTAGTCTAGGAAGTTAAATTTCAATCAAAGAAATTACAAACTATACAAGGAGAATACATAAAGTATACAAAAGAAAAAAAATACAAGCCAACCAGGGGTAAAACCAAGCAGAACCGAACCTAAACAAAAAGCTATTAAAAAGTTGCTATGAAGGAATTTTCACCTAACTTGAAGCCAAAGATTGACAGCGGATATTTCTATACCTTTAAAATAACGAACTTTCTCTCTAATTGACCTAACGATACACAAAAACAGATATTCACTATCTCTAAGAGATCCCCTCAAAACAACGACGGTTCTTCTCAAGCCAAACATAATGAGTTAAATTTGAGTTGAGCCTTTGTAAAAAATGTTATTTTCCTATATTGCTTATCTGGTAGAACTGGAATTTTTGTGTTTTGAGAGTTTTCTTAGATTTTCTAAGGTTATGAGAGAAATAACTCAATTTTATGTTTCGAGGATTTTTCAGGTACGGGTCAATATTACTTAAATAGGTCTGGATCTAAGGTTATTTTGATCATTTATTTTTAAAATTAAATTTTTTATAACAGATTAGAGTTGTTTGTCTTTTCTTAACTACAAAAAATGTCTGTGTCTTTTAGATAAATCTCATGGGATGTATAAGTGTTAGAGTAAGTAGTGCTACGTGTGCAACTAAGCCAAGTCAACTCCTCTCCTATTGTGACACGATGGCAGCCACTCAGTCTTTTCTTATTGGAAGCTCTCCAAGATGTTGGACTCTAATGAATCAATGATTGGTTCATTGATGAACCAATCATTTACTCCTCAAAGATGCTCAAATCCTTCCTAAATGTATTGATTCCCCCGTGCATGGTGTGCATGAGATAGAATGATGTAATTGGCTCTCATTATTAATTTTTTATTATTCTTTATATTCTGGTAACAACTTAGCAAATCCCCGATCCCCAAAGGTTTTTATTTAAAGTTAGTTTTTTAGTGATGTAATGTAAACTCCCCGATCCCCAAAGGTTAAAGATATGTGTAATTTCATAATTTTGAAATCTCCAATTCGAAATAAATCATAATTTTGAGAAAATTCTCAAATTAAAATATCTTAATTTACCCATGATAGAAAAACCCTTACCTTAAATAACTGAAGCATTAAACTTATTCATGATCAAAATTTTAATCAATAAATAGCGGAAGCGATAAAGTGTCTTAAATGCATAATTAATAAAACCTCAAAAAACTGAATTAAATTATGAAATAAAGTCAAAACTTGAAATTCATAATTCATGAAGCTTTCACTCATCATAATTTGTAGAAAAACATAACGTAAAATAAACTACTTAAATAATCAAGTTTAGCAGAAAACATTTTCCTAAGTTTTAAATCAAATCATAAACTAAAAACATAAATTCCTCTAATCTAACTGATTATGGCAGTCTCCCACTCATTCTTCTCGCCATCACCACCTGCATCATAAATAACTGCGGGGAATGAGTATTTTAAAATACTCAGTAAGCAAACTCACATAATAACATGCATCCACATGTCATAAATGCAATCATGACATAATATAACTAAACTTGACATATATCATAAATGAAATAAAGTAATATATTTGATCATGACATGGCTTAACATAGCACGAAAATAACACGTGTCTCAAACAAAATCATTTAACAATCTTAATCATATATTGTCTTGGCATATCCCCTAGTTAACAACATAATTAGAACTGATCACACGTTAACTGAAACACATCATGACGGATTGGGTGACGAAACAGATGGCACACGTCGGACGATGAAACAGATGACACACATTGGGCGGCAGAACAGATGGCACTCATAGGTGATAGAAAACGTGAACAGATGGCACCTTATGAGTGACAGAAAATATTTACAGATGACACCCAATGTATGACCAAAACATGAACAAATGACACCCTATGTGTGACAAAAGCATGAACAGATGACACCCCATTCGTTTAACAGAATAATACGTGAACAATCATGATTTCTTGTTAATTAAGGGTCGTGCTTAAGTTCATATCTTACTTAATTACCACTTGAATGAATTAACCTCATAACTTACAGAATCCAACGTATCACAATAATTAATCATATAATACATACTGATACATATAACAGAATCAAACATGATAACATACTAACGTAAAATCAGTCATACTCAGACATTTATCTCATGATAATCACATTAATAACTGAACAGTAATCAATTACCAAAGTGTTAATGAAATATAATAATTATTGAAAAATGGTTAAACATATAATAAATACATGATACGATTATAATATCAAAGTCACATTGTTATATAAGTCAATTTACACAAACATATATATGAACGTGACATGCTTATAGACAATTAAAGCTAATGAGAATAACACATATTACATTTATCACACGTGGGTCACATTACAATGTAAATTCACTTACACAAAGCATATATATTTATCACACATGGGTCACATTACGATATAAATTCACTTACACAAAGCATATACATTTATAACAACGGGAGTCACACCATCATGTAAGTCCACTTACCTGAAGCAAAAGAATGAACTAAACAATTAATGACCTGAAATCCAAAAAAATATATAATCACTAAATTATTTTAAAATAAATCAATATAAACACATTTTAATATCATATAAATAGATATTTAATTAAAACGGTGCAAATGGGTCTGAGCGAGGTTGGAAAACAATATATCGGGTCCATAAGTCAAATGATAAAGTTTTGGGTCAAACGGTTCAGACCGAGTTGGCCCAGACCAGACCGGTTCGATTTTATCGGCTAGACCGGTTCGATTTTATCGGCTAGACCGGTTCAGACTGGTATGGTTAAACTGAAACAGTTTGGTTTAGGCTGAACCAGTTCAGGATAGAACCAACCGGGTGCAAGACCCAGTTGCAGAACAAGAAAACATGAGGGAAAAAATAGGGGGAACGGCGAGAAAGTGAGAAAATAAGGGGGAGAGAGAAAACGAGAAGGAGAGAGAAACAAAGAGGGGAAGAAAAATAGTGAGGGAATTGAGAGAGGAAGAAAAGCAGTGAGGGGAAGAGAGAGGGATATAGAGAGAAGCAGAGAGAGACAGAGATAGAGAAAATCAAAGAGAGGGAGAGAAAGAAACAAAGAGTGGGAGGGACAGATGAGAAAGAGAGAAACAGAGGGGGAATGAGAGACACAGAGAAAGTGAGAGAAAACAGCGGACAAAAAGAAAAGAAATAGAAAGTGAGTTAGAGAGAGAATCAGATAGAGAAAATAAAAGAGACGGAGGGAAAAAACAAAGAGTGGGAGGGACAGATGATACAGAGAGAGAGAGAAACAGAGGGCGAGAGAGAGAGAAACAGAGGGCGAGAGAAAAGACAGAGAAAGAAGAGAAGAAGAAAGAAATTGGGAGAGAGAAACAGAAGGAGAAAGATGAAGCAAAAGAGGGAGAAGCGAAGAACAAATGATTAAAGACAAAGAGAAACATGAAAAAGACGAAGAAAGGAAACTGAGAGAGAGCAGGGAGAAAGCAAAGAGGGATACTGAAATAATAGAAAAAATAGGTTAAAGGGTGAGAGATGGAACAGAGAAAGAAGAGAAGTAGAGAAGAAATAGAAGAAAGAAGAAACTTACCGGAGATGCAAGGTGGCGGCAATAGTGGAGCTGACAGAGGGAAAAAGAACGCAGAAAGAGAGGGAGAAACAAAAGGGACGTTTTGGATGATTTCAAGGGGGAGGGAAGGAGAAAGGGAAATATATAAAAATTAGGTTGGGGCTAGTTTAGTGTGTATATGCATATATGTGTGAGTGAGTTTCAATTAAAGGGGTGAGATTGCCGAAACAAGGATAAAATAGGGTTAGGGTAATACTAGGGTATGCAAGGCATACGGTGTGAGTGAGTTTTAAAATTATATACTAAAACACTTTTAAAATTTTAACTTCGAATAAATCTTACCTAATTGAAAATAATTTAACAAAAAAATACAAATAATGCATCTTTAAAATCAAAATTTAAAATTACATTATCTTTTAAATCAATTTTACAAAAATGCCCGTTTACGAAAGGTCGGGATATTACATGTAAGTAACAAGAATCAGAAATAATATTCAGAAAATTCTTTCAATTATCTTCTTTTAAGTTGGTATCAAAGCTTTTGCTCTTGATAAGTGCTTGAAAGTGTGAGTTAAATATTAATTTATTAGGGATATTTGTCAATAAATTAGTATAATTGTGATATTTTTATTATTTTTATTTGACAAAAATCATTTTGATGAGTGTGTCCCACAACCATATTTTGAACACTTTTAATTTGAACTTTGTTGGTTCTTGATAGATTTATTGTTAGATTTTATATTTGTTTTAGCTTTGATTTTGTAGGTAAGGAGTTCAAGTGCATTTTGGGTTATTTTAGAAGATTTCAAAGGCAAAAGGCGGGATAAAAAGTGACAAAAGATGGATGTTAGCATCCTAGCGTCGCGAGGCGCGCGCTGGCACCCCAGGGTCGTGACATATGCGCTAGCACCCCAGCGTCACGATGCTGACGCAATTTTAAGGATTTTTGCTATCTCTTTTTATTCCTAGTCTATCCTCACGAACCATAGTGTATAAATAAAATATTTTTGGGTTCTTTTGGACGTTTTATTTACAAAGAGGCAACACAAAAGGTCTAGCAAAACATGCTCTCTTTCTCTCAATAAATCAAATTGATGGAGATGAATAACAGATGAGGCTAAGTCACTAAGCAAGGTTATGGATGATTTTTCAAGTCTAGTTTCATCTATCTCCAACATTGATCTTTTCATGTCTTAAAGTTTTAGATGTGTTTAGGATTAAACTCTTTATTCTTCATTAGACTCTTTTTAATCCAGGAATTATATTTTTTCTTCTTTCATATAAATTCAGTCAGACTTTATTTATGTGAGTGATTTAATTTATAGTTGTTATTGGTGATTTTATTTTACGTATTGATAAATTTTGACATATTTCATTTTATTATGAGAATAAATCCTACTACCTTTTACTGCAATATTGTCGTTCGATATATTTTTCATTTTAGATATTTCGTAAGATAAATCAGAGCATAATTTCACATAAAAGAGTTTCATCATATCAAAAATACTTTATATTTCTATGATCTTCAACTAAATATTTTCCGATTGTTTGCTTGAGATATGAAATAAGCCATTGAGTTATCATTATGAATCAAAGTGAAATAGAGAAATCAAGATTGAAAGCGATTCCCAATGCCTTTCCGTTTTCATTATTGTTATTAATCAATTTTACATTTGCGTTCTCAATCAAAATCATATTTTCTTATTCTTTAACTATTGTTGATTGCTTTAATTAACTATTTCTTATTGTAAAGACACTTTTTCGTGGGATTGACACCTAAATCTATATTACAATTACCGCAGGTATACTTTGAACGTAATCAAAATTTGGCGTCATTGTCGGGGAAGCATCATCAATACAAGAAGTTTTAGTGAGTTAATCAAAGGCGGTAGCTTCGTTCTTTTACGTTAGATTTTGTTTTTAATTAAAAAAATATTCAATTTTCAAATTTTCTTGTTCACGTTTCTTTAGGTTTTTTTTGTTTAGTTTTTTTATTGGTTATTAGTTTATCTTTTATAAAAATTCAAATCTTCTTTGTTGGCGTACACTTTAGATTTAGTTATATTTTTTAGTTTTTAATGGTTATTAGTTTATCTTTAAAAAACAAAATTCAAAATTGATTTCTTGTTGCCGTAATCTAGGTTTACTTAGAGATTTTTTTTAGTTTTTAAGTTTTTTTTAATTATTGGTTATTAATTTAATTTAATTTTTAAAAAATTTAAAAAAAATCCTAGTGTAATCCGTAGGTTAGGTTTTTATTTGAAAACAACTAGTTAGTGTTTTACTTATAATATATTTAGTTTAGATTAGTTGTAGATTTTTTTATTCAAAATAAAAAAGAGAGTTTTTAAGTCATATTAATTCTAGATAGTTATCCAAGTAGTTATCCATTTAATTTTTGATTATTTTATTTATTTATTTATTTATTTTTGTTTAGGTTAGCTACAGATTTTTATTTATTTAGTATTTTTAATTAATTTTTTAAAAAAATCATAAAAAAAGGTTTTTGTTATGGTGAATGCCTAGGAAAAAAGAAAGCCGGAGAGATAAATTGGGAAGATTTGTAAAAAGATCGAAGTCACTTACTTTGAATTGTTCAATTGAATTGTTGACTACTACTTTATTGTCTGATTTATTTCTAGGTAGCAACATGGATCCCGATGGAACATTGGAGCAAAATGCTAGAGTAAAGGAAAATGCTGTAAAATCTTAGAGAGATTATTTACATCCTACTCGTATGGCTACACCATCATGTACAATGTTTCCCGCCAATACTCCACATCAAGAGTTCAAACCGAGAATGCTTCAGTTATTACCTACCTTCCATGGTTTAGAGAATGCAAACCCTTATGTGCATGTTAGGGAATTTGAAGATATAATAACAACTTTTTTATAGCCGACCTGAAATTGCAGATTCTGTAAGGTTGAGGAGGTTTTTCTCTTCTCCTTAAGAGACAAGGTGAAAAGTTGGTTGTATTATTTGATATCAAGATCAATAGGCAATTGGGGAGAGATGACACATGAATTTTTCAAGAAGTACTTCCCACATCATAAGACCAACAACATAAAGAGACAAATTTCAACATTCTCTTAGAAAGAGACTGAAACATTATACCAAGGTTGGGAAAGATTCAAAGAGTTGTTGAACTTGTGTCCTCAACATGGGTATGAATGTTGACGATTGGTAAGCTATTTTTATGAGGGACTCACAATCAAAGAGCGTCAATTTATTGAGATGATGTGTAATGGAGATTTTCTTCACAAGGATCCAGAAGAAGCTATGGATTATCAGAATGAGTTAGCAGAAAAAGCACATACTTGGACAAGCCCCAGTGCTAGTGATAGCACAAGCAGAAAAACTGAAGTTTATCATCTAAGGGAAGAAGATAATCTTAGGCTCATGAAGTAGTGTTAACAAGAGAATTTAAGGCTCTTAAAACCAAATACACTAGAGGTATCCAAGCAGTTGCTCGAGTTAAATCACATGATGTTTGTTTTGTGTGTCAAGGGTAAATCACTCAGCTCAACAATGTCCTACTTTGAATGAGATGTGAGGGGTATATGAGGAGCAATGTAATGCCTTTGGGACATATAGGAAACCATACTCGCCTTATTCCGAGACTTACAATCCTGGCTGGAAAAATCATCTAAACTTCAGTCCAACCAACATGGACAATCTAGCAATTTCTGGAAGCCTGAAGCACAACCTCCCATGTCTTATCATGCTCCTGACTATAGTGCACCATCAATCAAGAGATCCTTATAGGACAGTTTACAAGCATTTATGGAGGCACAAAATAAAACCAATAAAAAAATTGATATTGTGCTCTCAAAGGCAGTGGGGGTTAATAGGGAATTGAAGAACCAAATGTCTAAACTAACTAGTTTTTTAACTGTGCAGGAACATGTGAAATTTCCAGCACAACCTCAGTCCAATCTAAAAAGGCAACACATGATACATGCATCTACTTCTAGTTCATAAATTGTCAAATATGTCAATACCATTACCACTCGAAGTGGTAAGATCTCCTAAAGAAGAAAGTGAACAAAGATACAAGGTTCCGGTGCCTTTTCCCCAAGCTCTGCTTCCTGATGGGAAATCTAATGTGAGATTCTAGAACACTTGAAAAATGTAGCTATTAACCATCCTTTGTTGCATGTGATTCAACAAACACCAGCTTATGCAAAAGCGATCAAAGATCTATGCACGATGAAAAGAAAGCATCGTGTTAAGAAGACTGCATTTCTGACGGAACAACTGAGCGGTGATCGAGCGAAATTCACCACCGAAATATAAAGATCTTGGATGCCCCACAATGACCTATCAGATTAAGAAGTGTGAGATCAGTCAAGCTTTATTAGATGTAGGAGAAAGTGTTAATTTAATGTCCTATTCAATTTACTTGCTATTAGGTCTTGGATAAATCAAGCCCACATCTGTGATTTTACAGTAGGTTGATCGTTCAATAAGAAGACCGAGGGGAATAATTGAAGGTGTTTTACTAAGAATTGATAAAAATTTCTAACCTATTGGCTTTTTTATTCTAGTCACACAGTCTATGGTTGATATTGATTCTAAGATTCCATTGATTCTAGGTCAACCTTTTCTTACTACTTCTAATGCTCTTATAAATTACAAGAATGGTTTTGTGAAGTTATCATTTGGGAATATGACCTTAGATTTGAATATCTTTCATGTTGGAAGACGACCACAAGGAGAAGATGAATTCTATATTTCATGCATGATAGACGCTTTCATACTAGAGGAGATGCATAAAAGGGGGAAATTTGTTTCTTTAGAATATCTTCTTTCTAATTTTGAAAATTTGTTTTATCCTGATAACACTATTAACGTCTCTCTCATTTCTGATGATTCATAGGTTAGGAGATAAAGATTTTAGCAACCACGCTTCAAGGAGCTGCCATGAGAAAGACAGGATCTGAAGCCATCCACCATTGAGATTCCAAATGTCTCCACTGCCTAGAGGACTTAAACATGCATTTCTGGGACCATGTGATACCATTCCAGTTATTATTTCTTCTAAGCATAGTACTTCACAAAGTGAGCAACTGATTAATCGGTTGAACCATAGCTGATATCAAAGGTATAAGCCCACTGATATGTTCCCATAGCATCTATTTAGAGGAAGGTAGTAACCCAAGGAAAGATCCCTAAAGAAGGCCTAATCCCACAATA
Source organism: Datisca glomerata (assembly GCA_003255025.1). Taxonomy (NCBI): domain Eukaryota; kingdom Viridiplantae; phylum Streptophyta; class Magnoliopsida; order Cucurbitales; family Datiscaceae; genus Datisca; species Datisca glomerata. The sequence continues at coordinate 1,431,787 of QANY01007306.1, forward strand.
AAAGAAGTTGTTAAAAAGAAAGTCATGAAGTTAGTAGATGCAGGAATCATTTATCCAATATATGATAGCAATTGGGTTAGTCCTACTCAAGTAGTACCTAAGAAATCTGGGGTAACTGTTGTTACGAATGAGGATGGAATAGTTGTTCCAACAAAGGTAGTTACTAGGTGGCGCATGTGTATTGATTATAGGAAATTGAACTCTGCTACCCATAAAGATCACTTCCCTGTCCCATTCATTGATCAAATTTTAGAACGTGTCAGAGATCATCCATTCTATTGTTTTCTATATAGTTATTCAAGATATTGTCAAATTGAGATTGCTTTAAAAGACCAAAATAAAACCATTTTTACATGTCATTTTGGTACTTATGTCTTTCGTAGTATGCCATTTGGTTTGTGTAATGCACCTACTACATTTCAAAGATGCATGATGAGCATATTCAGTGACATGGTTGAATAATATATGGAAGTTTTTATGGATGATTTGACTGTTTTTTGTGATTCTTTTGATAGATGTTTGCTGAATTTAAAAGTTATTTTAACTAGGTGTGAAGAAAAGTGACTTGTGCTGAACTGGGAAAAATGTCATGTTATGGTATTTTCTGGTATTGTTTTAGGGCATATTGTTTCTAAAAAGGGGATAGAGGAGGATAAATAAAAAATTGAATTAATTTTCAAATTATCCACCTCTAAATATGTTAAGGATTTGAGGTCATTTCTTGGACATGTTGGTTTTTATAGGAGGTTTAAACAAAAAATTTCCACTATAGTTAGACCAATGTGTAATCTCCTTGTAAAAGATATTGAGTTTAAATGGACTCAAGAGTGTAAGAATGCTTTCAAATTACTTATTTTTAAACTCACTACTGCTCCAAAATGCAGCCACCTAATTGGATTTTATCTTTTGAGATTATGTGTAATGCAAGCAACTTTGCCGTTGGAGTTGTCTTAGGACAAAGAAGAGAAGGTATGCCTTTTGTCGTTTACTATGCTAGCAGAACTTTAAATAATGTATAGATGAATTATTCGACTACTGAAAAAGAACTGTTAGTTGTTATATTCGCTTTGGATAAATTTCATGCTTATATGATTGGCTCTCCCATTACTATTTTTACTGACCATCCAGCTACGAAATACCTTCTTTCAAAGAAGGATTCTAAGGCCATATTGATTCATTGGATTTTTCTTTTGCAGGAACTTGATTTAAAGATTAAGGATAAGAAGGATGTTGAAAATGTAGTAGCAGATCACTTGTCTCAACTGGAGTTCAATGATTCTACTGATGGTCCACCAATCCGTGATGATTTTCCTGATGAAAATTTGTTTGCTTTTACATAAGTTCTATGGTATGCACATATTGTCAATTATTTAGTGTCTGTTGATGTTCTATCAAATTAGTGTGCACGGGATAAGCGTAAGTTTCTGGTTGAGGTAAGAAATTTCTATTGGGATGATCCTTTTATATGTTCAAATATTGTCCTAATCAAATTATGAGACGATGCATTCCAGAGAGTAAAGTTAATAGTGTCTTAGACTTTTGTCATAGTTAAGCTTGTGGTGGTCATTTTTCTATTAAGAAAATAGCTACAAAATTTTTACAATGTGTTTTTTATTGGCCGACCTTGTTTAAAGACACTAACAACTTTTATCATTCTTGCGAGAGATGCCAAAAATTAGGTGTGTTGTCTCGTCATCATATGATGCCTCTCAACCCGATCTTGGTAATAGAAATATTTGATTGTTGGGGGATTGACTTTATAGGACCATTTCCATCTTCTTTTGATTATCTATACATACTTATTGTTGTTGATTATATGTCGATGTGTAGAAGTCGTGGCTTGCCGCACTAATGATAATTTTGTTGTTGTTAAGTTCTTGAAAGAAAATATATTATCTATGTATGGTACGCCACGTGTTATTATTAGTGATCAGGAGACACATTTCTGTAACCATTCGTTTGAAGCTTTGATGCGCAAGTATGGTGTCATTCATAAAATTCTCACTGTGTACCATCCTCAAACTAATGGATAAGTTAAATTGGTAAATAGGGAGATCAAGCAAATTCTAGAAAAGATGAGTAATCATAATCGCGAGGATTGGTCTTTATGCCATTCTGACGCACTTTCGGCATATCGCACTGCATATAAGACCATCCTTGGATGTCTCCTTACCAAATTATTTTTGGAAAAGTTTGTCATTTACCTATCAAACTTGAGCATAAAGCATATTGGGCAGTTAAGGCCCTTAATTATGATTTGAGTGTTGCAGGTGTCGAGCGAAAACTACAATTGTCCAAGGTTGAAGAGCTGAGGAATGATGGTTATGATAATTCTAGGATTTATAAAGCAAAATTGGAAGCAGCTCATGACCGGTAAATTTTGAGGAAAAACTTTGAGCAAAACCAATTTGTGCATCTTTATGACTCTCGATTGCATCTCCATCCAGAAAAATTAAGAGCAAGATGGAGTGGTCCTTATGTGGTAATATAAGTTTTCCTAATGGTGTTGTAGAGATTAATGATCCCACTGATGGATGAGTTTTTCGAGTCAATGGATAAAGATTGAAGAATTATGTGGAGAGAATTGACCAACTAGTGGATATCACTTCGGTGGCTCGCTTATCAATCTTAAATAAGGTTTTATCTTTCCTTTTAGTTTAGTTTTGTTTATTTTACTTTATTTTATTTTAATTTAATTTATTTACTATTTTTCCCTTTCTTTCTTTTTTTAGTTAGTTGTTGAGACATTGAGGACACTGTCTGGTTTTAGTTGGGCGTGATAGCATATTCATGCACGTATTGCTTTCAATAGATTTCTTGTTTGATTAAGTCTGCACGTCTTGTTTAAATTTGTTCTGAAATCCTTACTCTGCAGTCTGCTTCTATGGATACATTTCAAAATGATTGGTTTGAGTTACTTTTTCAATTTTGTTCATTAGAGAATAACTTCTGAAATCCTTTGAGCACGATACTAAGCCTAGTGGTAAGACGGATGGCAATGCATATAGCCAAGCAAAGCCTTCATATTTAAGCATATTTATTTTCATAAGAGGGAGAAAGATGAGAAAACAACTTGTATTGATACTTTGAGTTGGATAAAGGTTGTTATGAAGAATGATATCGGTCAACTTAAATTTTTTTTATGTAATTTTTATTTTTAGCATTTTCCAATGTTGCCGTGTAGTGCAAAAAAAAAAGAAAAAAAAGAAAAAAAGAAAAAAAAGTCGTTTACTATTTTTAGAAGACAATGTTCTTATTTCTTATTTAGTAGTTTTCATTATTATGCTATTAATTTAAGTTGACTAGTAGAATCCAGAAGCAGGCTTGTAGTAAGATTGGTTGAGGTCTTAAACAACTAGTACCTATCTTTTGATCAATGTTTGTTCACTTTATTGTCCTATAATGCCATTCCATTGAGTGTGTACTTGTTCCCAACTTCATGAGAGAAATACCTTAATCTAAAATGATTTATATACCCGTGAGGATATGAAGTTGAAGCTTTTATATGAAGAACTTTTCAAGGTTATTTGTATTGAGGCTTGTGGTAAGTTAGTTATAGCTTAAAGCACACTTTGGCACACTAATTTTAGAAGTTATAATGGAAATGATTTTGAGAGAATTTGTGATCTCTTATTGATTGTTTTGTTATAATGGAAATGATTTTGAGAGAATTTGTGATCTCTTATTGATTGTTTTGTTATATCTGTAATGTTTTATTTGGATCATTTTCAAGTTTACTTTCATGATATGTGACTTTTTCACGCTTGAATTGCTAGAGAGTAGCAATAAGTTGGTTGGAGGTTGTGATAAGTGCTTGAAAGTGTGAATTAAATATTCATTTATTGGGAATATTTGTCAATAAATTAGGTTAATTGTGATATTATTATTATTTGACAAATATCATTTTGATGAGTGTATTCTACAATCATATTTTGAAAACTTTTCATTTGAATTTTGTTGGTTCTTGAAAGATTTATTGTTAGATTTTATATTTGTTTTTGCTTTCATGTTGTAGGTAAGGAATTCAAGTGAACTTGGGGTGATTTTAGAATATTTCAAAGGCAAAAGGCGGGATAAAAAGTGGCAAAAGGCGGACGTTGGCATCCCAGCATCGTGACACGCACGTTGGCACCCCAGCGTTGTGACGTATGCGCTTGATACGATTTGAGAGAATCTGTATTGAACTATGAAACAAGCATTAACTTACAACAACTGACTAAGGAGGCTTATATAGACTTGTTGAACAAAACTAACTTAGCAACTAATAACTGAAAAATAACTAACTAACTAAGCTAGTTGAGCTACAGCCATAACTAACTAACTAAGAAGATGATGACAGTAAGTGAAAATAGCAGCTTAAGTGACTGACTGAGCTTCCTCATATTTGTTATCTTCAATACTCCCCCTCAAGAAAAATGGAGATCGAAAAACATTGAGTTTGTCCCTTGGAACCTCAAACTTAGCCTGTGGAAGAGGTTTGGTTAAAATGTCAGCATTTTGCGCATCAATGGAAACATACTGAACTATCAACTGTCGAGCTAAAAGTTTCTCTCTTATTAAGTTTACATCTATCACAACGTGGGATGAGAATGAATACCGATTTGGAGCTCCTGAAATAGAGATTGTAGCCACAAAATTTCTGTTGCAGCTTGAGACAAAGATCTGTATTCTGACTCAGCACTTGATTTAGCAACTACATGTTGTGTTTTATAACTCCAAACTATAAGATTTCCTCCTAGATAGATGAGATAGCCACTCGTGGACCTCCTATCATCCACACAACTGGCCCAATCAGCATCAGTGAATCCTTCCAGATGTAAACTCTCAGCGGCTTGAAACAAAAGACCATAGTTTACAGTACCTTTTAAATATCTAGGAACATGTTTACATGCAACCCAATGTTCAGAAGTAGGAGCTTGTAAAAATTGACTCAACTTATTTACTGAAAATGCAATATTTGGTCTAGTCATGGTCAGATACTGCAAAGCACCAACTATGCTACGATAAAGAGTAGGATCTCAAAAGGAACACCAGCAATCTTACTGAGTTTGATAGAGGAACACATTAGAGTTGTACAAGACTTAGAATCCTTCATATTTGTTTTTCTTAAAAGGTCTTCAATGTACTTAGATTAAGTCAAATATATACCTGTTTGATCTCTAAAACACTCAATGCCAAGAACATAGTTTAAGCTGCCAAGAATCTTCAAAGCAAATTGCTTGTTCAAATCTGAAATAACCTTTTGAACCAAACCAGTGTTGCTACCAGTTATTTAAATAACCTTCCATTTTGGATTTGCCGTTGGAGTTCTCTTAGGACAAAGAAGACATTTAATACTGTCAGACTTAGATCCCTTAAAACCCCATTGAGTAAAAGCCGCCTTAAGCTTATCAAACCAAGCTCTAAGGGTCTGCTTCAACCCATAAATTGCTTTATGTAACTTGTGGACATGATTTGGAAGTGAATCATCTACAAATCCAGCTGGTTGATACATAAAAACCTCCTCTTGTAAGTCCCCACTAAGAAATGCATTATTGATATCAACTTGATGAACTTCCCAATTGAAAGTTACTGCTAAAGTAAGCATAATTTGAACTGTAGGTGGCTTTACAACATGATTAAATGTCTCAAAATAGTCAATACCCGACTTTTGCTGAAATCTCTTAGCTACAAGCCTTGCCTTGTACTTATTTAACTATCCATCTGAATCATATTTGAGGTTGAGGTGACACAAGTGTCCATGTATTATTTCTTTTAAGAGCCTGAAACTCCTCAAATATAGCAGCTTTCCATTTTGGATTTGCTAAGGCAGTCTTAATAGATTTTGGTTCTGTATGTAAACTAGTTGTGTCACTAAGAAAAACTTTGAGTTTGAAAATGTCATTTTTAGATCTAGTTATCATAGGATGGATAGGTCTAGGTTGAGGATTGGAATTTGAAGCTAAGATAATAGATTAAATAGGATTATGAGGTATAGAAGATTGGGTTAGGTTTTGGACAGAGTTATCTGGTGCAGGACTAGAGGTCTTAGAATTAAGTTGAGATTCATTAGACATATCAACAAAAGGGACAGGAAATAAAGAATGAGCAGGTAAATAATGATCAGATGAAAGTGTACCTGATGGAGAAGGATTTAAGATAGACTGAGTTGAGGCAGATGCTGCTGCATGAACTTGAGAAGTGAAAGTATCATTAATATAACCATTTGCTAATCTTGAACCTTTTAAATGAGTAACGTTTGGAAAAGTATACACAGATGAATTATGCAAGGGCAGATTAGCAAAAGGAATAGAATTTGAAGTTTTGGAACACATGACCAAGTAAGGAAATTCTAGCTCATTAAACGCAACACTCTTATCAATATAAATTCTACCAGAAACAGGTTCAAGACACCTATAACCTTTGTGATAGTCACTATAACCAATAAAAACACACTTGGTAGAATGACAATAAAATTTGTTAGAATTATAAGGTCTCAAGTTAGGAAAACAAGAGCATCCAAAAGTTCTGAGAAAAGACATATCTGGTTTAGTGCAAAGTAAAGTCTGAAAAGGTGATTTATTTGTAAGAGTTGGAGTTGGAAGTCTATTTCTATTATGTACAGTTGAATGAAAATCTTCCCACCAAAATTTTAGAGGCATATTAGACTGAGACAGCAAAGTTAAACTCATATCAACAATATGCCTATGTTTTCTTTCTACTTTACCATTTTGCTGTGTTCATATGGACATGGATGCCTAAACATTAAGCCAGATTACTTAAGAATGGGTAACAGAGGTCTATATTCCCTACCTCAATCAGTTTAGATTCACTTGATATTGGTATCAAATTGCCTTTCTATATAGGCTATAAACTGTAAAAAAAAAATCTTTGGTTTCAGTTTGAGTTTTAATAATAAATCCAAGTGTGTCTTAAGTAGTCATCAACAAAATTTATATAGTATTTGAATCCTGAGACTGATATGTGTGGGGATGGATCCCCAAATATCTGAGTAAACTATCTTAAAAGGTTTAGAAGTTTGTGTAACAGAAGATGGAAAAGAACATTGATGCATTTTGCCTTATTTACATGCATCATAGAATTTTAGAGTATTGACAGATTTAGAACTAATATGCAATTCATTGAGAACAAGTTTAAGAACAGGATTTGACAAGTGGCCAAGTCTTTTGTGCAACATACTGATTTTATTACAAGAATCATTCAAATTTTCATCAGAAGAACATCATACATTGAAAGTATGACTATCACTAGGAAGAATACAAAAAACAGAACTTCATGAAAGATTAACAGAAGAAGCTTTATACAGAGATAAAAATATAGAAGATTCAATGGAATTTGGTCTTGGATAAGCTTTTGGTAGCATAAAATGATACAAGCCCTTCTCAAGTGTTCCCTGCAACAGAACCTTCCCCGTACTCTTGTCCTTTATGAAACAAAAAATAAAGTCAAACACAATGATGATATTATTATCTTTAGTTAACTGGGAAACATTTAAAAGGTTTTTGGTTATGGCAGGTACACAAAGAATTTAGTTTAAAGCTAATGACACAGTAAATGTTTTCAATACAGAACTGTCAATGTGAGTAATACTCAAGGACTTACCATTGCCTACAGTGAGCTTCCCTTTACCTTTATATTTTGATTTGACAACAAGATTGTTCAAATCTGAAGTAACATGATGAGTTTCTCCACTGCCCTTATACCAAGATTCATCCTCTTCATGGTTTGAACTTGCAAGATTAGCTGTCGACATATTTGAACTATTCTGACCTTTTCCCTGATTGCTAGAGTACTGCTGAAATTGCTCAGGTTGTTGATACTCACTATCAAACATATTGTAACAATTAAAAGCCACATGACCAACTATTTTGCAAATCTGCACATTGGGCGAGGACCTCTACGACCTTTGCCTCTTCCACGACCTCTAAAAGCTCCCCAACCACGACCACTTCCTGGAAAATTGTTGTCCTAGGGTCCTCTTCCACGACCTCTTTTCCGAACCAAACTGTGCAACATTTGCACTTGAACTAAATCAGTGACTGGAGACTGACTTTGTTCTAGTCTCATTTCTTGACTTTGAAGCATATATTGTGCTTCTTGTAGGGTAATCAAGTCTTGCCTTGAGGTCAAGTTTACTACAACCTAGTCATATTCATTTCCAAGTCCTCCCAGGATGTATAACAACATATTCTCATCACTAACACATTGTCCTGAAGCTGACAAGTTATCAAGTATGGACCTCATCTTGAGTATGTAATATTTGATACTCATAGCCCCTTTCTTGACTGTTTGTAGATGAAAGCGAAGTTGCAGTATCCTTGACTTAGACTGAGTAGAAAAGATTAATTGAAGAACTTTCCACACTTCATTGGAGCTAGTGCATCTGACTATGTGACCAAACAAAGACTCGGAAATGGAAGACAGTAACCAACTCAGCAAGAATTGATCATACCTCTTCCAAATGGCATAATCTGGATTCAACATTTGAACACTCTGAGTACTAGAGTTGTTGAGACTGTAGTGACAACATTTGAACACTTAGCAAGAATTAAGATCATGATACGATTGGAGAGAATCTGTATTAAATTATGAAACAAGCATTAACTTACAACAACCAACTAAGGAGGCTTATATAGACTCGTTGATACAAAACTAACTTAGCAACTAATAACTAAAAAATAACTAACTGACTAAGCTAGTTGAGCTACAACCATATCCAAATAACTACGAAGATGATGACAGTAAGTGATAATAGCAGCTTAGATGACTGACTGAGCTTCATCATATTTTTTATCTTCAATAGCGCTGGCACCCCAGCATCACGACGTATGCGCCGGTACCCCAGCATCACGACGTATGCGCCGGTACCCCAGCATCACGACGTATGAGCTAGCACCCTAGTGTCGCGATGCTAGCACAATTTTAAGGATTTTTGCTATCTCTTTTTATTCCTATTTTATCTTCATGAATCCTAGTGTATAAATAGAATATTTTAGGGTTCTTTTGAACGTTTTTTTTACTAAGAGGTAACACAAAAATTCTATCAAAACATGCTCTATTTCTCTTAAGAAATCAAATTGACGAAGATGAATCACAAATCAGGCTAAGTCACTAAGCAAGACTAGGGATGATCTTTCAAGTCTAGTTTCCTCTATCTCAAACATTGATCTTTTCATGTTCTTAAAGTTTTATATTTTTTTAGGATTAAACTCTTCACTCTTTATTAGACTGTTTTTAATCCAGAGATTATATTTTTTCTTATTTCATATAAATTCAGTCAGGTTTTGTTTATGTGAATGATTTAATTTATAGTTGTTATTGGTGATTTTATTTAACGTATTGATCTTTTACTGTAATATTGTCATTCAATATATTGTCGATTTTAGATAATTCGTAAGATAAGTCAAAGCATAATTTCACTTAAAAGAGTTTCATCCTATCAAACATACTTTATATTTCTATGATCTTTAACTAAATATTTTTCGATTGTTTGCTTGAGATGTGAAATAAGAAATTGAGTTATCATTATGAATCAAAGTGCGAAATAGAGAAATAAAGATTGAAAGTGATTCCCAATGCCTTGTCATTTTTATTATTGTTATTAATCAATGTTACCTTTGCGTTCTTAATCCAAATTGTATTTTCTTCTTCTTTAACTATTGTCTATTGCTTTAATTCATGATTTCTTATTGTACGACACTTCTTCGTGGGATTGACACCTCAATCTATATTGCAATTACAGTAGGTATAATTTTAGCGTAATCAGCCCCCACTGCACCAATGGCGTGTGCTCCCTCTACTGAAAACAGAGCAACAAAGGATAAGAAACCAGCTACTGAAAAAGCTCCAAACAAGTCCTCTCCTTCTGTTATAGATTCTGGGTCTTCTCCTTCTTCTTCTTCTCTCCCAAATTCACTCCCTATCAATCCCTTTCCAATGCTTCCAAGCATGCTTCCCTTGAACATGGTTACTATCTTGATTAGACTCGATAGGAACAACTATATCTTCTAGAAGTCACACATTATTTCAATAGCACAAGCCTATGACCTTGAGACCTTTTTTCTTGGGACAAAAACTAGTCCATCTGAATTTATTAAAAATCCTCGTACCTTTTCTAAGTGCTCCATTGATTTACTTCCTATTGTTGGAGCTCCATTCATTATCAATCCTGAGTATATAAGTTGGCGTCGAACAGACCAACATGTCACGAGTTGGATCCTCTCCTTGATTATTGAGTCCATGTTCAGACATGATGTTCATTACCTTACTAACTATGATGTCTGGAGGACCATAGAGCAAATTTTTACCTTTCAATAAAAGGCACATACTCTTTAGCTTAGGTATCAACTTCACACTATTAAGAAAGGAACATTAAATATTATTGATTATGTCTTAAAAATGAGATCAATCTCAAACAGTCATTCCTCTATTAGGCAAGTCATCACAGATGATGATTTGTTACTTTATATACTTGGAGGTCTTGGGTATGAATATGACCCTATTGTGGTTAACCTCACCTCTCGAGGAGACTCAGTGTCCTTGCAAGAAGCTCAATTCATGTTGCAGAGCCATAAGATGAGGATTGAGCAGCTTTTCAGTTCGAATAATCTTGACAATTAACCCTCTACACATGTTAGCAATACATCAAACAGAGGGAACGGTTTTAATCCATCTCAGCAAAACACTTCTCCAAATTTTCATAGAGGTAATTCTCCTAATTTTCGAGGTAGAGGAAGAGGGTGAGGTAGAAATGGTAATCGACCTATGTGTCATATCTATAGAAGGCGAGAATATTATGCCTCTACATGCTATAGTAGATTTGATTCTTCTTTTCAGCCTGAAACTCAGTAAAACAGCTCACCTACCTTTTTTCAAGGGACTCTAGGATCAAACTATCCTCAAAAGGCCCCAAATGCCTATGTTACATCCATTGGTTTTGTTGAAGATAGTGCTTGGTATCTGGATAGTGCAACTAATCACCATGTTACACCAAATTTCAGCAATTTATCTATAAAGAGTGACTAGATGGGTAAATCAAAGTTAATGGTAATCTTTTGAATATAACTCACATTGGTAAAAACTCCCTTACTACTTTGCATTATCATATTGTTTTGACCTTAGATGACATATTATGTGTTGTTCCCTCTTGTACTAAAAATATGTTGAGCATATCCAAAAGTACTACTACTAATCCTGTAATTGTAGAGTTTGATTCCAATTGTTGGTATGTGAAGGACAAGAGTTTAAGGAAGGTGCTGCTTCAGGGTGTGCTTAAAGAGGGGTTTTTTCACTTTCTTATGACTCCTTCTATATGTGCTTCTTGTTTTTTGGCTACTAGTGTCAATAATAAGGCCAATCTTGGCACCAAAGACTTGGACATCCTTCCGTCCAAGTCATGAGTCATGTCCTCAAGTTTGTAAATGAATCTAGTATTAGTTTAAGTGCTTTGTCCTGTTCTTATTCTTGTTCCTTAGGCAAAGCTCATCAGTTTCACTTTCATGTTTCTAAAACTGCTAGTAATCCTTTATACATTGTTTATGTTGATGTTTGGGGGCCTGCACCCTTTCTTTCTATTGATGGATATTGATTGTATCTTAATATCATGGATGAATGTACGTGGTTTAACTGGATTTTTCCCTTAAAATCAAATATGGAGTTAAGAACATTTTTATACAGTTTTTAACTTTATAGAGATAGTCTAATACTAAGCTTAAGTGTGTACAAACTGATTGGGGAGGGAAGTTTGTGCCACTACTACATATTCTAAATCAACTTGGCATCAAATTTAGACATTCATGCCCATCTGCACACCAACAAAATGGCAGAATCGAAAGAAAGAATAGAGATATTAAAAAGAAGGTCTTTCTTTACTAGTTCATGATCATTTACGTTTGAAATTTTGGTGGCATGCTTTCAACACTGCAACTCACTTAATTAATCTTCTTCCTACCCCTATTTTGAACCACAAAAGCCTCTTTAAGAAGTTGTTTAATACCCTCCCCACTTACTCCTCCCTAAGGGTGTTTGGTTGTGTTTGCTTCCCCTTTTTAAGACTATATAACAATCATAAGTTTGACTATCACAGTAATAAATGTGTTTTCTTAGGCTACAGCTTATCTCACAAAGGATATATATGTTTTGATCTTGTTTCTTTAGGACTTACATCTCTCCAAGTAATTTTCAACAAGTTTGAATTTCCTTATACTAGTCTTTTCAATAAATATGACATGTCTCGCCCTCAGTCTGTACTCTGTTGGTTTTCTTTCTCTTCCTATAATAGGTACCTCTACTCAATCATCTTCACAAGGTACATCCCCTCAACCACTCTCTGACGCTCCATCTTCTCAATCTCACTCTTCACAGGTACAACTTGGTGAGAATGCTACTCACTCAGGTACTTCACATCCCTCTCTTATCTCTCCTACTTATTCCTTTCCTACTTGTAATGCTTTTTTTTCATATCCTCACTTGCATCACCTTCACCACAATCAAGTCTTTCACCGTTAGTCTCTATCATTCATGTTTCTCCTTCCCATATTTACATACTTATATCAACTAATACCACTGTGAGTTCTAGTCATCCTATGCTTATCAGGTCCAACTTTGAAACTTAAAGTTTTCACTATTGTTGTTACTGATACTCAAGAGCCTGCTTCAGTTAAAGAAGCTATTGCCAGTCCTCACTGGAAGGCTGTTATGGTCTCTGAGTTTAAGGCTCTTTTGACCAACAATACATGGAGTCTTATACCATACTCTCCTAATTACTCAGTAGTGATTAACATGTGGATTTTTAGAACCAAAACACATCCTGATGGCAGTGTCAAGCAGTTCAAGGCCATACTAGTGGAAAAGGGTTTTCAACAGACCCCTGGTGTGGACTACTTCGATACATTTAGCCATGTGGTTAAGCGATCAGGGTAGAGTTTAGCCTTGTTGTTACCAAAAGGTGGAACATTCATCAACTAGACATTAATGATACCTTTTTAAATGGTGTTCTCCATGAACCTGTCTACATGGTACAACCACTTGGCTTTGAAGATCCAGATCATCCCACTTATTTATATAAGTTGAACAAGGTACTATATGGACTAACGCAGACACTTCGTGCCTAGTATGACAAGTTAAGAATCGTTCTTCTTAGTTGGGGGTTTAATAATGTTATTTTAGATACATAATTCTTTCTTAAGTTTGTTGGCTCATATAAGCTGGTCATTCTTATTTATGTTGATGGTATCTTGATAACTAGTAGTAATCCATCTTTGATCCAAGCTTTGATTGTTCAGTTGAGTAATCAGTTTGCCTTGAAGAATCTTGGTTCTTTGAGTTACTTTTTGGGTATTGAAGTATCTCTGGATCACTCTGGTTTACACTTAAGCCAAACTAAATATTTGTCTGATATTTTGTACAAAGACAACATGTCTACTGCAAATAGTAGTCTCACTCTCATGTGCTCTTCTACTAAGCTCATTATTAAAGGAACAACATTCTCAGAACCTAGGTTGACACTTACACTGTCAGACATCTCTTATGTATTGAACAAGCTTAGCCAATACCTCTCGTGTCCCAGTATTGAACATTGGAAAGCCTGTAAGTGTCTTACGTTATCTCAAATGGACTCCCCACCATGTCTTGTTGTTCACCCTTGCAGATAAACTTACCTTAGAAGGGTACTCTGATGCAGATTAGGCCTCTTCACTGGATGATCGAAAATCTACTTCTGGTTATTGTTTCTATCTTGGAGGTATTCAAGTCTCTTGGAGCTCTTAAAAATAAATTATCATGGCACGATCAAGCACTGAAGTATAGTATCAAGCTCTCTCTCCTGCGTGCACTGAGCTCATTTGGCTGTATTCTTTTCTTCGTGAACTCAAGATTTCTCTTCCAGTCACTCCCTTCATCTGGTGTGACAATCAAAGTGCTCTTGCATTGGCTACAAATCCTGTTTTTCATTTACGCACAAAACACATTGAACTCAACATTCAATTCATACGTGAGAAACTTCTGTCCAAAGTGTTTTAGGTTAAGTATGTTCCCTCATCTTCTCAGATTGCATATGTCCTAACCAAGGCACTCTCTCCTGCGGTTCAGCATTTTTTGTTCTAAGCTCAATGTGCATGCCTCCCATCTAACTTGATGAGGGATGTTATAGTAAGCAATGCCACATGTATAACTAAGCAAAGTCAATTCCTCTCCTATTGTGCCACGAGAGCAGCCACTCAGCCTTCTCTTATTGGAAGCTCTCCAAAGATGTTGGACACTAATGAATCAATGATTGGTTCATTGATGAACCAATTATTTACTCCTCAAAGATGCTTAAAAACTTCCTAACTGTATTGATTCCCTCGTGCATGGTGTGCATGAGATAAAATGATGTAATTGACATTATTAATTCTTTATTATTCCTTCTATTCTTGTAACAACTTAGCAAATCTAATTTCTATTTAAAGTTAGTTTTTCAGTGATGTAATTATCGAGATTCAGAAATAATATAGAAAATTCTTTCAATGATCTTCTTCTAAGTACAAGTACTTTTTCCCTAAACAAAAAGTACAAATTAGTGTTTCCTTACGATATATATCCTCAAAACAACTATATTTTTGTTTGAAATCACTATTTTCAAATTTTGTTCTTAAGAAATTGATGTCATGCTGATCATGAATCAAATGTATCATGAACGTTGTCTAAACAATTTTGGTGCTTTAGATGAAGTATGTGTGTTATATGATTATTAAATCACATAAAGAATACTATAGTTTATGATAAAGTCATGTTTCAAGCGGTTGAGTGTGCACATGGATGACAGGAATTAGTAGACTCCAGATACAACATACCATGGCTATTACACATTAAAATAACAGGCTAAAAAAGAATCAGTTCCTTGCTTTTTTTACCAAATACATTATTGTATTTTTTTTAATTTAATCGCTGTTTTCTAAATTGATTGCAATTCAAACATTCCGACCAATTTATGTCATATTTGTTTTGCAATATATGTAAAATACACACATAATAGGAAAATAAAGACAATAAACGAATCTGAAAAGTTTTTGAACGAATCTGAAAAGTTTTTGAACGAATCTGAAAATTATATAAACGAATCTGAAAATATGATACCGAAGCAGTAAATTAATGAAAATTTTTATGGAACTTTGAGCAGAGCTGAGGATTGTGCATCTCACGGTGTATTTGAACAGATTCATTTCTTTTCGTGAGTGCTCGAAGTGGTTAAGCGTCGGTCTCTTAAGATGTAACGATAGAACTCATCATACACCATAGAACTCATCATCATACACCATAAAATCTGCTCCGGCTTAGATTATTTTCGGACATCATAACTGAGACAATTAGTATTTTTGAGAAAAGAAGGCTTAGATTATTTGTTGTGTTTAGAGATAAAGAAATAAAGCCAGTTTATAGGTGTGGAGGTCATTTTTCATGACAAAAATTTAATCCTAAAATCAATTCTGCAGTTTCAATTTCCAGAATTAAGCAAAAATCAGCTCATACGAGTCTGAGTCAAAGTGTCTGGCTTTCGTGTCTGCAGGTCACGCTCCTACACAAGTTCAAGCCCGTTAGACCCTTAGATTTGCAGCTCCAGGCGTAGGCACGTGAGAGAGCACCTTGACTATACATGTTTACACACTTGGAGAGGGCAGCCATATCCTTTATATAAAATTATTGGTGACAAGAATGTACAAGAATATCTCAACTCAATTGACATCTTTTTAGTACTTTTATCATCTAGCACATCTTAATGTATTATTAAATAAAATAAAAGAGTAAGCAATGGAAAAAAATAAATTAACAATGTTTAAATCAATGTCTGTTACAAACATCATGAGAAATAAAATAAGAACAAAAAATTAGACCGTCCAACAAGTAGGAGTAATAACATTGTAACTATTGGAAGCGGACGCCAAATAATTTGTAGCGTGGTTACCCTCCTAATAAATACATTTTGAACACCAGAGTATCCAGTTGTGATGTGAGTGATCATACACAATGCTCCCTAGCTGGTTTATGAAATAGCATCTCTGTATTTTTTTAAGAATGAAATAATTTTAATTTATCTATAATTTTTTTGTTGACAATTAAGTAATTTATATTCTGGGATAAGGTCATGTTACTCAGTAAGATGTATATATATATTATTTTTATTTCCTTTTTTCTTAATATTAACAGGATATTCCCTTAATGAATGACACTTTCTTTCTTAGAGTTAATCAAACTGTTTAGTGATATGCTATTCTAGTTTTAACCACGATCACATGCAAACCTACTCAGCTTTCTATGAGTTTGCACCTAATTCATGACTATCTACACCCACCAGTCAGAGTAGCCCTCAAGGTTGCAATTAAAATTCAACACAAAATAAATTATAATTATAATTTTAGATGCGAATAAATTAAAAATTGAAAAGATAAATACTTACAAATCATAATCTTATTTTCATTTGAAAAAAAAACATGTTTTTTCAAGGGTCACTCGCTTAATCTCAAACTGTCTTTGCTAAAATAACTCTTAATATTTTTGGAGGGGACCCATTCTTAACAACCTTAATTCACCTTAGTTAGAGTATGAAACAGTATATAGGAAGATGAAAGAGAGATGATTCAGTGTAATAGAAAAGAGAAGAAAGAGGAGTCTCGGTGAAAGTTTAGTATATTGTCATTAACCTCTCAAAAGAATGAACAATGGTACTTATACTAGTAGCTTACAAGTAGTCAATCACCAAGATTGTTGTATAACTAAGACTAGAAGTTACTAAACAGATAGTAACCAATTCTAACAGTAAGCAACTACTATCAAACTGATTGAGAGCCCGAGACTAAATGCCAGACTAGTTGACAATGCACAGCAACCAATCATATAAGCAAGAGAATCTTCACTCACTTACTAGGTTGTTATCCATACTCTTAACATCCCCTCAAACTGAAAGGTGATGTTTTGACCTGAAGCTTGCCTTTCAGACAAGTGAACCGTGGAGTAGAAAAAGCTTTTGTCAACAAATCAACTAATTGATTGATGGAGCGAACAAATCTAACTTCCAGTTGTTTAAGCTGCACATTTTTCCTAATAAAATGAACGTCCAACTCAACATGCTTAGCATTAGCATAGAGTTTGGGATTAGAAGCAAGTGCTAAGGAACTTATATTGTCATACCACAAAATAGGTAGCTTAGGACAATAGAAACCAAGTTCATTTAGAATTAGGGGTTCGCACAGGATGGGATGGGACAATTTTTTATGTCCCGTCCCATCCCGTATTGAGGGGAAAAATCGAGCCAGATGAGACGGACGGGTATTTTAGGTAAAAAATTTAAAAGTCACAAATTAAAATTGGTTTAAAGTTCAAAGATTAAAAAGGTTAAAAATTAAAAACTTAAAGGTTAAAATTGAGGTAAACTAAAAGTCATCCAAGAAACATATATAATACCTAAACCCTTCTCTAGAAGCAGTAGGAGAACGCCCCCAAGGTCTATGTAAATCAGTTCAAGTGGTTTTGAGGTAGTGGAATATGATATGGGAAAGGGAAACACATGGTTTTTACCCTTTTGACATGATATGCAGAAAGGTAATTTTAAGTGTTCTAGGTTACAGGAATTCAACAATTTATTAAGTATATTTTGTGCAGGATGTCCTAACTTCCTATGCCATTTTTCAGTGTACACATATTAACGGTATTTTCCCACTATGAAAATAGAATCAATAGGCGGATTAATATAATATGTAAAATCGGGAGTTTTCTTATTCAATATACAAGGAGAAAGAAAAGTATTACAAGATTTAATACTATAGCTATGAGAATTCGTAATGTCTAACTATTTAGGTAAACTAGAACAAATGTTTTCACTATAAGGGATAACATGTTGTACATAACAGTTGTTTCTTGAAGAACCTTTCAAGCTTGGATATGAGAGAAGATATAGTCCATCCTTAAGTGTCCCTTGCAAAAGAGTCATTTCCAAGACTTTGTCCTTGACAAAATAAAATTCAGCATGAAACTCAACAAACACATTATTCTCAGAAGTTAGTTTTGAAATTCTAATCAGGTTTTTCTTAATGTCTGATACTCTTATAGTGATTTGAGTTTTAAAGGAAGCATTTTAGAAGGTAAAAGAGAAGAAACTATATGAGGGATGAGCAAGCACTTACTATTACCTACTGCTAACTTTTCAGGACCATGATATTCTTGAGCAAGACTCAAGTTTCTCAAATCAGAAGTCACATGGTTGTTTGGTGCACTGTCAGCATATCAGCTTGATCACAAACTGAATATGGACAGGCAATGTAAGTAGAGTGAGAAACCATATATGTTGAGGGATTCCCAGATAAAGTATTAGATTGCCCTTGTTGATTTCCAAAAGTTTGACTTGTTGTTTGGTCATGGTGCCCTTTCTCATATATGTAATAGCAGATCTTTGTTGAATGCCCTGGTCTCCACAAACTTGACACACTAGTCTGCATCCACTAGTTCTCCCACCTCTTCTTCCATTCATGTTACGTCTGAATCCTTGATGAGGAATGAAATTTTTGTTTTGACTGTTTCTTGTCTAGTTCTTGTTGAAATCACATGAACTCGAGCCTCCATTAAAGTTTTTCCATTAAAACTAGTGTTGGATACTGTATTTGCACTTATTTTCAATGTTGCTTCATTCATATTTTGTTGTTTCTCCGGCCTGCTCTCATGACATAGAAGCAATGTCTTCATTTCCTTCATATTAATGTTGTCTACCCTGGAGGTTATATTGATTACAATAGGGCCAAATGTTAGCCCTTATTCATTCATCACATACATCATTAGGTCTTGATCATTGATAGGTTGTCCAACTACTCATAATGCATCATTTGTCCTCTTCATTTTCTCACAGTAATTTGTTATTGGCTCACTCCCTTTAGGTGTTGTCTGAAGGGAGATTCTTAATTGCATTATTCTTGCCTTTGATTGGCTAGCAAAGCTTTGCTCTAGGATTTTTCATACCTCTACAGATGACTCACACTATGAAACCATAACAAGGAAGCTCTCAGCCAACTAAGCAAGAGTTGATCCTTTTCTTATCCAGATTCTATATTTTGGATTGTCACTGCCATTTGCAAGCTTTCTTTTTTGTTTCTTTGAGTTCCCAAGAACTATATCATCCAGTTTGTGGCCAATGAATGCTGGAGTGATTTGTGATTTCCAAATCACATAATTGTTCCTATCTAATTCGATTGACAGTGAAGTACTCAGGGAATTGCTGAAAACATTGCTCAAATTTGATGAAAGGTGACTTGGAGGAGTGTTGTTTTCATTTGTTACATTACTTCCCGAGTTTTCCATAGACACTTAGTCTTTGATGGCTCTTATACCGTGAAACAATACACAAGAAGATGAAAGAGAGATAACTTGTGTAAGAGAAAAGAGAAGAAATAGGAGTCTAGGTGAAAGTTTAGTATACTGTCATTAACCTCTCAAAAGAATGAACAATGGTACTTATACCTGTAACTTACAGGTAGTCAATCACCAAGATAGTTGCATAACTAAGACTAGAAGTTACTTAATAGATAGTAACCAATTTTAACAGTAAGCAACTAATATCAAATTGAGAGCCCGAGACTAACTGCCAGACTAGTTGGCAATGCACTGCAACCAATCATATCAACAATAGAAGCTTCACTCACTCGCTAGGTTGTTGTCCATACTCTTAACAGAGTATGAGGTAGAAAAGGGTTAAATATTTTTAGGGGTCATGGCCCTCCATTGACAAACTATCCATAATTCCATGTCCATTATGACAAAGCAAAATATCAATTCAAAGAAGGTTTAGTGTAAAAGCTCTAAATCTTTTGTTTTGGTTAAAACGCTTTCTTCATTCAAATGAAACAAAGTCCAATCAATTATTTAAATTTCTTGAATAAGTTTAGTTGAAAGAAGATAATGCAAACTATACATATTTGGTCAATTTCTTTCGGTGAAAGTATATTTACAAAACGCTGTCTAAGTTCTAAACCTAATAAATAAATATTTTCTCATGCCCATTTTAAAGTGTGTTTATGTTCAACATCTAACATATTGAAATAATATTATTTGTATGAATCACTTGAACAAATTGCCAAGCATGATTATTTATACATGAAAATTAGTTAAAATATCATCTAAACTATTATAACATTTATCATTTTACCCACACAATTAAAATATCATAACTGACTTGTCCAATCGAATATTGTCACTTCGCCAAAAAATCTTGTTGCTTATAACATCTGAGTTGTCCTAAAATACTAAATAATCAATACTTCTTCATATTATTTTTATGAAACTCAAGTACTCCAATGACTTCCTTTCTTATTCTTTTAATTTCATGCCTCTTCTTCCTCAATCGAATTTCTTCACTTGTCTTTGTTCTTTGTCAAAATTTCCTTCTTGTCAAAACGTTCTTTCTTGTTCGTCTATTCTTGTTGTCTAATTATTTTGAGTTTTTAGTTGTCATCTTATGTTTTCTAAATCGATATCAAGACATGATAATGATAAAGAGTTGAAGGAAATTTTAGCATTTTCAAAACGTGTTCAAGTATTGTCTACTTGAAATACATATGGGTATGGGGTGTAGGAAAGGTTATTTAAAAGAAAAGGTTTTTGGTTTGCAATTCCAATTATTCAAAGAGTCCATTTTTGGTTAAAATTCATTTGGATTCGCGTTTGATGAGACATGTATGTTGAGTGGAGCCAAAAGAATTAGATGTAGAATAATAATTATTTTCCCCCAAAAGATTGTCCTTTTACTTTATAACAAATCAAAGCACTTCTAATAATCCTTGTTGTTAAAAAGAAATGGTAGTAAAGTGAGTTTCCTAATGGAATAATTTTGGGTAAATGCCACTAATGAATGTCCCCTGATCTTTTATCTCTAATCTTTCCACTTTGCAGTTTATCTTTCAAAAACATTTCACGTTTAGTTCCAAAAGTTAACTAATCGCATTCATTTTCTATGAAGTTTTTGAAAAGTTCTAATCTCCCAATTTCTTCTTAAATACACAGCCCGTGGAAAAGAAATCCTTGGTAGAAGATTAAGGAGAAAGAAAAATGGCAGAAGAACAAGGGGTTGAAAGTGTCAAATTTGAAAGTCAGGCTGCAAACGTATTTGGGATGAAAGATGACGGCATATTAGTATCATATTACCCTTTGTTGACGAGGAGAGAAAGATATATTGTAAATTGGCAAATAGGAGTTATTAATGTTCAATTAATATTAACCACTATTTACAGTGTAAAATACATTGGAGTGAGATGTATGGAGGAAATTTGATATATTTAATTTCAAGCTTGATTCCACTATATAAAATAAATGATTTATCATTGCTCTGCAACTGTAAATTTCTTTTTATCATTTATTCATTAAAAATGGAGAGAGACAGAAAGGACTTTATTTACACCATCTCCACTACCTAAAGGTGACGAAGATCATGGGAGAGTGGCAATCGAGCATTGCAAGATCGATGTCTAACTTCACAATGCCAATCAAGTTCAAACAGATAAACAGCTAAAAGACAGCTCAGATCATACCATTTTTTAAAGAAAACAAGATAGTCCTAATTATAATCAATGTTCATAACATAATCCACGTAAGACCAACATACAAGTCATAATCACAACACAAATTCTACAGTAACACTGCAAAATGGCGATACCGTGTAAATTTTAGCATCAATTAATGAAAAACTTATTGTTTTGCGTACACTTATTGGCTTCTTCATAGAGAAATAATGGGTTTTGATTAATGACTTGTATTAGCAGGGACATCACATTAATTGAAAAGAAAAACCCTCTCGAGCATACAAGAAATTGTTATACAGTAAACTAAATATGACCAACTAAGGCTAATTTGTCAAAACTTATAAAAGATGTATTTAATCATGTGAATTTTAAGCAAAACAGGATTTAATCAAGATGAACCATACATGCATTCTTACATTGAGATTTTTATTTTGCCTCAGCTTGAGGAGGGGTTGTGGTGGATGCCAGTTTCTGGTCGAGTTTGGGTTTTGTCTGCCTGGTGAACAGGTGCAGTTTTTTCTGCTTCAGATTTATCAAGCAAAGCCTGTTGTTGCATGGTTTTCACCATCTCTTTCATTGTTTTCTCTTCTCCTTCAAGCTGTATTTTCATAATTGCTTCTGCTTCTTTATCAATCGGCTTGAAATACTCTTCAATAGCAGCCTCCTGCATATGGTATTAATTTCTGGTAAACAATTACATTGATGCATAAACATAAGGCTTGAATTGATTAAAACCTGAGACAAGTTAATCATGGAGAAAACTAATTCCTGTCTGGTTTTGGCCTCAAATATCACTGCAAAAATAGTACTTGAAACTATAGGCATTAAGTTACAATATCACTCTCCGTATCTATACATCTTCTCCATAGAGAAACTTTTGGAAGTTGAAAACATTTCGGAACCTAATAGTAATCCAGACAAATTCTAATAGAAAACAGCGAAAAGGAAGTTTTGAAAAAAGTTGTACAAGTTTTTTTCAGGGAAAATACCTTCCCATAAGAAATACAACAGCTAAAGACACAAGTACCTGCTGTGTTAGAATCAGTTTGATTAACACTTCTATTTCTCTGACTTTCTCCTGAGTTTACAACTATAACTTAGGTGCTCAAAAACTGTATGTAATAGCAAGGTTAACGGATTTTTATCTTTGGATGAGCCAAATGAGTTGGGATTGACTACAGGATCTCTGTTTATAGGATTATTCTACAATCTGAACTTGAACAGAGGTTGAGTTAACATAGTGCAATGTTCAGTGTTGGGGACTCCCTCTAATATGGAACCTTTATTCGTAAAGGTTTTTTTAAAAGTTCTAACACCCAATAACAGTCCAATTTATCCTAAGAGGAATACCTCGTAAACAGGGTATCCCTTAAAGACATGTTTTGACCTGGTGAGCAGTCTGTAAGGACAAGTGACAACTTTCACGGTGGACAATTAAACAGGACTTCGACCTTCTGAATAAACAAGATCTGCATTATTGCTTCTTCCCAGCTTTTTAGCATTCATCCTCGTAAAGACAGACTGCAGTGGACTTACAAGCTTCTCTCGAATTTTTTGTTTTGCTGGATGTATTAGGTTAGATCCTAAGATTTAGGACTTAAATAATATCCTCAATTTTAAGTGCTTGGCAGGGAATAACTTCAGGATCTTAATGGGATTGAGAAAACCAATGGTAATGATTTGGGAGAAACATACATCTTTCCACTTTGAAAGAATGGCTGTGTCATGCTCCACTATTAAGCTTGTGCTTTTAAGAGTTTGTCAAAATACCTTCTGATTTATTTTTGTAGTTGTTTCATCCCTTCTTATATAATACAAGGACTTTTACACTTTAGTGATAGAAGAAAAGCAGTGATACGATTAAAACCCCTAAATAAGCACAGACCAGATTTACAAACTAGGCACTTACTTCGATCATGATTTAATAATGGAGGAATGAGATCAATATGTAATGCAGCGAACATAAAATGCTAGTCAAATTTTTTCTAAAGAAACGAGCTCTTTTATCAGTGGAAGTAAAGGTTTGAAACAAACAAAAGAACACACTAAGGACTAACAAAAGAGACAATGAACTAACAGAAGCCAGGAACTACACAGTCTGGTGAGAATTCACTATTCAAACTGCAATGGTTATTGGTATAAGTGATCCAACTTTTGAAAGAAAACTAGTAATTGTAAATATCTTCAGCGCTAAAGTAGAAACTTACTGTTTCTTCTAGCTTCTTATTCAAAGATTGCATCTCCTCAACCATCCGGCGCACCTCTGATAAAATAGCCTGTTCTGGTACCTTTCTTAAGGCCGCCTTTCTTTCCTGAGCCTGGAGTGGTTAAGCAAATTTTGATGAAATGATAAAGCAAAAACATCTAGGAGCCTAGTGAAAATACTACCATAAACAGATCATACACAGAAATAGTATACAAAATGATTGGTCGAATGAGCACAAACATAGAAAAGCATAAGGATACTACGCTATCCTATTATATCTTCTATCATTTATATAACAAGTTCAGTTCCTGACCAGACCTTTCCATGAGGTCATTAAATCCCAAGTCCTTCCCTCCTAAATATGAAACTGTAATGTAGAAAACATCAATATAGCATCCCCACTCAAAACCCTCTAATCCCCAAAAGCGGGAAGGGAAAGAAAGATAAAGACCCTACCAGTGTTTAAAAATCTTCCAACTTGCATATTATACAACAATGTCTACTAGCATCAAGAAAGTTTTTTCTATGGGTAGGTCAGTTCTACTCTACAATGCCACTCATGTATGTATTTCAACAATTCAGATAAGAATGACAAAGAATATTTGAACTTTGTCACTCTCAGCGTTAAAACTAAACCAGATGCTTTTCACACTTAATGTTCGGACATTTCATTTTCAGTGCCCGTATGATCAACATGCATGTCAACTAATTTAATTACATCATTGTTTGAAAACACTCAAGAAAATCTCAATCAAGTAACATACTGGGTTCCCCGATCTATACCTACAATTAAATGTTAACACTGATGGAGAAAAAGTTGTAGCTTTCATGCTAAGAGAATGACAACATACTGAATCCTAGTTGTTAAAACTGTCAGATAATGGTTCAATACCATTGTTCTAAATGGTTTGGCAGGTGCAAATACAGAACCCTTAATTTCATAGTTGAAGATCCTTTGCTGTCCTTCATATTTCAGATGAAGATAGTAAGCTGCACAGCCCCTTATAGGAGAAAGTGTTTAACACATTAACAATTGGATCCCAAATTAACTTTTGTATCACTTAAGCCCTACTATCTCATGCTAATGATCCCTTAAGTTAATGATCCCAAATTAACTTAAAATCAAAATAGAAAACATAAAGGAGAAAACGTAAAGCTCAATGCAAAACGCATATTACATACACCTGCAACTAGGAAAGTTTTCAAAACTACCCAAATACCTGTTGGAGACGTTTTTCAAGCTGCATTCTAAACGATCGAATTCGCCGTTCTTCGTATCCGGAAAGGACCTTGGCGTAGAATAGGGCTTTCCTTCCGAACTCCAACAGTTTATCCATTTAATTCTTCAAATCCTTTGGAAAAAGATTTTCCTGCAGAATTACACGAAACCCAAACCTGTTACAGTTGTATATGTTGAAGAAGGATTGCATTTAGATTCTGGATCAGAAAACAGGGAAGGATTTCGTCAAAAAGTCAAACGGACATTTGAGGACATCAGTCCATGGAAAGGACGATGGTGCGTCGCGGCTGCCTCACTCTTCTTTTTCGTTTCTGGGAAAATTGTAAATGAACAGTAATGATCGTTTTTGGGTTAAATTGTGCAAATACTTCATAATATTTCGAGCAAATTATACAGACATCTTCTATATTTTATTTAAATTACACGAAAATTCTCGTTATATTGGATAATTATATAAATCTCGTCAATACATCATATTCTATAATAAATAAGTAAGGGTGTTCACGGTCCAATTCTGTCGGTATTTGATAAAAAAAATTAAATCGAACCGATCATTTTTAGTTCGATTCTGTTTGATTTTGAACACCCCTACAAATTAGTCTGTTTTTTAACACCAGTTAAGAGGATACTGAGATGTCCAAAATACCCCCATCCGTGTTTAAAATTTCAGTTTAATCTAAATACACATTAACTAAATAATTCAATATATAACCATACCAAACACCACTAATTTAATCTGGATGGTACTAGTTTTCATCTATATTCATCCAAAATCACATTATTTTTAAGCACGTGTCACGTTCTAGCATAACTATACAAAAATCAAACAGCAGTAATCAAGTCGCATCTTATATTATATATATAAAGTTGAGTATATACATCTCATAACATATCAATTGTCATATTCAATTTTGTGCCAAATGTCATTTTATATTAAAGTTCTTAATAATAGATTAAATAATAAATTGTTTTATCAAATTGAATGTACGTTAATAGATTTCAAAGATTAAACAATCACTATTATCAATTACTTGATTTAATTGCCTATGTTAATATTTCCATTCAATATCATCTATTCACTATATAAATATATTAAGAATTAAAACAGTCAGTATTTTTTTATTTAACTTAAATGTTTTGAAATATTGAAATATGATTCAATATATACAGTATCTAAACATCATATAAAATTAAAGTAATGAAACGTTTTGAAGTAATGAAAAGAAAATTATAAGTCAATTTCTTATATAATAATAGTATCAGAAATATTAGTGTCAGAATTTATTAATTATAATTATCGTATTTTATTTGTTCATAACTTTTCACGTTTCAATTTTAGCTCTTGCTTTTGAATAAATAGGTGGAGGCAAATAGTTGTATATTGCGCTTTCATTGAAAAAACTACAAATTCATGTTATTAAAAAATGTGGGTAAGTGAAAGTAAGCAATTATTCAAAATAGTTATAAATGAAATTTCATGCTTAATTATTATCAAAAATAAGAAATCTCTATCTCTACTACTTCTAAAAGTGTAGATAATTGAAAATTTTTATTTTGACAATTATGTCTAACGATTTTACTGTAATTCTCAGAACACCTTTGTATCCCTTAAATCATTGTCATAAAGAGATGAGTTGCAAGCATTTAAACAAAAAACTCTTTCATATTCTTTAATTAATTCAATTCAATGTCATAAAAATGAGTTACAAAAAATAATAAAAGATGAAATATAAATAATGAATAAATTACATATTATAATAAGATGAAACTGTCAAATTTAATTTTAAATCCAGAAATTTTTGATAATTTTCAATAAGGATTTATCAATTTATTTATAATCCAGAATTTTGAAATGCTAATTTAATTCTAGATAATAACTTTTTAATTTCTGAATTAAAAAAAAAACTTAATTTCTAATTTTAAATCCATAAATTTGAAACACGTATCGAAACTATTAAATTTATTTCATAATAGTAAATACATTAAACTATCATAAATTAAAATAAATATAATAATAATATTAAAACATCGTATGTCACATGTAAATACCAACTTCATGTCATATGTCAAAGTGAATAATATCTCTAACTATCAATTAACTATTTCATTATTCTAACAAATCTTAAATATATAATTTTGAATTATTAAATGTAACGAATAATAATTAAAATCTCACTATGGATTAAATTGAGATATGAACGATTTTGGTACTTCTTATCATTCTAATTTTAGTTTTAATTTTGATATTATTATAATTTAGCTAGAAATGTATTCTTTTTGGAACTTTGAGAAAATTGTAATACCCAATTTTAAACAAAGTTTCTGCATGAATTATTAATAAAATATAGTCACAAATACTTTTCATAGTTTATTATTATATTTAACTAATTAAATAACCAAGATTAGTTCAAATCTATTGAATTTGTTTTATATACTAATGCTGAAATGATAAAATGAGTAGTTTATAATGTTAATCAACTTTATATAATTGGTATAAAACTAAGATATTAGTACATGTAAAGTGAACATATTGTATTTTACATATTACATCATAAAGTATGGATGGTTGTCTAATTTGTAATTAACATCTTAATAATAATTTTCAATGATAAAAGTACCATTAAATTATAGAGATTCTTTACTTTTTAACTTATCTTTTAGTTTTCCAAAAGAAAAGGCGCGCTGTTTCTAGAATTTTAGTTGTTAACTTCTTTTAATTTTTCTTGTGAGTGATATTTTAACTTACAAAACTTTTGATATTTCTCTTTTGTCTTTATGGTTTAGAGTGAAAATAAAATGCAAATTCCTAAGTTCAATATTAATTTATATTCTAATATTATCGGTACCATATCTCCATTATTAGTTTTTTTTTCATAATTTGAAATAGCTAGAGAAAACCTATAATTTTTCATATTCAATAAATTCTCCATTCAACTTTTTATCTACTATCTAATCAAGTGGTATAAACCTAATCAATTTCCTCGATTTTAATAATTTATTTATTGTGATAAACTACAAGAGCATTACCAATCCTAATCAAATTTTTAACGTTATTTATTTATATTTACCATTGAAACTTTTCATCTACCACGCAATCTTGTTGAGGTTATGCCTTCAATCCACTGTTCTGAATAGTGAGAAAGACTTTAAAAAATTCGATCAAATCGATCGAGAATCCCATCATCTGTTAGGTGGGCCATCATCTGTTAGGTGTATTGACATTCTCATATAAAATTTAATGAGATTTACATTTTTCTTATAATTTTTCTTTTAAATTATTGTTGAATCATTTATATAAATATCTAAAAAATTTCATATTCATTAATGAGACTATGATCTTCTATTAGTACGAGATGATTAAGATCATAGATAATGAATAAAATTATCAACATTTTAAAGTATGGAATCTTTAATGAATGGTTGCTAGCACGGTTCACTAAACATTTTGAATTCGTGTGATCTATATTCAAATCATTGATGTGGATAAATATCTTAGTGAATGTACTTTATATAATGAGATTATATATGACTGGACCGATGTGAATTAATATATTTATCAATGTATCGTTTATAATAAAGATTTAATACACATCAATTCGATGATCATATGTAGATTTGTCTGAATCGTGAGTAGTCATAAACTCGTATACATGTCTACCGAATCTTTTTATTCACTCGTTAAGCTTTGTTCGTAAAATAAGCTAGTGACTTTTGTTTTGGAGATTTAGTGATATGGATGACTGGAAACATGATATTACAAGATTTGTAATCTTAGCTTTCTTAACGGACCGTATATTGGTTCATTTAAGTGTTAATTCTAGAACTGAATGTTTATTGAGCTCAAATTTATAATAAGAGTATAAATTAGTCATTCACTAGTGAATTAATAGTACTTAAGGATTAAAATGTAATTAAAAATATAAAACAGTTGTTTTGACCGATTCTAATCTATGAACCAATAATTGGAGTACAGAACTACATGAAATGATTATATTAGTGGACTACATGGGAAGACTCTATAAATACATTCTATAATCACTAAGAGTTCAATTTCATATTTATAGTGGAGTAATAATGAAATTAATAAATAAGATTATATAATAAAAAAGTTTAATTAATAATCTGATTTATTAGAGTTTAGGGTTATAAGTCTATGGTCTTCAAGTCACATCTATACTGCGCAGTTTAAGGTGTAAATATTTCAAGACATGAGAAAATGACTAACATGCAAATGAATTTTTATTCTGGGGCAAGTACATAATTATGAGATAATTATATGTGATTAATTATTTAAGAATTAAACAATTGAATTATTTATATATAAAAATATAATTTTTAGAATTAATATATATATATATATATATATAATTATAAATTATTTTTTAATTATCAATAAGTGATACATAATATATAATTTATGAAATTAGATAATTAAATTATTATTAGATAATACTTTGGATCAACTAAATATGTTATTTGTGACATAACATATTATTTAATTGATAGGGATAATCAGATATATTAGTTTTAAATTAACTAATATCTATATATCTATCTGATTAAAATAAATATTTAATTTTTTGTAATTACCACATGTAAATCACTAGATTGGGGGATGCAACATTGTACTGCCACATGGCGCAGTTGTGCGCCATTATATAGTGGGTCCCATTGTACTTGACAATTTGAAAATAAATATTATTTTTAAATTTTAATTATCTCTAAATATCTTATACGTTATTATCTAAAAATAAGATACATATTTTATACAAATGACCTCAGTTGATGAATTAGTTGATCAAATCATCAATTGATCAATTAGAGAATTGAGTTGTGAACATAATTGCTCAAAGTAATTTTTCTCTACGATTAATAGTTAATCAAATCTTCAAAAAGAATAATCACCACGTTCTTTTAGAGAATTGTCTCACAAAAGTCATTTTCAGTAATTCTCTAGATCTCATGTGTTGAGAACATCTAGAGACAGAAAAAAGTGTTTGTAATATTTTACGTGTCCACACACGTCCTAGCACGTTGAGTATTGACTTGAAAGATCTTGGTGTGGATCTCAACGTCCACTAATCGTTGGAACGATTTTGTGGGACGGAAAATCGATCGGTTTTGTAAGGATGTTTGATTATTAAGACTACAAGGGGTATATGATTCCCAAATTTGTATGTTGTAGATTTAAATATAAATATATAATGGATCCTGACTGATTGAAAAGATTTTTTAACAAAAATTATTTTTTTGTTATCGTGGTGTTGCGTAATTTTTGTTTTATTAAAAGATTAGATTTACATTAAAAAATTATGTTTTATAATGGCTACGAGCCACACTCTTCCACCGCACACGCACTCTGTCGATTAACAAGTGGTATCAGAGCAGTTTTTATATATTTATATGTTAAATATTGTGTGAGCTTTCTTGCATTATTCATATAATATGATATGTGTATGAATGAATGGATTGTTATATTTTTTGAATATATAGAAAATAATAGATCGTCAATTGTATGGTGATTATTGGGTTAATTTATATTCTTTTAATTTTTCCTTAGATCCTTGTGTAATCTATTTTGAGGCGTAAGAATTTATGTAATTTTATTTTAAATATTTATGGAATTTATGTAATTTTATTTTAAATATTTATTATAATTATTCCGATCTCAAGAAGATGAAGAACATAAGAGACAAATGATGGAGGAAAAATAAAATAAATAGGAATTCTTTTGGAATTCTGGCGCCGACACCAGAAATTGGATTTTTGGCGTTGGTGCCGCCGGTGATGGTCGGCGGCGGCTATAGCTAGACGGCGGTAGGAGAGTCCTATCGTTGGTGGCAATTGTTGTCATATTTGGAAAAGTTTCGTATAAACCCTGATGCTAACCAACCCTATCACTATAAAGTTTGTTGAAAAGTAGAAATTAATAGATTAATTGAGTTTGACTAAATCAAATAGATGTTTATTTGACTAGGTCAAAGTCAACTAATTTGAAAGGGATAATTATAGAAAATAATTTTAATTAAGAGAAATAGTTTTTCTTAACTAAATAGAATCTCGTTCAAAGTTTGAAAATTATAAAGATGAATATTAGGAGGAGAATGCAATATATTGGGAAATATGTATTCTTGAAATCCGTTTTATAATTTTATTTCTTTATTTCAATAATTGTATTATAGAAATATCCAATAGTCATTCCGTCCATTATTATTTTATTTAATTGTTAAAAAATTATCTTAATTATTATGTTTGATAACATGTTGATGCATTAGTCGATCACATATCATACATAAAAATTCCACACAATTTTATTTGATCATGCATCTCATCAGTGGAAACATGATTTATTGGGATTGTCATAATATGTTTATATGAATTGTTTTATGAAATCAATAGCATGTAAACTGCTAGGTTTTAATTAGTTAAAACTTGGTAATCACACCACAGTAAGGGCTATAGTAATATTTAGGATAACCGACTTTAGTAAAAAAGTTTTATTAGAGTTTGATGAATATAATTAATTAGTTTATCTAAGTTCACCTAATTATGACTTATGCGCTTTAGAACCTTAAATGAACTCAGACCAATAAGATTGGTGTAACTGATTATTAAATATTCATAGAGTTATTTTTTTAACCATTGATTAATTTGAAATTAATTAATTAGTTAAAATGGAAACACATAATCCTAAAACAATGAATGGAAGAAGGTTGACATGTCAATATAGCCTACGATTTTCATTATTAGTACAACACAGTGAGGTACAGTAAGGGCATCGAGATGACTTTGTTTTCATCCCCCTAAGGAAGGTTTCGAGCTATACCAATACCAAGGGTGGACTTCTTAAGAAGATAGGAGGAAATGATGTAGTTTAATCTTGATCGGCCCTAAGGTGACATGTTCTCATGGAATTTAAAATAATGGGTTACACTCACAAAATTACAATTAAGCTTTCATGTGGATAGTTGTGACTTGATCGAACAAGCGATACCTTATTGTTAAAAAAATTTTATATTTTAAGTTTTAATTAATAAGGATAAGAATGCCTCATAGACAGTCTGAGGTTAATCTGATTGACCCTAAAACAACACATTAATCATTGGGTTATTTTATCGTGATTAATAAATGTTAAATTTGTGTGTTTATTATGTTGCATTCATGCATCACGTTTACTTTTTAAATTCTAAATATTTATCAATTATATTGAATGTTGTATGTTTTAAATTTTATTTACCATGGGCAACCATGTTACTGTTTTACTCGCTCTTGAAAAATTGAATGGTGATAATTTCATACGTTGGAAATCAAATATGAACTTAATGCATATTGGTGCGAACCATAAGTTCGTTCTTACTGAGAAATGTCCTGAGGAGCCCGCTACTAATACCCCTAAGAATATTAGGGACAAATATGATGCTTTGATCATATCAAATAACAAGGCAAAGTAGTACATGCTTGTGGGCATGAATGATGTTTAAGAACCAAGCATGAAAGCATGAAGATTCGTAGGCTATGCTCTAGAGACTAGAGGTGGATACTTTTATAGTCACAAGGATCGAAAGGTGTTTATATCGACAAATGCACCCTTCCTTGAGCATGACTATATGTAAAACTACAAATCTCGTAACAAAGTAATTCTCGAAGAATTAGACGTTGATAAGATCAGACCACCTTCAATTTCTACTGATAATAACAAAACAGAGAAACCATAGTTCCTACAAAGGAAACTCTGATGCCACGTCGCAGTGGGAGGGTTGTGAGACAACCAGTTCGCTCACAAACTAGAGGCATGAGTCCTAGTGTCAGACACTGATAAGGACGATCTATTATCTTATGAAGAAACAATGGATGATCCTGAAAAGGAGAAATGGCAAGATGCCATGAACCAGGAAACAGAATCTATGTATTCCAATTATGTATGGGAACTTGTAGATCCACCTGAAGATGTCAGGATCACTAGATGTAAATGGATCTTTAAGAAGAAAATATGAGTATATGGGAAAGTAGAGACTTTCAAGGCACGGTTAGTAGCCAAGGGCTATACACAAAAGGGAGGGAGTCGATTATGAAGAGACATTCTTCCATGTAGCCACGCTAAAATCCATTCGTATCATTTTGTCCATAGCCGCTAGTTTTGACTAAGAGATATGACAAATGAACGTCAATACAACTTTTAAGAATGACTCTCTTGAAGAAAGTATCTATATGATATAACCAGAATGGTTCATACAATATAGGCGAGATCAGAAAGTTTGCAAGTTGCTTGAATCCATTTATGGATTAAAGCAAGCATGTAGATCTTGGAATGTCACCTTTGATGAGATTATAAAGTCTTATGGCTTCGAGCAAATTGTTGACGAATCTTGTATTTATAAATACACTAAAGATAAGATAATGGTTTTCTTAGTTGATTATGTTGAAGATGTTCTACTCATTGGGAATGATATAGAAACTTTATCAAAAGTAAAGAAGTGGTTAGTTGAAAAATTCTAAATGAAAGATTTGAGAACGCGAGTTATGTTTTAGGCATCCAAATCCCAAGGGATAGAAAGAACAAGCTCTTCACACTTTCACATGCATCTTATATTGATGTAGTGCAGGAGAGATTCTCTATGTAGAATTCTAAGAAAGGTCAACTACTAACTAGATATAGAATTGTCCTCTCCAAGGAACAATGTCCTAAGACACCTTAGGAGGAAGATGATATGAAAAAGGTTCCCTATGCTTCAGCAGTTGAAGTCTCATGTATGCCACGTTGTGTACAAGATCAGACATCTATTATGCAGTGGGTATTATTAGTCATTATCAATCGAATCCAGGTTTGGAACACTGGATGAGACCTGAACCCCACTGTATATACTGATTCTGATTTTCAATCAGAAAGAGATAGTCAAAATCCAACGTCTAGATCAGTATTCACAAGTGGAGGAGGTGTAATATGGAGAAGTATTAAACATTCTAGTGTTACAGATTCCACTATGAAAGCTGGGAAAGATGCGGTATGGCTCAGAAAGTTCTATACTGATATGGAAGTAGTTCTGGATATGGACAAGCTATAGATCATGTACTGTGATAATAGTGGGACGGTAGCAAATTCTAAGGAACCGAAGAGTCACAAGAGGGGTAAGCACATAGAGAGTAAATATCATCTTGTAAGAGAGATCATGCATTGATGGGATGTGACTGTTATGAAGATAACGTCTGAACAGAACATGGTTAATCCATTTACAAAGAAACTTCCTGTGAAGTCATTCGAGGGTCACGTGTGTAACATGAGATTAAGAGAGATGCCACATTTTCTTTAGGGCAAGTGGGAGATTGTTGAGGGTTATGCCTCAAAGCACGTGTGTTGATATTTTGATATAAAAATTAATGAGGATTACAATTTTCTTATAATTGTTCTTTTAAATTATTGTTGAATAATTTATATAAATATCTGAAAATTCTATATTCATTAATGAGACTATAATCTTGTATTAGTACGAGAAGATTAAGATCATAAATGATGAATAGAATTATCAGCAACATATTAAAGAATGAAATCTTTAATGAACGGTTGCTAATACTTTTCACTAAGTATTATAAATGCGTGTGATCTAAATCCGAATCATTGATGTGGATAGATATCTTAGTGAACGTACTTTATATAATGAGATTATATATTGCTGGACTGATGTGACTTAATATCTTTATCAACGTGTCATTTATAATAAAGATTTAATACACATCATTCGATGATCATATGTAAATAAGTCTGAATCCTGAGTAGTCATGAACTCTTATACATGTCTACTGAATCTTTTGATCACTTGTTAAGATTTATTTGTAAAACATGCTAGTGACTTTTGTTTTGGAGATTCAGTGATGTGGATGGCTGTGAACACGATCTTACAAGATTTAGAATCCAAGCTTTCTTAACGGATCGTATATTGGTTATCTTAAGTGTTTAGTTCTGGAAGTGAATGGTTATTGAGCTCAAATTTATTATAAAATTATAAATTAGCCATTCACTAATGAATTAATGGTACTTAAAGATCAATAGGTAATTAGAAGGGTAAAATTATAATTTTGATCAATTCTCATTTATGAACCAATGATTGGAGGACAAAACTACATAAATTGATTATATCAGTGGACTATATGAGAGTATTTTGTAAATACACTCTATAATCACTAAGAGTTCAAATCCATATTAGTAATAGTGGAATTAATAAATAAAATTATTTAATTAAAAAGTTTAATTAATAATCTGATTTATTGGAGCTTAGGATTATAAGTCAATGGTCTTCAAGTCACATCTATACTACGCAGTTTAGGGTGTGAATTTTCAGGACATGAAAAGGACTAACTTGCAAATAAATTTATATTCTGAAGCAAGTACATAATTATGAGATAATTATATGTGATTAATTAATTAATTAAGAATGAATTAATTGAATTATTTATGTATATAAATGTAATTTCAAGAATTAATATATATAAATTATTATCGATTATTTTTTTTATTATCGATAAGTACGACATGATATTTAACTTATGAAATTAAATAATTAAATTATTATTATTAATATTTTGGATCAACTAAATCTGTTATTTATGAAATAACAGATAATTTAATTGATAGGGGTAATCAAATATGTTAATTTTAAATTAACTGATATCTAGATATTTATCTGATTAAAATAATATTTAATTTGCAGTAATTGCCACGTCTCAATAATTGTTTAGGTATCAGAGCTTGACACGGACTACTGTAGTGTCACGTGACACTACAGTAGTAGGAGTGCAACATTGTATTGCCTCACGGCACCACAGTGGTGCCGTGAGGCACTATGCTGATTCACGGCACACTGCAGTGTCATATGGTACTGTAGTTGTGCACCATTATATAGTGGGTCCCGTTATATTGGGTAATTTGAAATTATATATTATTTTTACTTTTTAACTATCCATAAATATCTGATACGTCATTATCTAGAACAAGAAACATATTTTATTCGAATGACCTCAGTTGATGAATGAATTGATCAGATCACCAGTTGATCAATTAGAGAATTGAGTTATGAACATAATTACTTAGAGTAATTTTTTTCTATGATTAATAGTTAATCAAATCTCCAAAAAAATAATCATCACGTTCTTTTAAAGAATCGTCTCACAAATGTCATTCTAAGTAAATGTTTAGATCTCATATGCTGAGAACATCTAAAGATAGAAAAAATGTCTTTTAATATTCTAGGTGCCAACACACATCCTAGTGCGTTGAGGATTGACTTAGTGTGGATCACAGAGTCTACTGATCGTTAGAACGGTTTCGTGAGACGAATGATCGATCGGTTTTACAATGACATTTGATTATGATTACAAGATGTATATGATTCCTAACCTTATGTGTTGTAGATTTAATATATAAATATATAACGGATCTTGACTGATTGAAAAGAGTTTTCAATAAAAAAAATTTATCGTGGCTTTGCACAATTTTTGTTTTATTAAAAGATTTGATTTTTATTAAAAGTTTAATCTTTTTTAATGGTCTCGCGCCACACGCATCCGCCGCGCACATGCCGTGACGACTGACAAATATCTATATAAATATATCGCATCATAAATCATTCACATATGCCTTACCTAGCTTTCAACCTTTCACTATCGGTAATTCTTTCCATCTTTCTCTAGCATTAATTCATGCATAATGATAGTTTTCAAAACTCTCAACTGTTTTACATTATTACTTATTCTGCCATGTTGTAACAACTTTTAAGCTATGTTGTTGAGATTCTTCTTTCTCCTATTCTCTTATTAGAAAATAAATCAAAACCGTTCTCTATTTGTTTTACCAATTATTTTTTACAACTTACTTGAATAACTGAAGAGTCAAAAGTAACAAATTCTTACGAAAAAAACTATATTTTTTATGTGTACACCACAATATAGTGTATCATCTCATTAAGTGAAATATGTAATGAAGGTACTCAAACAACTATTTAATCTCTTCAGTCCCCCATATCATTTTTTCAATGAATTTCTTCGAGCTTTAATCTCTCCAGTTCTCCAATTCTCCCATGTTTATGGAAGCTATCCATCTCCAGACCCTAAAACTCTCCAACCCCAAAACCCAAGAAGGAAGCTCTCCATCCCCACACCCTAGAGCTCTCCAACCCCCGCAACCCCACGAAGCTCAGGACTGATCGCAGAAAACTTATTCTTCTAACGACGCCACCGGAAAAAGCTTTCATAGTCTTTGATTTGTACTGTGCCGTTGTTAATGTTAAGGTCCGGGACTGTACTCCCTTGCACGGGACATATGTATAATTATGGAATATAAAGAGGGTGTACATATAATTTAGTCAAATCATAAAGGACGTCAGTGTAATTTTTCTCAAATTTTTAATGGAATTTTTGCATCTATGCGCACTCCATCCACAAATGTTCCTAATATAATTTCTTTTGTGTAGAATTAACTTTATAAAATTACTTATGATAATTTTATTAATGAAAAAGTCGTTTAAAAATTGGGTGAAATGATGAGTAATTTAGTAACAAAATTCTTACTATATAAAAGAGATTAAAATTAGAAAAACTCAAAAAAAAAGAAAAAAATATGATATGAAAAAATGTAATCAGGTTTTATATGTCATAATAGAAAAGCACGTGCTTTAACTAGGCGTTTCACGCCAAATGATTATATGTGAGGTTTACAAACCATAAGATCAAGAGTTCAAACCCCATTTTATATCTCTCTCCCCCTTGATAAATAAACAAAAGAAAAGCACGTGCTTCGCACGTATTAGAGAATTTTAAAATTATAAAATAAGCTTTAAATCTAAAACAATTTAAATCAAGAATTATGATTTTCTCATATTTGCAGTTAAACTTGTAGATTAAAGGAAATACGAACATGTCGTGCATCATCTGAAGATAATGTATTTTGCAATATAGTTATTGCAAATAGAGAAAAACTTGAATAATGCGTGCATGATCTCGAGATGATAAATTATCTACAGGAAATCTTAAATTAAAGAATGCACAATCCTAACAAATTTAATATCATAAGATGAGATGAAAAAACTTAGAATTATTTGAGAACGGAAAATTTCAACTGATAAACTATTTTACTACGGGTAATGGATGTTAAAAATTATTGCATTTATTCTAAAATTAAAAAGATAAACAACAAAATTGAAAATTTACAGATGGACAATAACATTATTGACAAAATAATGTTCATGATATAAATTTTTTTAAAATAATATATATGACCCATCGCATTTCTAATGACGTAATGATATAAAATATAAATTTTTATAAAGTATTACTAAAATAATAATTAATTAATAGAGTTCAGATGACTTAAATAACCAAAAAATTTATCAATACTATATTTAATGGGGCTTAAAAGGTATAAGAGGAAATCAAAAGTTTTTACCCCTTAAGTCACTATTAATATAGTAGAGATTCGATGATAAAATGATTTAGTTAATATCATTCAATAGATACAAAATCTAAAACATCTCTTTAATAAATTGATTCATTGGATACTTTATTTTAAAATAAAATAATAGAACTTGATTCACATCTAAAAATAATAAATTTACATAAAGAATAGGAGATTTGGTAATTTATTTTACTTATCTAATTAATCGTTTTGCTTCAAAACTAAAAAAAAAATTGAAAGGTCAAAATCTGTAACTGATATAACTCTGCATAAAATCAAGTAACTATAACTAATATTAACTCCTTATAAGATGATCAATAAAGAAAGTTCATCCATATAAGGAAATTGATGTCCATTATTATTAAATATTAGAAAATGAAAAGTCGTTAATGCAATACATATAACTCACAAACACACCATAAGTAATGAGATATAGACCTTCTAATTAAATTGGTTACTCATAAAAAACTGAAGAATGAAAAGTTGCTCATATATATAGCATTAACCATAAAGGCAGATCAAGTAATAAAATAATGACCTATAAAATCAATTACCTCACAGTATGAATATCGTAATTCGAACTAAAACCTATTATTTATATAGTAACTATTAATTTGCCATATAATGTTGCTTCTTGAAAAATGTTCAGTAACACTACAATGTTTGATATAAAAGAAGAAAAAAGTGAATACTATGTTAGAAGGACCGCAATGCTATATAACATTGCTATCATTTCTCACGCCAACCCTTAGCAAGACCGATGCGCTCACCCCCATCCCCCATCAAGCTGGATGAGAAATATACGATCCAAGTTGTCCTATTACTTTTATTCTCGATAATATGTTTGTCATCTTTACCAAAATAGGAACTCAAATCAAATTTTCATCCAATATCAAATACTCAACATTGCAACAACAATTGCTCAAATAAACCAATGTCACTGTCGATCCTATCCTATCAGAGTAGCAAGCATCGTATACAAATGATATGGTAAAATACGAAGCACGGGGTGAAGTCACTGAGAAATTCTTAGTATATTCAACACCACGTTTTCTTAACCAAAAAAACAGAGTTCACATAAAAAACAAACACAAAAACCAACTAAGTAATCCAACAATCCACATTGCTTTAATCTCCGGTTAACAACAAAGTTATACACAAGTGGTGGGTCCAAGTCATCCAAGCAAACTTTTACAAGAGATTCTCACAGAACTTTCCCTTTGAAATTTAGTCTCTCCTCTTCTTCTTCTTCTCATTCCTCTCAGATGAATTCTTCAACTGCAAACCAAAACAAAACAAATGAGGATAAATACGTATTTAGATAATCAGATTTCCCTTGAAAGCTCATCAGAACATAGTTAGAGAATGAAAGACTTCCAGACAATTGTTTAATAATCAAAATAGTGTGTATTCAGAGCCTTTGACGAGAAATATGACAATCTTACCATGATGATAAGAATTCTGACAAAGACACCAACAAAATCAGTAAAGAGGGTCAATGCATGTTTGACATAGTCTAGATCACCGAGGTGTGCTCTCTCAATTATCTCCTGAGTGTCTACAACCATATATCCCACAAACAAAAGCAGGCCAAAATACAACTGCAACATTGACAAGATCAAAAGGTAAGACAGTTGCTTTGCTGCACCTATTTCAGCTTTCAGAAACCATTAAAGCGACATAACCAACATAACTCAATGCACATGCTTAATCAATGTAGAGAGACTCATAAGTACCTCAAACTTAAAGAGAGCTGTGGAACCCCCGAAAATAGAAGAAGCAAAATGCAACCACAGAAGCATAGAGAGGCCCGAGGAGAGTATGGCACCAAGGTAGAGGAACTCTCTACGCCTAGCCAACATGGCTGCCGCTGAGAAACAGGCAAAGGACACCGCAGTACCCACAAAAGCAGTGACTAGAACGCTGAAAACGGAAGTAACATCAAAGTTTAAACATACAACAAGAAAAGAAAAAATAACACAGAAAACATTCCTTCACTCTGCCATAATAAATAAAAAAAGGATATCATTTCAGTTTTTTGGGGACACCGGTGAATCTAAATCTACATAGATCTTATAGCGTCCACCTGAATTTACTGCCAACTCAAACAAGCTGTGGGAGAATTCAAAATTACCTTGGATCAATCTCAATGGCCAATTGAATTAAAGGACCGACTGAAGCCCCTTCAAAAAGGCCAACTGCCATCAGTAAAGAAACCCTTTTTTGCTGAACAAAGATAGAAAGCAGAAAAATCAGAAGAATACAATTATCCAGAATTCTGAAAATTAACAATGTGCAATCGATATTACCGTACCTCTTCATGAGGAGGGGTGGCCATCAGCCAAAAAATGGTTCCGATGCATGCAAACGTTGTGAGAATCCCACCAATATTCCAGAGGATATGCAGATAGGCCCCAGCAGCAGATGCAACCAAAGCACAACACAGGGTGAGGTAAACCTGCAAATTAAACAATATGCGCACGTTTAAGCAAGCAAATTGCTAGACTTCGCTTCAAAATCGAGCAAGTAAATTATGATACGTTTTCATGAGAACTGAACTTAACATAAAAAAGAAGAAGAGGAAGAAGAAACTGAAAGAGAAAAACCAACCTAAGAACGCCATTGACACTTTTGACCAGCGAATTCGCATTGGTCGACGAAGAGTTGTTTGAATTATACGTACGACACCAACAATTAAGTACCAATCCAAAAAATCCAACAAAATTAAGAGTAGAAAGGCCTCGGCAACAACGTTTATGATACAAAGAAGCTCAAGCAGGAAGGAAAGAAGAAAAGAAAGCTATCAAGAATCTGGATACTGCTAGGCAAAGAGACCTAGAAGAATATTTTGGATCTGAGAAATCAAATAATGACTAAAATCTCGTTTCGTATATATACCACATAGATCGACTTAAAATTCAAAAGTCGAACCCTTTCTAACTTTAAATGACTCTTCCAATTACAGAAATTATCAGAGAAAACGAAGAAAACTCTCACGTTAATTATCCGCCACAGAAACTACACATGAATATATATCCCATCCATCGCCTTTTCAGACGCAGAATTCAATCAGACAAATGCCAAGGCATCATCATATTCCTTGCCAGAAAAGAAGATTTTACGATAACCCAACGGAAAATGAAAAAGGAGATAAGAGCTCACCTGCTTGAGATGAGTTTGTACGACCGGGGAGATCTGACGGAAGTTCTTGAGAGAATCATAGCTCCAACGGTTTCTGGAAGACGATTGAGAGCCGAAGAAGGATGAGAATCCGTCCATTGAGTTTGATAAGTTTCAGAGATTGCGCAAGAAAGTGAAAATTGAAAGGAAAATTCGAGAGAACGTATTCAAGTGAAGGGTTTTGGAATAAACGACTTCAATTATATATAGCTTCAGAATCCGTCATTTCCTTGAAGCTTCCAGATGTATTGTTACTATTTTGCCCTTCCTATGCGTCGTTATCTACTACTAGAATCATCTTTTTCTTCTTAATGTTTTTTTCCTTTTAAATTGTTTTTCTGAACCAATTGAGATATTGTTCAAGGAGAACCTATCTTTGTAAAAATTGACCCCATAAAAGTACGTCTTACCTTACAAGATAAAAACAACGAGTAAAACGAATTTTTAAGCAAAGTAATTTTGAGAAGATTTAGAAAGAAAAAAAAGTTATGATAAAGTAATAAAATAGCCTCCTAAATTTTACATATTATGTTTTTAAGTGGTTATTTGAGGTTTCCTTGATTAAAACGACAAATAAATAGTTGTATCTAATCGTCTAAATCAATCTAAAGATTCAGATTAAATTTGCACAATCTAATTTTTTTATTAAAAGATTCTTATTCTGGATTACATGTAATCAAATCTTTTTAAATATAATCAGCTGTGCAGTCTAAAAATATATCAAATGACTCGCATCACACAAACTACCTTAGCAGTTGGCTTGCCGGCCGTAGAGAAACCCTTTCCCTTAGACAAAACCTACTTTTTTTTTTGTGTTGCCCCTGTGGATTAAACCTACTCAAAATATACCCAACTAAAGAAACCATTTCCCTCAAACAAAACCTATTATTTTGTGTGGTGTGTTTGCAGAGTGCAGATTAAACCTAGCCAAAATCCATCCCAATCATCGTTTTTTTGTGTCGTACATATACAATCTCCACCTGAAGTCATTAAATTACGGATAAGAAAAAGTTGGGTCGATGGATTTACCCTTAAAGCCCGATAGCTCCTCTCCTTCTAAATGCGAAGCACCTATTATATGCTTCATTAAAAAAGCCAGTCACAGCACTGATTCACGGAGGGCATTATTGTAACTTCGGTATTTTCAAATGTCGATGAAAACATGTATATCTAGATATTCTCTTCGCTACTAAGCAAGTTATCTAGTCCTTCTGTTAATTAAAAGTCTAAGCTTTGGCGTCATACAATCCAATCAAATCTTGCCATATCAGCAGCTAGCCTAAATATGCATTTTTTCTCAAAAAATTTATTTGTTTATTTTGTTTCTGATATTCCTTGTTGAATTTACACATCTCTGCTCTCTTGAACTTTCTTGGTTCTCCAAGAAAGTTTCAAGTTCGTCCCTTACCTCTCGTCATTTGCCCTCGTTCTTCATTTTCTTCCTTGTCCTACGTCTTCATCTTTCACTTCCTTCCTTTGTTCTTCGAGTTTTCACTTCCTTCTCTTGTCCTTTGATTTCTTCTCGTTGGTTCTCTGTTTCAGTGGGTTCTCTGTTTCTTGTCCCTTGCCTCCCTGTTTCTCGTTAGTTTTCGCTGCTTGTGATTTTGTTGTTGTTTGTGTTGGATCCTTAATTTAACATTAGATTTATGTCTAAAATAATTATATGTTGTAAACTGTCAAATAAAGTTAAACCTAATTAAAAGTGATCAACTAAGTTCTCAATAATTGAGGGTTTAATGCATCTGCTAGGTTGTAAACTTTTTAATGCGTAGAGATTTTAGAGTAATTTCTATTTTTATGATGGACTAAAATAAAAATACTAAAAGATGAATTATCTATAAGTGATTACGGTCCTCATGTCACATGATAACGGAAAACCATTCTATTCTCCCTAATATCACATAGTTAGACAGAAAACTGAGGTTTTATCAAAGGGGACTCTCGGATAAAGAATCGTATAAATCTGGAACGTCAATCGCTCGACTCTAAACAACAATCTATCGTCATGGATTCAGGTATGCTTCCGCTCTATAATTGTTTTGATTCTTGATGTGTTCAATATGAGATCTTGAGTTTTATTGAGATACGGTTTATACCTAAATGATTTTGAATCTAGCAAGTGGTATCAGAGTAACTCATGTTTGAATTATTAAGAATCAATTTATTAAGTTCTAGATCCATGATTATAGGTGTATTTTGTGTTTATGCTTCAGTATCCTTGAATTTAATAAATGTTTTACAATGTATTA
This sequence comes from Datisca glomerata, assembly GCA_003255025.1. NCBI lineage: Eukaryota > Viridiplantae > Streptophyta > Magnoliopsida > Cucurbitales > Datiscaceae > Datisca > Datisca glomerata. The sequence continues at coordinate 1,475,636 of QANY01007306.1, forward strand.
GATTTGAGAACAATTTTTACGGTATTTTTGTTTGGTTTTGGAACAACAGGCCGGCGGACTCACCGTCGTCGGTGAAAGATGATCAGCGCGGCGGTGTGGCTGCGCCGGCAAGGAGAAGATGCGGCCGTCCAGCTGCGGCCTTAAGGAAGAGTCGTGGCCTTGGCCGCGACTGTGAGGAAGAGTCTCGATCCTGGCCGCAACTGTAAGGGAAGCCGCGATTGTCTGTCAGAGCCGCGACAACAAGGACTAGTGGCGGCCATGGCAGCCAGTCACTCAAGGTGAAAACCTTCACCCTAGGGTTGTGCACGAGTCATGTTGATCCGACCCGTGAACAATTTTAAAAAATTAAATCTAGCTGACTGTGGGCTTCCCCCACAACCATTAAAGAGAGCCCACAATCCATTTAGGAGTGCTGGGGAATACACCTTTTTTATTTATTTTTTAATTAAATATTTTTTAATTATTTTATTAAAATTAATTTATAATTAATTTTACAAATCAATTTTTATGTATCGTAAAATTAATTTTTCTTTTAATTTTAGAACTTTCAAAATAGTTTCTTTTGATTATTTTTGGTTTTTTAGGTTATAATAATTTCAAAATAATTTTATTTTAAGATTATCAAATGGATTGTTTTGATTATTTTCATTTTTTTTGTTAAAATAATTTCAAAACAATTTCAAATGATCGTAAAATTACTTGTTTATCAATTAATTTAAGGTTTAAATTCAGTATAATTTTAAATTTGAACATTAGTATGTTAAATATATTTTAAGATGATTAGTTGAAGCAATGTCGTCAAAGTGACATCTCTTATGAAAATTGGTTTGTCTTGAAATATAAAAGATTATGTGTGTGTGTGTGTAACTTATGTGAATATTTATCGACCCAAGGGAAGATAACTATTTGACAGAATTAGATGTGCTTTTGTGATAATAAATATGTGATGATTGTTTGGTTTTACATGTGAACAATAAATCGGCCCGAATGAAGATTTCTTGTTTAACATGTTATTTATCATCCGCGTTTGATTACTATTGTTTGAATTATTATTGTTATTTGAAATTTATGTGAGCTTAATTTATTTATTGTTCTCTGTTCAGCTATTACTCCTGCTAGTATCACGTCCAACATCAATTGAATTCCAGTTTTAAATGGCTCGGCTTTAAATCCTGGAAAGATAATCTCTTGATAGTTCTTGGAGTCATGGATCTCGATTTTACGTTAAGGATGATTCTCCTGCACCTCTTACGGATAAGAGTACCTCTGATGATAAGAGAGAGATGGAAAGGTGGGAGAGATCAAATCGCGTGTGTATGATGATCATGAAGAAGGCCATTCCAGAAGCATTCAGGGGCATTATATCAGAGAAGATAACTACAGCTAAGGATTTCCTTGCAGATATTGAAAAGATATTTATCAAGAACGAAAAGGCATAAATTGGTACGCTCTTGTCGGACTTAATTTTAAAAAGGTATAAAGGTAAAAGTAATATCAGAGAATACATTATGGAAATGTCTCACGTTGTTTCAAGGTTGAAAGCACTGAGGCTTGAACTCTCAGAGGACTTTCTTGTGTATCTGGTTTTGATATCCCTTCCGGCACAGTTTAGCCAGTTTAAAGTGAGCTATAATTGTCAGAAAGAGACTTGGTCTCTAAATGAGCTCATATCACACTATGTTCAGAAAAAAGAAAGAGTGAAACATGATAAGATAGAAAGTGCTTACCTGGCCTCTACCTCAAGGATAAGGGCAAAGGAAAGAAAAGGAAAAAGGATAACGGAGCTGCGGATACAACACCGTATAAAAAACAACAAAAGAAACTAGTAAACTCGGACGGTAATGGTTGTTTCTTCTGTGGAGCTGAAGGGCATAAGAAGAAGCAATGCACCAACTATCACGCTTGGCGTGCTAAGAAAGGTATGGTTCTTAATTTAGTTTGTTCTGAGGTTAATTTAAGTTCGGTTCCTAGACACACGTGGTGGATAGATTCTGGTGCAACAACTCACATCAGTGTGTCTATGCAGGGTTGCCTGAATTGCCGAAAGTCAAATTATGCTGAAAGATTTATCTACGTTGGCGATGGCAAGACGGCTGAGGTTGAAGCAATAGGAAAAATTAGATTATTATTAAAAATAGGACATTATTTGGATCTTGATGAAACTTTTATTGTACCGTCCTTCAGACGAAATTTGATTTCTATTTCTGTTTTAGACAAAGCTGGTTATGTTTGTTCTTTTAGAAATAGAAAATTTGGTTTGTTTCGTGATTCAATTTCAGTTGGTTCCGATTTTTTATCAGGATATGATAATCTTTATTTACTTGAAACAATTGTTTCATTTAGAGAATCCCTGCAATTAAGTACACGATGTACTAAAAGAAAATTAACCAGTAAGAATTCAGGTACGTTATGGCACAAGAGATTAGGTCACGTCTCCAGACAAAGAATAGAGAGTCTAGTGCCAGATGAAATTCTCAGTCCCTTAGATTTCACAAATTTTGACGTTTGTGTTAATTGCATAAAAGGAAAACCAACCGATAAAAAGAGATTTGAAGCCAACAGGACTTAGGATGTCTTAGAAATTATTCATACGGATATTTGTGGGTCATTCTCTTTGGTGGCTTGGAATGATCAACAATATTTTATAACGTTCATATACCATTATTCCATATATGGCTACATATATCTCATTCATGAAAAGTCACAGTCATTGGACATGTTCAAAAATTTTAAGGCTGAAGTTGAGAATCAACTCAACAAAAGGATTAAGAGCGTCAGATGTATTTTAAGTTTCATTAAGTGATCATCTCGTTCGGTTTTGAGTTGAATTTAGTCAATAATTGTATATACGATAAGTTTTGTGGGAGCTAGCATATTTTTCTGGTTTTATATGCGGATGACATTTTACTTGCCAACAACGATATAAACTTATTGTACGACACCAAGGGATTTCTAGCTAAGAATTTTGAGATGAGAGATCTTGGTGAAGCCTCTTTTGCATTAGGAATCCAAATACATTGAGATCGTTCTCAGGGTATCCTAGGATTACCACAAAAGAGCTATATCAAAAAGATCATTAAAAGATATGACATGCAAGACTGTAAACGAGGTGATACCCCTGTAGCTAAGGGACACAAGTTTGGACTCTATCAGTGCCCTAAAAATGATTTTGAGGAAAAAGAAATGCAGAAGATTCCCTATGTCTCGGTAGTGGGGAGTCTAATGTATACTCAAGTTTGTACACGTCCTGATATTGCGTACGTGACTGGGATGTTAGGAAGATACTTAAGCAATCTAGGAATAGACCATTAGAAAGTAGCTAAACGGGTCTTGCGGTACTTACAGAGAATAAAAGATTACATGCTCATGTTTTGGAGGTTAGATCAGATTGAGGTCGTTGGATATTCTGACTCTGATTTTGCTGGATGCCAAGATAGTATGAAATCTACGTCAAGCTATATTTTTCTGTTTGCTAGAGGTGCTGTCTCCCAGAAGAGTGCTAAACAGTCTCTTATAGCCTCTTCTACCATGGCAGCAGAGTTCATAACATGTTATGAGGCATCCAATCACGGAATATGGTTATGGAATTTTATCACGGGGCTGCACATAGTGGACAGTATTTAGAGACCACTAAAGATATTTTGTGACCATAAATCAGCAGTTCTTTATCCTAATAACAACAGGAGCTCGACAAAGTCAAAGTTCATAGACATCAAGTTCTTGGTTATTATAGAAAGAGTTCATAGTGAACAATTTTCTATAGAGCACATCGGAACAAACTCCATTGCGGATCTGTTACTAAGGGATTGCCACCCAATGTGTTTTATGAGCACACTACTCACATGAGTGTCATATCATTTTAGGATATTCAATTCTAGTGGGAGTTTATATTTTATTTTTAGATGTTTTTTTTCATATAGTCACATTTTTCAACCATTTTGGTTTATGGATATTTTAAGGTTATTTTCTGCAGAAATAAAGTTCTTGGTATTCACACTCTGACTTATGTATGGTTTGATCTCACTGAGGTTTACTGAGGACCAGTTGGAAATAGGCATGTTAATATCACATTACATGAAATTTTCATACTACACATCCACATCATAATCCATGTCATTCAGTTGTATTAATATACGTAACCATTGATCAGTTGAGTTATGATTGATGTAACAAAGACCGTTTTGATCCTATGTCGGTGTAATTGATGGACCGGATTGGTAATTGATACATTTCGATAATGATAGCAAATTTGAACCCGTTCATTTATTTTTCAGCAAAACATAATTATAAGATTTAACACATAGTCCAAGCTGGAGATTGTTGGATAATTAACCCAACGTTGGACTTATGTGTAAAATAAGTATGTGTTGCAAACTGTCAAATAAAGTTAAACCCGATTAAAAGTGATATACTAGGTTTGGATAATTGGGGTTTTAATATATCTGATAGGTTGTGGACTCTTTAATGTGTAGAGATTTAAGGGTAATTTCTATTTTTATTATGGACTAAAATAAAAAATACTAAAAGATGAATTATCTATAAGTGGTTATGGTCCCCAAGTCATACGATAACGAGAAACCATTCTATTCTCCCAAATTTCTCATCATTAGAGAGAAAACTGGGAGACTTTATCAAAGGGGACTCCCGAATAGAGAATCATGTAGATCTGGAAGACCAACCATTCGGCTCTAAATAAAAATTTATCATCATAAATTCAGGTAAGCTTTCGCTCGATAATTGTTTTAATTTTTGATGTGTTCAATATGCGTTTGATCTTCTCCAATCTCTTTATCATGGAGGATTTGTGCCATGGCTTATCTCTTGGACTTGGATGACATGTTACAAGACAACATTCATAAGGATGAAATCTGGCTAGTGGGGAAGATTATCTCTGATAAGTTTTTTAATACAGCTAGTATGAATCACTACGAGAAAATAGTGCTACTTCGACAGTTTTTTATGTCTTTCACGATGGTTTTAACCATCGGTAAATCTATTATGACGGTTCCAAAACTGTCATGATCGTCGCCTTCGCAAAAACTGTTGCGACGGTTTCTCACTTACCGTCGGAGGAAGATCACTAAAAATTTATCTACCGCAATAGATTTCCTATGATGACGATTCTCACTAACCGTCACGATATATACAATTGCTTGTTTTTTGTAGCGATTTTATTATATATACCGACTAGAGGTGGCAAGTGGGCCGGTTCGACCCGAAATTGGGCGAATCGGCCCGTTCTAATATGGACCCCGTTCAGCCTAGTATTGAATAGTATTGGGTCGGTTAAGGCCCGCGAAGACCGGGATGTCACAAGATTTGCCTTCAAGGTCTATAGCCCCGCTCGGACTATCCCAGATGCTATGCCCAGCCCGGACCGTACCGTGAGGCCCGGGGCATGAACCGGCTTGACCCGCGAATGTTTTATCTAAAAAATTGAACAATTATATGTGTAATGAAGTTTGGAACTTGGCTTCTCCCTTATAATCACACTCTTTACCAATAGATGAAGACAACATTTCTTAATATGTTGTTTACAATATATTCTTATTGTCTTTTAACACATTTTATCGAAACTTCATATAATATATTTTTGAGATAAATGTATTTAATTAAATAAAAAAAATGAATATTCTATTCAATGGAAACTAGGATTCAAGAAAACTTTAAAAAGTATTGGTTTAATTAATATTCCTAATATTTTTTTACTGTGTTAATGAACATGAATTATAAATTAGTTATTAATTATTTATTATATTTTTAGATTTTACGTGAATATGAATATCATTAGTTTGTGAATTTAATAAATAAAATAATTATTTTACTTATTATTACAAATTTTTCTTTTGAGATTTTAAAGTACTAAAATAAAATAATTATAAGAAAGTAACATGACTTCCATTTAACTTAATGGTAATCCCTACACTTCATCTATTTTTCACCAATGTTCAACTCTCCCCATCTACATTTTTAGAATTAAAACACAATAAAGGGAGAGAAAACGGGTCTGTCTGATTATTTAATCAGGACCCGCCTGGCCTGGACCGTCAGAGGCCTGGCCTGTGAGTACACGAGATGGTTCAACGGTTCATTCCAGGCCGCCCTAAAATTTCAGCGACCCCGCCCGGAACCAGCCTGTGAACCGGTTGAAAAGGCTCGGCATCGGCCAGTGAACTGCCCAGGCTGAGCATGACGGGTCAGGCCCCGGCCGCACCAGCCCGGTTGCACCTCTAATACCGGCAATTATAAAGTCATCGATATAGTTGTTATAATTTAAAAAATAAATTGATTGGGGTGCACATGCAAGCTGTGCGTACATTTTTTTCCTCATAAATTAATACCCATCAAGAGATAACATGGATTGCAAAGAATAATTACATGGGTAACATGAAATAGAAAACATACTGGAATAATTCTATAGCTCAAAACAAGAAAATAACTATATGTTTTACACCACTTGCTCTCAATGACGAAAATGATCTAGACCTCAAGGAACATCATTCTCTAATCGAGCAATGCTTTTCAAGCTTACTGGACTTCCATAGTACTCTACCTAAAAGGAATTTCAATATTGCTTAACTAAAGCTCATATTAAAGAAACTAACTGCATGAGCCATTTTAATACTTAAAAGTAAAGTCATAAAAGCATACCACAACAAATATAGTAAGGATGATGGCATCAAATATTGTGGCTGTGCAATGAAAGCACTAAAAACCAATCAAAGTCTAGTCATTAAAGCTCACATAAGCACCAGTAAAAAATGACCAAATTGTAAGCAAAACGCAGTTGTCAGAATCATTAATAGAAATTGATGAGCTTCAAACCAGACAAGAATGAGCTTTAGGCAACTGAAAAGTGAATTACCTCAATTTTATCTAACGAGATTGCTGAGTTTGCTCCTCTAGTCCTTACAGAGTTGTAATTTGACTGAAGTGTCTCAATAGTCTTTTCCATCCTTACTTTTTGAAAAGTATCTTGTCAAATTTAATTACTGAAACATCAATAATAGAATTGAACAATAATAAAATTAGACTTGCCTGTTCTTCATGAGCTGCCTATTCTATCTCTTTGGTAATTAAGACATAGTTCATTACCGGAGTCCATAACAGTGAAACCGACCATCTCAAAGAGCCATATTTCAAAAGATTTTACACAGAAAAAAAAAGAGGGAGAAGCATTGAGCATATATGTTCCTCGAAAAGCAAGTGAAATAAACATATTAAATTCCTTTTAGGTAACTCACATGCTTTCATTTAGCAAAAAAATAAGATCAAGAATCCAAGATAAAAACCAAGTAAAAATGTATAACAAAACCATAACAATTGAGTTGGTGCTACAACACAAAGTCTGAAAATCCACCATTAAGAAAGCAACTCGAAACTTTCTCGTTCTCAAACCATGAAATTAAAAATTAAGGTAGATCTGTGATGAATAAATTCATCATAACTTATATTCTTCTCAGAAATTTTTCAAGCAAATCCTTCTGGCCAACCACAGAATCAGATTTCATAATGGCTCCGTAATGCTTCAAAAACATATATATACTAGTGAATCTGTATATTTGACTAATTTTAGGTTCTAAATCAACTACTGTACAACTTCCTTTAATAGTTCTCCATGTTCCATTCTAATTTTTTTTTCATAGAAATTAAGATTAGACCATAAGAAAAAAGAATTTAACACAAAACCCCATTTAAAGTAAAGGATTGAGGAGAGATTACCAGAAAACCATGCAAGAACTTATGGGACTCATTGTCATGCATACAGGCCTCCAAAGTTGAAACCCAAGGAGTGAAGAATCCACAACATATTATAACAAGAACACTACCAGCAATACTTAAACCCAACCATTAACCAAATAATGGAGGCAAACCAAACATGATAACAACCTTAAAGAAATTAAGAAACCCATCATCAAATTGAGAAAAAAGAATCTGAACTGCACAAGAAATAAAGAAAAAAATGAGGAACCTTTAAGAGTACCATCTTCGTTCTCCAACTCTCAAAGAGTAAGATGAATAAGAAGAAGGGACCAGTGGGTTTAGGGTGAAGATGATGAAATCACCATCTTCGTTCTCCAATTTGGTCCCCTATCGGCACCACTGTTCGACGGAGGACTTAACAGGTAGAAGAGCATGTGGAGAAAGATCTTCAACGGTTTGTGCTTTAGAGAGAATGGAGAAAAGGGAAAGAAAGAAAGGGTTTCTGATAGATCAAGTGGAGAGAGGGCTAGACGCATATTTTGGTGTTTCCTTCAATTCCCCACTTGATTTTTTTTTAATTTTCACGTTTCTTGTGGACACTTATTGTGACGGTTAGGGAGAAACCGTCGCCACAAAGTCACCTATTGAGACGGTTAGAGGAAACCGTCGGCATAGGTAACTTATTACGACTGTTTTCTTAAAATCGACGCAATAAATTCATCTATAGTGACGGTTAGAAAACCATCGCCAAATAACTCTCATGTTCGCTTTTTCACAAAGCGTTGATACAACCGTCGCACTTTAACCGTTGGAATATGTCAATTTTCTTGTAGTGAATAATACTCTTTGCAAGGTTTGGGGAGTGGTTGATAAAATGGATACAAGGTTCTTGAAAATAATACTTTTCTTTTTAAACTAAAGAATCTTCAAGATGTTAAGAAAGTAGAAAGTAAAAGTCATTGGAGCTTAAATGGTTGTTTATTAGTGATTAAAGAGTATATTGCTGTAACTCGAGTTAGTGAAATTCATTTTGAAAGCTGTTCTATTTGGATTCAAATTGAGGATCTCCCTCCCGATTAGTTTACGGAACAAAATGTTGTTAGACATGATTCTAAAGTTGGGAGAGTTATAGTTATTGATGATTATTCTGTCCATGGTTCTTTGGCAAGATTTATGAGAGTTCGTATTTCTTTTAGTCTTAACAATAATTTAATTCCTAGAATATAGGTTAAGAGAAATGATAAAAACCCAATATGGGTTGATTTTACATATGAAAGGCTCCCTAATTTTTACTTTCAATGTGGTCTGATTTCACATGATTTAAGATCTTGTTCTAATAGGAGAGATGAGCATAAAAATGATGAGTTTATTTTTGGGGTCTGGATAAAATATGAAGCTAATTTGAGAACCCTCAAAATGTAAAATGTTTCTTTGCTAGTATTAGTAGCAGCAAGTTTGTTTCTATATGATGCTTGAATGTTATTCAAAAAACTTGTCACAATTAGATAGTGATTTCTTTTGATTTTTTGAAAGATTATAACTTCAAATCAAAATGTGGATGTTATTTCTCTTCCTAATCTACCTAATTTGGATTTGTCTAGTGATCAGAACATTAATGATACTTGTAATCATTTGGTTTCTTCTAAAAAAGCTTCCGTTAGGGTTGTTTATGCTTCTACTTTTCACTATGTTAATTAGAATAGTAATCTAGTAATAAAAATCTAGAAGGGATTTGGATAGTGGGAATGATGTGGATTTGAATATCCGTACTGGTTTTTCTAGAAATGGGGTCGTGATGGCTTACCCATTCAAACCATCACATGATCAATGAGTATTCTAGTTTGGAACTGTTAGGGTTTGGGTAATAACCTAACGATACTTGCTTTAAAAGATACTATTACCCATTTTAAGCTTGATATTTTTTGTCTTTTAGAAACCGTGGCTAATAAAAATAGAGTTGAGTTTTTTATTAGTAAGTTTAATTTTGATCATTCTCATATTATTGAGCATGTGGGTCTCTTGAGGGGTATTATTTCTTGCTAGAACAATAGTATCTCTGTTAATAGTATTACCAGTATCAATAATGAGATTGATTTGAATATTAAGGATTATGGTAGACTTAGTAGACTTACATTTTTTTATTGTTCTAGAGATAGGAAGACCAGGTGGGTTCAATATGATAGGCTTATTAACGCTACTCTTGGTGATTCTATCCCTTGGATTATGGCGGGTGATTTTAGTGACATTATGTATTATAATGAGAAGTATGGTGGTAACTCATTAGATTTCGCTAGAGCTAGAAAATTTGGCAGCTTTATTAACTCTTGTAGTCTTATTGATGTTGGTGCTATAAGTAATTTTTTTACTTAGAGGAATGAGAGACAGGATAAGAATTTTAACAGTTGGATAAAGTTCTCATTAATAGTTGTGGTCTTGATACTTTTGTTAATATTGATGTTAATATTCCTCCTAATATTGGCTCAAATTATAATATGCTCCTTATTTTTATTGTTTGATCAGCCTAAAGCTACAAGGATTTTTAAGTTTGAAGCTAAATGGGTCATTGAAGATTCTTATGATGATGTTTTTAAGAAAAGTTGGGATTCTGATTTTTCTTAGACGGGTATGAGTAATCTGATTATTAAGTTGAAATCTTGCAAATCTAATCTTAAAAGTTGGAATAAGAATCTTATAGGCAACCCCAACCATAATATTGAGCTTTTGAACAATAATTTAGTTTCCCTTAATGAATGTATTGTAGGACAGAATTCAGATCAAGAATATTAGGACTAATATCAATAAGATTTGAAAGAAAAAGAAGATTTTTTAGGGTTAGAGGTCTAGGATTAATTGGCTTAAGTCAGGGGATAGTAATACTAAATTTTTTCATAGATCGGTTATTAGAAGAAGAATTTTTAATAGAATTTCTAGGTTGAAAGATGATTATGGTATTTGGCATAATTATGAGAGTGGGGTCATTGATATTATTCATTCTCACTTTGATGATATATTTAGGGCTACTCCTTCTATTGTTGATTGGGTTCTTAATTGTGCGTATCATGTTGTTGTAAGCCTATTAATGATATTCTTATTGCTGATGTCTTTTTTGATAAGGTTAGGGCTGTTATTAAGTCTTGGTGTTGATAAGGCACCGGGCCCTAATGGTTTCTCTGGTATATTTTATTATAATCATTGTGATTTGATTAGGAATGATATTTTTCTGGTTGTTGCTGATTTTTTTAAAGAACTTTTACCTTCATAATTCTATGAATGAGACTTTTATTACACTTGTTCCTAAAATTCAACAACCTGAATCCCCTAGTCATTTCAGACCTATAGCTTTGTAATTTTTCATATAATATTATTTCAAAATTCTAGCTAATAGGCTTAAAAAAAATTTAGGATCTTTTATCTCTGATTCGCAAGGTACTTTTATTAATGGTGTACATATTTAACATAATTCTCTTATTGCCCAAGAAATTTTCTATCATTTAAAAAAGAAGAAATGTGATAGAAAAGGTGTTGTTGCGCTTAAAACTAACATGTCTAAAGCTTATGATAGAGTTAGTTGGGAGTTTCTTAATTGTTTGTTTAGCAAAATGGGCATTGGTCCTAAATTCATGATATGGATAATGCTTTGTGTCTCTTCTGTGAGTTATAAGATTAATTGAAATGGTGCTCCTAAAATTTGTATTACTTCCAGTAGAGGTTTGAGATAAGTGGATCATTTGTCTTCATATCTCTTAATCATTATTGTTGAATCTTTCTTTAAGTGTATTAATAGGGTTATCAGTGATGGTTTCATTTTTTCTATTGCTCTATAGTCCCCATTTATCCCATCTTTTCTTTACGGATGATAGCTTTTTTATTTCTAGTTTGGATCCTAGTTCTTGTCATTATCTTAACTTATGCATTAAAAATTATTGTTCTACTTCTGGTCAGGTTGTTAATCTTGAAAAAAATAGCATTTGGTTTAGTAGGAATATCCCTAATAATTTGAAATCTTCTATTTCCAGTATTTTTGGTATTCCCATGAACAATACTAAGGATAGTTATTTATGTCTTCCTCTTGATTGGTGTAGGTCTAAAACTACTGTTTATGCTTTGCTTCTTGAGAAAATGGAGACTAAAACTTCTTTTTGTAAGGCTAATCTTTTATCTTATGGTGGTAAAGAGGTTCTTTTTTAGGTTGTTGCCCAGGCTCTCCCTAATTACATTATGAGTACTTTTAGAATTCCTAAATAAATTTGTCAGAAATTTTAGGCTACTTGTATGCGTTTTTGGTGGTCTAGGGGTGAGGAGTCTAAAGGAATTAGTTGGGATTCTAGTCTTAAGTTGTATCTTAATAAGGTTGATGGCGGTCTTAGTTTTAAAGATTTTGATAATTTTAATTTACCCCTTCTTGCCAAGCAAGCTTGGATTCTTTTAAATAATCCTAATAATCTTTATTTTAAGCTTCTTAAGAGTTTGTACTTTCCTAATTGTGATTTTTAGATGTTGTTGAACTTAAATCTAACTCTTTTGCTTGGAAGAGTTTATGGATTGGCAAAAAAATGATTAGAATTTTTTTTTGGAAAGTGGGAGTTAATAGTTCTATTAATATTTGGTCCAATAAGTAGGTTACTCGTTTTGATGATCTATCTAATTGTTTTAGCTCTAGTATTAATTTAGTCTCTGATTTTATGTTTCCTAACTCTGTCTTTTGGAATAGAAACATTATTGAAATTTTTTTCCTTCCTGGATTGCTAAAACTATCACGGCTATCCCTATGTCTTAAGATTTGGGAGTCAATCCTTTTGTTTGGCCTAGTAAAATGGTGTTCTCACTGTTAGATCATGTTATTATATGCTGCAAAATCAATCTACTATGCAATTTAGATCTGTTTCTTCTTCTAAGGTTTCTATTAATCCTAAATTTTGGACATTTTTGTGGCTTCTCTCTATTCCTTTAAAAATTAAGCATTTTGTTTGGAGGCTTCTTCATAATTACATCCCTACTATGCAAAATCTATTTATCAGACACATTTCTTAGCATGCTGTTTGTCCTATTTGTTTACAGAAAGATGAAGATGCTTACCATGCTTTGTTTGGTTGTAATTGGACTCATTGCTACTGGTTAGTTCTAGTTTTGACGTTGCCTCTTCGGTGGATTCAGTCTCCTCTTTCTCTTCCTAGTTCCAAAATATTGTCTCAGACATAAGAAATTTACCAAACTCTATGATTGAAGATGTTCATTTATTTATATTTCTTTGCTAGGAAATTTGGAAAATGAGGAACATATTTGTTTTTCAAAAAAATTCATGTGATCCTGTTCGGGCATGCAAACATTTAAAAATTTCAAAGAGTTATAGGATTTGAAGAATAGTACCTTGATTTCTTTGGATTTGAGCTACGTTCCTCCTTCTTTTGGTTCTGAGTGATGAGATTTTTCTATATCGCGAACTCATTCTGAATCGCGATTGGTAGATTCGAGCAGACCCTTTACTTTTTTATGTTGATTCGGTGGGTTATGTGTTGATCTCTTCATGGTTGTCGAATGGGCAAGGTGATTTCTGGGTTTCGGTTGACACTTCCTTCTCTCAACATTCTCTTCTGTGGCTTAGGGTTTGTCGTTCGAAATAAGGAAGGGGAGTTGCTGCACTATTCGAGTCTCCGGGTTGAGGCTTTTACTATGCGGGTCAATGAGAGTTGATGGCTATTAGGGAGGTTGTTCGTTGGGCTTACATTTTGGGCTGGTCCAATGGGCTATTTCTTTCTGATTCTAAACAAGTTGTTAATTGGATTAGAACTAAGTTGTCCTTATTAGAGACTTGTTGATCTTGTTAGTGATGTCCATAAGCTTCTTTTTGGTTCAAATTTTAGATTTGTCTTAGTTTGGGTGAGTAGAGAATTTAATATTGTTGTTGATACTGTTGCAAAAAATAGTTTAGGTCAAGATGGTATTGATGGTTATGATTTTCGTTCATTGAGCTCTTTTTCTAACATATGTGATCATGAGAATTTTCTTATATTTGATAGGTTTAAACCTTCTTAGTTTTTATGGGTATTTGGTTCTTGTTTTGATAAAAAAAATTGTTTAATCACAACCGTTGGTCGCTTTTATCAAGATTTTTTTCTTGTTGGTTGACTTCGAAATTTTTGCTAGCAGTAACTAAGAACGACAAATCTAGTAATTTCATACAAAATTAAATTGATCTCGAATTTAAAACAAATTTAAAATGGTGATTATCTCAAAGCAGTATTCATTTATTGGAACTCCAATAACAAAATAATCATTTTCTCGGATTTTTTTCAATCAGAAACATTATAAGATGATTGGAGAGACAAAAATAACGTGACAACCAAGTTATATAAACTATACCTTTTGGCACTGGAATCAAATTAATAAGATTTATAGTAATTATACATCTAGCTTTTGTCTCTATTGAGAGTTTTGCTCATACTTCTGGTGGCGTCTTCCATTGGATGGATCGATAGAATTTCTAAAGATATCTTAGTATAATATTTGTTTAGTGGTCTGTTTAGAAACTTTTAAGGTAGTTGATTATGAGACTTTTCAGGGTTTTTAAGCCAATAATACTGTAACTGAACCTTGAATATTAGAGAGGATGATTTTAAGCTTCATATGGGTAGATTAGCGGGGGGGTTGTAATGTCAATCTGTTTTAGCACAGTTTGACATTTGAAGCTTATCAAATTATTGAAGAGACCTAGTTTCCCAGCGAGTCTAAAGAATAAGAAACTGAGCTAAACAAGATCTCAAAATTTTAAAGTAAGATTGAGATGAAGAAGATCAAATTTAAATAACGATTACTATCATCTTTTAGTTGAAAGACTATTCAAAATGGAGATAAGGCCAATTAGTCCGACAAACCATCAAGACTCAAATTGTTCAGCCTATATTGTAGAACCAAGTGGGATAGAAGAAAGCTCCCACTAAATCATCGGAAAATCAATCATACAACATTCAACTTAGCTTTTGCTCTCTAGTTTTTACTCTTTTAGTTTTACACAATTAATTCTTATTACTTTCGTACGTCTTCTTTACTTCCAATAATTTTTTAAGTTTTTTTTTTATTTCACATATCAATCCTATATTCAATCCCAAGACTGTTATTGTGAAGTTCTTACTTTCCTTTTATTGCATTTAATTTACTCAATTTAAATTCTTAGTTTCAATCGTAGTAGTAGAACTCTAGATGATAATCCTTTCTTATTCCGTAATATAGTTCTCTACTCTTCAACATTGTTTTCCTGTTTAGAAGTTTTTGAACTATTTTTTAATTTAATTTTTTACTGAATTTTAGCACACTCGCACACTAACTTAATAGAGATGTAAGTTTTAATCAGACCATCATCCACGATTCACATATTTGGGCCAAACTTACCAAGATTTTCAAGCTAAACTAGAAGTCTTTCTTCTCGGATGGTGAAGTCCAATCCCATCCTACGGGCAACTCGTGGGTTATTTGAAGTATCTTGGAAAAAGTTGAGGAAAATTTTATAATGTCTGGCCGGTATTGATACTGGGGTTCAACAAAATTTTGATGTGATTCAGTAAAATATGTTGGAGGTTCAATTAATGTGTTTTGAGATTTAATAAATAGGAGGTTCAATAAATTTTTTAAAATTCAACAAATATATTGAAAGAGTTCAATAAAATATATTTATAATGTAACAAAAGATTCAGTATCAATGTGAAGCTGCCATTGAATAGTGACCAAAAGTTGACAATGCATTTAGATCATACCTCGAAAGAGCTAACTTTTGTGCTGGTTTGTCTGCCAACCTGGAATTCAAATCAATACGTTGAATTAGCCTCCATTTCCACCAAAGAGACAAAAAAGAAAAATCACCCAATAACATATGAATAATCTCATATATTTGTCTTCCTCCTTTTATTCTCATTTTGTAATTTAGTCAATTTTGTATCCGTATTTTGAAAATATCTCAATTAACCTTTGTGGCATAAAAACCTGTTTGATAGACTTCAAAATACCATGAAATACAGTATTAAACCGAATATATAATTGTTATATTAAACTAACTAGCGTATCATATCAGTTTTAGGATAATATACATTTTGGACCCCTAAAATTTATGTTGGTCGTCAATTTGGCTCTTGAAGTTTCGATTTTAGTCAATTTCATCCTTAGCTTTGACACGCTATGTCAATATCTATTAACTACTTCTGTAAAAAATTAAGAAAGTCTCGGCGTTCTTATATTTTTCATAAGTAATAAGTAGGCTATGAGCCTGTAATGATTTATAAGTTATGAATCAAATTGAAAATATTAAAATTAAGAGACCAACAAACACGAACTTTATGAGTACAAAATGTAGTTGGATATTGATTATTTGTACAAATGATTTACATGACGACGTTAGAATCAAATATTTATTCATAATAAGTCAATCAAACCACATTTAAGATACACGTACTAAATTTGCTTAAATGTCGTAGGGGTTGTGAATGTGATCAAATCCCTAATTTCTAATATATTAAAAGTGGAATGAAAAAGATAATAATTTTTAGATAATTTTGTTCATTCTTTATGTTATAATTTTTAAACTATTCTTGAGCATATGCATCATTAATTGTTAATATTTCTTTTTTCTTATCTCTCTAAAGGATGTATATCTTTTTATTTTTTTCATCATTCTTAATTTAAATTTTTTTTATGTGAGAGAATATTTAAGTTATTTCGTTCAGTAAAATATACAAAGAAAATTTTTAATCAATATGTAAAACATGTTTTAGTTCATCTATTACATAAAAATTAAAAATAATAATAATAAAAATCAACTTAATAGAGTGCTCACATACGTTCTTCTAGCATCAGTAACTTATTGGAAGACATTTCAATGAATAAGATTTAGTAATACTATTTTCAATTTTATTTTTTAATATATGAAAAATAATAAAAAAGATAAGAAAAATATGTATTTGACGTATATTGCATGTGTAACTTTATTAATATTAAAAAAATAATAGAAAAAATATCGATAAAAAATAATAGAAAAAATATCGAGGGAAGGTTTGCACTTTAGTCTGACAAATTTTCAATTCTTCATTTGGCTAAAACTTTCGATCATTGAAAAATTCAAACTTTTTTTATAGAATTCATTGGTTGCCATCAAGGGAATAAATTAGTGTCAGTCTTCGATGAGTAACTTGTAGAGTATAATTGTTTGGAGTAGACCTGCTTGTAATCATAAAATATAGAAATGGCTTAAATCATTCCAATTGGTAAAATCAAATGAACCTTACTACTAGAAGCTTCTTCATTCTTACCTACCCAGATCGAAGGAATTAAGGAGCAAAACAGTGAAGAAAGATTACCAGACAGAGAGGATAGAATAACTAATCATGATATACGAGCAAACAGTTGGAAAATTTTTCTAGCTTGATAAAATCAACCCCATGTTGCTTCCCTTTATCAGAGAATGTAAATAGCTTCTTTACCGTTGGCTTCACCAATGATAGAGAGGCAATTCAGATCCGTTGGCCGTCTCATTTGATTGAGATGATTAATATCTGATTTGAACTCTCTAAATGGTAAAAAGAAAACCCTTTTGCATTTTTTTGTTTTAATTTGTGATAGTGTGTTAATGAGATAATTATGTGAAAATGAACTCAGTTGTCCCACATTCAATTTTGTCAATTCATTCGATCGACCGTCTCGGTCTTTGTGAAAAATCTTTGTTGTACTGAAAGTTTTTTGTACTAGCATAAGGAAATGTTGCATCTTTAACTTAAAGAAAACTATTTTCTACGTTTTCAAATACTACAGTGTCAAATAGAAAACAATTGTCATTTTCAAATCAGTTTTTACATTCATCTTCATCTCATCAAAACTGAAAATCTACACTTCATTTTTTGGAGAATTTCCTAGACCAAACAATTCGCCAAGCTGGGTAATTCCTGCTATTGTTTACTCCAGTACGATTGTTTGTATCTTACGAGACAATCACCATTGACCTACAAGCAACAAGAGGAGAGCGACATCTATCTTTGGACATTGTATATTGAGAAAGGTCAACGCCTCTCTAATAAGATCACTCTAAAGACTTCTCTATAAAGATTTCTCTAGAATTTTTTAGAATAGCAAGTCTCCAATATATGTAAAAGTAAAGAAGCTTCTGGGACATATAAAGTCGGTGGAATTGTCAACTTAAGAAGACTATAAATAGGAGGCATGCTCCTAGTGTGTGTATGCAGCAAAAAGAAAGAGAAGCAAAGTGATTGAGTGAGGTGCAGTGTGTGAGTGGTGTCCTAGTATGTAGGAGTAAGGTGTCAACCTATTTGTCTGTGTAAGTGTGAGGTGTGTCTAAGTGTGGTCTTTGTTGTAATTCTTCCATATTAAGAATAAAAGTTTAGTTAATTTTTTTAATCGTTGTTCACCTCAATAAGTGATATCAGAGTGGGTAGATTTATTTTCGCCTTATTTGAACTATGACTAGTTCATTTTGAGAACTGTTTGTTGAGCTTCTTGTATATATCATGTGTGTTTTAGCACTACGAAGCTTGTTTTCGAAAATCAAGCTTGCTTGAGTTTAGCCAAGCCATGATGGATGACCTTCAAGTGATCAGTAAAATTAAGAAGCTGTACACACAAAATTACAACTCGTTGTCGATGTATATGGAGTCATATCTCCAAGGCCAAGACTTGTGGGAGATTGTGAGTGGTAATGATATTGTACCATCAGAAGATCTTGGAGCTTTGAAGAAATGGAAGATAAGAGCTGGCAAGGTAATGTTTGCCATCAAGACCACAATTGAGGAAAAAATGTTGGAGCGTATCAGACAAGCAAACACATCCAAGGACGTGTGGGACACCTTTGCTGCATTGTTCTCAAAGAAGAATGATGTAAGACTGCAACTTCTGGAGAATGAGCTTCTCTTAGTCACACAACGCGACATGACAATAAGCCAATATTTTACTAAGGTAAAGTCTCTTTGTCATGAAATTTCTTCAGTAGACTCTTCTGCTGGCATCTCTGATTCTAGAATTAGAAGAATAATAATTCATGGATTGAGGCAAGAATATAGAAGTTTGATTAGTGCTATATAAGTTTGGTCAACTCAACCATCTCTTGTCGAGTTAGAAAATTTGCTAGCTGACTATGAAGCATTTATAAGAAAATTTTTGGAGTCTTAACCAAGAATAAAGATGAAGCATTATTTAGCAAAAATAGCAAAGGTCGGCCCAACAAAAATTTTCACAGAAGAATGAGAAAAGACGGTGACCAAGATAGTCGACATGGAAGTCCTCAACGGGGGAAGCACAGAAGAAAGGCAACAAGAGCGCTCAACCTCGACAACATAGAATATTTGATGGAAAATGCGACAATTGCGGAAAGAAGGGCCATATGGCTAATGACTGTTGGTCGAAGAAGAAAACAACAGAGAGCCATGCAGTCAAGTCAAGTGTCAGACGGATGAGCGACGGAGAATGGGACGTTGAACTTCTTTCACTGTAGAGGAAGAAGAATTAGCTCTGATGGCTACTATTCTTGGATCGATCGACTATGATAACGATTGGATAGTTGACTCAGCTACTCAAATCATATGACAGGAGATAAAGAGAAGCCGTAAAACATGACCAATATAAATGTGGTCGCGTGGTAGTCACACCTAATAACTCAAGATTATCGATCGCTCACATCGATAAAAAAATAATCGTTCCATAATTTAGTCAAATAAAGTACCACTCCAAGGTGTCTATCATGTACTTAGAATGAAGAAAAATATGCTGTCAGTGACGCAACTGACGGTTTTAGGTCACCACATCGTATTCGAACCCCACGATGTTAAGGTATATCAAGACCTTAAGATCTCTGGAATACCAATGATGGAGGGACAACGTTTAGAGTCTATCTACGTAATGTTAGCAGAATCATTTTATATGGATAAGACTCGAAAGAACGAAATGACATATTTATGGCATGCAACATAAACTCAAAGGTAATGATGAAGAGTCTTCCTTAACTCGATGTTAGGGTATAAACCATCTGTGCCGATTGCCAATACGGTGATGCACAATAATTACCGTATGAAGACTCAAATTTAGAGCCAAGGCACCATTGGAGCTGGTCCATTCTGACATATTTGGGCGAGTCAAACAACCATTAACCAGCGGGATGAAGTACATGGTTACTTTCATTGACGACTTCTCACGGTACGTGTGGGTATTCTTTATGAAAGAAATATCTGAAACATTCTCAAAGTTTAAGGAATTTAAAGAAATGGCAGAAGGAGAAGTCGGTAAGAAGATTCAATTCCTACGAATAGATAATGGCAGCAAATACACATCAAATTAATTTTCACAGTACCTATGAGAATGTCACATACGCCACCAATAGACATGCGCAAATATGCCACAATAGAATGAAGTAGCCGAGATGAAGAATCTGTTGGGGATTATGTCCTTAAAATATGTTTATTGACATTTTAATGCATGGTTAAATAATGGATCGTTAATTATATGGTGATTATTGGGTTTGACTTTGTTCTTTAATTTTTTCTTAGATCTTGTGTAGGCCGATTTGGGAAGTAAGAATTTTTATAGTTTTATTTTAAATATTATATTGTAATTATTCCGATCACGAGAAGATGAAAAACTCACGAGACAAACAAGGAGGAAAAAGCAAAAATAGGAATTCCTAGGGAATCCCGGCGCCGGTACTGGAAATAGGATTTTTGACGTTGGCGTCGTCAGAAAAATTAATTCCAGCGGCGAGCACGCTAAAAAATTGGCACTGGTGGCAGCGTTGCCGTGTCTGATCGTGGTGGCCGGCGGTCAGCGGGCAGCGACGGTGGACGTCTGGTGGCGGTGGGAGAGTCCTATCGTTGGTGGCAATTGTTGTCACATCTAGAAAAGTTTTACATAAACCCTCGTACCAACTTAATCTACACTGCAGAATTTTATAATAACCCTAACTCTATTTATAATCATTTAAAATTTGAAATTAATGTAATTTTAAAATTAATTATTAATTATATATTAAAGATTAATTACTTGATTGTGTTTGATCCAAGTTTGACCAAGTCAATAAATTGTTTATTGTCTAAGTCTAATTCAATCATTTGAAAAGATAATTATAGAGATAAATTTTAATTAAAAAATAGTTTTTCCTAATTAAAAGTGTTTTGTTCGAGCTTGAAGAATATAAAGATGGACATCATGTGGAGAATGAGATGTTTTGGAAATATGTAATCTTGAAGTTTTCTTTATAATTTTATTTCTTTATTTCAATGGTTGTAATTTAGAAATACTCAATAATCACTCAGTCCATTATTATTTTATTTAATTGTTAAATTAAATATTTATTGATATGATTGATAACATGATCATGCATTAGTCGATCATATACCATACATGAAACCCACATAGTTTTGTAATCATACATCTCGTCCGTGAAAACATGATTTATTAGGATTGTCCTAATATGTTTATATGAATCATTTTGAGAAATCAATTGCATGTAAACAACTAGGTTTTAATTAGTTAAAACTTAGTAATCACACCACTCTAAATGCTATAGTAATATTTAGGATAATCAACTTTATTAAAAGAGTTTTATTAAAATTTGATGAATGTAATTAATTAGTTCATCTAAGTTCACCTATTTATGACTTAAGCTATTTAAAATGTAAAATGAACTTAGACTAATTAGATTAGATTAACTGTTAGTTTCACATTCATGGGATTATTATTTTAACTAGCAATTAATTTGAAATTAATTGATTAATTAAAATAGAAACGCATTATCCTAAAATAGTGAATGAGAGAAGATTGAAATGTCAATGTAACCTATTATATTTATTATTAGTACAATATTGTGAGGTACAGTGAGAGACTCGAGATGGCTTTGTTTTCACCCCCTAAGGAAGGTTTCGAACTGTATCAATATCAAGGTTGGACTTCTTAAGAAGATAAGACTAAGTGAGGTAGTTTAGTTTTGACCGACCCTAAGACAACATATTCTAAATCAAGTCATTGAATCTGAAATAATGGGTTACACTTACAAAGTCACAATTAAGCTTTCATGTGGATAATTCTGACTTGACCGAATAAGAGATACCTTATTGTTAAAAGAAAAAATATGAGATATTTTAAGTTTTAATTAATAAGGATGAGAATGTCTCATAAACAGTCAAAGATTAAATCTGACTGACCCTAAGGCGGTACGTTAATTGTTGGGTTGTTTTATCGTGATTAGTAAATGTTAAATTTATGTGTTTATTATGTTGCATTCATGCATCACGTTTACTTTTCGCATTCGAGATATTTATTTCAATATTGAATTATGTATGTTTCATTTTTCAGTTATTATTATGTCTACTATGGGCAACCCTATTATTGCTTTACTTGCACTTGAGAAACTAAATGGTGATAATTTCATAAGATGGAAATGAAATTTAAACTTGATGCTAATTTGTGAGAACCACAAATTTGTTCTCACTGAGCAATGTCCTAAGGAGTCCGCTGCCAATGTCCCCAATAATGTTAGGGACAAGTTTGATGCTTGGATTCAATCCAACAACGAAGTGAAGTGCTACATGCTTGTGAGCGTGAATGATGTTCTGAGAATCAAGCAAGAGAGCATGGAGACTACCTATGAGATTATGGAATCTCTATAGGGCGATGTTTAGGCAGAACTCTAATCAAAGTCTTCATAAGGCTACTAGGAGCTACATGACGACCAAGATGAAGATAGGTACTTCTATGAGTGAACATGATCAACATAATGCATGATAAGCTTAAAATGAAACATACAAAAGCAAGGGAGTCAATGAACTGTGCAAAAGCATGAATAGCACACAAAATCTCTAGCATAATCAGTTCCCATCATTTGAATGACAACATCTGCCAAACATGTTCCCGAAAGCCTACATGAGATACCATCAAATGGTTAAGCAATCATTCATGACAATGTTCATCTGCATACTGCAAACTGAACCCTTGTATCATGTCAAGTCATACATGGTAAAAACTTGTATCATGTCAAGTCATACATGGTAAAAAGTGAAAAAGAAATAAAGTTAGCTACTAGCTAAGAGACGTATTCATCCCATCCTTGTACCTTAACCCCCCCTCCCCAAAAAAATATATAAAGACACTGTAAAGGTCTAGGATAATAGTTCAGATATTCACATATATGTATTTTATTTTTGCAGAGAGAGTGTGAGAGAGAGAGGGGCAGTTAATTTACATTTGGCCAAGTAATACCATCATGCTTCTAAGACCTAGATATCTTGATGCAGCGCCTGTCAAACTCTGTTAACAAATATAAGAAATCTCTCAATTAACAACACCAAGAAAAAGCCAAGTGTGTTTTATCCTATCTTAATACTATAGCAGTCCCTTTGAACAATATTTTTATCTACTCATATTTCATTGGTCATTAAAAATATATAGAAAGAACTTCCCTATAACCAAATTGGTTTCTAGGAGAAAATAAGTTCAGAATTGATATTTGGACATCTTTCCAAGACAGTACAAAAGTGCAAATCATCATAAGTCTAAGAAGAAATAACTGTTTAACGACAAGCAAGGCTGTTCTAGATTCGAGATTAATTGCAGCTATTTTCCACCCAAGGCCAAGAAAATATATACTAGAGAATTAATCAATCATGTGCCAAGTTCTTCTCTCACGTTAAATTATCAGTCACAGAATGTAAATAGTGAATTGCACTTTAAGCTAGATATTTTACTATAAGCTAGATGTGCATACCAAATATTGCCAACTTTGAAATGCAATTAATGATTTGCAGTCTGACCTAATAGTTTTGCGAGAATTTTGTCTCAGATTGTATAAATAGATAGCAATGAGTGTCTGAGATTGTAAGCCTATTATGTATCACTGTTTAGTGTTTTCTTTCATTATTTTCCTTGGTTGGAATTATCAACCTTCCTTTTTGCACTCTATTTTCTATAAAAAAAATGTCATGTTTCTTGTTTAAAAAATAATAAAAATGTCAAGCATGTACCTTTTTCATAAGTTCCTTTCTTATTTGATAGTTGGCAGCTTCTTGCAACATCTTACCAGATAATCTTTTAGCCAACTTTAACAGAGATAAAGTTCCTTAGAAAACTACTATACCAGAAAAATTGCATTTATTCAAGAATAATACTCTTACCAATTGAAATAATTTTACCAAAGTAAGCATACTACCACCCTGTAGAGAGACAGATGAACAAGTGAAATGACATTTAAATTTTCAATTAAGAAAAAAGAATACGCTTCTGGTTCGAAGATTTCCATATAGTAACAATAACTGTATGTTTCTTTTTATTAATAAAAATGATTTGGAGTTTCTTACAAAAAAAGAAGACAATACCATACAAATTGACAGGAAATCATTATTAATCGATAATAGTATCATCACTAACATATTTCTCTGATAGAGTTGGAAAAGAATTAGGCACTTTTGGAATTTGAATTATATATGAAAGAGAAAAGACAATGTCGAAACATTTTATGGCCATCATTAGATAATAAGAGAGAAAGTAGGTAATGCATCATATATGACACTAATACTCCAATTTACAAATGACCTGGAATGATACAGATAATATCAACCATCTCCCTAATTTCATAAAAGGTCTTCGTCAACTAACCATATTCAAAGAGAACAATCAACAAGAAAAGGCGATGGGAAAACGAAAATAAAATAAGATTAAGTCTGGCAGCAATTAACACAAAGAAATAGTTTAACAAAAAAATTCAATTCTACAATACATAAGCTGTTAGAAACGATCATTATCTGCTAAATTCTACCAATTTCAAAATGGAAGTGTATGCTCACAACTTAAAAATCCATGACAAGTTAATGTTTTGAAAGTAAGGAAACAAAACAACTCAACAAGAAGTACCTTTCTTACCAGGAAACTGGTTGCCATCTTTGACGTAAAACTCTCGAATATCCACCACAATCTGCCCTCGCCAATTCCTCACTGATACCCTCATATTCTTCCTATATGCAACAACCAATTGTACAAAGAAAGGTTTGATAAATAACAGTAAAACCCTAAGTACATGTTTGCAGCACCTTCAGAGAAACTAACCTTGGGGGTTTAAGAGCACCTCCAGATCACCTCCAAAGCATCTCAAAAGCAGCATGGAAACCTTATAAATAACATAAAACCAGACAAAATCACAAAAGCATAAAACAAGACAAACCTAAAAAAAACATAAAAACCATACAAAAATCACAAAAACCAGACATGATTTTGAAACTAAAACCCACATCGCAAGAAAAAACACCCTCACTTCAAGTTCTGAGATGCAAAATCGAAGTGGAAGAGAGATGAGAAACAAAATTAGACACGGAGCTGAGAGAAATAGAGAAAGCCGTGAGAGAGATCTGGGTGCTAGACAGAGCTACCAAACAAGAGAAATAGAGAGATGCGAGGGAACTCTGTGAGAGAGAGCTGTGAGAGTTTAGGCTGCGACAGAGCTAAAAAGTGTTAAGGCAGTGAGCTAAAGTTTCAGTCTTCTTCCTCACTATCTTAGTCAATTTCTTTATCAATGCATAGCCACATGTTCTCTCTCAGCCATGCCAGCTCATGACTCAGCTTCTCTTACCTCATTGCCAGCTCACCTTGGGTTGTTAAGAAAGAATTGTGCTTTCTCTTGTGCTCCAATGATTGCCTGACAGATTTCTATTTTCTCTAACAAACTAGATTCCATTCTCTTCTTCTAATCATTTTCTGTTGATATATAAATCTTGTACTTGTCTATTATATAGATGATTGATTCTTGAGTGATTGAATATAGTAGTGAAATTATTCTTCAAGCTACCATTATCTTCTTCTTCTTTACATATTTTTATTAAGTTCTACTTGGTATCAAAGCCATTAATGACTTCCTTTGATTCAATCACTCAAAACAGAGAAACTTCTGAAAAAAACTCCAAAAAACGCCACTGAATTAAACCCTTTCTCCATTACCCTTTGTTCCTCTCTGTCTATTAAGTTCGACAGAGACAATTATATTCTTTGGAAAGCACAAGTTGTACCAACCAATATTGGGCATGGTCTAAGTGAGTTTATCCTCAATGCACAAGCTAAACCAGTTAAAACTTGGATGATGACTCCCTCAACCCCGAGTATATTCAGTGGGTTCGCAGAGACCTGCTACATCTCAGTTGGCTAAGGTCAACCATGAGTGATAGGGTACTTGGCTCAGTACTGCAATATGAGACCTCAAAAGGACTTTGGCTTGCTTTGGAAAGAACTGACGCAAGTAGATCAAAGGCTAAGTTATTAAGCCTAAAAAATTCACGGTACATCACAAAAAAGGATGACATAAGTGTACTAGACTATATAGATGTTATGAGAACCATTGGAGACCAACTCCTAGCAGAAGGTGATGTTATAAATGAACAATACTTTATCTTGCACATCTTGAATGGTCTGTCAGCTCAATTTGACCCCATAGTCATCAATATCACTTCCGAAACTGATAACCTCACAATAGAGGAAGTTCAATCACTATTACTTATGTATGAGTCAAGGATTGAAAATCTGAATGCAAAAAAGGAGGCTACCTTGAAAGCATGTGCTAACCTAGTCCATAACACATCAAACCAAAATAGTGTCAACAGAAAATTCAATAACAACCAGCAACAACAATTGAACTATAGCCTTGCAAATCAAAACAACATGGTGGCAGGGGTCAGTCAAACTCTAGAGGATGAAGAAGAGGTCGTCGTGGTGGTAGACAAAGTGGAAGAGTAACATTGTGGTATTCCGGTGTTGTGTTTCGGAAAAAAATTCCAGTGATATTTTGAATATTTAGATTCTAAATTTTTATCTATAAATAGGGATAATGAAGTAATATAAAATAAAATATACATAAAATTCATTTTGTTCCGGTAGAAAGAGTGTAGATCTATCATTTTCTAAAAAATACACTTAAAAGTCCAAAATCACAGATTTGCACATCCTGAAATTCGAACCCAAGATGCAAAGGCAGCTAGGCACCTAACCAACACGCCCATCGCCACTATAGCATCACTTACTTTGTTGGAATAGTTGGTTTCTAAATTTACTTAACTGAAATATTCCCAAAATATTTTGACCCCTATTCCGTTCCGTTCCCATGCCAGAACTAGAATATTTCGGCCATTGCAGCCGAAACGGAATGGAATTCACAACTATCGTTATACTTATCCCACAAATGATAGACTTCAAGATCTACACCGCGATCATCCAAGCTAATCTTTAAACACGCTAGGACGTGTTTGAGCACTTAAAATATATAAAGAATAATTTTCTGTCTCCAAATGTACTCACATATGAGATCGAGAGATTTTGGAAAAGGACTAATTTTTGTGAGACAAAAATCTGTGAGTAAAAATAATTGATTAACTCAGAGCATTAGATTAACTATTTAATCTTATAGAGTTTCACCCTAATAGAAATTGCATAGTTTTAAACTGATTTCTCATGTGAGATCAATAAAATAATTTTAATATATATTTTCTAGGTCAATGCACATCAGATTTTTAGGGATAAATACAAAATAATCAATTAATTAATATGTGTCATTGAATT
Source organism: Datisca glomerata (assembly GCA_003255025.1). Classification (NCBI taxonomy): domain Eukaryota; kingdom Viridiplantae; phylum Streptophyta; class Magnoliopsida; order Cucurbitales; family Datiscaceae; genus Datisca; species Datisca glomerata. The sequence goes on from QANY01007306.1 coordinate 1,502,906, forward strand.
GGGACCCACTGTAATTGTGCACCATAGCAGTGCCACATGACATTGCAGTGTGCCTTGAGGTGTCTCACAGCACTACTGTGTGTCATGAGGCACTATAGTGATACTGCCACGTGACTATATAGTAATCCACGTCAATCTTTGATTCCCAATCAGTGATCTGACATGTGACAGTCCAACATGCCACATGACAATTTCTATAAGTTTATTATTTATAGAATAGTTTATCTGATCACCCCTATCAAATAGTTTATCTGTTAGTTCACATATAACAGATTTAGTTGATTCAAATTTTAATTATTATCTAATAATAATTTATCATTATCTAATTTCACAAATTAGATATAATGTCTTAGTTATTTATAACTATTTAATCGATATAATTATTTATTTGTAATTTCTAAAAAATACAATAAATAATTTAATTAATTAATTCTTAATTATTTAATCACACATAATTATCTCATAATTTGTACTTGCCCCGGAAATATAATTTCTTTTACAAATTAGTCATTTTCTCTTGTCCTGAAATATTCACACCCTAGACTGTGTAGTACAGAGGTGACTTGGGGACCATTGACCCATAATCTTAAGCTCCAATAAACCAGATTATTAATTAAATAATCTTGTTTATTAATTCTATTATTACACCACTATAAATATGTAATTTGCACTCTTAGAGATTAAAAATGTATTTATAGAGTGTTATCATGTAGTCCATTGATATAATTATTTCATATAGTCATGTAATCCAATTATTGATACAATCATTTCACGTAAAGTAGAACTAGTCAAAATTTTCGTTTTACCCTTCTGGTTACCTCTTGATCTTTAAGTACCATTAATTCATTAGTGAATGACTAATTTATAATCATATTATAAATTTGAGCTCAATAACCATTTACTTCCAGAAGTAACATTTAAGGGAAACAATATACGGTCCGTTAGGAAAGCTTGGATTCCAAATATTGTAAGATCAAGTTTTCAGCCATGCATATCATTGAATCTCCAAAACAAAAGTCACTAGCATGTTTTACAAACAAACATTACTTTGTAGGCGTGTGGGATGACGTCGTCGGTGGTAATGAATGAAGCTTCAATGGTCGCACTTCGGCGGATCTAGTCTACAGTGAGGCTTCGACAAAAAATGAAGGCAACACATCTTTAGTCCAGTTTAGTCCCCCTTTTAGGAGGGGACTAAATTATCTTCTATTGGTGGGACTAAGAGTCTCACCGTATTAATAAGGACAGACTAAATTTTTAGCCAAATGTCAGACAGTACTAAAATAGTACTGACCGGTCTTTAATACTGTTTAATACAGATAGCCAAACGAGAAGTCTTTCTTCTCATATTAATTAGTACGGACTAAATTTTGATTTTGATATTTTTTCTATTCTTCACATTTGTTTATTGTTTCATTTGCTGGATTTCGAGGAGATTGTTGTTGCTTTTTATGAGTTTGTCGTGGGCATAGTTATGTTCTGTTCTGATGCTTGTCGATAGATTGTTGTTTGATTTGTGTTATTATTTTTCTGATTTTGTCTTTGATTGTATCAAGGAGATTATTGTGTTTTTTTCTTCTGATTTTGTCATTTTTCTTATTCCTAATTTTAGGAATTTTGGTTTCGTATAGGAATTGGGATTCCTAAATTTTAAAACCCTAATTTTAGGAATTATAGTCTAATTGAGCAATTAATACTTATTGAGGTTGCTTTAACATTGATTGTGGTTGTTTTAATTACAATAATGGCTCCATATCCATTTTCGATTCATGTGCATCATAATGGGTAATTTGAATGGTCCACTTCTATAAGATACTTATGAGGTAAAATTTCTATTTTTGATGATTGTGACTTGGATAAGATGAGTCTGCTAGAACTAGAGGATATGTTTAATTGCTCTAGTGCTTTTGAATATACTACAGTGTATTATGTAGAGCCTAGGGAGGATATGGAATCTGGTTTTGTAGAGATAAGGACTGATAGGGATGTAATGCAAATGTGTAGGGTAGTTCCACCTATTACACTTATGCATGTCTATGTTGCGCATTCACCCGAGTCTTTGAATGCTGGTAGTTTGATTGCTGATGATTTAAATGCTGATAATAAGAATATGCATGTCGAGGATGATGATGAAAGTGATAGTGATTGGTGTGAGGGGAGTAATAGTGTGGGTAGTGATAGTGAATCTAGTGGGGGCAGTGATAGTGATGCAATTATTAGGCGTATTGACTTAGAGGATGTAGTAGACAGTGATTATGAGCTAAATAACAATGAATTTGATGTTGGAGGTTTTGAGCCACAAGTGCCAAAAGTGGAGCTTGATTCTCCCTTCAATTCTGATGAGGATAATTCTGAAGTATTCCTAGAATTCATGACTGATAGAGACATGTGTAATGTTATTTTTAAATAAGGAATGCATTTTAATAATAGAGCTAAGTTTAGAGATGTTGTTAAGGCTCATGGTAAAAAAAATGGATATGATTTGAAGTTTGTAAAAAACGAGGCATGTAGAGTACTGCTATAGGAAAACGCTGAGTTTAGAGATAGGTATGTGGTTGACTTGGATGCTAGATCTTATCGCTGTTATAGATGGAATGCGTCTGGCATTCCTTGTATGCATGTCATACAGTGTATTTACTCCATGGACAATCCTTATGAGTATGTGGACAAGTTCTACCAAAAAGACACTATGTTGGCCACTTATTCTCATTTTATACAGCCATGTCATGGACCAAACCTTTGGCCTAAAGTCACCACTGATGAAAATATGGTGGTGCCTCCAAAATTTAAAAGGCCACCTGGGAGGCCAAAGTAACAAAGAAGAAGAGAATGATGAGCCAACATATCCAATGATATAGAAGAGAAGGAATGTGACATTAACCTGTAGCAAGTGTCACACATTTGGCATAATAAGAGGACATGTAAAGGGGCTCCAATTGCTGCAAACAAAAATTATGGCCTAAGAATAAAGTACATTGTTATAGGAACCAATAGGGGTGTAAAGAGATTCATGAGATTCAGAGTAAGCTTCTATTTTACATGTAATTTTTTCATGTTCATGTTCAAACTTATATTTGGTTTACACTATACTTTAATTTATCGTTGTAATGAAGCAAGCACTGTTGCTGGAACACATGAAAGTAGTTATGTTAGTGGTGCTATTGGAAGTCAAACAGTCACTCAAGCAAGCAACTCTGGAAGAGGTTAAGGTGGAGCTTAAGGAATGGGAAGAGGTGCTCCTGTTAGGAGAGGTCAAGGAAAGGGGAAGAGGTGCTTCTGCTAGGAGAGAAGCAAGGTGAAACAATTAGCGAACCTGTTTTGATTTTGTGCTATTGTAAAGTTTCTGCTTCATGCTGCTAGAAATTGTATTGTGCATTCAGTTTTTTGTGTTGGATTAGGTGATGTTAATAGGTTCTGGGTACTATTTTGTACTATGTTTTTGGGCATTTTGTTTTGTATTGGATTAATTGATGCTAATGGGTGTTGGGATGTTAATGGGTGTTGTTAGTTGATGTTGATTATATGAGTGCTGGATTAGTTGTTTTGTGTTGTTAATTGATGTTAATGGGTGCTGAGATATTTTAGGCATTCTATTTTGGGATGTTCATAGGTGCTGGATTAGTTGATGTTGAAGTTCATAGGTGCTGGATTTTGATGATATTTAAGATGAAATTTCAGTGACAATTTGAGTATATTGCAATGAAAGCTTCTTTCAATAAATTTAGTATGAAATATTTTGTATTGAATTAGGTTTGTGGTTCTATATTGACAGAATGTGTATGGAATGACTAAATGTGTATGAGACATTGACAGAATTATTTTCATAGAATTCATGCAAAGTAAAGACAACTGAATTATATTAACGAAATCCCATGTAAACACAATTAGGTAAACATGATAACATAAACAGTCAATGCTACAACATCAAAATATGGGATACAAATTGTCATGAGCACAATTAGATAAACAGATAAATTTTAACATAATTTACATAAACCACCATTCACATCTTCTTTGGGGCGTCTTAATAATGACATGAACACAATTACAAGCCATGATAATGCTAGAAATAACCACATCATCTTCATTTTCTCACGATATTGGTCATTCATTTGCTTTAACAATTTCATATTTTCTTCAGAAGCTTAATCATTTCCTTTGAATTCGGTAAATCATCTTAACACCAAGCAAAATATCCACAACCTAGACTATCCCCACCTAAACAGTAAAACAATATTAGATATTCTAAAAATTCATCAAAACTGTAAAATATTATAGCACAGATTCACCAAGTATGAATAACCAAAAATTTCCTCCCTGGGTTTGCTCGTGTCCATAATGTCCTGATTTGAGCAGCAACTCCACAATAGCATAGTGGTAGAGAAGTGCGCGAACTGGGGGAAGAAGGAAGAAAATGGGGGAAGAAGGACCCAACCCTAATTGCGGACTGATTGAGTTATGCAACAATGATCGTTTTGTGAAGACGGGGGAAAATGGAAGAAGGAAAAAAGATGGGGGTAATTGGTGACGTGACTGCTGGGTAAAAATTTCAAGTGATGTGGTATTAATCAATTTGTCACATTTTTTCACATAGGATATTCGTGTGGTCCGTTAACTTTTGATAGCGAAGTACCTATGTAAGGACAAAAATGGATCAACAATGTAATTGTAGGGTCTAATCTGATACTTTTTAAAGTGAAGGGTTGAAAATGAACATTACCCCAAACTATAAAAGGTAAAATTGTAGTTTATCATAAATACAATATTAAACTGAACACATCGTTGTTATATTAAACTAACTCACATATCATATTAGTTTTGGGATAATGTACATTTTGGACCCTCCGTTGGGTATAAAATTGTGAGTAAATGATTTCTGGAATAAGATTGGTGAAATATGATTGTAAGAATGTATATGTCTGAAAATTTAAGATTACTTTATTTGTTAACACTTTGGAATGTTCTGATATAATGGTGAGAGTGTTAGATTACTTTGTTTATTTTGATAGAATAAGCAAGTTGATGTTTTAGATATTATTACCAAATTATAATTTTACCCTTGGGCTAAAATATGCTTATGAATAATAATTACTTAATTTATAATAAGATGATCAACATAAGTAATAACAAAAATATAGATTTTACCCATGGATTTTTTTCATATTAATTTTTCGATAAAACCATTATATTATGAAACATTGTGTAGATTTTTATCAAATATTGTCCATACAATTGAATCAATACCACAATGTATTAATGTGGTATAAAAATTACGATATAAGATAATAATTCTTATAAGAAAATCACCCATGATTTTTAACTCAATAATCAATATTATAGTACTAAAATAAATTTCTATCAAATTTTAATCATGATAATAAGTGAAATTCCACGTAGGTTACACGTTGACTCTCAACAAATTGTTCATCAACATAGTCATTTTGTAACTCAAAATGATCCGTAGACATTTCACGTAAAATCAAATTATGAAGAAGGTAACATGCCGTAATGGTCCTACATTGAATTTTAATGGGGTAATAAGATTTCCCTCTAAGTATTGTCCAACGACCCGTTAAAAACCCAAAAGCCATTTCAATAACATTTCTTGCCGAGGAATGCCTCACGTTGAAGAATTCTTCAGGAGTAGTTGGTTGATATCCTTCCCTCCAATCATTCAAATGGTATCGTTGCCCTTTGTATGGTGTCAAGAAACCTTCACCATTGGTATATCCAATATCACATAAGTAGTAATATACTATTATCGGAACAACTGATTAGGGCCATATATAGTTAAGAAAATAAAACACGTCAATCTCTTGCTGATGTTAACAATTATCTTGGGTACCTTAAACCCATTTGTTCTAGATAAAGCATCACGAAGAACTCTAGAGTCTGCCGCTGAACCCTCCCATCCAGGCAAGACATAAATAAATTGACATATACAGCAGAGAAATTAACATCTTTGACCAGATGATAAATATGTGAATAATGTATTAATCACATCCATTGATGTTTAGTCTCTAACAGATAGTCAATCCCTTTCGCCTTTACCTCTCCCTCATCTCAGTCCCTCTCCCTCTTCCTCAGCTCAATCCCTCTCCCTTAGGTTAGTCCATCTCCCTTTCCCTTAGTTTGCACATAAACTTTTGGAAGGTTCATATTTGGCATGAAACCATAGTATATGAAAGCAATAAGCATGCACACACACATATATCATCGCAGAAAAAATAAACCATATTCATCAAATCGAGCTACAACTTCTATAATATAGCAACATCTTCAACCAACTTATAATAGCAATTTGATTTGAAACAAAATATATACAGAGTCTTCTTATAGCTCTAGCACCTAAAAGAGAAACTTCTTTCGACTGTCAATATAGATTTATTGCTCAATCCTCAAGATCCAGTTTATTCATCTGGAATGAAAAAATCAAACCTCACATCAACATAACCAGAGTTGTTTCCTCTATCCTTTTCATTGAGGACAGTTTTATTCCTTTTTGAAAGCCACCCAGTTGCAGCCCTAGATCTATTGGAAATCAATTCTGATTTCAGAAATTAACTAGGTCTAAATAGAAAACAGCAGAGAGGAGAAGAAGAACGATTCTCACGAAGCTCTGTAAAAATTCGCTTTGTGTTTTTTGCCTGTACAAAAAATAAAGAAGAGGGAGAAGGGTAGAACGCAGAAGGGCAGAGAGAGAGAGAGAGCTTACCATGGGTCACTGCTCGTGAGTGAGAAGGAGAGGGAGAAGACAGACGCGAACAAAACACCTGAAATTGATATACCCCTCGATTTAGAGGGGTATCAAGATACCCTCAGTGGAGGGTATCTTTACATTCTAGAAATACTGAAGCACCCAAAAAATTTGAACCAAACAAAATAATTACATACTTGCCATCACTTTTCAAATATATTACCTGATATCACCCTATGCTAAACTGTCCCTTAATTTTATCAATTTGGTTCGTGAAGTTTTAATTTTATCCATCTTTAGCTTTGACATGCTAGCTACTTCAATGAGAGTTAGGAAAACATCTCGGTGTCGGTATGTTTTTCATAAGTAGGCTGCCATGCGCCTGTAAAGTAGATAAAGGAAAAAAAACGTGATAGAGGATATCAATTATTTATGATTTGTATGTTTATGAATTAAATTGAAAATATTAAAATTTAAAGATAATACACTTCACCGTGAGATTTAGTTAAAAAACATAGACATTCCCTCTAATTTTAAAAAGACATGTGTTCAATGTTATTAATTTTTAAATGAAATGAATAATCTTAAGTTTTTATCATACCCAAAACCTTTACCTGAATTATTTTACCCGAAAGCAACAACCCGTATGAAACCACGAACCTTAACTTTTCCCAAAATCAAACCGAAGCATCCCCAAAATCCCACGAACCCTAAAGCTTTCCCGAGCCAAAAATTTCAGTCATCAAAGGAAGAGGATCGAAAGCAAGGGAAGAGAGGGTCTCGGGTGAGGTATTTTTCGCTTATTTTCCAGTCGCTGCTCGAAAGGATTTTTTTTTTAAATTTCTCCTTCTTCCCTGGATTTACTGCATTCTTTGTTCTGCCCAAACGATTTTGTGGGTCTTCCTACATTTGAAGGAGACAGATTAAGAGAATATATTGATCGAACTCTTTGTTATGGTTTGTTTTCCTGGTTATGCTCTATTTTAGGGTTCGATATTTCTCTCTGTTCCATATTTCTCTCTATGACCGAACTCTTTGTTATGTTTTGTTTTCCTGGTTATGCTCTATTTTAGGGTTCGATATTTCTCTCTGTTCCATATTTCTCTCTATTTTCGATAGTAGTAGTCTTAGTGCGTTGTATTTGTTAGCAAAATACCTTTGCAAGTTCTGTAGGACGAATACAAAGAAAGGAGAAAACCAATTGTTAGCAAAACGCCACTTCTAAATTTCATTCACTGTAATAGAACCAAAATTCACCCTGTTTCATTTTCATTTTCTTTTCCAATTTCACCAACAATTTCATTCACTGTAATAGAACCAATTTCACCCAGTTTCATTTTAAATTTCATTCACTGTAATGGATCCCTGTTTCATTTTCTTTTCCAATTTCACCAACAATTCCAGATGCGCAGAAAAATTGCAGCAGAAACCTAACCTTACCCAAATCGAGAACTGGAAATCTTCGCTGTGGTGTTTCGATGGTGCTTCGCGGGGGTGCTTTGCGGTGGTGCTTCGCCGAGCAGTCTCCTTCCTCCTTCCTCCTTCGCGCGGGTGGTCTCTTTCTTCCTCTCCTTATGTCTGTTCGGGTTATATATCAAATAACCCATGAGTTTTTTTTGTCAAAGGCCATTAGTATAAGGGTATTTTTGGTATTAAAAATTAAATAAACGCCTTTAAATATTTATTTAACGATTTTGAGGTTTTTTGTCCATAAAATGAAATGTGAATGGAGATTTGTGTTTTTTTTTAAACTAGATGGAATGTCTGTGTTTGTTAGGCAAATCTGAGGAATGATCAGTGTACATTTTTCTAAAATTTAATAGACCAACTAACACAAACTTTCAGAGTATAAAACCTACTCGAAAATTAATGAAATACAAAGATTTGTGCAAATAATTTGCATAAAGATGTTTGAACCGATATATGTATTTACAATAAGGCAATCAAATCGCATTTACGAATTAAGATACTTACTGAATTTGCTTAAATGTCATATAGGTTGTGAGTGTGAACTAATCCCTAATCCCTAAACTCTATCTCTAATCTATATTTGTCTCTATTTCTATTATATTAAATGAGCATAAAAGGGATAAACTTTTAATTTTTCTTTTTACCCTTTAAGTCTCACTAAATATAGTATAATAATGTTTTTTCTTATATTTAATTCGTTTAAAATTATATTCACTAATTAATCTTTTACTAATGCCTTATTAAATATAGTGTTTTATATCATTGTGTTATTAAAAATGGAAAAAATCATGTATATGATTTTAGAGATCTTTATATCATAAACATTGTTTTAATCAATAAAAATGAGTTATTGTCAAAGATTTTTTTGTTGTTTAGTTTTTTTAGTTTTATAATAAATATCATAATTTTCAATGTCTATTGTCTAGTAAAATAGTTTGTCATATTTAATTTTCTCTTCTCAAATATTTTTTTAATTTCTTTTCATCGTATTTTACAATATAAATTTTAGGATCGTGCTTTCTTTAATTTAAAATCTCTTGTAGATAATTTATCATTTCGAGATAATGCACAGTTTATTCAAGTTTCTTTTTATTTGTAATAGTTTAATTTTATAAATATGAGAAAATTATCATTATTATTTTCTTTCGTTTTAGATTTACATTTTGAAAGCTAATGTATTTATTTTAACATTAATAATAATTTTAAAAATTATTGTATAATTTAAAATCCTTAAAACACGTGTGAAACACGTGCTTTCCGACTGGTATATTAAAATTGAGATGAGAAAGGTAATCATTTTTAGACGATTTGATCTATTTTTATGTTACAATTTCTAAATTATTCTTGAGCATTTTAATGGTGCAGTTAATATTTCTTTTTCCTTTGGTGTATATCTTTTTATCTTTTTTTATCATTCCTACCATGGATTTTTTTTTATGTAGGAGAATATTTTAAGTTATTTCGTTCATTAAGATATATCTTGGAATTCTTTAATCAGGAATAAATAAAACATGTTTTTAGTTAATTTGTTACCTAAAAATCAAAGAAATAATAACAAAAATATCATACTATAAAAATGTCACAGAGTGTGGGCATATAGTCTTTTAGCATTAGTGAGTTATTGGAAGACATTTCGGTGATTAATAAAATCATTATAATTATAATTATGGTTTTCAATTTTATTTTCTAATATATAAAAATAATCAAAATGACTAAAAAACACATTCATTTTATGTGCACCGCATGTATAACTTAACTAGTAGTAAAACAATAATTCAAAAAAATATAGAGCGAGGTTTGCATTTTAGTCTTAGAAAATTATCAATTCTTCATTTGGCTAAAACTATCTATCATTGAAAAATTCGAAGTTTATTTAAGAAAGAGGAGAGTTGATATATAGAATTCATTGGCTGCCATCAAGGGAATAAATTAGTGTTAGTCTTAGATGAGTAACGTGTAGATGAGTAGACTTGCTTGTAATCCTAAAATATAGAAATGGCTCAAATCATTCCAATTGGTAAAATCATATGAACCAGAAGTCTCTGCCCAGTTCAATTCGGTTCTTTGTGAAAAGTCTTTGTACTGGAATTTTTTTGAACTGCCATAATGAAAAGTTGCTTCTTTGACTTGAAGAAAACTGTTTTATACGTTTTTGAATAGTGGTGTAAAATCAAAACAGTTATCATTTTCAAATCAGTTTTCCATGCATCTTCATCTCTTTAAAACTGAAAATCTATACTTCATTTTCCGGAGAATTTCCTAGACGGAACAATTCACCAAGCTGGTAATTCCTATTGTTGTTTACTCCAGTTCGATAGTTGTATCTCGCGTGACAGCCACGGTTTACCTGCAAAGCAATTTGTATCTGTATCTTCAGTCAGTCCAACACTTTTTAGTAACCAAATGAGCCATCCTTTGAAAGGACGACCGAAATCATCTTTTGAAAGGATTACTCATTCTAACTTCGCTTCAGTTTTGAGTTCATGATAATTACCACACCAAATGGAGAATGGGTTAAGATATTCAATTTGATTCTCTTTTTCCCTATCTATAGAACCAAAGTGGGAGTCCGAATCTCTCACCGAAAGGCCAAAAATACTCGAAACAAAATGGCACAAAGAGTATAGTCTGTACAATTCCCTATATTACATGTGAAAGATCCATCAAGAACTTTAAGTTAACTTTCCTCTTTGAACCATGACAAAGTTAAACCCTGGTACGGGTAATTCCTCAACCATAGGGGCCAACAATGTACACGCTTCCATTACTCAAAAATAGAAGCTAAAATAAGCAATTACTTGGCTCAAAGATCTAAATGCTACTTGCAAAGCGGTTCTTATGATATTCTGATCGTGATTCTGCTGCACACGCTTTCATCTAAAGGTAATCCGAACCTAGACCCCGAAATCCTCATATTAGTATAGAATCGATATCTCGGACAATGATTTGAAGGCCGATTGGATTACCAAGCCAAGTCAAGGTTAGAATTTATACTAGAATAACTTGCTTTGATCACTGTAATTTCCTGTCTACCTTTTCCTTTGTTTTCTTCGGCACTCAAAACATTCGGAACAAGGAGATGTATTTCTACTAGAAGAACTTGCTTGGAGTTTGCTGGGTGGTATCTTTAGGTCTTCAACTAATATATGGCGAAGCTTTTGATTCTCTTCCATGAGCTCCTCGATAATTTGCTGGTGTCGTAACACCTATATGCGCACACGCAAATTTACATTAGTTGAACTGTTCAGAATGCAGTCAGACAAACGGTTAACTAAACAATACCCTTCAAATGGCAAGAGTTTAATGCATGTAAGAGAACACGTACGAAAATGCGTTATTAGACAGCGTTATTAGGTGATTGTACATTTACAGGTCAACTCGAAATTAAGGTTACAATATCGTTAATGATGAGTTTGAGGTAATTAGACAGCGTATCGACGCTCGATATATCAAAGTTTTCATCTTTTCTTTCTTTTCTACCTACCACTTGGGTCGACTTTGTAGTTTTAACATAAAAACATATATACATTCATGTAATTATACGTATTTATGAAATGGAGAATATTCAGAATAATTAGTATCGTCAAATTTAAATCGCTAGCAGATAAGAATACTCACCATTTGAAGCATGCTGTTTTCCGACCGCAAACGTCCAGCCTACAAAGGTAATATCCATCGATCAGAAATCATCAATACATGATTAAAATATCCGAGAATCGAAATATGTTTGATCCTAAATAACATTATCAGATAGTTATCAGAACTCCCACGAGTTAAAAAACTCCCTTAAATATTTGTTGATGGAACATTGCTTTGATTTAAAGTTCGACCCAACAGTTCTGTTTGAAGTGTCATTTATTCATGGATTACCCTCGCTAGTAGGAGGATCATGTATATAGCATTATCCTCCATCCCTTGAACATAATTCTTTATGACATATTTCTACGACAACTTTTATTTTCAATGACAAAGAAACCACCCATTCATTAGACGATTGTATTACTTTCTACACAATAAGACTTGAGAAATTACTTAACTAAGGGTGTCATTTGGAGTAATCCTTAAAGTTGGCAGCAACTATAATTTGCTGGTAATTCTAATTTATCTTCTGAGGAGATAATTGAATTACCTCCAAAGCTATTTTCACTAATTGAACATGGAATTATATCTGTACCAAACATAGTAATACTAAATTGCTATCAATTACTCTATAGATTACCATACACAACCAAACACAATAATCATGCATTGTCATCAAATCAATTGTCACCAATTCAATCACCATGGTCATTCTAGATTTCACATACCAAATGTAATACTGAGCAAGCAAGTCTATAGAACATGCGTCAAAAATGTATCCAACACATACCACAATGTTTGATTCAGTCTCCTCTCCTTTAAGAACCGGATTCTGCAGAAAACTGTTGATAACCTTTTCAGTTCGAGTAGCAAATGGAGGTTCAATAGGATTGGGGGCGTTGATTGGTGCGGCACTTGCATTCACCATTCCCATTGGGGTTTGGTTCGATGGTTGCTGTATCATACTCATGCCTGTTTGTAATGAGCCGGGAAAGGTACCTTGACTGAAATTCAGATTTGGAGACATTCCAAACTTCATCATCATCTTCGCCATTGCTTGCTAGCAAATTTGAAATTTATGATTCAGATTATGAAAAGGAATTGAAATTAGGTTTTATATGAATGAATAATAAGAGAGCAAAATTCTTACCATAAGAGAAGCTTGAACTTGATTCAAGACTGAGGGTTTGATTGCAAGGCCTATCAGAGCAAGGAAGCTTCAATATTAAACACAAAGATTGTCGACATCAAAGAAAAAAAACCTACCAACTGGCATATAATTTAAACTTCAACCATGTCAAAGTAAAAGGAAAAGAAATTCTCAAGAAATAACCTTATAAATTACGAAACAACTCAAGTCTCAAGGATTCAAAGTTCATCGTAACAACTTCACCCTCTGAGATTCCCTCCATCGATTTCTTTTATTTCCCAATATCAAGCATATTTTTAGATAAATACTACAATACATGCGAGGTCCTGCAGCCAACAAATAAGTACATGTCCTTGATTCAGAATGAAGTTGTCAATTCATGACATGCTTGGCATTGCTATTTTGAAGAATGCACCTTTTGCACCTAAGATTATAATTCCTTCCTTAAAAAGTTTGGGGATTAATGGCAATTGAAATTGCCTGTCTACCCTGGTCCTTGACCATGGCCAATCTGATACTCGAAATTGAGTCGACCCACACATAGAGAAAGGACTGTTATGTTCAGATGATAATGATAAGAAGACCAAAATCGAATATAGATGACACAGGTGTTAATTTGATAACTACTCGAGGGAAAATTAGCAACTTTTTTAAGTATGTCAGTTTTTAAATCTGGACATTTCCAATTCTAACATAAGCATCAGTCATCTAAGTATTTTATACACAACCTAAACAGCTCCAACATAATTAGGAAGTAAAAATAGTTCCTGAAATATCCACATGTAGTAGTAGGCGACATAATAAGAAACAGATTAAACTTTTGACCAGCCAAATACTAACTTAGCCATCATCCATCACAAAAATTAGTGTCATGATTTCAGAAATATTACTTATTCCGTTTATACAGAACATTGCAAGACATACCAACTCCAAAACCATGGCCAAAACCAACTCCACACCCAATGCCCGCTTCAATGTTTTTGGCTCCCAACTTCCTCAACTGAAACATGAAAACAAAAGGAGTTTTTACTATAAAAATTATTTATAACCAAAATTAAGGATGTAAAACATGTAAAAATACAAATTTTTGACTTACAGAACCATTTACGTGTCTTGTAACACCAGAAAATGCATCAGTCGCGCCTCTTGTGGCACTTATTACTTGGTTTACTACCGGCACGGCACCTGAAACACAGTAGCATCTGCCATTTGAAAATTATTCATTCCAGTCTCACAATACCGAATTACTAGTAAAATTTCAATCACAATTTGAAAATTTTACAGTGAAGGACGGTATTTTAAATATTGAGATAGACCCTGTATAAGATAATGCATACGGATTATGGAAAAAAATTAATTGATTAACTAAATAATATAACGACATAGAACTCGATATTAAGTCTATCACAAAAGAGAAAACACAAGCAATAGGATAATGGAGTAGCAAAATAGTTATCGACACAGTTGCACCTAAGGAAATCGCATGCATATTACTTTGGTGTCGTTAAGATTTCTATCATTTTATTCGTTTTTTCTTCTAGGTGTCAGGTGGAGGTGAGGGTAGTCGATACATTTAACTAATGTGGATTTGATGAAACGAAGAAGCTATCCACAAATATATGACATAGTCAAATATTACAGTAAATAGTACCATTTGCATTTACAACGGACTATGCGCACATTACTCTGGCAACTAATTACTTTCCAATGTGTACAAGACAACTGAGTACAAAAGGAACCTCAATTTCATAATATAAACTTGGCACGAAGAACAACTTCTGAGAATGAAAGTCCAGTCGTACTGGCTTTAGTAACCTAATTGTGTTTGAAACAAATTTGTATCGTATCAATTCGGTATATTTGCCTAGTATCTTCACTTGGAGTCTGGACTTCCCTTTAAAAATTGTATACTACGATTCCCTTTAACTACAAAACAATAGTGACTTGCCTAACATAAATGGCAGCAGAAGGAATCAGCCAAAAAACATTTCAGCTGGTATTACCATAAGTAAAACTCAAGCATTAACTTATATTATGTTCCAAAAAGAAAAAAATTCGTCAGATTTCCCTCATATTCCTAGCAACCAAACAGAACCATGCGCATATTAAAGCAGTTAAAGGAAAGGCAGAGAAGTACAAGGTGGCTTAGCAAGTGATTCCTTGTGGGTTTCACCAAATTTGGGTCTTAACAGTCCTCCCAAATCCATCTTAGCAGTGAATTGAAAATTGAGAGAGTCAGAGAAAGCTAGTGAGAGAAGAGTCAGGATAAAGCAAAAGTTGGGGGGAGAGAAGAAATGGAAGTACCTAAATTTATGGGGCGACCAACGCCGATACCAACACCACAACCGATGCCAAAGCCTGTAAATACTTGACCCACTTTCAAAGTAAACGGATTCTCTATTCGGATTCCTTGTCTTTGCTTTATCGGATTAGTAACCCCACTTCCACTTTTACTATTCTCACTACTATTGCTAGCTTCCATCCCTCAACAAGCTTCTCTCTCTCTCTGATTGATTGCGAAGATTAGCTCTGAAGATTACTAGTCTGTGTATGCTCATGGAAAGTTTAGGTAGAAAGAGGGAAGTGGAAGTTATGCAAAGCACATAGATAAATGTCAGTACCGCTATCACCGTTAGGCTGCGACTGCCAGGGAGGTTGTACCTAAGAAGTAAGCGCCAACCAAATGTCAATTCAGGTCGAACATGGAGCCGGTAGATTGGTCAGCTTGTGTTGGTGCGTTGGGTTTGGGCTTTAGCATTTTGCATCTTTGCCAACTACTTGGCCCAGAACATCAAGAGGGTTTCCCTTGATAGGAAAATCATAGTAAATCGACCGCTCTAAGACTGTAAGTTATTACGGAAAATAATAAGAAAAATGGCAGATTTTTATTTTTATTTTTGTAAAAAAGACTGAAAAAATGGATGAAATACATAATTTATCTATAATAGTTTTGTAATCATTTAACTGAAAAACTAATATTTTTGCAGTTCTTCGAAGTTAATATTCAGCCTAAAATAAAATGAGTAGATAAATAGTCCTTTTATATTTTAGTAATGTTCATAAATGAGCAACTTTAAAAAAATTATAAAAATGATAAATATAAAAACAATCCCACTGGCACAATTTTTGAAAAAACAGACATTCATGTCTGTGAAAAAATTTCGTCAGACAAGCAAACCACTTGTTCTAAATTTTAGTAGTTTTTATAATATATACATATGTGATTTTTGTAATATATTTATATATACGGTATATAGGTCATAAACTTTGTGAACAAAAATTCAAGATTTTACTGGTGCGCGTGGCGAACTGCTTTTTACGTCAAATTTTTATTTTTTTAGAATTAGGGTGACTATTTTTTATTTTTATTTTATCTTTGACTAATTTGTATATTTTTTCTTAAAAATGATATATTCTTGATGTTCACCCTTTACATTTGATGAGATTTGAAAATGTTCCATTTATCTAGAATGCCCTCATTAATACTCTCTTTGACACCAATTTTAAAATGAAAATGATTTCAATCCTTCCTAGCAAAGGAAATGAAATAAAATTATTATTTTTGTTTGGAATTAAATGGAATTAAAATGAAGGGGATTTGAATATCTTTATTTAGAAATATTATGGATTTGAAAGAAGATGAATTGAGCTCAACTTATTTTATAATTATGCCCTCAATTCAAATACCCAAAATAAAATATAAAATTGAATAACACTATATTAAAATAACATTAATTAGCAGTATTAAAACTCATCAATCAAAATATCTAGATTGTAATTATAATTACGATGAAGACACATAATTATGATTCTAATTAGAATTCAGAATATCCAGAGCTCAAAATAGTTGTCATCTACTTTTTTTTTCCAATTTTGTGAAGACATAGCATTTCATCTTCTTCCCTACTCGACTTCTTCTTCAACCCGACTCCTGCAACAAACATACAACCCAACTCTTTCCTTGGAGACTTATTTTCTCCAACAAACCAGAAAATAGATAGCGTAGAATAGAAACAATAATATATAAACATGAAAATGGGCAGGATAGAGAACAGTGTAAAGTATATTAAACAAAATAATTGTAAATCAAAGCCCACCATACAAACATAGAAAGAAAGAGAGAGAGGAGCAGCTTGAAGCCGATGCAAAGTGTGTTGAAGATGGTTAAATAGAATCATTCTCAGTCGTTTCACAGAGAAAGGATAAATTTGTAAAAACATTCGCTTGTTGATAAACTCCCCCGGATCCCTACAAATCCGCCCATTTTAACCGAAAAAATTCTTGCTGAATTAAGGATTTTAAATCCATTTAGATTTAAAATCCTTCAAAATCTTTGAGATTCCAAATAAATGAATTCACCAAAATCAGAGAGCTCCTAAAGCTAATTATCTTAGTGATTTTATTTTTTGTTCGGAAACCGTTTTCACCACAAATTGAGGGTTGTTCACTTGTTTGTATGGCAGTTTTTATATTTGGCATGTTTTGGAGTAGTTGTAATTCAATTTTTCAAAATTTTCCTATTTTTTCATTTTTTTTATCCATTAAATTAATTTGTGCAAAAATATTTTAATAGACACTTCTATTTAACCTGACTTTGTGATGATCACGAGTATGGTTAAAACTCTATTTTTATCACATGACTTTATTTTTTTCAGTCCACGATTGTCATTTCCCTATTTCTACTCGTCCATTTCTACATGAGCAGATTTAACAACTTCCATGCGGATCGTAAAAATTCAGGAGTCTGGACAAAAAGCTTTTTCTATTTTAATAGAGATTGAAAGCACATCATTAGAATTCACAAAAGAGATTTACTCCACGACATTATTAACATTTGTCATTAAAGTATCATTAAATAGACCATAACAACTTATCAAATATTATCATTTAATTATTTCATTAACATATATAGAGTTTTTTAATTAATAGTATAATTGATTATTAACATAGACTGAAAGCCACATTAAATTATTAAACTATTATGAAGTAACTACAAAACACCCTTTTAGAAAGCATAAAACATATATGATTAACTTTCTAAAATTTCAATTAACATTTGTCATCAACAAAATTATTAGAATATTGTAAGGGAAAAAATTCATGGTTTTTGATAATCGGTTATGAATATTCTACATCATAATATGAAAATATAGAGAGTAATCAAGAGCAAGAATGAAAGAATAAAGTTACCATGCTTTACGTGGAAAACCTTTAAAGGGAAGAAAAACCACGAGAATAACTATGATATTCTCTTATATTTTGTGGAGGTCTGTATCTCTTAATTCTGTGTTGTCCTCCTTCTCGCATGTTGTTACATATGCCTATATTTATAGGCCTTGAATCAGTCACCCAGAATCTGATACAGTTTATCTAATTCTATCTGAAAATAGGATCAACAAAACATTTTCTAAGATCTAACTTATCAACAATAACAACCAAGTAAATCTTAAATGTCTGATCAATCCAATGGTCTTGATTAGCTTCTCTTTGGATTGTCACATGGGCAATCCATGTACTTTCGTCTGATTGGTCCGTTCATAACCACATAGTTGATCATACGGTTCTCGCTCTATCTTCTCCTTGATGGAGTCTTCGGTTTAGATCTTGCCATGTGTCATGTGAAATTTTGCCTGTACATTGGCCTCCATTACACTCAACGGAATTTTATTCGTTGATGTGTAATGACCATCTTTTCTTATTCTGACGTTATGTATGTCTGTTTATGTTCTTATATGCTTCTTGAAAACATGCGACCTTACTTTTTCCATGTAACATTTTGATTGTTCGTTCTCAGTGGTGGTTTCTCTTTTTCTTTCGGCCATTACATTTTTCTATTTCCGTTCACAAATACTTTACAGTTGTCGAGTAATTTTTTTATCAGTTTGTTGTCGATGATGATTACTCTTTCTTCATGTGATGTTACGTCTTTTTGTTCCTTTCATGACGAACTCATTGGTAGAGTTTTTTTTTTTTTTTCATTTTTTATTTTCCTTCTCTCATACGCTAAGATCTATGACAAGAATGTTGTACAAGAACAATAACATAATAATTTATTGAAATAAGTAAGGAGAGATTGTACCATTTCATAATTGCATGCACGAGTATGAGTTTGATGTTCCGTATTTGTTGGTAGAATTTCTACTATTTCCTTCTCTCGTTTTGTATTTTCCCTTTGTACTTATGCTTCAATAAGCATGAATTACTCTAATTGTTCAATATTTCTTCTATTGAACTCTATTTTGTTGTACTTCATTCAAAGACTTAGCAAAATTTGGAGATCAAAATCCGGTAATGTGATGACTTCAAGTTTTCAACGAAATCTGTTCTTAAATACTTAGGAAACTTACGGCTCCTAGTTTTCTTGAGAATAACTATGTTCTTTGTAAAATTTATTTCTGAGGATAAGACTTTAATTTTCTTATGATATACATGCTTCCTTAAGGACTTAGGTTCAAATAAAGAACCATGGCCCCGTCTTCATTCTGAGAGAAGGAATTACAAGTTGTCGTTTCTTTTGAGAGGAGGACTTAGGTTCAAATAAAGAATCATGACCTCATTTTTATTTCCTTCTGAGAACGGCGTCCGTAGACATTCCCAAGGACTTAGGCTCCTTCCGTGGAACCATGACCCCGTTTTGATTTCCTTCTGAGAACAATGTCCTTAGATACGCCCAAGGATTTAGGCTCCTTCCGTGGAACCATGCTCCTGTTTTGATTTACTATCAGTTCACCGATAGAGTTTTTCCTATTTCATTTCTTTTCCTCCTCTTTGCAATTTTTTATTTCCTATTTCTCCATTTTTCTTTTACTCATGTTCTTCTCATTCTAAACCGTTGAATTCGCGGCCTTCCTTTACTTGGCCTTTTCTTAACTC
Organism: Datisca glomerata; assembly: GCA_003255025.1. NCBI lineage: Eukaryota > Viridiplantae > Streptophyta > Magnoliopsida > Cucurbitales > Datiscaceae > Datisca > Datisca glomerata. The sequence continues at coordinate 1,522,675 of QANY01007306.1, forward strand.
AGTTTTTCTTTACTCAGCTTTTCTTTACTCAGTTCTTCTTTTCTACATTTCTTTACTCAGCTCAGCCTTTTTTTCTCAGCTGTTCTTTTCTCGACTTTTCTTCATTCAGCATTTCTTTTCTCAGCATTTCTTTACTCAGCTCTTCTTTTCTCAGCTTTTCTTTACTCAGCTCAACCTTTCTTTTCTCAGCTTTTCTTTACTCGACTTTTCTTTTCTGCCTTGAAATTCTTTCATCAACTCATTTTCTTTTCTGTTCCTCAGTTCTTTCCTCAACTTCTTTTTTTTTCTGCTTTGAAGTTCTTTCCTCAATTTCTTTTATGTTCTGAAGTTTTTCCTCAACTTCTTTTTTTTCTGCTCTGAAGTTCTGTCCTAAAATATTTTTTTGCTCTGAAGTTCTTTCCTTAACTTCTTTTCTGTTCTAAAGTTTTTCCTCAACTTCTTTTCTTTTCTGCTCCGAAGATATTTCTTTTTCCATTCTTCAGACTTTCTAGTCCTGAAGACGTTTCCTTTTCTGCTCTGAAAACATTTCTTTTTTTGTTCTCCAGGGTTTCCCGTTCTGAAGACATTTCCTTTTTTCGTTCTGAAGACATTTCTTTTTCCGTTCTCCAGACTTTCCCATCTTGAAGACATTTCCTTTTCCGTTCTGAAGACGTTTCTTTTCCATTCTGAAGATATTTCTTTTTCCATTCTTCTGACTTTTCTTTTTCCGTTCTTCTAACTTTTCTTTTTCCGTTCTTCAGAATTTCCCGTTTTGAAGACATTTTCTTTTCCGTTCTGAAGACATTTCTTTTTCCGTTCTTCAAACTTTTCTTTTTCCGTTCTCCAGACTTTCCTGTTCTAAAGACATTTCCTTTTTCGTTCTTCAAACTTTTTCCGTTCTAAAGACATTTCTTTTTCCATTCTAAAGACATTTCTTTTTCTTTCTAAGAACGACATACGTAGATGTTCCCAAGACTTAGGCTCCTTCAGTGGAACCATGACCCCGTTTTGATTTCCTTCTCAGAACGGCGTACGTAGACGCTCTAAAAAACTTAGGCTCCTTTAGTGTAACCATGACCCCGTTTTTATTTTCTTCCGAGAGTAAGACTTATGAATCGCCCCTCACAAGAACTTACGCTCTTAGTTCATTTAGAGAGTAGGACTTATGAATTGCTTCTCACAAGAACTTACGGCCTCAGTTCCTTCAGAGAGTAGAATTTATGAATTACCTCTCTCAAAGACTTACGCCATTAGTTTCTTCTGAGAGTAAAACTTATGAATTGCCCATCCCAAGGACTTACGCCCTCAGTTCATTCTGGGAGTAGGACTTATGAATTGCCCCTTCTAAGGACTTACGCCCTTTGTTCCTTCAAGAGTAGAATTTATGAATTACCCCTCTCAAGGACTTACACCCTTAGTTCATTATGAGAGTACGACTTATGAATTACCCCTCCCAAGAACTTATGTCCTTAGTTCATTGAGAGTAGGACTCATGAACTGCCCCTCCCAAGAACTTATGCCCTTAGTTCCTTTTGAGAATATGACTTATGAATTGCCCATCCCAAAGACTTACGCCCTTACTTCATTCTAAGAGTAAGACTTACGAATTGCCTTCCCAAGGACTCACTCCCTTAGTTACTTCTGAAAGTAGGACTTATGAATTGCCACTCCCAAGAACTTATGCCCTTAAATCCTTTAGAGAACATGACTTACGAACTACGTGCTCTCAAGGACTCACACCCTAATTTCAATTGTTGTTGAAGAAGAGAGAAAGTTGACACCAAGTATTTTTCTTGTAAGCAGTCTCCACTTTATCATGCCATACGTTTTGATCGAAAGTTTCAAATTGAATTCCATGAAATTTTTCAAGAAGTTGATTTTCATATACTTCCGATGATATATAATTCATCATGTAATTGACACCCAGTCGGTACAGTTTAATTAACGAATTTGACCGTTCCGCATAATAAGCTTTCCTGAACAACCTTCATTATTAAAACTTTTATTTGGGAGCTCCGAATCCAGTTCTACAAAATTCTTCAAACAGTAGACATCCATATCTTTTTCAACAATATATAGTTTGTCATATATATTGTCTGAAATGAAGCAGCCTAAATATTCAATTTGAAAGACGTGGATAACCTTACTTTTCTAAGCGATATGTATAAAAATTACTGTGACTTTTAATCGAAAGATCTAAATTGAATTTCGTAAAATTCTCCAATAAGTAGACTTTTATATCTTTATGATGATGTAAGATTCACCATGTAATTGTGTAATATCCGACCCTTCGTAAATGAGAATTTTTATAAAATTGATTTAAAAGATAAAGTGAATTTAAAATTTGATTTTAAAAAAGTGATTATTTGTAATTTTGGTAAAATAATTTTAATTATATATGGTTTAGTTTAAAAATCAATTATTCAATTCTAAAAGAATTTTAATTTATATTATAAAATTTTAGCTCACTCACACCATATGCTTATATATATCTTAGTATTACTCAAACCTTATTTTATCCTTGATTAGGCAATCTCAACCCTCATATGAAAATCACTCACACTACATGCATATACACCATAAAAAAACTTTTAACCTATTATATATATATATATTCCAAAACAACTTCTTCTCTCCTAGCTCTCTCCTCACCCTCACAACCTCTTCTCCCCCGCACAGCCACCTGCAGGCCAGCAACTCTTCTCCTTCGTTGGTCTGAATTTGGGTAATCTTCTTCTCTTTCTTTCTGGATTTCTTTCTTTAATATCTTTCTCTCTCTGTTTTTGTCTCTCTCTCTCGTCCTTGCTTTGTGTACCTCTCCCTGTTTCTTCCCCTCTCTGTTTTTCTCTTCTCTTTTCCTCTGCTTCTCTGTAACCCTTTGTTGCTCTCCTTCCCTCCCTCTGTTTTTCTCTCTCAGCTATCCCCTTATTCTTTCTTCATTCCCTCACTATTTTTTTCTTCCTTCTCCTCTATGTTTCTTTCTCCTTCTCGCTCTCTCTCTCATTTTCTCTCTCTGCATCCTTCTTCTTTCTCTCTCTCTCTCCCTTTGCTTCTGCCATCACTGGTAGTTTATCACCGAGGCCCCCTTCCCTTTCTCTGTTTCCCTTTCTCTCACCCTCTATTTCTCCCTCTCTATCTCTGTCTTTCTATGCTTCTCTCTACATCCCTCTCTCTCTTCCCCTCTAAGATTCCCTCACTATTTTTCTTCCTCTCTTTGTTTCTCTATTCTTCTCATTTTCTTTCTCTTTTCCCCCCTGTTTCCTCGTGCTTCTATTATGCAACTGGGTGCAAGACCCAGTTGCTCTGTCCCGAACCGGTTCATCACGAACCGAACCGGTTCATCACGAACCGAACCAGTTCAGCTTACTCGAACTAGTCTGAACCGGTCCATCAGATAAAATTGAACCGGACTGGTCCGATCCAGGCCGGTCTGAACCATTTGACCTGAAGCTTTATCTTTTGACTCTGGACCTGATATATTATTTTCCGACCTCATTCTGACCGTTTTGCACTTTTTAATTAAATCTATATTTTCTATTTTATGGTATTAAAAGTGTGTTTATATTGTTTTATTTCAAACAATTTAGTGATTATATTGTTTTTGGGATTTCAGGTCATTAATTGTTTAATTCATTCTTCCGCTTCCGGTAAGTAGGCTTATATAATGGTGTGACTCCCATTGTTATAAATGTATGTGTAAGTGAATTTATATCGTAATGTGGCCCATATGTGATAAATATATATGCTTTGTTCATATATATGTTTATGTAAATTGATGCATATAACGATATGATTCTGATACTATAATCGTATCATGTATTTATTATCTGTTTAAACATTTTTTAATAATTATTATATTTGGTTAACACTTTGGTATTTGATTACTGTTAAGTTATTAATGTGATTATCATAAAATAAATGTCTGAGTATGACTGATTTTACGTTAGTATGTTATCATGTTTGATTGTGTTATATGTATCTGTATGCATTATATGATTAATTATTGTCGTACGTTGGATTATGCAAGTTATGAGGTTAATTCATTCAAGTGGTAATTAAGCAAAATATGAACTTAAGCATGACCTTTACTTAACAAGAAATCAGGATTATTTACGTTATGTTCTGTTAAACGAATGAGGTGTCATATGTTTATGCTTTCATCACACATAGGGTGTCATCTGTTCATGTTTGGGTCATTCAATGGGTGTCATCTATAAATATTTTTCGTCACTCATGAGGTGCCATCTGTACACATTATTTTCATCACCTATAAGTGCCATCTGTCTGTCACCCAATGAGTGTCATCTATTTCGTCACCCGATGTGTGTCATCTGTTTCGTCGCCCAATTCATCATGATGAGTTTCGGTTAACGTGTGATCAGTTCTGATTAGGTTGTTAACTAAACGATATAACAAGCCAAGATATGATTAAGGTTATTAAATGATTCTGTTTGAGACACGTGTTATCTGCGTACTATGTTAAGCCATGTCATGATCAAGTACGTTACTTTATTTCACTTATGTTATATGTCAAGTTTAGTTATGTTATGTCATGATTGCATTTATGACATGTGGATGCATGTTATTATGTGAGTTTGCTTACTGAGTATTTTAAAATACTCATTCCCCCACAGTTATTTATGATGCAGGTGGTGATGGCGAGCAGCATGAGTGGGAGACTGTCATAACCAGTTAGATCAAATGAATTTATGTTTTCAGTTTATGATTTGATTTAAAACTTAGGAAAATGTTTTCTATTAAACTTGGTTATTCAAGTAGTTTATTTTACAATATGATAAGTGAAAGTTTCATGGATTATGGATTTCAAGTTTTGATGTAATTTCAGAATTTAATTCAGTTTTTCAAGGTTTTATTAATTATGCATTTAAGACACTTTAACGCTTCCTCTATTTTATGATTAAGATTTCGATCATGGATAAGTTTAATGCTTCCGCTATTTAAGGTCAGGGTTTTTCTCATCATGGGTAAATTACGAATTTTCAATTTGGGAATTTTCTCAAAATTAGGGTTTGTTTCGAATTGGAGATTTCAAAATTGTGAAATTAGACTTATGTTTAACCCTCGGGGATCGGGACGTCACATTTTGGTATCTGTGCAACAATTTTAGATTCTGTAGACTTTTCATAGTGAAAAATATGGCATGTCACCTACTCGGCTCCTCCATCACCTTACAAGTCAGGTACGCATGATATATATGTTTTAATTATTGATTCAGTATGACGTGCTTTAGTTTCATTGTGACATGTTTGTTACATATATGTTATATTTGTGCAATAAGATTTGGCTTTTGGTAAGTCTTGAAGTTTGGTGGGTAGTAGAGTAATGGCTCCCCCTACGAGAAACAACAATCGTGCACCGATTGATCCTGCTGCGAACCCTTCGGTAACCATGATCGAATTGTTTCAAGAATTTTTGGAGTTGTTGAGGCAGACAGCGATGACTCGCCCATCTCAACTACAACAACCGCAACAGATGACAACGGTCAATGTGCAGCTGATCCACACCTTCAGGAGGCTGAACCTGCTCAAATTTGACGGTCTTTCGTTTGATCGATTGTTAGCTGGCGATTGGATTGCGAGATTGGAGCAGATCTTCCAGTTTATGATGTGTTCTGAGATTCAAAAAGTTGTTTGTGCAACTTTTATGCTGACGCGGGAAGCTCGCAAATGGTGGGAGCTCACGCAAAGAGCTCATGATGTTGTACATAATCTGGTGACTTGGGATCGGTTTAAGGTGCTATTTTTTTAGAAGTTTTTCCGATCACTGTCAGAGCGAGCAAAGAGGATGAATTTCTTAGGCTGGTGCAAGGTAATAGGACTGTTGCTGATTATGAGAGGAAGTTCGAGGAATTATCTCACTACGCCATGCATTACGTTGATAGCGAGATTAAGAAGGCTCACACATTCGAAAGGGGACTTCGTCTAGAGATAAAGGGTTCAATGTCTCTCCACAAGCATACCACTTATGCAGCGGTGGTTGAAGCAGAATCTTCCACCAAGAGAGCTGCCACAGAATGATCGCTCGTCGCAAGAGAAAATGAAGCTTCATGACGACCATTTTGAACAATGAGATGCAAAGAAACAAGTTAGAGGTTCTCATCCTGTTTGCGTCACTTACAACAAAAGCCACGTCGAACAGTGTTACGGAAGATTAATGCTTGCTTTAAGTGTGGGAAAATTGGACATTATCTCAAGGATTGTTCGTTGAACAAACAAGGTCAGAATGACAACACAACAATCAACAGGAATAAAGGAAAGACATTCGCTTTGACACATTAGGAAGTGGGCGATTAAACTACAGTTTTTATTAGTATACCTTTTTCTTTTGGGCATTCAATCTTCTCGTTGATTGATCATTGATTTTGTTTTGTTCATTTGTGTTTTGTGTTTTGTGTTTTACCATTGATTGAGTTTTGGATTCTTTTTTGTTATTTCTAGTGTTTTAAAAAGGTGGCATCTTCCTTTCTAGGACGAAAGTTTTTAAGGAGGGGGGAATGTAATATTCTGACCCTTCGTAAATGGACATTTTTGTAAAATTGATTTAAAATATAAAGTGAATTTAAAATTTGATTTAAAAAAAGTAATTATTTGTAATTTTGGTAAAACAATTTTAATTATATATGGTTTAGTTTAAATTTCAATTATTCAATTTTAAAAGAATTTTAATTTATATAATGAAATTTTAGCTCACTCACACCATATACTTATGTATACCCTAGTATTACCCTAACCCTATTTTATCCTTGATTATGCAATCTCAACCCTCAATTGAAAATCACTCACATTACATGCATATACCCTAAACCAACCTTTAACCTATTATATATTCCAAAACAACTTCTTCTCTCCTAGCTCTCTCCTCCCCTTGCAGCCTCTCCCCCCGCGTAGCCACCTGCATGCCAGCAACTCTTTTCCTTCCTTGGTCTCTCTCTAATTAAATTTGGATAATCTTATTCTCTTTCCTTCTTGATTTCTCTCCTTAATCTCTTTCTCTCTCTCTGTTTTTGTCTCTCTCTCTCTCGTCCTTGCTTCGTCTTCCTCTCCCTATTTCTTCCCCTCTCTATTTTTCTCTTCTCTTTTCCTCTGCTTCTCTGTAACCCTTTGTTGCTCTCCCTCCCTCCCTCTATTTTTCTCTCTCAGCTATCCCCTTGTTCTTTCTTCATTCCCTCACTGTTTTTTCTTCCTTCCCCTCTCTGTTTCTTTCTCCCCCCCCTCTCTCTCTCTCATTTTCTCTCTCTCTAACTCTCTCTGCATCCTTCTTCTTTCTTTCTCTCTCCCTTTGCTTCTGCCATCACTGGTAGTATCACCGAGGCCCCATTTCCCTTTCTCTGTTTCCCTTTCTCTCACCCTCTGTTTCTCCCTCTCTATCTCTGTCTTTGTCTGCTTCTCTCTACATCCCTATCTCTCTTCCCCTCTCAGATTCCCTCACTATTTTTCTTCCCCTCTTTGTTTCTCTCTTCTTCTCATTTTCTTTCTCTTTTCCCCCCTGTTTCCTCGTGCTTCTATTATGCAACTGGGTGTAAGACCCAGTTGCTCTGTCCTAAACCGGTTCATCATGAACCGAACCGGTTCAGCTTACTCGAACTAGTCTGAACTGGTCCATCAGATAAAATCGAACCGGACTGGTCCGAACCAGGCCGGTTTGAACCATTTGACCCGACGCTTTATCTTTTGACTCTGGACCCGATATATTGTTTTCCGACCTCGTTCTGACCATTTTGCACTGTTTTAATTTTTATTTTATGGTATTAAAAATGTGTTTATATTGTTTTATTTCAAACAATTTAGTGATTATATTGTTTTTGGGATTTCAGGTCATTAATTGTTTAATTCATTCTTCTGCTTCAGGTAAGTGGGCTTATATAATGGTGTGACTCCCGTTGTTATAAATGTATATGTTTTGTGTAAGTGAATTTATATCGTAATGTGACCCATGTGGAATAAATATATATACTTGAGTAAGTGAAATTACATTGTAATGTGACCCACGTGTGATAAATGTAATATGTGTTATTTTCATCAGCTTTAATTATTTTTTAGCATGTTACGTTCATATATATGTTTGTGTAAATTGATGCATATAACGATGTGATTATGATATTATAAACGTATCATGTATTTATTATCCGTTTAATTTTTTTTTAATAGTTATCATATTTGGTTAACACTTTGGTATTTGATTACTGTTCAGTTATTAATGTGATTATCATGAAATAAATGTATGAGTATGACTAATTTTACGTTAGTATGTTATCATATTTGATTGTGTTAAACGAATGGGGTGCATATGTTCATGCTTCCGTCACACATAGGGTGTAATCTGTTCATGTTTTGGTCATCCATTGGGTGTCATCTGTAAATGTTTTCTGTCACTCATGAGGTGCCATCTCTACACATTTTTATTCGTCACCTATGAGTGCCATCTGCCTGTCACCCGATGTGTGTCATCTGTTTCGTCGCCCAATTCGTCATGATGTGTTTCAGTTAACGTGTGATTAGTTCTGATTAGGTTGTTAACTAGAGGATATGACAAGCCAAGATATGATTAAGATTGTTAAATGATTCTGTTTGAGACACGTGTTATCTGCGTGCTATGTTAAGCCATATCATGATCAAGTACGTTCCTTTATTTCACTTATATTATATGTCAAGTTCAGTTATGTTATGTCATGATTGCATTTATGACATGTGGATGTATGCTATTATGTGAGTTTGCTTACTGAGTATTTTAAAATACTCATTCCCCCACAGTTATTTATGATGCAGGTGGTGATGGTGAGCAGCATGAGTGGGAGACTGCCATATCCAGTTAGATCAGATGAATTTATGTTTTCAGTTTATGATTTGATTTAAAACTTAGGAAAACGTTTTCTGTTAAACTTGGTTATTCAAGTAGTTTATTTTATGATATGATGAGTGAAAGTTTAATGGATTATGGATTTCAAGTTTTGACGTTATTTCAAAATTTAATTTAGTTTTTTGAGGTTTTATTAATTATGCATTTAAGACACTTTATCGCTTCCGCTATTCTATGACTAAGATTCCGATCATGGATAAGTTTAATGCTTCCGCTATTTAAGGTCAGGGTTTTTCCCATCATGGGTAAATTACGAATTTTCAATTTGGGAATTTTCTCAAAATTAGGGTTTGTTTCGAATTGGAGATTTCAAAATTGTGAAATTACATGTATGTTTAACTCTCGGGGATCGGGGCGTCACAAATTGGCTTCCAAAAAATACAGTTTAATTTCCAAAATTAACCGTTCTACATATTCTGCTTTCTTGAACAACCTTCACAAAAATTATCATAACTTTTGCTCGAGAGCTCCAAATCAAGTTCTGCAAATTTCTTCAAGAAGTAGATATCCATATTTTTATAATGATATATTATTTTCTATGTAATAAAATCAAAATTGATACAGTTTAAAAATTAAATTGAGAAGCATTCATATATTTACTTTTTTGAATAGCACCAACGAGAGCTGCCATAACTTTTGATTAGGAGCTTCAAATGCATTTTTGTAAAATTCTTCACAAGATTGATTTTTAGCTCATCTTTCTATTGTATAAGATTCTTCATGTAATTGGCCCCCCCAGTAAATGCAGTTTAATTTTTGAATGGTTCTGTATATTTTGTTTTCTCAAACAACCTTGATGAAAATTATCATAACTTTTTGTTGTGAGCTCCAAAATCAATTTCGTAAAATTTCCCAAGTAGTCATCCATATATTTGTAATAATAAATGATTCTCCATGTGGTCAGCTCCCAAATGGTACAGTAGAATTTCCAAAATTTACTATTCTGCGTAATCTTTGATTCTGAATAGTATGTACTGAAACTATCATAACTTTTGATCGGGAGCTCCAAATTGAATTCCATAAAATTCTCCAAAAAGTAGACTCTCGTATCTTTTGGATTGTATTTTTTCAAAACGTTATCTGACCTCAGTGATTATAGATTAATTTCTGAAGTTGATAGTTTTGTATTATCTTCTTTCCCAACAACATGCATGAAAACTGCCATAACTTTTACCCTTAAACCCTAAATTGAGTTTCGCAAAATTTTTCAAGAAGCTAATTTATGTATCTTTCAAACAATGCATGATTTGTCATAAAGTTCCCTTCCGTTATCTTCAGCTTAAAAACTGAATCGTTTTTCACTTCTAGTTCTGTTGTCATCCCATATCCGTTTCAGCTTCCAATTCGTTTATGTTTTCAGTGTCGTACCAGTTTTTATTTTTGTTCCCATTGCCACCTATTTTCCATTGCCGTTGCCACAATGTTTCCCGTTCTCGTTGCCACAATGTTTTCCATTCTCAACTTTTCCCGTTCCCGTTGCCACAACATTACCCGTTCTCAACTTTTCCTGTTCCGTTGTCACAACGTTTCTCATTATCAACGTTTCTCATTCCCATTGCCACAATGTTTCCCGTTCTCAACGTTTCCCGTTCCCGCAGCCACAACATTCCCGTTCCCAATATTTTCCATTGCCACAACATTTCCCGTTCTCAACCCTTTCCCTTCCCGTTGCCACAACGTTTCCCGTTCTCAACGTTTGCTCATCTTTTATTTTCCTACACTTTTGCATATAGAATAGGAAAGAGCCAGTCTCCAAAAAATAGGCATATCAAAGTTTATATTTTCGCTCATCAAGAGAGATTTTTTATATATATAGCTTTAGAAAAGCTTAAATTCAAAATTTAGAATTGAAAATTTAAAAATTCATTCATCGTGCAATATATGTGCAGCAAATCAGTTTGAATACCGTTAACAACATTTCATGTTATTCATGATAGGATCAAATTATAAATTTTATCAAATCAAATGATCTAACTAGGACAAATGTAATTTCTATAGTTACATCAAAGCACGATAAAATTTAAACATAGAGAGCTAATTAATTATGCCCGACACAATTACGTAAAATTAATTTCTACTAATTTAATATGCTCGAACAATTGTGTAAATAGATTTTAAGATGTTATACGATATGTTCATGCAATCATTCAAATTTTTAATAGATAATATATGTATTTAAATGGCAAAGAAATAATTAATTAATACTTAGCTTGCAATTTGGTGTCCTACGTTTGCCTACATACGGGTCACCAATGAACTTTTGGTCTGGGGGTCGTTGCTAACGTAGGCAAGGAATTGTTCTAAGTTGGTACGAAGAGAGTTGACTGTGCTAAGTCCCTTAGGATTTGGTTCTATGTGCAGAGGCTTTTAACTCTTTCTTAAAGATCCCGATTCAGCCTTCCCATTTTCTCAATCTCCTTGTCCTTTCCTTCAGTTTCTTCATCATTGTTTCCTGGATCGCTCCTATTAACACTCTTGATTGCCTTATTTTTCTCTCTTCCAGTTCATTCTTCATCTATTCTACATGAAGAGCAATAAAGCGGTCGGTTTCAGATTGGTGTTGATGAAACTGAAACATAATATCACGCTTTTCGAATCCATAGATTTTAGTTTTATGCGATACTGAGAAATCATTGAATCCATCAGTTGAATCTTTAGGAATTTTTGTGTAGACATTGCTGGGAATCCCACCATCAGCCTTGTTCACTCAAATCTTCACTGAAGATAAATCACAAACAGAAGATTCATAATTGGGGAAGCGATAATCCGCCATTATTGCAGCAAAAGGAAGCTCGCAACCAATATCCACATTCCGTTGATTAATTTTCATCAAATCTCCGTTCATGCTCCCGATTCTGTTTTCACTTCCATATCCATTGTCAAAAGCGTTTGTCTTGGTTTTGAGCATTTTGGGAAGAGATTTCTTGAGTTTTTCTCTCAGCTCTCAATGAAAGCACCAAATGTAAAGGGAAAAAAATCATGGTATTTGATAACCGGTTGTGAATTTCATACATCATAATATGAAAATATAGAGAATAATTGAGAGAGAGAATGAGAGAATAGAGACGCTATGATTTACGTGAAAATCACTTATATTTTTATGGATGTATGTGTCTCTTAGCTCTGTGTTGTCCTCATTCTCGTATGTTGTTACATATGCATCAATTTAGAGGGTTTCAATCATTTACACAAAACCTGATACAATTTATCTAATTCCATCTAAAAATAGGATCAACAGAATATTCCCTAAGATCTAGCTTATCAACAATAACAACCAAGTAAATCTTGACCGTCTTATCAATCCAATGATCTTGATCAGCTTCTCTTTGGATTGCCACGTCGGCAATCCATGTACTCTCGTCCGATTGGTATGTTTTTCATAACCGCTTAGTTGATCATACGCTTCTTGCTCCATCTTCTCCTCGATAAAGTTTTCAGTCTAGATCTTACCATGTGTCATGCAGAATTTTTCCTGTGCACATATGTCATTGTATCGTCAGAGAAATTAAAACATTTTAGGCACTGTGAATTAAATATTTTATTAACAAATCAGAGAGATTTAATTATATTTTATCAAGTGATACTTGATTTTTAACATTATGAGAAGAAATTATATACATATCGAATCCAAGGAACATTCACAAAGTTTTTCTAGGGTTGATAAAGATATGTTTACAAATGTTTATACAAAAAACGCTGAGATCTCATCATTAGTTTTGAACAAATTTTCTTTATTCAGTACACTCAACGTCTTGACTGGTCTAGAGTTTGATTGTGTTAATTTCTAAAGAGATCAATCTCTTGATTTCAATTAACATTAACATTGTATGAAGGTTAAAAAACAGAGTAAGCTTGATTGAGACACCTTGGCGAGCAATTTTAAAACCTACCAAATGTTAAGTTGGAAAGCACGATTGTTACTACCCAAAATTTGATACGACCATACGGGAAACTAGGCCATACGATAGTCTGATTCTTAGGAATAACCTAAAAACAGGCATGTGGAACTACGATCCCCATACCACACGCATAAAATGTTGGGGAAAATATCCGTACCTTGCACCTTTGTACTTACAATACGAGAAATTATAGAAATCGTCCTCAAAATCTGCAACAACAAAGAAACAAAAACTAATTTGAGCCCAGTGTAAACACTGTGTCCTTAAAATAATTTTACTCCATTTATGGTGCACAAGGTGATGAGCAATTGTCTCCCAAGATAGAATAGATTTTCATTCTTACGAAAGTTACACTCCAATCTATAAGAACCAGCGAACGCAATCATGGTTTGTAACCTCACAAGTTAGTAAATATGGAGATGTGAAAAAAGAGAAAATTATATGAAATTTCATCCTCCTTAAAACATAAATAGGGTCATTATATATATAGACTGATTCATGATCATTCAAATAGTCATTGTAGCCATTTGTATAAATTTGAAATAATACCAATTTGAAAATCAAAATACGTTGCTGTTATAGCCTTTCAAGTGGGTAAAAAACATAAAAAAAATTTCATTAAAAAATTTCCAACATAAAACCCAACCCATGCACATTGTGCGGCTTGCATTCGAGCCAAGTATGAGCCATGGTCCAAGTATATGATATCAGCTAAACCATACTACACTCTTCCATTCCTAGATACATACATTCCATATAACACAAATGATAAGCCATTGCAGGATCATGCGAAGCCCAAGCACGCAAATACAAACCCTATACCCATTCTACACACGCTATACCCATACAGATCTCCTTCTCAACCGGAGGGGCGCTCACGGTTCGGTTTGATCAATTTTTTGGTGAAAAATCGAATCAAATCAAAATGTCAATTCATCAATAGTGCAAAACTGAAACGTTCATGACAAGAGAACCAATCCGAGCTGAACCGTGAGTCTCAGTTCGATTCGGTTCTTCGGTTCGTTATTATTAATTAAAAAAATATTTTTAAAAATAATTTCCAAATAATACTATTGAAAAAATGATAAATATCAAAATTTTACTTTTGGTTTGGTTCGATTCCGTTAATTTTGATATTGAATTAATTATATATAAAAAAATTTAAAGTTTCAATTCGGTTCGGCTCGAAACAAACCGAAAATGTAAAAAAAACTCCAACAGTCGACGACTCTTCAAAGGAGGAAAAAAAGTCACTAATGCGCACTCTAGTCACAGTATTGTACAGAAGCCAAATTGCCGACAGGAAATCAGCTAAGCATAATTCGTCTGAGATAGATCCAAAGCCCTCCAACGAGTGAGTGTCTATAAGGGGCCGTTTGGTGTTTGGTATAAGATTGTGAGTAAATGATTTCTGGAATATGATTGTGTGAATGTATATGCCTGGAAAGTTAAGATTAGTTTGTTTGTTTGTTAACACTTAAGAATGTTCTGATTTAATGGTGAAAGTACTAAATTACTTTGTTTGTTTTGCTGGAATAAGCAAGTGGATGTGTTAGACATTATTGCCAAATTATAATATTACCCTTGAACTAAAATATGGTTATGAATAATAATTACTTAATTTATAATAATATGACCAACATAAGTAATAACAAAAATATAGATTTTACCCATGAAATTTTTTCGAATATACTTATTAATTTTTCAATCAAACCATTATATAATGATACCTTGTGTAGATTTTCATCAAATATTATCCATACAATTAAATCAATACCGCTCCAAGTGTATTAATATGGTATAAAATTTATAATATAAGATAATAACTCTTATAAGAAAATCACCCATGATTTTCAACTCAATAATCAATATTATAGTACTAAAATAAATTTCTATCAAATTTCAATCATGATAATAAGTAAAATTTAATTAATAGTTAGTCTAATATCAAAGCATGTAAACATAATATATGTTGACTATATTTCCACACACATATGTTGACTGTACTTACATGTGACTTGTCAAAAGATATGGACAAAACACTCCTGTACATATCATAAATGCAACAACAAAATAATACCTTTGTGCACATCATACATTTGACGGTTTTATGTAGGTTACATGTTGGCTTTTAACAAGTTGTTCATCAACATAGTCATTTGGTAGAGGCGAGAGGGACTGACTATTAAGGGAGAGGGCTGAGTTGAGGGAGAGGAAGAGGGAGAGGTAAGAGGCAGTCTGAGCTGAGGGAGAGGGAGAGGCAAGAGGCAGTCTGAGCTGAGGGAGAGGGTATGATCTGAGGGAGAGGACTAGGCCGAGGTAGAGGGAGAGGCGAGACATATTGAACACCCCTAGTTATCTGTTAGAGACCAAACATCATATGAAATTTTTTATCTATTAGAGACCAAACATAAATGGATGTGATTAATACATTATTCACATATTTATCATCTGGTCAAAGATGTTAATATCTCTGCTGTATATGTAGAAGTAAGGTATAACTCCGCTATTGTCTTCCGATCCTTGCTAGAGAGCTTAACTATATATGACCCTAATCAGTTGTCCCGATTATAGAATATTACTACTTATGTGATGCTGGATATACCAATGGTGAAGATTTCTTCGCACCATACAGAGGGTCACGATACCATTTGAATGATTGGAGGGAAGGACATCAACCAACTATTCCTGAAGAATTCTTCAACATGAGGCATTCCTCGACAAGAAATGTTATTGAAAGGGCTTTTGGGCTTTAAAGGGTCGTTGGTCAATGCTTAGAGGAAAATTTTATTACCCCGTTAAAATTCAATGTAGGACCATTATGACATGTTGCCTTCTTCATAATCTGATTTTACGTGAAATGTCTATGGATCCTTTTGGGGTCGTTTGGTATATGGTGATATTAGGCAATATGCCTGGAAAGTGATGGCAAGTATGAGATTGCTTTGTTTGGTTCTAATTTTTTTGGTGTTTCAACAAAGATACCATCCATAATCGAGGGGTATATCCATTCCGGGTGTTCTGTTAGCATCTGCCTTCTCCCTTTCCCTCTCACTCATGAGCAACGACCCATGGTAATCTCTTTCTCTCTACCCTTCTGCGTTCTGCCCTTCTGCATTCTGCCCTTCTACGTTCTACTCTTCTCCCTCTTATCCATTTTTTGTACAGGCAAAAAACTCGAAACGAGTTTTTATTGAGCTTCATGAGAAGCGTTCTTCTCCTTTCTTCTTTTTTCTATTTAGACCTAGTTAATTTCTAAAATTAGAATTGATTTCCAATAGATTTAGGGCTGCAACTGGGTGGCTTTAAAAAGGAGTAAAATTGTCCTCAATGAAAAAGATAGAGGATAGAGCTTTGATTCTGTTGATGTGATGTTTGATTTTTTCATTCCAGATGAATAAACTCGATCTTGAGGATTGAGCAATAAATTCATATTGGCACTCGAAAGATGTTTCTCTTTTAGGTGCTGGAGCTCTAGGATGATTCTATATATATTTTGTTTCATATCAAATTGCTATAAGTTTGTTGAAGATGTTGCTATATTATAGAAGTTGTAGTTCGATTTGATGAATATGGTTTATTTTTGCTGTGATGATATATGTGCGTGTGTATGCTTATTGATTTCATATACTATGGTTTCATGCCAAATATGATCCTTCCAAAGTTTATGTGCAAACTAAGGGAGAGGAAGATGGACTGAGCTGAGGGAGAGGGAGACGGACTGAGCTGAGAGAGAGGTAGAGGCGAGAGGGACTGACTACTGAGGGAGAGAAGGAGAGGGAGAGGTGAGAGGTAGTCTGAGCTAAGGAAGAGGGAGAGGCGAGAGGAGGATGGACTGCGCTGAGGGAGATGGACTGAGTTGAGAGAGAACGATAGGGACTGAGGTAAGGGAGAGGTAGAGGCGAGAGATACTGATTACTGAGGGAGAGGGACTGAGCTGAGGGAGAGGGAGAGGGAGATGCGAGAGGCAGTCTGAGCTAAGGATGAACTAAGCTAAGGGAGAGGGAGAGGCGAGATGAGGAGGGACTGAGCTGAGGGAGAGGAGGCGAGATAAGGATGGAATGAGCTGAGGTAGAGGATGATGGACTGAGCTGAGGGAGAGGGAGAGGCGAGATGAGGATGTACTGAGCTGAAGGAGAGGGAGATGGACTGAGTTAAGGGAGAGGGAGAGGGAATGAGCTGAGGGAGAGGGAGATGGACTGAGATGAGGGAGAGGCAGAGGTGAGAGGGACTAACTACTGAGGGAGAGGGACTGAGTTGAGGGAGAGGGAGAGGGAGAGGCGAGAGACAGTCTGAGATGAGGGAGAGGGAGAGAGTCTGATATGAGGGAGAGGACTAGGTCGAGGGAGAGGGAGAGGCAAGACATATTGAACACCCCTAGTTATCTCTTAAAGACCAAACATCATATGAAATTTGTTATGTGTGAGAGACCAAACATCAATGAATGTGATTAATACATTATTCACATATTTATCATCTGGTCAAAGATGTTAATTTCTCTGCAGTATATGTAGCGTAAGGTTTTGCTCCGCTGTTGTCTTCTAATCCTTATTAGAGAGCTCAACTGTATAAGACCCTAATCAGTTGTCCTGATAATAAGATATTATTACTTATGTGATGCTGGCTATACCAATGGTGAATGCTTATTGGCACTATACAGAGGGCAACGATACCGTTTGAATGATTGGAGGGAAGGACATCAACCAACTACTCCTGAATAATTCTTCAACATGAGGCATTCCTCAGCAAGAAATGTTATTGACAGGGCTTTGAGTTTTAAAGGGTCGTTGGGCAATACTTAGAGGGAAATCTTATTACCCCGTTAAAATTCAATGTAGGACCATTACGGGATGTTGCCTTCTTCATTATTTGATTTTACGTGAAATGTCTACAGATCCTTTTGAGTTACAAATGACTATGTTGATGAACAATTTGTTGAGAGCCAACATGTAACCTACGTAAAACTGTCAAATGTATGATGTACACGAGGGTAAATATTTTATTGTTGCATTTATGATATGCATATGAGTGTTTTGTGCATATCTTTTGACAAGTCACATGTAAATACCGTTAACATATGTGTATGGAAATGTATAATTGCGTTGAGAATCCGTCTTTTGCATATTTTCTTAAATATATTATGTTTACATGCTTTGAGATTAGACTAACTATAAATTAAATTTTACTTATTATCATGAATGAAATTTAATAGAAATTTATTTTAGTACTATAATATTGATTATTGAGTTGAAAATCATTGGTGATTTTCTTATAAGAATTATTATCTTATATTGTAAATTTTATATCACATTAATACACTTGGAGCGGTATTGATTCAATTGTATAGATAATATTTGATGAAAATCTACACAAGGTATCATAATATAATGGTTTGATTGAAATATTAATACCTATATACGAAAAAATCCATGGGTAAAATCTATATTTTTGCTGGTCATCTTATTATAAATTAAGTAATTATTATTCATATGCATATTTTAGTTCAAGGGTAAAATTATAGTTTGATAAAAATATCTAAAACATCCACTTACCTATTCCATCAAAACAAACAAAGTAATCTAGTACTTTCACCATTAAATTAGAACATTCTCGAGTGTTAACAAATAAAGTAATCTTAACTTTTCAAGTATATACATTCTCACAATCATATTTCAAAAATCATTTACTCACAATTTTATACCAAACGCCCTTTAAGAACTTTTTGGAGGATGACTATTGGGAATTATAGCTTATTATAAATTATTATAGTTGTGAGTTATTTATGTTTATAATATTATAAATTATGAGTCCAGGAGTTATTTGAAAGTAGTTTCAGTTTTTTGGGCTATTCCCTGCGCAGTGTAAATAATCTCTTTATTCCCGTTTTTCATTTTATTGATTTCCTTATTTAATTAATTTGTTCTAAGTTTGTTTGCTAATCTCTTAAGTTGGTACTTTATGGAATTAGATACTAAATTTTTCTCAAATATTAGTTTTATTTTATTGTGGGTGAAAAAATATAATTTTTTGTTAATGAATGAGACCTGAACACCACACCCCAATTCATTTTAGCCACTATCAGCATTACGTAAAATTTAAATACTCTATTCTTTACACTAATCAATATCAATGATATGTAAATCAATTGAATTTTAAATTTAAGTTAAAATATTCTCCTCGAAGCGACATAGTCTATAGCTACACAGATAATTCATTGATTTATGGCAGAAATATACCATGCTTGGGAAAATACAATATCAATCTAAGAAAATCACCAAAATATTAAATATTCTATCATATAAATGATGCAATATTTTTTACATAGAAATTAATAGAATTATTACTCATACCCGATGCCCAATTTCTTGACTCATATTTACAGTATTTGAAATACTTTTCTAGCATGTATTGTTTATAAGAAATTAATATTCATTGCTATGTAGCTTACATGGATAAAACTACGACAAAAAATAAATACTCAAAGCTCCCGCAAGAAGAGAGAATGAAAAAAAATACAATCATCGAGGGCATCAAAGAAGAATAGACATATGCGCGAAAGTAGTCACAGTAAGAAAAAGGCAAAACAAGATTGGTTTATGGTAGCTCACATAAATTTACATGAATGTAAGGTATTCTATAATTATTTCTATAGTAATCTAACATATTTCTTTACGGAAGGTTTATTATTTAAAAAAAACATCAGAGCTTATAATAGTATCTTTTCTTTCATTTTATTTGGAGTGAAATTAGATTGAAGTATCGCCTCCTCAAGTAAAGGGATATAAACATTTAGAGCACAATCACAAATCTATCATGAATTACCATCTCTTACACCCAAAAATTGACCAATATACTTCCAACTATATTTTTATGACAGAGAATGAACTGTAAAACTGGATTCACATATTGTGCGATGCTAGTTTTAATGAGCGCATTGTAAAAAGATTGATGAGAGTTATGCAAAATCATCCATATCCTCGATTTTTTCAAAACTTGAAAGAAATTTCAACAAATTGAATATATCCACATTCACATTGTTAGTAACATGCGTGTAGACAACATGTTTATAATACACTTACAATGAATCAAGTTGCTACTATTTAGATCGAGGGAAACAATAATAATGTACCATTTGAAAGAGATATCATGCTACATGCACATTCTGGAAACAAGTATAGGATACAACACTACTTTAGTTGTTATGACTCTCTTCAGCATCCAATTCTTTTTCCAAATGGGGAGGGCGGGTTAGCATCAAAGTATTGAAAGGCGAGCTATGCAATATAACAAGGATGTTTCCAATGGGCGTAAAACTCAAAGCCTCCAATGTGTTCAAACTTTTTACTTTGTAGATGAGATATAAGGAATGAACGACAAGGCATCCTTCCTAATTAAAGACATAATAAATTATTGTATTGTTAATTCTTTATTTGAACTTTTTTCATATCCTCAAATTTTTTATGTAACTTACTGGAGTTTCTAAGAAAATTTCAGCAAAAGTATGGTGCAGAAAATTTTGTTGCTATATGCTACAAATTCGACCTTCTATATAGTCCATCATTCTTCTAGCTGGATGACTTCAACAATATGCAGTGGATATGTATACAAAATTAGAAACAACAAGATTGGATTTCATCAGAACACAACAGTCTCACATTCACTCTGAACTTTATCAATGTATTGTTGATACCGTAAATGCTGATAAAATAAGTAGAGATAAAGTTGGAAAAAAATTGTTCTTCTAGTGTCATTTATGGGAGGGCCAAGAGATATGCATCATCGATACCTGGATGCTAAGGCATTGGTATAATGATTTGGAAAACCATACATTTCTTTAACCATGACATGTAAAATGCTGAATGGAAAGAATTTAAAGATCATCTTCAATAAGAACAACATACTCAAGATAGACCAAATCTTACTTTAAGAGTTTTAGGGGGAATTTAATGGACCTAAAAGATCATATACGAAAGAAAGAAATTTTATGGAAAATTACAAAGGGTATGTTATTAAATTTCAAAAGAGGGCTTCCACACACTCACATATTAATAATTTTACAAAGTGATTACAAAAATTACCAACGCTAATCAATACGATATTTATGGTCATGCAGAAATTCCAGATGAATGAACCGATTTTGCTCTTTTTAAAGCAATAACAAGACATATGTTGCATGGACCTTACAGATGCAATAACTAGAAAAGTCCTTGGATGTTAAATGGAAGATGCAGATTCAAATATCCTAGGCCATTTTCTAAAAAACAATGCAGGAGAAAGATGTATACTCAATATATAAGAGAAGCAAATAAAAAAATAGGTAAGAACACAACATTTATTTTACAGTGATCTATGCATTCTAAAATTGCTTTTAAAAAAATTTATTCAATGTCGTTTGAATTTATTCTCTAACCATGCACTTTAAAAATGGTTAATATCGAATATTTATTCAAATAACGAAAGTGTAGTTTCCAAAAAATTAAAGTCATTATATTATGAGACAATATTAAATGATTCTCTAATAATCATAACATCAATAATTGTAGGTGACAGTCAGAAATGAGACTTTTGATAACAAATGGGCGGTACCATACAATCTGTATCTGCTTTTAAGATACAACTGTCACATATGTTGAAATTTTCTCTGGTTTGAAGGTTGTGAAATATTTGTACATGTATATCTACAAAGGTCATAATAGAGCAGCCGTATGCATATCAGATGATGAGAACAACATCACAGCTAATGAAATCAAAGATTTTCAAGCCGCAATATGGGTATCTTACACAAGAAGCATTATGGAAGATCTCCATCCATGATTAACTTTCAGCTACATCTTTCAAATCAACAAATGGTTTCTTATTAGAAGAATCAAACTTTAGAGCGAGTTATTCTTGGAGACCATATATCAAGAACAATGTCAACATAATATTTTGAGATGTGCACAAATGATGAAAATGCAAGCGTTCTTCTGTGTAGTGAATTTCCTAAGCATTATGTATTGGATAAGCAAACACGTATATGGACACTTCAGAAAAGTGGTCGGTTATATCATCGATTGCAGAAGCAAATCTAAGTGAAGGTGAAAGGTATTACTTATGGTTATTGTAGAATCTTGTAAGATAGCCTAAATCTTTTAAATTTTTGTTGAATGTTAACGGCATAAACTATTCAACATTCAAGGAAGCTGCGCATAAAAAATGACTTCTCAAATTTGATCAAAGTGTCATTGAATGTCTTGATGAAGATGATATGTTTAAGATGTTGTATGCATTTCAAAGACTGTTTTCTACATTGTTGGTTCATCGTGAGCCTACTAACATGAGGAAATTATGAGATTATTACTTTGATGCGTTGTCTGAAGACTATAAGAGAGAAAATGAAGATTTCGTGGAGTTTCAAATACAACACATATTGAAAGATATACAATATTTCCTCCATTCTATAGGAAGATGATTAGATGGTGATGACTTGCCAAACTTAAGTTCCCTTTCTTCGATTGCAAACTCAATGGATATGAAGGATATACAAGATGAAATATCAATGGAGATCTCATAAGAAGATATTCAAGATTTTTATGACTAAATGATGACCAAAAGCATGCATATGATGTCAAAAGCATGTATATGATGTCAAAAGCATGCATATGATGATATACTTGCACGAGTTCACAACAACAAAAATGGTGTTTTTTTTTGTTGATGGTCCAAGCAGTACTTGTAAACATTTTTATATCGTGCATTACTTACTAATATAAGATCAAGTGAATTGATATCACTAGCAACGAAAACCTCAGGCGTAGTAGGATCGATAATGCCAAGAGGATGAATGGCTCATTCTCGATTTAATGTCTCATTACAGACCAACGATTCAACAATTTACAGTATATCAAAGCAAAGTGGAAGCACATAATTAATTCAGAAGGCCAAAGTAATTATATGGGATGAAACATCAATGGAAAAAAAATGACTATTGAAACTGTTGATAGAACTTTGAGGGACATAATGGTTAACAAATAATCATTTCGAGAAAAAGTATTTTATTTTTGAGGAGATTTTTGTCAAGCTCTTCCAGTAGTTCCAAGAGGCACAAGATAACAGAGTGTTGATGAAAGTTTAGTAAGATCATGCCTCCGAGAAAAATGGAAAAAAATACATCCAAAAAATATGAGAGCACAAAATGACCAATGTTTTGTAGAATTTATTTTCGTAGTGGAAATGGTGTTGAAACAACATTAAAGAGGACATTATTCACCTCCCAGAAGATATAATAGTGATTACAGGAGATAATGAAGATTCTTCAAAGCTAAATTTAATAAATTCAGTGTCTTCAAGCCTACCAAATCATGCGACTTCCTAAGAATATATGACTTAACAAATAATTCCCTCAACAACAAATGAATATGTTGATAAAATCAATGAAAATATGATTGGTCTTTTCCCTAGAGAAACCAAATAATTCATATGCTACGATGAAGCTGTTGCTGATACAAATAATTACTATCAACAAGAATTTCTCAATACATTATTGCCAAATGGAGTACCTCCTCATAGATTAGTCCTGAAGAGAAATTGTCCAATTATGCTATTGAGGAATTTAGACTCGTCTAATGGTCTTTGTAATGGAATTCTAGAATGGTTTGTAGTGAATTTAAAAATCATGTCATCCACCCGAAATAATCATTGGAAAACATACTGGTAAACATTTTTTCCTTCCACGTATCCAGTTAAGTCGTGCAAGTGATTAAGAGTATCCGTTCAAATTTAGAAGGAAACAGTTTCCAGTACGTCTTTGTTTTGCAATAACCATCAATAAGGTAGAATGATAGACAATCCCTTATTGTATCTCCCTCAACACGTGTTCTTTTATGGATAATTATATGTAGCATTTTCAAGAGGAATTTCAATTGAGACAATAAAGACTTTAGTGAAATCGAAGGATGGTCATTGTCAAAAAATATTATATATAAAAAAGTACTCATACAATACGATGTTCTTTATCTATTGCTTTATTGTATATGATGATAATATGAATTTAAAGATTTAAAGTGTGACATTGATACTAATTAAAAATGACATGTGCAACACACGTAAAGTTGACTAGTATATGTATGTGTTTTAAGGTGTTAAAGGAGAACTTTTGATTTCTTTTTCACCCTTTAAACCCCATGAATGAAATGATTTTGTAACAACTAAAAAATACTAATTTTTCTATTAATTAGAATCCCACAATCATCAAATACTCATTATAATTTTTTTTCTCAAACCATAGATAACATACACTGCGTGCTCACACACCTATACTGAAGAGATGGAGCTTTATATAAGAATGACACAATCGCAACATCTTAAAAAGCCGACAACTTTTTAAGACCGTAGAAGGCTTCTAAATTGCTACTTCTTACTCTCTCTTCTTTCCGATGTGAGAATTATATAGACTCGCACAAAAATTAAAGTTTCTATAAATACGGATACTCCCAATACATCAAAACTCATTGCACATGGATAAAGAAAAACCGTTTCAACATAAAAACAACAAAAACTAGAGCAAATATATAATAACGGATTCGAAATTGTAACCAAGCATCGCCCATTGGTTCGATTCCTGATTCATAACTAGAAAGTTTCTCTGGTTTTTTGCTAATCGGGGCTAAAACTCCAGAATTAGAAATACCAAAATAGGAATAAGACTTGATATTATTAGAAATACCCAGAAAATATAATATTCGTAAAGCAAAAACATAAATGTACTCCTATGAATGTGAAAAATATGTCGGATTAGTCGACAAGTCATCCTCCAAACAACAATTTATTTTGACCAAACTAACTCGTTTCGTTTGTTTGCTGCGGTACATGTCTCGTTTCAAGATTCATCCATTTAAGTAAAGAAAAAACGAAGGCTGAAAAGATTAGATAATAATTAAACAAATTTTATATTCTAGCTATGATTGAAGAAATTGTGTATTTTTTTCATTAATTTATAACAAAACGTACGTGGGAAATTTGTTTAATTTCTTGCAAAACTTAAAAAGATTTAAAGAATAAGAAAATGAACTCTATGTTTTATCTTTAACATTTTATAACTTAATAAATATTATGCGCTTCAATTCTCCCTAAATGGTTATCTTTTTATATCATGCTTTTTAATTTCCTTTCTTCAAAATGCATGTCTATATGTGACCATTATATTTTATTTCTTAAAATTTATCTCACAATGAAAATCATGCACATTGACATATAGTAATAGTATTTATAAAACTATTCAAGTGCAACCCACATGTTAAGACTTTTAGAAAAACTCTCTTTAGATGTCCTTTCATCATAGCAATTAAGTTTTATAACACCATATTATATGGACTCTTTTAAACATTTCAATTAGATATTTAATATTTTTAAATGTGTACTTAAAAATTGTATTCATGATAGTAATGTAAAATTTATATGTATTAACATATGCACGATTTATAATACTAGTTAAGTTATACATGTTGCATGTGACATATTCATTTTTATTATTTTGATTGTTTTTTCTATATTATATGTTCATATAAATAAAAATAATTGAATAAAATACATTTATTAGTGAAGTTAGATAACTATAATTATAGCTATTAGGGTTTTCATAAGTGTTACTTACTAAAATGTCTCAAATTAAATTAATTATACTAGAAGAACGCATATGCACATTCTCGAATACACTTTTTAGATTTATTTTTTAAGTAAATTATTTCTTTATTTTTTATGTATCAAATGAACAAAAAGTATGCTTTTATGTGTGAAATGAACTAAAAGTATGTTTTACTCTTTTATTGACGATTGATTGAGCTTTTTTTATACATTTCTTAATATATTCTCATGTCTATAAATAAAACTTAAATTAGAAAGAACAAAAAAGAAGAAGAAAAATTAACAATTAATGATACATAATTAATAGACTTAATGGTAGTTTGAAGTTGTTAAATAAAGAGTGGACAAAATGGTCTAAAAGTGATTCTCCATCTCATCTCATTTTTAATAAATTTAAATTAATAATAATGTTAAAATAAATAAATTATTTTTTAAAATGATTGTGAATATAAATTTAAAGTAAAATAATAGTAATAATATATACATTAACTTGTTAATAATATTGTTAAAATATTACTATATAGAATTACTATTTGAATCATATACAAAGTGATTATTCGTCAATTTATTAGATTCTATCATATTAAAAGATAGTTAATCTTTTTCAAAATATATGATATTTACTTTTTACAAGTTTCTGACGCATAATTTAATGTTGACTAAAACAGCCTCAAAATTCATCTTTATGAATATTTATGTTTATTTTTTAATAATATTACAAAAATATTTAATTTTACAAACTATTTATAAATAAATTATTATTGAATTATAAAAAATACTATATCACTATAAATTATATTAACCGATACTAGTAATATTTGATCTATCAATCGATACACTTTAGGCTTAATGGTAAATTTGTATTTGTAATTTACTATAAGAGTTTCGGTCAACAATTTTGATATCCAAAAGCTAATTATTGTACTATATAGTTATAAATCATTGGCTTATTACACATAATTCTAATTCGAATATTATAATTCCAATTCAAACATTCTATTTTTTTCTAATAGCAAATTAAAATATCTAAGTTTCCTAGTTCAAATGTATGTGGAAATAAGTTGTATTGAGTTGATATTTTTCTATTTACTGCATGGATTCCATTAATGTCCCAATTTATTGTGATAACTCATAAGTATAATTTTAGGAACATTGATTACTATGGGTGAATATAATGGTCCAAGAAATAATTAAAACACAATGTCATAGGGCTATGTTAGGCATATTGTTATTATGATTGGGTAGAATGGTCCAATATAAGTTTTTTAATTATCCACCATTTTAGAAGTAGTAAGTCTATTTTTTTGACACGTACGTTTCACGTGACTATAAATTTTTATAAATATTGTTGACGTATGCCATCTCATTTATATTTATTAATATAAGTGTTTTCATCGTCATGTCATTTCAAAAATAAAATAATGAGGTTAACACAATCATTCATTTCTATCACATTATATTATCTGAAAATATAAAGTGAAATGGTCAAACTTAAAAAGATAACTTAATATATTCTTATATCTAAAAATAGATTTCAAATTAAAATTATATAAAACTAAAAAATTTGCTTAAGAGATACATTATTTTAAGAAATAAGAAAATAAAAAAATTACAATTAATGATGCACCATTAATAAACTCAAAAATAATTTTGAAATTGTAAAATAATTAGTGGACAAAATGGTCTAAAAATTATTCACATTCTCATCCTACTTTTAATATATTAAAGATTCACTATTACAATTTTGATCTTAGATGACGGTGCACTACTGTCATTATAACCCTATAATGACGACTGACCGTGTATCATCTATCGGACTGCCATCTTTACTCTTTTTCAACAAAAACCGTCATAATAGGGTGCCGTGAAGACCCATTAGATGACGTGGAATCCCCGTTATCATATGTGCCACCCAAAGCTGTTAGATGACGGAGAATCTTCGTCATCATAGGTGCCGTCAAAAGCATTTAGACGACGGGGTATCACCATCATCAAAAGTCACAAAAGCAAATGTCCAAAATTTTTTTTTTTTAAAAACTGTCATGGAAAGGCAAAACAGCTTTTTTCATTAAATTACCTTCCCACAACAATTTTTTTATATACATTAAATGAGCTAAAGAGAGTAAGAAAGCAACCCGTTTTAATACAAAGAGAGACAAAATTCTAATTTGCACAGTTGAAAACAACAAGCAAAGTTGAATAAAGGAAATCAATTTTTTCATAAATCAGAATGAATAACGGCCGAAAACAATTCAAATCACATTAAAAAGTTATTTTGTACAGGGTTCGTCGTGTGCCTGTATGGGGTATCCCCACCGAATTTCTTCTGATCAACTTCACCACCGAGCAACTTCATGTAGCCACCACCACAGTCAAGATTCTGTTCACGCTTCACGAAAAATTGGAAGACAAGTGTATTATCTTTGTTACTGAATTCAATGAACTTAGCTGAAATAGCATAGAGCTTGTAATCTTCACTTGTTTGGATACCTAAAATAGATAACATATGAAAGGAATACTTAGCATTAAGCCAATAACTTTAAGTAGTTAATTCTTCATATTGTATCATAAAGCTTGAGCCCAGTCAATACCCTTAGCAAGTAAAATCAATAAAATATAACATCATATTAACATAAATCGACGCAAGGTTTAGAAAATGTAACTTTGTCATAAGGGTCAACATGCCATTTGTCAGAGGTGTGGTTCCACTTCCTAGCTGTGTTCTCATCTTTCTTCCAGTCAAATTTAACCCACTGACTTTCCCATCCATCTTGAATAATTATCATATAATGCAACAAAAAAGTGGAGAAGAATTAGAAAGTATAATAAAAATTGAACTTCATAATCAAAATGGCGTAAAATAGCTACAACAAAACAACATTCTAAATGTGATTAAGTCACTCTAGACACACATGGAAGTTAGAGACTAAATTGTGCATCTAGGATGTAGATACAATATATTTATTAGACCACACTAGACATCGGTAGATTACATCTGCTTACGTGAGTTTCAACATACACAACCAACAAAATATCTAAGACTTTCGATTGTTCTACTTATATAAGAGATTTTACCCAAGAACTATAATTTAATTTTAGAGATCACACAATTGAGAAAACAAATTTCAAGACATTTCTTCCAGGAAAAAAAAGCTTTTAATTTTTAATTTCAAGAGTCAAATCCAAGTGACAATTCATATGTAGGCATGGATCCCATTAAGCCAACAACAATGCAGATCATATTTAGATAACATTTTAAGGCAAAATTCTTCCATCCAATGCTATTTGAGTTATAGAGATAGAAACGCAGAGAGAACTAGAGCACAAAGGTAACGACACATTTTGGTACATTTCCATTACGATCAGAACAATAAAGAAAATACATCATTTATAAAGCAAATAGGAAAACATATCACTTTCAAGTAGCAACATCCAACTCAAACTTCATCCTCTGAACAAATTATAACGTTTAAACTAGCAGACGTAAAGCATACTTGTATGGGTCACCGATCCACCATAGTCAACCAAATTCAACTCTAACTGACAATAAACATAACCTTAAGAAACCTAATCAGCTAGAAATGGAAGCATATAGCAGATCTACTATAAGATCTAAAAAGCGAATCAAATCATTTCATAGATAATTTATGAAAGTGAGTGAAATATACCATCAAAGCGTTCTCCAAAAAAAGACTTTAGATGACACCATCAAAGCGTTCTTCTTTCGCAAGGGTACTTCCTATGTGGAAGCTTAAGGTCCATAAATCAAAAGATTCAAAACCCTAAAACAAAACTTAAAAATAAAGGGAAAGGCTTCGAGGGAAATCATGCAGAAAGATGGGATTGGGCAAGATTTAACATAAATCAAGCGAAACTCAACATAATTTAACACTGATATCTCAAATTTTATAATGTAAACATATAAGGTAATCCATGCTACTTACAAACTTGGAGGACTCAAAAACTTTGATAGAATGAAACTAACAAGAGCTCTAGGTTTATTATGTTTTTTAGAGTTGTATAATCTTTTGCAATACCATTAAGCACCATCATTCATAAATCTATACAATAAACAACACAACTAATGTAAAAACTTTATAAGGATCAACATACTCAGACAATCGCGCTTTGAAATTCAGTAATAAATTTAAATGAATGCATTCAGAACATATATTAAATTCCAAGCAAAGCATGTCTTAGCAGTTAGAAAAACTATGACATGTCAACAAAATTTAAAGAAAAATGAAAAAGGATATTACACTCCTCTAGCAGCTAGGAACACTAATTGACCATCTCCTGTAGGCTTTTTGCTACCTTACAAGAGCTTCCAGGAAAAAAGCACCATTCGATGTAATTGCCTGCAGACATGTGGTACAAAACTTTACATCTATCAAATCTTTTAGAGAAATCATAACCCACTGGGACTGTTGATCCCAAAAAGGACATGAATATAAAATGTGTTGAGTTCCTAATCGTTAAAAAATGGACTATTGGTTCTGAAATAAAAAGAAGAAAAATGAGTAAATTTCATAAAGGAATGTAATGAACAACATATGTTTTATTGTATAAAAAGGAGAAAATGAAACAATTAGGCGCAATTGCTATTCATTTAGTAAGCATTGAAAACATTAAAAAATCAATAGTCATTGTAGGAAGATTCTGCTTCTTCACCAAAGAAAGCAACTTGTGATGTAAGAAAAGTGTGAGAAATGAACAAATAAGAAATCTGTTAACTTTGTATTTTTATCAATAATGTTTAACAATAAAACTTATATGGTAAAAAAGGTAAGAGTTGAGTGAAAAACCTCAATAAGTGACATTTGTCCTCTTCATTCCATAGTAAAGTTACAGAGCAAAACACGTTAAATACTCAATTGAATCTCTATATAGTTAGTAACAACAATTTTAATTGACAGATTTTTTATACAAGAATAAAATGACTTATTGCAGGGATAAATAAACTAATAAAATTAAAGGCTCTATTAGAATCTTCGATGCCTTACATCATTGACAACTTGAATGGCACTAAGTGACAGTTGAATGGGAGGGTCCTTTCTTATCATATTGAAAATCAACTTTAGTTACATGTATCAATAAAACATGAAGCAAAGCATAAGCTGATCTGGAATAATTTACTAAAAAATAACACTTTGGGACTTAAAGCATCAAAGTAAACTTCGATACTTAAACAAAAAACTAGTAGTTCAGAGGTTATCCTATGACACATTATTACGTAAACGAATTTAGATTCAACTAGAAAAGTTTAAAGCCATGGCAAAAACTAGCACTTTGGATGTTGTCCTACGACATATTATTCTATATACATATTCTATACAAATTTGAAATAAACGTAAACCCTACAATTGAGTCCTAACAATATGAATTTCTAAAGACAATCAATTAAAAAAATGAAACAGTGAGAGAAATAAGAGCAGAAGACAACCGATAACAAAGAGAAAATAAGAACAATACCATTAAAGAGCGAACCAGGCATCAAATTCTAGGGTTTTGAGCGACGATCAAGAGAGACATGATTGAGGACAGGCTCAAGACCCCAAAGATAGTGAAATAACAAAATAAAGAAAACCCATCGTGGAATCAGATAATGCAAGAGAGTATCTTTTAGCAGCTATGACCAAGCTAAAATTAAAAAAAAACTTCAACACCTCACAACTACTAACCATCATTGACCCATGAATAATTTGGCGGACACCCTATCCTCAATCGTGTGAAGACAACACCTCAGAGTTTGCCTTAACCACTGAAATCTCATATCCGACATCTTCTAGCTCGAACTAGAATAGCTCTAATCACTGTCGTGGTCATGGTTTCTCCGCCTGGCTTGAAGATGATGGCCTTCTTCTTCGTCGCGCGACTAGAGCTTTTCAGTTGAAACACACACACACACACACAGAGTATATCTTCGAGATTTGAAAATGTGAAAGAAAGAGGTAAAGAGAAACCCTAATCTCTAAGGAGACGCTGTCATCTTCATCAAATCTAAAATGAAGGAAATAGTTTTAAAATTAAGAGTTAAGGTTAAGAGGTGTGGCATTTTTATAAATAAAGAAAATTTATAGAAATATATCAATAAAGTCATTATGATGTTATAAAACTATAACAGTTATTTTTCCCCATCATCTTAAAAAAGTGAGAGCTTTTTATGGTAGATAAAAAAATAGCTGTCATAATAGATAATATATTAATGACAATGAATAAAAACTGTCATATTATCTCAAAAGTAAAAATTTCTCAACCAATGACTCTTTTCTTTTGACAGATTTTACATAGTTGTCATTATAATATCTATATGGCTATCATTGTAGGCCAAAATTGTAGTACTGTTTAAAGATTAAATATTAAAGATAACTCATGTTAATAATAGGGTATTGGATGTACAATTTTTTAAATAAAATTGACTATTAAAATAATAATATTTGTTAAAATCTATCAAATTATCTATTTGGTGAAATTCATATTCTTTGTGAATTATTATTCAAAACAAAAGGGAAATTTACTTTCAATAAATGTGTTCTTGAAAAACATCTGTTTGGCAATTTTATCTGAACATAGTACTATCTATAATATAATTATATAATATTATTAAAAGTGGGAGAAAATGAAACTCATTTTTGAAAATTTTGTCCACTTCTTATTCATAAATTCGACCAAAATAACCTTTCAATTTATAAGTGTCATTTAATAACTGGTAATTTTAAAACTATAATGAATAGAGCGAAGTACGCATTGATTTTTAAAATCTATTCTCTTATTTAATGAATTTGGAAAAAAATAAGTAATTAATATTCAATATTTAAGTTAATTTTAATATAATAAAACTTTGAATGAAGTGTAGAAATTTATTTAAAAAGTTATAAAGAGAAAACTACTATTTTCTATTAACTTATTTTAATAAGAAAAAGTGAATGGTCACAATTTAAATAATATAATTTAAAATATAGTTTAGTTATAACACACTTGTAGAATTTTTAGTTATGCTATCTATTTATATATTGGTACACAAAAATTATGAACATAATA
The DNA here is from genome assembly GCA_003255025.1 of Datisca glomerata. Lineage (NCBI taxonomy): Eukaryota > Viridiplantae > Streptophyta > Magnoliopsida > Cucurbitales > Datiscaceae > Datisca > Datisca glomerata. The sequence continues at coordinate 1,555,092 of QANY01007306.1, forward strand.
TTAAAATACAATACAAATGAGAAAATGTAGATTAAGTTTAAAATAAAATATGAAATAGATAATTTAATTACGTCACTTTTTTAGAGGAGATTTCTACTAATACTCTATTATTATTTTTTCTTAAAACATCCATGATGTTCTAAAACTTACTTAAATAATCATATATCGGCAAATAAGAATAATAATAATAATATATCATTATCTTGATCTTACTCGCATAATTTGAAAATATATAATATGATACTAAATACACTTTTAATTCACACGAACACAACGTAATTATAAGTAACAATTATAGTTAAAAATATAATAGATTTAATTACACGTATGTATTGACTAGTATTCACAAAACACTTACCAGATTACTAACAAACATAACTTATTCATCACCACAGTCATAAAATTTATAATAAATTAAGATTGTTCAATATAAAAAAATATTACTCATTTGCTAGCAAGGATATTATTTATTTCACATTTTGATTTTCAGTTCACAAAATTAAGTACAGCGCTAATGTGAATTTTTTATTTTGATAATGAGCCAGTTTAGAATAATGTTTGGTTCTGAACTCAAATGTCAATCTGATAAAAAACAAGTAAATATACAACAGTTGAGGGTAATGATTATTGCAACAATCTTAACAATACCCTCTTCAAAGGGTATTTGAAACCCTCCAAATTTAGGGTTATCCATATTTCCTCTTGAAGAAAAGAAAAAAATTGATTACCAAAATTGTCATTTCCTAATTGATTCACCTATTGTATATATATTCTTAATATTTGTTAGTACTGGGCGAGATGAGAAAGTAATAGTAATCGCAACATATTCTCTTACACACTATTGGTTATCAATCATAGTTACCTTATAATTCTGGATATATTTTCTTTCTAACAATCCTTTTTCAACGATTTAATTTTGTGACTCATAATTTTTTATTACCTCATAATTCATATCAAACTACCCAGCTCATAAATTAAGGTGTATAATTGGCATTTACTGTATCTAAAAGTGGTAGGGGTGAGATTGATTTTTATCGGTGCAAGAGACTTTTTTTGGTATGATCAATCACTTAATCGTTGGAATAAAGTTATAGTTAGTTATTAATGCGACTTTATAACATTACTACAAAATGAATTTTAGATAACATGTTATTGGAATTAATGACAGGTCTCTTAAACTTGTCATGTAAAAAAAAGGCTACGGAGTGTAAGAAATTGATGTTTCGCTAACATGACAAATTTTACATTAACTGTCATAAATATAACCTAATATGACACCTATTTTTTTATTATCATTAAATTTTCTTTAATTATAAAAGTACCATTATATATACTCCCCTAAATAACCCTAACATTTTCATTTGTCTCAAACTTGCGACGCCATCTCCCTCTCCCTTCATCCTTGTCACCGACCATCTCCCTATCCCTTCATCCTTGTTACCGACCATCTCCCTCTCCCTTCATCCTCGTCACCGACCATTGTTGTCGGTGACCATCGTGCATCTCGTTGACTTCCTCCTTCAAAGCGACGATGAGGTAGGTAGAGGAATACCACGTTCGATCTATTACGTCGCCATCTTCATCTTGGTGATGAGCTCGTGGCTAGATCTGCATAGATTGATTCATCGAGCATGTTTTGCCAAGGTGAGTTTGCTTTACATTTTCTTGTTTACCTTTTGATTTTTAGATGTGATTTGAGGAAGATTTGAGTTCTAAGCAAAGGATCCTTACTGATTTAGGTCAGGGTTCCATTTTTAGTTGTTTTTTGATGGGTCTAGAAACTCAGGACAGAAGCTAGGTTCGCAATGATCTAGCGATCCTACTTCGAGCGATTAATGTGAATCCTTGGAGCTTGACTTCTCTAACAAATTCTATAGGTGGATTTTGGGGATAAAGGTTGCATGTTTTGAGTTTCTCTATTATTTTCATGTTTTAGGGGTAGAGTTAAAAGCATCAAGCACTGGAGCTATAGTTGCAAAGGTATATTTTCACCATTTTCTTATTTTTAGTTTCCATTTTTTTCCTTTGCTACTATTTCATTTAGTGTTCTATTTGCTCTATTTTTATGTGATGCTATCATCTTAGTTGATTCCTATTCTGTTTATATTTTTGTTGAAGGTTATTGTTGAAACAGCTCGTTACTATAGAGGTTATCCAATGGACAATCTGGTGATCATTGCTTTATGGTGATCGGGATTCTTGCTGACAACACTTATCTTTATGGTAATCGGGATCATTGCTTCTATGTGCATCAGAATTTGTTTTAGTAAAAGATCTTCTACCAATTTGTATGATTTCTTCATTTTCTTGGGTCTTTGTCCATATATATTTCATCAATGTGCTAGGTTCTACATAAGAAACATTGTGGGAAGCTGTAAATTTATAAATGAACATAGAAACTGAGCTTCTTGCTTCGTTATGTTGTTATATGTTTTAAATTTGGCCTTTGTCTTATATAGGTTGGGCTCCGCTTAAAGAAGCAAGCCCTTATAAGAGAAAGCCATTACGCGCTAGCCTAGCTAGCTAGCATTTTTCAGCTGGCTGTTATGTTAGTTGTAGCGCGCCTTCCCTCCATCTCTCACTTCGGAAAGATTTAGCAGTCTTTTCTTATGATGACCTGGTCGAGAGAGTACGATACATCGGTGTAAAAGATTGAGTGTGATCTTTGAGGTTGGTTATAGTCAGATTCCTTCATCAGTTTATTGGTCGAACATTAATATGACATTCTCCTTGTCATTCTAATTGGTGCTTCGATGGTACTTATAGTGTTGTTTAAGGTACTGTATGGGCAATTGCGCTAATTTTTAGTTTTCAGATTAATTGGTAAATGTAGTTTTTTAGTTGTCACAAAGTGAAATTTTTGTTTTAATTGTCGATTATAATATGGTTTTTAGTATGTTAAACAATATGGATATGAACGAAGCTTCTATTGGTTTCCTTTATACATCATGTAACATTTATGTTAAGACACATTTTTTGACACACGCGTAGCTCAGGAATAGGATCAAATAGAGGGAGTCGAGTGCTTGTAGCTGCAAGCCCTCCCACTGAGAATGTCGTTATAGATACTGAACCACTGACAAAAGAAGATCTTGTAGCATACCACGCCTCTGGATGCAAGCCTAAAGAAACATAGAGGTAAAATTCCCAATTCTTCATTACTTGGATTAATGTAATATATTTATGATACTTATTTGACGCGAATGTTATTTAATAGGTTATATATATATATATATATATATATATATATATATGACACAGATAATGCAAATTGCCTCTTTCCATTTCAACATTATCTACTGGTGGAATTGATATATTTACTTTTCCTTTTCTATGTGTTGAAATCTCTTTCCATTTCAACATTCTCTATGTGTTGCCTATTTGAGTCCCATTGTTTAGATCAAAAGTCACACAATGTTTAGTCACGTTGTCTATTTTGAATGGTCGCGATCATGTGTTGACTGCAGAATAGGTACTGAACACGAAAAGTTAGGTTTTGAGTTTGGAACCTTACGTCCTGTAAAATACAAGCAAATAAATGAATTGCTCAATGGGATTGCAGAGAGATTTGATTAGGAAAAGATAATGGAATGTGACAATATTATAGGACTGAAACAAGTAGGTTGCTTTTTTCATTGGTTTTACCTTCTTCTTTTCTCTTCGCCAACCTTCTGCAACAGAAGGAAGGAAAACAACATACTATACAGATATTAGGACTTCGTTGAGAAATAAAATATGTTTCTCAGCTATATGCTTATTGAATAAATTATGTACATATTATTATGTTCGTAAGTGCTCATTCCCTATAAACTGCTTAAAATAATGTGGTCCAAGGAAGGCAAAACATTATCTATAAACAACTTATTTCTTCAAATCCCACTTCCTTCCCCATTCTGGAGGTTAGTCGTAACATGTGCTATTTCTTTTGCTAATCTACTTTCCTTTTCGGTTCCATGCTTTTCGATGCAGCCACAACACTCTACATTGTCTTATACTCACTTTAAGTTGAAATCCTACGTTACTGTCTCTATAATTACTTTGGGTTCTCATATTTCATATATGTATTAGTTTATTATTTCCAAGTCTCTATGCTACCTTTGTTTGCTTGATGTTCGTGCATCTGATCAAATTATTAAGGGTTAATCTTGCACAACTTTGGCTGAATAATGTGATAGAAGATTGTTATGCTTGATCAAGCTACTGGAATAGCTAATGAAGTCAAAATTTGGAGGTGTATGGCCTTGACATCAATCCTAGAGCAGTGAAAATATCTTGGATAAACTTATATTTAAATGCTTTGGATGAGGAAGGCCACCCCATTTATGATGAGGAGAAGAAAACATTGTTTGACAGAGTGGAGTTTTATGAATCAGATTTGCTGGCCTATTGTAGAGATAACAATATTAAACTTGAGAGGATTGTTGGATGCACACCTCAGGAACATTCATTACATTCAAAATGGAAACTGATGATTATAATGTTCCCTGATAATTTTTTTATTACTTTTACTTATCTATTTTTTTAACTACTAATATATATCTTTACATAGATTCTTAATCCAAATCCAGGTGCAATGTCCAAGTTGATAACAGAAAATGCTAGCAAGGACTTCCTTTACTCTTTGAGTAATTATTGTGCACTTCATGTTGATGATTTATATTTATGTATATGTGTGGAACCCTTCTAAAGCTCACAAAACTGTAGAAATTCATATACTGGACTTGGTTAGAAGGACCTTTTTCGAACATATATATCAAATCCACTTGTTCTTAGGAGTTGACTGCTAGTTTCAGCTTCATGGTTTGATGGATTTTATTAGAGTCATATAACTTAGTTTGCTACATAGGTACACTTGCTCGCGCGTCTAAGGCTTCTAGCTTTGCTTTAGCTACTAACCTTTCAGACCATTCTAGATAAAAAAAACACCTTAAGTCCTTGTTATTGGAATTTGACAACAAATTTTGACTTCATTAGCTATTCCTATAGGTTTAAGATAGGATTATGATATTGTGCTCTTCTAATAATTTCTTGACATGCCTCTACTTTTCGTTATTCAAACCACACATGAAAATCTCTATTTATTCTTTATTCCTGCTTTCTTGATTTGAGTCTGTGCAACAAAATGGTGCTTAAAGCTTTATCGTGTTACAACTTCCTTTTCTCTCTCTACTGGAATATGTTGAAGGGCTGTCACGGGAAGACAATGTCTTTCCATGACAAATTTTTAAAAAGAGTTAGGATACCTTTAATGATGGGGAATCCGCGTCATCTATTTTCTTTTACCGACACCTATGATTACGGGTAATCTTCATCATCTAATTGCTTTTTCTGACACCTATGATGACGGGTAATCCCCGTCATCTAATTATTATTTACGGTACCCTATATTGATGGTTTTTGTTTGAAATGACTAAAGATGGAAGCCGGTAGATGACAGTTGGTTAACCGTCAATATAGAGTTATAAAGAAGGTTTTTACCCGACATCCATACCCTATTTTGTAGTGTAGCACTTATTTAGTTCAAACACTTGCACTCGGTTTCAAAGAATAACTTGACTCCGGTCTGTCACGTAATGTGAAAGGATGTCTGTCACGTAATGTGAAAGGATGTCTGTCACGTAATGTGAAAGAATGTCTGTCACGTCATGTGAAAGGATGTTAGCCCATTGGCCAAACACTTTTTAGACGAGCCAATATGGACACCCTATCTGATGAGGTTACGTGACTATGCCTGCTAGGAAGAAGAATATACAATCATCAGTTTTATCATAGAAATGTCTAAAAACATAATGAAATGATTCAAACAGAATTAAAAGTTTGTCCTTGTTTTCACAAACTTGGCTTGTTCAGAAAAAATGTCCTTAATCCCTTATACAATTGATTATTAATGGTTCAAACGTAAACAAGGTTAATGGAAATCAACGAAACCAAAACTCTAGAATTGAACAACATCACTTACATTGATTTTCTTAAATGATTAGATTACAAGTATGGATTCTATTCTAGATTATACTACGAAACCGACAAGAAAAAACTATAAATATGAAGAAGGAAATGATTATTAGATTGATGGGGTGGGCTTTGATTCATCTGAGCATGGAAGCTTCAACGGACGGGCGTGAGAGCTAATTTATTGGAGGTTTCGGCCTTTGGATTTTGATGCCCTTCAAGATTGTCTTCGCCTCCCTTTTAAAGACTTGTTCAGCTTTCCATCTCCTCCCTCTTTCTCTTTCGCCAACCTCAACCATAGATTTTTGTGCCAGGGAGCTCAAGACGAGTAAGTACGGTGAAGTCACAGTAGATGTTCACTAAGTTAAGGCCTTGATTTCTTTTTCTATTTTATTTTTACTTTCTTCTCTGAGTTCTCATTTTCCATATCTTATTTCGCTACCTGATTTCTCTCTCTCAGACGCGTGAAATTATCACTGTGGGATTATGTTTATGAGAGAATATTATTTTTTAGATTTTGGATGAGTTCCTCCTAATAATTTATCATTATATGTTTGAAATATATGATTTTACACGCTAAATTTGGTTCATTGAACTACTCTGAATAAGACAGAGAGCAAGAGAGCTTGACACTTGTATAGTTGAATGAAAGAGAGTCTGGCACGTTGTTGGTTAGTTGTATGTATTTGGAAAGCTTAGTCCTTTGTAGCATGCATGTAGCTTAGTCAGGGGTGGAGTCAAGACTCGGTTTCAGTGGGGTCACTAATTCCGCTCCTCCTGTATTTTACATTATATTTTATATTATTTAAAAATATCCAAAATACCACTATCCCTACTTAAAAGCACAATTTAATCCAAACTATACACTAACTAAGCAATTCAATCACTCATTTAAGGTTGTAGATGTTTCATTTCATTAACTAGACACCTATGTATAGACAAAATAGAATTCATATGGCGTTTACTCAACTTTCCTTTTCATTTGCAACTAAGCAGAAACTAAAACACCAGTATAAAAGTGAAACTATAGTTGTCAATCAATGAGCTACTTAATATAGACAATTACGAATACCGTACATTCTGGATATGTAATACCCAAGTATTTAATAAAGATATTTTTGTAATTTAGAACTCACTCACACCATATATGTGCATACACCCTAAGCCACCCTATTTGTTTTCTATGTGTTCTCTCTTAACAATTTTCCCTCAAATCTCTCTTTTGTTATCTCAAGCTAATCTTTGTAACCACCTACAACTCTCTCTCCCATTTTTATATTACTGCTCATCTCTAATTCTTTTGTAGTTTTCTTCACCCAACGAAAACCCTTTTTTTCTTGGTACTTCAACTAGTTTCTTCTTCAACAATTATCCTCCATTAATCAAGGTAAGTGATTTCTTGTTCTGTCTCTCTCTCTCTCCCCCTCTATGTTCTGTCTCTCTCTCCCCCCTCTCTGTGCATCTCTCTCTCTCTTCCTCTTCTTCATCTCCTTTCCCCTCTCTGTTTTGTCTATCTCTCTCTCCCCTCTCTGTTCTGTCTCTCTCCCTATCTATTATGTCTCCTTCCCCCTCTCTGTTCTGTCTCTCTCCCTCTCTCATTCGTCTCCCCCTCTCTGTTATGTCTCTCTCTCCCCCTCTGTTTAGCTCTCTCTCCCCCTCTGTTTAGCTCTCTCTCTTCCCCCCTTTCTATTCTATCTCTATCTCTCCCCCTCTCTATGCGTCTCTCTCTCCCTCTTCTTCATCTCATCCCCCTCTCTGTTCTGCCTCTCTCTCATTCGTCTCCCCCTTTCTGTTCTGTCTCATTCTCTCTCTTCCCCCCTCATGAATCGATTTGCATGAGTTATACATATACATATATATATATATATATATATATATATATACATTTATGACATGTGAAACTCATTAGTATGTGAATTTACTTACTGAGTATTTTTAATACTCACCCCCATAGATGATTGTGTTGCAGATGATAGTGAGCAGCAGGAGTGAGAGACTGTCATATCAAGCATGATTATGATTTCTAAGTTTAATTCAGACTTCATTTATTTCAGAAATTTATGAATATTCATATTTAACCTTTCATGTCATATGAATTTTCGTGCTTCATTTTATTACAGTCTAATGAATCATTTGTTTCAGTTTAATAAGTTAATACTATTTTAAAAAATTTTATGATTTCGCTATTTAACGTTAAAATTAGGGTTTTCAATTTGAAGATTCTCTTAAATTAAGGTTTTAATTGAATTGAAAAATTTTTAAATTGTGAAATTTCAAGTATGTTTAACCCTCGGGAATGGGGGCATTACAGTTTGGTATCAGAGCGATGGTTTTAGATTCTGTAGACTTTTCTATGTAAAAAGTATGGCATGTCGCTCATTCTGCTCCTCCATCATCTTACAAGTCAGGTAATGTTATATATATGTTATAACTATTGAATCAGTTGATGTGCTTTAGATTCATTATGACACGTTCGATTACGTTTATGTTATTTTGCACGTTAAAATTAGACTTTTGGTAAGTCTTCGGTTGTATGGTTAGCAGTATGATGGCGCCCCCTATAAGGAACAACAACAGTCACGCACTAGTCAATCCTACTACTGACCCTCCAGCAACTATGGTGGAGATGTTTCAAGAGTTCTTTGAATTGTTAAGGCAGAAGACGACAGCTTGCCCGACACAGCAAGTAGAAAAACCACAACAAACATTAGTGGACATACAGTTCATACAGACCTTCAGGAGGGTGAATTCGTTATTCACATATAATGTACATGTTATATTTAAGCGCTTATAGCAGAGGAAAAAATTTAGAAATATAGTTTATAAATATTATTGTTAAAAACTTACTATAATATTATAGCTGACTAGTCCTGTTCAATTGAATTGGTATAGTCCAATACATCTTGAAAACAAGCTAATAAGCTCAATATGGTACGATCTTTGCAACACAAATGCTGGAACATTGTATATGTTTGTTGTTATCATTTTACCCCTTAACTTTATAATCTGGTTTTTGTTATCATTGCTCAAACTCTTATTATAAAGCTCTTTCCTTGGGTTACTGCATATGTAATTTGTTTCCTCTATTCTTTCGCATGTAACTGAGATATTGGAGTAAGGTAACATCTTACTTTGAAGTCCTTGAACTCTATTTTAGATCTGAGTTGTTTGTTAGCTAAACTTGTAAAAAAATCAACAATGCATGAAAATAAAACTTAAGATTAAGAATAGGAGAAATGATAAAGAAGGAACAAACAACTTATGTATGGAAAAGAAAATAAAAAAATATCAACTACATGAGTATCAAGAAGAGAGATGATGAAGAATAATGAACAATATATATTATACGCTAAAGTACAAGAAATTTAAACTACCTGAAGAAAAAGAATGGGAGAAGATGAAAGATAAATAGAAATGAAGACTCTATTTCTCTCTCTTTTAAAAAGTCTCTCCGATTTTCTCAAGACCATTCTTTCTCTCTCTAAAATCCCCTCTCTTTCTCCCTCTCCAATCCTCCTTTTAAGTAAAGACCTCCCCTCTATTTATAAGAAAACTTAGGACTTCACTTTTTTATTTTAGTCATTTTTTTTTATGTTTTAGTCCTTGGTCAATTTTTTCTCATTTTTAGTTTATGAGCTATTTTTCAAATCATACCTGAATTTGATGGCCATTCATCCGATGCACTGCTAGTTGATGAATGGATTGCAAGACTGGAGCAGATTTTCCAGTTTATGCCATGTTCTAAGATCAGATGGCTGTTTGAGCAACATTTATGCTGACACGGGAGGCTCAGAAATGGTGGGAGCTCATACAGAGAACTCAGGACATCGACAGATCCAGTGGCATGGGATCGTTTCAAGGAACTTTTCTTCGAGAAATATTTCCAGATCATGGTTAGAACAGAGAAGAAGGCCGAATTTCTCAGACTTGCGCAAGGAGCTATGAGTGTAACTGAATACGAGCAGAAGTTTGAAGAATCGTCTCGATACGCCACACATTATGTGGATAACGAGATAAGAAAGACTCAGACTTTTGAAAGAGGACTGCGTCCAGAGATTAAGGGTTCAGTGTCACTTCTAAAGCATACCACCTACATAGTGGTGGTTGAGGCAGCTTAACTGATGGAACAAAATCTTCCACCACGTACACCACCTCGGTCAGAGCAATCATTACATGGAAAGAAAATCATAGAATTCCCATCAGGGTCCTCACAATGCAAAAATACAGATGATCAAATCAAATCTCTTATGTGCTACATGTAACAAACATCATGTTGGTCAATGTTTTAAGGCGATCAATGCTTGCTTTAAGTGTGGATAGACTGGACATTACCTCAGACAGTGCCCTCTGCTTGCTCATGAACAGACCAGTGATGTTGTTGGTGGTAGAGCTAAAGGAAAAGTTTTTGCATTAACTCGCCAGGAAGCTAAGCAATCGGATGCAGTTGTGGCAAGTACATTACTTATATTAGGACATTCAGCTTTCACATTGATTGATTCCGGATCCACGCATTCTTTTATATCTACTTCATTTGTAACCCATGCATCATTGCCTGTTGTGCCTTTGGGTTTTGAATTATGTGTTTCTACGCCTTTTGGAGCTTCCCTCCTAGCTAATAAAGTGATAAAGAGTTGTTCAGTGATGATTGCAGATAATGTTATGTGTGCTAGACTTATAGTCCTAGGGATGCATGATTTTGATGTAATCTTAGGGATAGATTGGTTGGCTGCAAATTATGTCAACATAGATTGTTATCGAAAAGAAGTTCGATTCTACCTCCTGGTAGGCCTAGCTTCAAGTTTAGGGGATCCAAGCAATGTTCAATACCGAAGGTTATATCTGCTTTGTGGGCACAACACCTACTTGTACGTGGTAACTGGGGTTACTTAGCTTCTGTTGTGGATACAACTAAGACACATGTTGATATTAGATTGGTCCCGGTCATTTTTGAATTCTTGGATGTTTTTCCTGATGATTTACCGGGACTTCCTTTTCCTCAAGAGACGGATTTTAATATTGAGTTGGTACCAGGCACTGCCCTTATATCTAAAGCTCTGTATCGTATGGCTCCTACAGAGTTGAAAGAACTTAAAGATCAACTTCAAGAATTACTGGATAAGTATTTCATAAGACCCAGTATTTCACCTTGGGGTGCTCCAGTGTTATTTGTCAAAAAGAAAGATGGATCATTGATTACAGGGAATTGAATAAAGTCACTATCAAGAATAAGTATCTGTTACCGCGCATTGAGGATTTGTTCGATCACTTCAGGGAGCATCAATATTCTCTAAGATTGATTTAAGATCAGGATACTATGAGCTCAGGATTCGAAATGAGGATATTTCTAAGACAACATTTCACATTCGTTACGGCCATTATGAGTTTGCAGTGATGTCGTTTGGATTAACTAACGCTCTGACAACCTTTGAGGATTTAATGAACAGGGTGTTCAAGGAGCACTTGGATTCTTTTGTGATTGTCTTTATTGATGATATTCTAGTGTACTCTAGATCGGAGGCCGAACATATGAATCATCTCAGGATTGTTTTGCTAACATTAAGGACATAACAATTATATGCCAAATTCCAGAAGTGTGAGTTTTGGCTTCAGCAAGTGTCATTCTTTGGTCATGTGGTATCTCAAGATGGAATCTCGGTTGACCCGTCTAAGATTGAAGCAGTGCTTAACTGGACTCAATTGACAAATGTTGGGGAAGTTCACAGTTTTCTTGATTTAGCAGGATATTACATAAGGTTTTTCAAAGATTGTTGTCCCACTTACTCAGTTGACCAGGAAGAATGCCACCTTTTCTTGGACGGCCGAGTGTGAGAAATGTTTTCAGAGCCTTAAACAAAAATTAGTGACAGCACCAGTGATGACCATTCCAGATGGTAAGAGCAACTTTGTAATATGCAGTGATGCTTCTAAAAGAGGTTTGGGTTGCGTTTTGATGCAATAGGGAAAGGTCATAGCATATGCATCTCGTCAGCTCAAGTCCTATGAACAGAATTATCCTACTCATGATTTGAAGTTGGCTGCAGTTGTTTTGGCCCTCAAGATCTGGAGACATTATTTGTATGGTTGTATGTGTCAGATTTACACAGATCATAAAGAGCCTTAAGTACTTTTTCACTCAGAAAGAACTTAACATGAGGCAACGCCATTGGTTGGAATTGGTGAAGGATTATGACTTCGAGATCATTTATCACCCGGGAAAGGCAAATGTAGTGGCTAATGCCTTAAGTCAAAAATCAGCTCATTCAACAGCTCTTATTACTTCTCAAGGACATATCTTGGATGATTTGGAACGTGCTGTGATTCAAATGTTGCTGAAGGATACAACAGCACAACTAGCCCAACTCACAGTTCAACCATCATTACAGCAACGTATTATTGATGCACAGAACTCATGCTCAGAGTTGCTTCTGACTCATAGTGAAGTGGGTTCAGACAAAAGACCAAGGTTTGAAATTAGTGATGATTCAACCTTTCACTTTCATGGGAGACTATGTGTTCCTAAACATGCACTCATTAGGAAGGAATTGATCACGAAGGCTCATAGTTCACCATACACTATCCACCCTGGTAGTACTAAGATGTATCACGATTTAAAGTTACATTATTGGTGGAATGGTATGAAGCGTGACATTGCTGAATTCGTTAGTAAGTGCTTGGCGTGACAACAGATCAAGGCTCAAAGACAGCGACCATCTGGGGTTTTACAACCTTTAAGTATTCCTGAATGGAAGTGGGAACATGTAACTATGGATTTCGTTTCGGGGCTACCGAGAACGTTAAAGGGTTTTAACTCCATTTGGTTGTGGTGGATCGTCTTACCAAGTCTGTACACTTTTTTCCTGGTAAGACTACTTGTTCAGTTGAGGATTGAGCTCGGTTATATGTTCGCGAGATTTTTCGACTTCATGGGGTTCCAGTGTCAAATCGGGATCCACGGTTCACGTCATACTTTTGGCAGAGTCTAAAAAAAGCTTTGTGAACACAGTCAAATTTCAGTACAACTTTTCATCCGGAATCTGATGGGCAATCTGAGCGAACAATTCAGATGTTAGAAGATATTCTTCGAGCTTGTGTCTTGGATTTCTCTGGTAGTTGGGACGCACACCGGGCGAAGATTGGTATGGCTCTGTTTGAGGCGCTTTATGGAAAGAAATGTCAGTCGCCGGTTCATTAGAATGAAGTTGGTGAACGAAAGCTCTTGGGCCCTGACTTGGTTCAGTCCATGAATGAAGCTATTCAGAAAATTAGAGATAGAATGAAGACCGCTCAGAGTAGGCAAAATAGTTACGCATATGTCAGGAGGAAGGATCTCGAATTTGAAGTCGGTGATCATATGTTCTCAAAGTTTCCCCATTGAAGGGTTGTGCTTTGGTCGCAAGGGGAAGATGAGTCCCAGATGGCCCATTTGAGATTTTGGATCGTATTGGTCCTTTGGTATACCGACTCGCTTTACCACAAGCTCTTTCAGGTGTTCATAATGTGTTTCACGTCTCGATGCCTCGCAAATACATCTGACCCAACACATGTCATTGCTTTTGAACATCTGCAAGTTCGTGACGATCTCACTTATGAGGAGAAGCCAATCATAGTTCTAGAGCACAGGAAACACACTCTTCGTAATAGAACGGTTCAACTAGTCAAGATTCTTTAGAGAAATCATCGGATCGAGAAAGCAAATGGGAACGCGAAGCTGAGATACGTGTCAAGTATCCAGAGTTATTTCTGTAAGGTATTTTCTTTTCGGGGATGAAAGTTCTTAAGGAGGGGAGAATGTAATACCCAAGTATTTAATAAAGGGTATTTTTATAATTTTGAACTCACTCACACCATATATGAGCATACACCCTAAGCCACCCTATTTGTTTCCTCTGTGTTCTCTCTTAACCATTTTCCCCAAATCTCTCTTTTTTTATCTCAAGCTAATCCTTATAACCACCTACATCTCTCTCTCCCATTTTTATATTACTGCTCATACCTAATTCTTTTGCAGTTTTCTTCACCCAACGAAAACCCCTTTTTGCTTGCTACTTCAACTAGTTTCTTCTTCAACAATTATCCTCCATTAATCAAGGTAAATGATTGCTTGTTCTGTCTCTCTCTCCCCCTCTCTGTGCGTCTCTCTCCCTCTCCCTCTTCTTCGTCTCCTTTCCCCTCTATATTCTGTCTGTCTGTCTCTCTCCCCCTCTGTTCTGTCTCTCTCCCCCTCTGTGTACGTCTCTCTCTCTCCCTCTTTTTCGTCTCCTTCCCCCTCTCTGTTCTCTCTCTCCCTCTTCTTCGTCTCATTCGTCTCCTTCGTCTCCCTCTCTCTGTTCTGTGTCTCTCTCTCTCCCCCTCTCTATTCTATCTCTCTCTCTTCCCCTCTCTCTATTCTGTCTCTCTCTCTTCCCCCTCTCTGTGCGTCTCTCTCTCTCCCCCTCTTCTTCGTCTCCTTCCCTTCTTTGTTCTGTCTCTCTCTTCTTTGTCTCCCCCTCTCTGTTTTGTCTCTCTCTTCCCCCATCTCTATGCGTCTCTCTCTCTCCCTCTTCTTCGTCTCCTTCCCCCTCTCTGTTCACTCTCTCCTTCGTCCCCCTGTTGCGTCTCTCTCTCTCTCTCTCTTATTCGTCTCCCTTTTCTATTTTCCCCTCATTTTGAACCGGTTCACCTGAACCGCACCGATTCATTCAGACCAGACCAGGCTGAACTGATTCAGGCAGACCATACCGGACTGAACCGACTCGGTCAAACTAGACCAGTTCAACCCGGCTAGACCGAACTGGCCCAAAACAGCAGAACCGAACCAATTTAGACCACCCGAACTTTGTTGAACCGTTTTAAACCATTTGATAATTTCACCCGATGTGGTTTCCATCTGTTCCCAACCTCGCTTAGTTATTTAAATAATTGTGGATATTATATGAATTTGTTGTGATCTGGGATCCTTGGATTGCAGGTCATTAGTTGTTGAATTTAATTCGTAGCGAATCCAGGTAAGTGGATTTACATAATAATTTGGTTCATATGTTATAAGTATAGAATATATAATGTGAAATTGTTCTTATTATTTCTTGCTATTCAATCTTATGATCAAGTATTTTATTTGATTTCCATATTATGATGAAATTATTTACCATGTTATGTATGATTATATTTTGAGTTATACATGTATTAGTTATGTGTTTACGTTCATGAACACGTTATATGTTTATTTATGTATATGTGATAACGTGAAATATGAATATTAATTTAAGTAAAAAGTGATAAGTAAACAAGAAATAGACTTAGTCATGTCTATTGGTTATCAAGTAACTAGATTGTTCACGTCATGTTATCAAGTTATATAGTTGGGTGTCACCATATTCATGTTAGCGTCCTTGAGGTTCAGATAACCTTAAGTGACATCAAGTTTCAGGACACCCAATATGTCATCTTCATATTCATGTTACAAGTTCAAGTTCAAGTTGTGAAACAGTTCTGATTAGGTTGTTAATCGAGGGATATGTCTAGTCGAATTATGATCAAGCAAGTATAAATATTGGCATGTATAAGTACAAGTACAAGTTATATGTTAATCATGAAATCGATGTATTGTTACAAGTATTTTATGTGACATGTGAACGTGTGAAATAGATTTGCATGAGTTATATGTTTACATTTATGACATGTGAAACTCATTAGTATGTGAATTTACTTACTGAGTATTTTTTATACTCACCCCTCATAGATGATTGTGTTGCAGATGATGGTGAGCAGCATGAGTGAGGAACTGTCATATCAAGCATGATTATGATTTCTATGTTTAATTAAGACTTCAGTTGACCTCAGTTATTTCAGAAATTTATGAATATTCATATTTAACATTTCATGTCATATGGATTTTCGTGCTTCACTTTATTACAGTCTAATGAATCATTTATTTCAATTTAATGAGTTAATATTATTTTAAAAAAAATTATACTTCCGCTATTTAACGCTAAAATTAGGACAAAATTAGGGTTTTCAATTTGAGAATTCTCTCAAATTAGGATTTTAATCGAATTGAGAAATTTTTAAATTGTGAAATTTTAAGTATGTTTAACCCTCGGGAATCAGGGCGTTATAGGATAACTCTAAATACCATACATGAGCCTCTTTGTTTTAGCCTATATAAGTTGATTTTTCTGACTTCTAACCATGGAAAATGAATATTTTAGGTATGACTATACTTTTTGTAGTAATTAAGCTTCAATATTATTCTTAAAAATTTTTAAATTCCCAAGTCAGTCATTGATGGAATCTTATAAAATGATTATGAATGATTAAATTAAATTTGAGTGTCAAAAGAAAATATTTGTTAAAACTTTGAGATTAAGAAAATTTAATTTTGGTACTTGAAACGAACAATTAGAAACCAAAATTAAAGAAAATCTCTGTGTTTACAAACAATTTTCTTGTAAAATTTCAGAACCTATGAAGTGTTTCTAACGATCCAGATGCAAGCATAAAGAGTGGGGAGAAGGGGGAAAGCCGTGGAAACTATACAAAACTCTAAAATTATACAAACAATTTTCTTGTAAAATTTTAGTATGCAGAAATTGACCTTCAACCTCAGAGATTTCAGATTACACAACATGCAAAAATTTTTTGAACAAGAAACTCTCACCTTAGTCCGAGCTCGCGAAGAAGAAGATCGACTTTCTTTTTGCAAGAAAATTGTTTGTAATTTTAGAGAGATTGCGAAGAAGAAAACCCATTGAAGAAGAATACCCTATTGACAGAGAGAGCGTCTGCCTCGTGGATGGTAAGTCAGTCGCGAGCTTCTAGATTTTGAGAAATTTAGGGATTTTAGGAAATTTGAGGATATTTAGGGATAGTGGGGGTTTTTATTTGATGAGGTTAAAAATAATTTTTTTTTGTTACAACCGAAAAAAAAACTAAAACTTAAAATTTGTATTGTTTACACGTTGAAGGAAAAAAATTAGTAGAACATGAGCTTATTGTTAGGAACACTTTGAAAAAAGGAACGCATAATGTGGTTTTATATAAAAAGTACGAATCTCTAAATGAATGTATTTGTTTTTGTGAGGCTGCACTGGTTAAAGCTGTTTTTATTAGTAGGCTTTTAAGTAATTGAGGTTTTATCTTCTTATAATTGGAAGTGGCAGTATGTACGCTCTTCCTATTAGCCTGATTTTTGGGCTATCATTTGTTTAGCACTGCTGTTATGCTATAAAATTTTCACAGCCCAAAGCTATTTTACCATCATATTGAATTTACTGTTTGTATTAATTCTGACTTTTTTAGTATTATATGTAAATAAAATAACAGTGATTGTAATTTGTAACATTTTGTTATTACGGCTTTCAGCTATTTCTCATGCTTTAGCCGTACACTGTTGCATTTTCGTTCATCCGTAGGTCAGTAGTACATAAGAGTGCAATTTTTTAATTCCTGAGCAAATTCCCACTGAAAACTTCACATAATTCATTGCATTTTCCAATTTTATTGGTAGTGATCTTTTTTTCAACATCAGTGGTACTCCATCTCTCTCTAAAATATTTGCTTTTAATAATTTACTCTAAAATATAAAAAATGGTGCTTATGAAAATATAGTTGTTAGAAAGAGAAAATGTTTGTTCTACTTTCATTGATATTGCTCTATCTTAAACATGATTTATTGTTTTCTGACTTCAATATCTTCATTTTGTTTGTTTTCCTATTTTCTTTTGCCTCAGTCTTTTCTAAGTACCTCTCTTTCTTGATCTGTAAATTTTTTGTTCCTGGTTTCAGTTGTGCTTTTATGTGGATATTGCTCTACTATTTTGTTGTGGCCGCATGTATCTTTTATTTCTCTGTTATAATTTGTAGATCAAATTTAAATTGAGACGTGTGTTAAATGTCATATTGGTGGTGTTTAGTTCAGTTTTAACTTAATAACATTTTTTATACGCGAGATTCTATTAGGAATGTTGTCTGTTTTCATGATTTTTAGTGGTGTTGTGTATTGTTTATAGTTTGGTCCCTGTTATAGAAGAATATAATTGTTATTTTGACCTTCATTCTTTCATTGGCTTTTGCATTATGAGTCGTTTTATGTGTTCCAACTCTTTTAATTTTTTTTGTTTATCTTTTGTTGTAAGTGAAATTACTTGACTGCAATTACTAATACGTTTTTTTTTTGGATTTTGATTTGTTTTTTTAGTTACTTTAGGTCCCTTGTTTCTCTCTTCCTTCCCTCTCTTTTCTAGTTGAACCCTCTATTTCTCCCTTTCTATTTCCTTCAAAATCTTGGTTATACTCAGGCACAAGGGAAAAAATAAAATTTGGAAATGAATTAGGAAGTCAGTATTTAGCTTTACTGCTTACATGTACAGATGAAATAATATAATAGTTTGAGTCCTTGTTGATTTGAACAAAAGCTCTGAAATTTTAGATATTCCTATTGACAAATTACCTATGCTCACATGGGAAAGTAAAAAGAAATACATTTCATTATTTTTTCGTATGGTATAATTTTTATATGCATATATCCATTTATCTTTTTTCAGTTGATTGTCTGAAGGATTTTTTATGATGTCTATTTATGTACCTTTATGTATTTTTTTTTATGTTTGTATTTGTTCTGAAGAACAACCATAGAAAGTGAATTTGTATTTTTATATTTATACTATATTAAAATGAGTTTAAATGAGAGAAACTTTTGATTTTTTTCCTTTTATCCTTTTGACCTCCTTAAAATACTATACAAATTAGGTATTTCACATATTTTTCTACATAATAGATTTTATAAATAATTCATAAATTAAATATTTGTGTAATTAGAAACATGAATGTTCTTGAAGATTAATTTTATGATTTTTTTTATCTGCAAGGAATATTTATTTTTTGTTGATAATTGGTTCAATATTAATTTTTTATACAAGGAATATATATATTTATTAAAAGATGATTAAAATGGAGAAACTTTTGATTTTCCCTTTTACCCTTTCCCCCTTAAAATACTATACAAATTAGGTATTTCACATATTTTTCTACATAATAAATTTTATAAATAATTCACAAATTAAATATTTGTAATTTGTGTAATGTTGTGTACTTAGAAACGTGAATGGTCGTGAAGATTAATTTTACGATCTTTTTTATATACAAAATATGTTTTTTAGTTGATAGTTTGTTCATTAGTAATTTTTAGAGTTTATATTATGTAAATTTATGTTATTAGCAGCATGAAAACCATAAATGAATTTAGGAAAAGGCATTGATAATTTTTTTAACAATTTATTATATAACCATTTCTTTAAAATGTGACAAATTAATGACAATAAAATCATTTTCCATAATAGTAAAAACAATAATGTTGTATAGTATATTTAAAGTATCAATCTAATTTTGAACTTAACTCGTTTTATTTTATGTGCATTGTGTTTGACTACTAAAACTTCTAATATATTCAATATCTAAAATCTATATTCGTGTATTTCGAGTAATTCACTATATAATTAAGTTTATATGTAAGATGCAATGCACGTTGTTTGGTGTGAGTCTTCTGTTATTTAACTAGAGAGTGCGGTTAGTATGTTAATTGATTCAAGGTCCAATATAATTTTAAGTTTATAAATATTAAAACTTAGTACATTATCTCTTATTTTGTAGTAAAGAAAAAAATGAATATGCTTAAATTTTTCTTTGTAATTGGTAAATCAATAAGGAAATTAGACTTATCACGTGCAACGCACGTTCGTTTCTGCTAGTAGTCATTTAATGGAACATTGAGTTTTTTCCTCCACAGAAACATAGTCGAAGTCCATGAATTGACAATGCATTTACATGTTCAGCATTCTAGTGTCCTTCGATATCATTGTTAATCAACTGATCATATTTCAAATCAAATTTATAATTTGTATGAATTTATGTTTTGTCACTTTATTGCTGGAAGGAGTTTCTACACCTATGTCATTTTTAATGTTTTTATACTTGAATATCGAAGAAATCTAATAGCAAGGTATGGGTGAGAGTATTACAATAAATGTACAACATATATTTTTACTTGTATTGACTAAAAGATTTGTTGTTTGTGTTCCTAATCAAGGAAAGAAGAACTCAAATCAGGTGACGATGCTCACAAAAAAGTTGAATTCGGATGATCAAAAGGTATCCGAATTTTTGGTTTATGACTGGAGAAGTAATAACTACTTTATGGTGTTTGATTTCTGTTTATTCGAAAAGGTATTTGGTTTTTTCATTAGGGGCTCATACAAAGTGCAAACAGGCCTGGGATCCGGTCGTGGAGAAGTTTAATGCAAGGTTGGCTTCATGGAAGGGGTTGTCTCTATCGAAAGGGGGAAGGGTAACTCTTTTAAAGAATGTTTTTTTTTCTAATCTGTCGATTTATTTTCTATCTTATGGTGGCCTCTGTTTCGGAGAAGAAAAGGCTTCCACTTAGTTTCTTGCAAAAAATTTGCTGCCCTATGAAAAGAGGAGGTCTTGGCATCCAAAAAATCAGCATCTTTAATCATGCTCTTCTCGCTAAGTGGTTGTGGTTTTTCTAAAAAAATCAGTACAGTTTGTGGGGGAGAATTATTGTAGCAAGGATTGATGATAATCCTAATTGCTGGTTCTTGTCGCCTATAGCCTTGAAATATGCCTCCCTTATGTGGCGTTGCATTGTTAAATGTTGGGACTCTTCCTCCAAACACATTTTCTTCAAAGTAGGCGATGTGAAAATGATTCAGTTCTGACTGGATCCTTGGCACTCTAATTCTCCCTTGGCTGCTGCGTACCAAATCATTTTCCGTTTGGCAAGGGATAAAAATTCTTTGGTGGGGGATTATTTGGAATTAATGGAGAGGGAAGTTAGTTGGAATGTTTGCCTTAGAAGATAGGTTAATGATTGAGAAATGCAGGAGCTTCAAGATCATATAGCGAGATGTGAAGTAGATTCACTCAGGTGGATCAGAAAAAGCCAATTCATCCTTCTCGTCAAGAGTTTCTTCAAGTTGCTTGTTGATAACGGCGAAGGGGAGGGGTTGTTTCCTTAGAGAGGCATATGGAAGACTAAAGCTCCTTCGAAATATAATTTCCTTTTATGGTGCTCTGTTTCGATCTCCAACCTTAGGATAGATAACTTACAGATGGGGGGGTTTAGTATGCCCAATAGATGTGTTTTGTGTAAGAACGAAGCAGAAAATAACGCTCACTTATTTCTGCGTTATCCTTTCTCTTGGACTTTATAGGGATAGTCATGGACAACCTCTCTATTAGATGGGTTGTGCCTTGTTCTATCAGCAAGCTGTTTTGTCCTGGCAGTCAATTAATTGAGATTATGTGGACAAGTCTTTCTGGGCGGTGATCATTCATGCATTTTTTTGGGAGATTTGGAATGAGAGTAACTTGAGAGTTTTTCAGGGGATTGAAAATTCTTTTTGTAAAGTTTTCTTTTACTTTATATACATTTTTAAAGAATGGGTGGGCACCCTAAAGTCCATGTTGGAGTTTGAGAAAAACTGAGTCAATAGCCTTCATTTTTTGTGTTTATAATTCCCTTTTAAGTTGTAATTATCCTATTTCGGGATTTTTAATACAAATCTTACTTATAAAAAAAGTATTGATTTATGATTTGAGATGTGATAACGACGTTGTGATAACTTAAAGTTAGATATGTGTAATTCTACAATTTTATAGGTTCTTGTTGATAATTGCTTGTGGTATCTACTTTATGTTTATTTTGAAGGAATGCATTACTTGATGTATTAATTACATTCCTAAATGGTGTGGATAACTGTCATTTGGTGTTGCACCTTTTTCGATGATTTTTTCTTTTGTTTTTTGCTTTTAGAGTATAGTTTTGTAATAGCGTGTTTGGTTGAAGAAGTACTTTATTTGGAGTTCTGACTTCCTGTTTCTAAAATATTTTTAAGTCTTAACTTTGGGAAATTCAAATATTGTCAGCACATGAAAACGACTATGGCTTAACATTTATATTAGTTTATGGTTAGCCTTTCTTATTTATAGAATTAATAGATGAATCATTCTTCGATGTTATTGTAATCAGTATATTAAACTTTATATTCAGGAGGCATGAAATTTTTTAAATAACAAATTGAATTTTTCAAATTACCACTTTCGCCTTTTAGATATATAGAATATAAAATACGTTGATGTAATTGTAATTTATTGAGAAGACTCTTGGCTATGTGATTTGCTTTTATAATGAACTATTCTCTATAAACTACATTTGGTACTGTACCTAAAAGAAAATTTTACTTTATTAGTGAAGATGTTGTCTCATGTTGCTTCGGCATTATGGACTTCCTGTGCAATTAGTTACTTTTGTGCTCTTTCTCGTTTCCTTTCTCTTCAGTTTACACCAAAACTTGAACTTTTTATTTTCCTTCATCAATTAGTTCTTATAGCAGTTGCTTTTTCCTTTGATTTCGCGGCAAATTGCTGAGAGAAAAATAAACAAAAGTAAGATACTAAATAATAAACTCCAGATGGAAAGCAGAAATTTAAATATTTAGAGTCATCCACTTTACTCATTAACCTAGTCCATACCATTATATCATTAGAGGATTTTTAAACATCACATCCGGTTAGAAACTTCGTCGCATAAAAAATTATAACTTAATTTTTCACATGACCGTCTGAAATAATTGTTCGAAGTATATATTTTCGAATGACACATCCTCCTTGTTTTTTGGCAGAAAACAATAGTTTTATGTCCTTGTGGATAGACTCTTCCATTGCATAAACAACATGTTTCGTACCATGAGCTGTCCTTGTTCTGTATCTTGATTATTGACCAAGGAAAGCACAAAATAGCTCATCGATGATGCCTGAAACGATACTATGTAATGGTATTATTGGTGCTTCTATAAGTATTTTGTTGGTGTAGAATACATAGTGTAACCGCCAACACTAACCAATGCTTCAATCATACATAAGTAAATAGTATTGAAAGTAGTAGGCTTATCTCAATAACTTCTTGAATACCATATACAACATATAATTTTTAGGAATACTTATTTTTTAGTAGCAAAGCTTCGGTTGTGTTTGAAGTAATTGTCATTGTAGTATTATTGGTAGTTGACAGGCTGAATTCACCTGTTCATGAAAATATTTTTGTTGATGATTATAAGAAGTTTAATATGAGAATTTTAAAAAAAGTCAACATCAATTTAATATTAGTGTAACATCAATTTAAAATCATATTAATATCATTTCTATTATGTAAAAATAAATTTGGGCACATCTTCCTGTTACCTTCAAAGAAGTCAATTCTCAATTTAATATGATTTTCTTTTACAGATTATAATATGATTTTCTTTTACAGATTCTTCTAATATAGTTCCTTTCAAGGTTGTCAAAATCATGATCTTACATAGGATCATGGAGAGCTCTCGCGAATCGGATCGTAGGATTGAATAGTGGATTGTAAGATCTTACTATATACTAGTAATATTATAAAAACCACAATTTATCAAAGTACATATTAAAAATCTTGAATATAGTTAATTAATTAATGATAAATTTCACTATTTTACTAAGTACAATTTAAATAAATATATAAAAACTTAAAAATTGAACAGATTAAATGAACTTTATATTAGTTTTTTATGAGTACCTTACAAAATTATGGTTAGTGTGATCGTAAGATCCTACCAATCTAAGACAAAAAATATAATAGGATAGTAAGATCTTTCTAATTTAGCAACCATAGTTACTTCATATTCTGCTAGGTCTCCCCACAAAGCCAGTTTGATTGTATATTTTCTTTCATGATAGGTGAAATCTTGTCAAACTAATATTGGATATCAAATATTTTCCAAAAATAATTTGAACTCATAACAATAACCTTTCATTTAGAATAATAATATCCATTTTATTTGCTACTCTATCCTTGTACTTCAGCTTGAGAAAGATAGAAGGTAAGTATTCATTTTAATAAAATCTCAGGTATTTATGCTTCAAATATGGTACCAATCAAATTTTTTTTGCTCAAATAATTTTTGGATGTTGAGGAATTCCACATATTTTTCTGCATATCTATTCCAAGAGGTTCATCAATTTCTTCAACTTCACTCTTCAATGTTAGTGATAATTCTATGTCTTCATTCATATTCATGAATTTGTTATTGACAAATCTAACATTTCCATTTGAGATAAGATATGTCTCCCTTTCTTTAAGATGCCTTTGAACCTATCAATAACTTCATTGTACATATTTGCTTGAACCTTAGTTCCCTGAAATTTTTTATGCAGATATAAATTAGTTTCAATATTTCAATTGATCCACGATCTAGGATTCCATGATGCCCTTGCACAGTACCACATCTTTCAGAGTCCAGTCTTTTTGAAAAGCACACAATCCTCTTATAAGGCTGTTGCAAGCTATGACTCTGTTCCAAGAGCAATTGGTAGAAATGTGAAATGAAATTACACTTGATTTTTAAATGTAGGTCATAGCAAAACTCTGGGAAGTCAGGTATGATGGAATTTGGCTTATGAGTGGGCTGGATACTATATAATGAAAGAAGGTAATGGGAAATTGATGATAATTGTTTGATAGTAATTGGGCATCTACTGTTTGATATTGAATGTGAATGATTGCACTCCATGGAATGTTAGTTGCACTCATATTTATTGTGTTTAACCGTCATATCACACCTCTTAGTTACAACCATAATTTATTTTAACTGTCATACTTCTTATGTTCTTGTTTGGAATCAGTAATCTTGAAATTTAGTACGTTACTAATTCAAGTTCATCATATTGTAATTTTCTGAATTTAATTTCACTAATTATTTTTAATCGTATGCAAATATTCCACTTCCTTCATGTTCCAAACTCATCCAGAACATGTATATTGTTGGTCTCCATGACTATTTTGGGCATTTTACATAATCTTTTGTTGATTAAATGTTGTTTTTTATTAGAGTCGTGGTGATTTGATCATAATATTTTCATTGTTTTTCCCTACTACATAGGAGTTGTAACCAGTGTTTGAAATTTGTGATGTGAAACAGAGACTGAGAACATGAAGAGTTTTTCAGAGACAATGGAATTGTTGGAATGAGTTTTGAAAGAGATTACCTAGTGAGCAGGCGGTTTTTTACATTGTACTCAGCACTGAAAGGTTTCAATTGAAGAGGGGGAAAACAGTTTCATTTAGTAGTAACAAATGAGGAAGTGACAAACCTAACTTTTAGGGGCAATTTTAATAATAGTAGAAAAACAGTTGGGATATAAATGTCTATTAATGTTTCTCCATTACTTCCCTTAATATATACTAGTAAGTGAGCACGTATTTCGCACGTAAATCAACTATGTTATATTATACTTTGAATATTAACATGTTTTGTATATTTGGATCCATAACAAATATTTAGCACTATGTATAATGTGCGGGTTCGGCTAACCATTCTTTCAACTTATTTTTTAAATTATTTTTCAAATCCATCCGGCCATTAAATTAAGTGATAAATATATTAATGCGAACTAAGAGACTAAATACTCTAAATTTATTTTGAAAAAAAGGTTTTCGAAATACACATTAGTAGCTTATAATAGTGTAGCAATCAATATGGTCTTTAGAATTCTAATCAAGTCACTAAACATATCTCCAATACTCCCAACTATTTTATTGCTCGGCAATTTATTCTTCAGGCTGCTAATAAAAATTTAAATTGGTGTTTGATTTAAGCCTTTAAGAAAAAAACTTAAATTGGTGTTCGATTCACACAAAATTTATCCAAAAAGTAACATGGTACAAGCAATTGGTCCTTATTTCCTCATCATGCTCTTTTCCTTTCCTTCATATTGATCAAGAATTACATTACACCAAAAGCCTAGAGGTCCCTAGCAAATTTATATGGAGTTATGTGTACCTCAAATTTATTGGATTCAAATAAGATGTTTGCCTACCAAAATTGAGGAAAAATGCTAGTTGGACGTGCTAGTCATCATAAATCACCAATAAACTAACACAATGTGAGAGTAGAGTGATTCGAGCTCCTTTTCGCTTTCTTTAGTTTTCTATTTTTAAACATATACATTGCATGTTACATAAATATTTGACATTTAATTAATTCTATTAATTTCAGGTTCATCTTATAAATTTAGGTCATGAACGTGAATGAATAAATACATTTTTAGTAGTTCACGCATCTAGTAAATCAAATATCCAATTCATGAATGTGAATGAACAAATGTCACTACTACAAAACTGTTTTTTAACGACGGGAATTTTCCATCGTTAAAAATCAAAGACAACGAGTAGTCACCCTTCGTCTTAAAAGGTGTCATAATCATATTTTTTACTACGGAGAAAAAAATGATGGCTGTTCCAAACACCGATTTGAATGGTCTAATCACTTCGCTGAGTATATGTGCTGCCAGTTGGGATATATAGCTTTAGGTTTCATTTTGATTTTTATGATTGTAAATAAGTTACCCGGTGTAATAAGTTACATTTTAAATATTAATAGAAGTTGTCTACAAATTATTCTGAATGAATTCTGAGTTTGTGGTCGTATTCTATGCAGACTTGTACATGTTTTTATTTGCAGGATTGGGGATTAATAAAATTGAATTTTAGTTTTTAAATTTTGCTGCATCAAACAGGACAGGTTATAACCCATCGTTAATGAAGTTTCAAAAATGACGGTGCCTATATCAACCATCATTTTTAATGTTGTTCAACAACGACGGTTATTTTTAGGTTAAAACGTGTGATAAAGGCCGACGGGTTATATATACCCCGTTGTGAATGATGACCAATTCCACATGTAGAAATAAAAAAATTTGAAGGCATGTGGTGTAAAGTGTTAAAACACGACGAGTGGATGTTTATGGATAGAACATCTACAAATTATGACTTTGGGATTGATAATTTTCTCAAGTATGCGATAGAGCATAGTAATGACCTTTATTTCTTACGTTGTCCGTGTGTGGAAGTTGGGAAGCTCAAACGTTTCACTTTCTCTGAGGTAAGAAATCACTTATCCATTCATAGTATAGATCAAGGATATCAAACATGGGTGTGGCATGGAGAATTAGTTAATTCTAGAAAAAGAACATTTGGTATAAATGAAGGAAGAAACAGATCTCATTGATGATTATGAATGTACCATAAATACGGTTGAAGCAGTAGAAGATTTTTATTTAGATAATCTTGAGAATTTTGAAAAGATGCTTAATGACGTTGAGATGCCTTTGTACCCTAATTGTAAAAAGTTCACAAAATTATCTGCTTTAATGAAATTGTATAATATAAAAGCTAAATATGGATGGAGTGACATAAATTTTTTAGATTTATTAGGTGTGTTAGAGGAAGTGCTTCCAGATGGAAATCAAATGCTCGTTTCATTCTACGAGATTAAGAAAACCTCATGTACTTTAGGAATGGAGTATGAAAAAATACATGCATGTCTTAATGATTGTATTTTATATAGAACTGAGCATGTAAAAGCAACTGTATGTCCTGTGTATGGTGTCTCGAGATGGAAACCATAGAAGAATTTGTCAGGGGAGAAAAAAGGAGTGCCTGCAAAGGTGTTACGGTATTTTCCTCCCATACCACGGTTTAAACGAATGTATAAGAGTAGCCATATTGAAAAAAACTTGACATGTCATGTTTATGATAGGGAAATAGATGGTAAATGATATTGATGAACAAAAACCAAACATTTATTTATTGGCTGCGTGATCATGTAAATGATCACAAATACACTGAGGTGGATAGCATACAGCCCAACTTATGATGTAATCAAATATTATAGATTTCATACAAAATGTCATGATAACGATCGATGTTTCCAGAATAGTGGAGTTAGTGTAGTGGCAGATACAATGCAGATTGCAAGTGCTAAGGATAACAATCGTATTTATTCAGACTTGTCCTTTTATGGTGTGATCCAAGAGATTTGTGAGCTTAATTATCTTACGTTTAGAATTTCGTTGTTTAAATGTGAGTGGATTGAGAATAGTAATGGGATCAAAGTTGATGATATTGGATTTACATTAGTTGATCTTGCAAGATAAGGTTACAAAAATGAGCCTTTCATTTTGGCTTTGTAAGCAAATATCGTAAAAGTATTGTCGGTGATGATTTATGTGATACATTATTAGATTGTTATTTTTTTACGAAAGAGATGTCTTCTATTGAAACATTTGACATATATGGTGAAAACGAGGTTGCTTATGTTCGACCAAATGGCGAAGACGCTGTGATTATTGAAGGTATTACATATAAGTATGTCTTGTGGTTAGCATGATATTGGTGCGTTTATAATTTATTTAATTTTGTATGTTTTATCTTTTACTTAGGGATAAATTAAATAATTTATAATGCAACGTATGAGTGGGTAAATGAAACAGTAAATATCAAATCAACAAAAGATGTATGAATGGTAACTTTATTTCAATACTCTTTTACTTTACTTTGTAATAAATTGATGGGTTAAACGCAGGGTTCAACAACTAAGTAGATCAATTCGGGAGCAACTAGAACAACTTAAAGAAGTATTCAAAATTTATTAGTTTCAAGGTTTTTGTAATTAATTATGTAATTTGTTTTTTCTGGTCTTCAATGTTAGAAATTTTGAGAATAATCATATTGTATGCAATGAAGAGCTATATTGTCTGCTGAGATATTTGTGATATTTTTCTATTTTCATTTATTGTTCAATTCTAATAGGTTGACTTAATTATACTGTAAATAAATTAAAAAATATATATATCATCACAGACGATGGTTTGTAGACAAACCGTCATAACACTATAACAAAAATGACAATTTCAAAAGTAAATAAAAAAATAAATAATAAACAACGACGATGGTGTATCTAGACATCGTCGTTAAACACAATTCAAAAATGACGATGGTGTGGGCAATAACCGCCATCGAAGAACTAAAAAATAGTCGTCATTCTTGTGGGTTTGAAGACGACGTACTTCATCAATCTCTTCTTATATATACGTTGATTTGTTCGTGAACTACAATAATCTCTTCTCGTGGAACGCTTACAGGCATTAGGTTTTGTGTAACACGCTTCATAGGAGATTTCTTCTTTAGAGATTTGTCTTGAATACAAGCTAATTTAGTGTTTCACATAAGATCATTACAACTTCTAAATAACTAAAAAATACAAAAAAAACATAGTACCTCTATAAGTCTGACTAGTTGTTTAGGCCAAGGCACATGACACCCCAGAGCCTGACCCACAATCTGTAGCTCATCCTGAACTAGGATAGGTAGAGGGGTATCATCAATCATTACTAAATCAATTGACACACATGCATTCCCCTCTCCTACCAGAACATCATTGCTTGTTGTCTAATAATTGTGTCGTATGCGATAACCTCATCATCAATATCCACAAACAACTTGCACGTAATTTTCTAAAATAATTAAACATTATGAGTATGCATATGTATAAATATTATTTACTAAAAAAATAAATCAAATTTATAACTTATTGAAAATACTTTTACAATTTTCCTCTGAGTTATAGAAAGCTCATCCTGACATTTGGAGCAGCTCACCTTATCCGATGGAGGAGCTATTCTAGGATCACCTTTAAGTGTCTCTTGCTCAAACTCCTTAAATTTGGCACTCCACTTTAAATTCTCCTCATTCACAACTTGCTCACGAACTTGAGTCAAATTCTGCAATAATCTCTTCTCGGGGAACGTTTATAGGCATTAGGTTTTGTGTAACAGGCTTCATAGGAGATTTATTCTTTAGAGATTTGTCTTGAATAAGAAATCATTTATTCATTCATGGTGTAGATCAAGGATATCAAACATGGGTGTGGCATGAAGAATTAGTTAATTCTAGAAAAAGTACGTTTGGTATAAATGAAGGAAAAGACAGATCTCATGTAGATGTTGATGATTATGAATGTACCATAAATATGGTTGAAGAAGTAGAAGATTTTTATTTAGATAATCTTGAGAAATTTGAAAAGATACTTAATGACGCTGAGATGCTTTTGTACCCTAATTGTAAAAAGTTCACAAAATTATCTGCTTTAATGAAGTTGTATAATTTAAAGGCTAAATATGGATGGAGTGACATAAATTTTCCAGATTTATTAAATATGTTAGAGTAAGTGCTTCTATATGGCAATCAAATATTCATTTCATTCTACGAGATTAAAAAAACCTTGTGTGCTTTAGGAATGAATGTGAATGAATAAATGCATTTTTAGTAGTTCACGCATCTAGTAAATCAAATATCCAATTCATGAATGTGAATGAACAAATGTATTTTTAGTATGCTGGATCATGGATGAATGAGTAAATTGATAAGATTAAAAAAATTAATATTGCATTATTAATTTCAAATATTAATACTTAAAATAAGTAAATTCTATGCATAATGTCATGTCATAAAGTAATCTTATTCACCACTTAATACTTATGAGTGCAATTTTCAAGATCAAATCAAATAAGGTGTATCTAAATCACGGATGGCGCACCTACTCTTACTAGAAGTCTAGTCTCTCTCAGGTCCAGTTTTAAACTCGAACTTACTTACTTTACTTAATAGGCCGGAAGAGAGAGATATTAAGAAAAGCCAATTTCCTGTCCCGTCTTAAGAACCAGACTAAAAGAGATCTCACTTTCGACGATTGAACTGCACTTTTATATCAAGATTGGAACTGGATTTGAACGTCTTTTGATCCTGCTTAGAGCCGGCTTTCACTCCACTTTCACTTTCATATCAGGAACGTCGACTTGCACTTGCAATAGCTAATATAACTTTCCGGAATCCTTGCTTCTGGCTTATATTCACATAGGCCACTCATAAGAATAAGACGTTCATCTCCCTAAAACACGTATAATTGAGAGACTCAGAATATCAGTGCCTTGGGTAAATGCCTACTTTCGGGAGAATCTTATCGAACGAGTTTGCTGTAAAAATAATAGTCATATAATATTATAATAGTAAATTTGACCTCCGAATAAATTATTACATCTTCTTAGAATGAAAAGAATTATAGATGGATGCGAAAGCGAAGTTCATTTACTTGTTTCCCTGCAAATTGTCAACCTAGATTATAAACTCACTTATTGTCAATTATCCATTGAAAAAAGCAAAAAAAAAAAATCTAGATTTGATATATACAAAAATGTAAGGGTAAAAAATAGTACAAGAAAAACTAAAAAGATAGTGTAAAGGACTTTCAAAATTCTAAATAAAAAGGAAGAAATTTGTAAGGGTAAAATGAGATTTCAACTCCTCCCATAGTGCACGTGAAATTGAATCTGTTATTTATTTAATTATGATTATTACTTATAATAATGTTATGTTTATGTGAACTTAAAAAATATATTTAGGTCATATGATTTGTTTTCAATTTATGCAAATAAAATCAAGATGATGTTGTATTCTTATTATTTTTTATTTACTGATATATTATTATTTAACTATATTCTAGAACATAATACAACTTTTAGGAAAAAGAATTAAGATTATATAGTAGAAATGTGTTATAAAAATTAAAAGAAAAAAGTACGTGATTAGAATTAAGTTATCCACTTTATGTTTAATTTTAAAATTGATTTTCTTTTCTTTTGTATTATGAATTTAGTTTTCTGTTTGTAAACATTACGTAATTATAATTATGCAACATAATAATTATACTAACATATAAAATATAATATAATTAAAATTTTTTAAAGTGTGTTAAATTCAATTATATTTTAAATTTTATAGAGATATTTATATTTCCTCTTTATTAAAATCAATTAGTAAAAAGTTAATTTTCTCTATAACTTCTTAACTAACATATTATAATTTATTCAAAATTATCAAATTAAAATTATCTTAAAATTTATATCAACTACTTACTTTTTTAAATTCATTAAATAAGTGAATGGACTTCAAAAATTAATGGCTACTTTGATCAATTTAATATAATTTTAAAAATAGCCAATTATTAAATGTCATATGTAAATTTGAAGGTTATTTTGGGTAGTGCGTCAATAATAATTGGATAGAATTGTCTAAAATTGATTTTCACATCCCCCACTTTTAATATATTATATAGATTAGGCTAGTCACGTAGCATGTGCATTACACGTGATATAATATTTTAATATATATAATATTTTTTTGTGTTGTTTGATTCAATACTATTTACAGTAGATGAAAGTATCAATATAATGATACGTTACCAGAATTCAACTGATTGATTTCATTGTATTAAAAAATGTATAGATAGAACAAAAGTAAAATATTTTTGTTCCATCTATACATTGAAAAAAAAGTCTCTTAATTAATTATTAATTAATCAAAATTAATTATTAGTATATTAATAAGGATAACTAATATATTTTTATTAAATTTTATTAAGTGACGTGACATAAGTATTATAATAAACTATATATGCACTGCGTGTTGGAAATTAGAAATATTATTTTTAACTAAAATGAAGTATTCTATTATATTAAAAAAACTTTAAAAATTGAATAACTATTTTTAGAATTACTGTAGGAAAATATGGATGTAATGTTAGAGGATAATTAAACTTTCGATTAATTAGAGGATAATGTTAGAGGATAATTAAACTTCCTCTTAAAACATCAAATATCATTTTTCTTGCTTTGCTTCTTTTCAAAGAGAGCGCACAAAAATAAAACAAAACCCCCTACAATTTAGTGAGAAGTAACATATATTTTTATATGTAAATGAGTCTTCATTTTGTGTACATCTAACATCTAATTAATTACTCGTGCATGAACCCAATACTCCTTAAAAGACTTTAAATAATATATCATACATGCACTCAATTAAATACATGCAATAGTTAAAGCTAATGTCAAATTTACTTCAATATTTAAAAATTACTTCCTCCAACTCAGTCTCAACTTAATTCCAATCAAAACTACTTAATTTTAAAGATAATGCAACAAACTAAAGACTACATAGACGTGCGAAGTTTTTTCTAAGTGCAAAAAAAAGTGTAAAGGTAAAATGTAAATTCACATGAATCTTGTTATTAGTTATGTATAGTTAGCATCAGTTACCCATTGCATGAACTAATTGGCCATTGAAAGAAACTACAAACAATGTTCATGCACTCATCAAGTTTATGCAACAATTAAAGATAAGGCCAAAGTTGATTAAATTTTTGAAAACTAATTTCATCAAAGAAAGTGTCAACAAACTTTAAAGATAAAAAAACGTGTAAATGTTTCTGAAAAAAAAATTTGTTTATAAGGGTAAAAATAGATTTCAAATTAAGACTCTTTTAAAGATGTTATATATATATATATATNTGTATGTATATGTATGTGTATGTGTATGTATGTGTATGTATGTATATGTATGTGTATGTGTATGTATGTGTATGTATATGTATGTGTATGTGTATGTATGTGTATGTATGTGTATGTATATGTATGTGTATGTATGTGTATGTATATGTATGTGTATGTGTATGTATGTGTATGTATGTGTATGTGTATGTGTATGTGTATGTGTATGTACATGTGTATGTATATGTATAGGGGGTGGTTCCCTTTACCCATAATCATGATAAATAAATGTGACAAATGTTATTTTCCACTAAAATCCTCTAAATCAATGGTCAAGGTTCTCCCATTTTTTCCCTTCAAAGTTCATTTTCTTGTACCTAAATACTTCAGCTTTTTGTAATAACAAAAAACGAATTTTTTTCTCCCATTACTTTTGTTTCCTTTTTAAAATTACAACTTCCCTTATAATTTTAATTTGAACTCACAAAGGATATAAATGATGACTAATCAAAAGTAAAACGATCCTACTATAATCAACTACCGTCAAAATGAAAGAACAATATAAATAAAGTTATATCATTAAAAAATGCTTCATAAAAATAGGATTTCTTCTTGACCATTTAAATTGTTTGAACTCAATGTAAATCACTCTTATCATAATTTAAATTGTTCTAACCAAATGTCTAAATACTTACAAAGATTTTTCATTATAGTTTCAATCATTATAACAAACATATAAACATCTACAAATATTATAATCTAAATTTCGCTATAATTATATGTAAAGCTTATAAAACATGTTATTGAATTGAACGGGTAAAAAATTAAGAAAAAAAAATCAAAACAAGTTATTTAATTGAACGGGTAAAACATAAGAAATAAGGAGAATGAAACTTGAGGATTTTCATAAAAAAATAGAACCCATTATAGAAAAAAGAAAAATATAAAGAATTTTTTTAAAGTAATGCAATATCCCATTGTAACGAATGTTTTTTTTTTCGCATTAAGCAAAGTTTATCATGGACCGATAAAGAATTTTTATTTTTAATTGTATCTTTTGTGTTTTATTTGAAAATATAAAAAAAAGTTGTTGCATAAAAGGAAAATATAGTAATAAGCAAGAAAATCCCATTTTTATTCTTACCAAATTTGTAGTATATTTGGTTATTAGAAGGGGGAATCTTAATTAACGGTTAGTTTAGAAGATTTAAATGGACAAGATCATTTATTAAATTTATTTATCATAATTATTGGTAAGTGGAACCGTCCCATATATATATATATGCACTCACATAGTCGGAAAGTAAAAAGTGCAATTTCCTTTTGAAACAAGTGGAAGTTACACTACAATAATTCTAAAATTTACATAAAAGCCAATTATTTGGAAATACATAACTATTTGGATAACGTCGTCTCTACTCTTAAATATAAAATGTCATCAGATATGTCTTGTAAAGATATATATGTCTTTTTTGAAACCGTAAAGATATATATATGTCTTGTGCAAACATAGTAAATGTTAATCTATAAATAGTAATACCTTCTACGAATAAAAAACGCAATCAAAATTTCTCTCCAGCACGTTGGAAATGTTCTTTTGTGAGAAAAACGATTTTTTCTTGTCTTTGCAATAGAATTTGATTTAATCGTATTTATAAAACAATTTTGGTTGCATGCATATATCTTTTGTGATCTACTTGGATGCACTATGCTCACTGCTGAATTATGTGGTTTCGATTTTAGCTGAAGATTTAATCTTAACAATTAATTAAGTATATCTAGCTAGCTCAATTAGAAGAGAAGGAACTGTGTATGTCTAATTGAAAAGAAAGTCGTCCTGAGACTATGATATATACTAATACTATTAATATTAGGCCATAATCTTCACATAACCGTGTTTGTGAGAGCGGGTGTGCTCATGGTTTTTTTTTTGGCAGAAAATTGAAGGAATGGTAATGTGCATGATTCCATAAAATAATAAGAATAAACTAACTGGAGATATAATATAAGAACAATTATATAATCTCTAGACAAGGGAACACAATCAATGTTTGGTAAAGCTCAGCGTCACCTTATGGAGTATGAATGAGTTAGCTTGGACACTGAATAATTATACTCCACAGGGAAATTGATTAGGGGTGTCTTGAAATATGAGGGTCCTGTGATGAATTGGTTTGATTTCGTTTATAGGTATATATTGAATATATTTTGTTTAGTTTATATGGTGGCTTTTCTTGTATATTAATAAAAAATTACGTGCTTGTCTTAAGTAATTTAAAATGCAAGTAACTTTTAAAATTAAAATTAATAGTGAAAGAAATACATTATCTTGGATAATAATCGAGAGAGATGTTGAAATAAATACATTGTCTTTGATAATAATGATAAATCTAAATTAAAAATACAATAGTATTAATAAACATACATTAGCTTAATTATTTATAATACTGATAAAATTTTACTATATACTATTACTTTTGAATAATAGAGAAAATGATTATTTATCGATTTTTCAGATTCTATCATATTAAGAGATAATTTATCATATTCAAAAATATTTCTCCCAAAATTTTCATGTTCTTATAACATAAATATCACATAATATTAAATTTTACAAGTTTCTAAAGAATAAAATAATGTTTTTTGTTAAAAGAAAAATATGAATGAATTATTGTTCATGACTTCAAGATAATAAGGGAAGTGAAGCTTACTATCATGCACCTTAGGCACTTATATCCTAAGCTATCAACTCAAGAAGAGAAGAGAGGTAGTTAGTCTGTTAGTTGGTTTAAGTGTTAGTATTCTGTACTGATAAGGATGACCTTTACTCAACTACCTTAATATATAAGGCTTAGTCTCTCTTTGCATTGTATGTGAAGTTACTCAATAATTCAATACAATTCGTCATCTTCTTCTTAGTTCTTTCATGATATCAGCGCAAGAAGGACAAACGTCCATGGCAGAATCAAATTCAAATTCGAACTCCACTGCCACCAACAACGGTACAACAACAAATACAACCAACTCAGGAGATCTCTTCACAAGACCCTGAACAATGTAGTTTCAGTAAGATTTGACAGAAATAAATATGTATTATAGAGATCCCAAATAGTACCAGCAATCTTGCGACATGAATTATAAGATATTATCTTTGACCCTAAAGAAAAACCACAAAAAAATCTTGATGGTGGAAGAATGAATCCAGAATACAAGAATTGGGTAAGAAAAGACCAACTTTTATTAAGTTGGATGAGGTCCTCAATGATAAAAGGAGTATTAGGCACTGTTACACAATAGAGGTATGAAATTCTTTGGAAATAAGTTTTGTGAATCAATCTAAGGCAAGGTTAATCCAATTGAGAGGATCTTTACGAGAAACTACAAAGGGTAACATGTTAATTTCAGATTTTGTTGTGAAAATGAGAAGGTTTCCAGACAGTTTGGTTACCGCTAATCAACCAATTTCTGAGCAAGAAATGATATTGTACATTTTCAATGGGTGCTGGACCCGAGTCTGACCTTATTGCAGTACCACCTCAAGAACGGAAAATCTTGTTGTAGAAGAAGTATAATCTTTACTTATATGTTATGGAAGTAGGATGGAGAAACAACTTTCTGAAAATGAAAATAATATCAAAATGTGTGCAAATATGTTTTCAAATACTGGGAATAGAAGATTCTTTAACAGAAAACAGAATTTCAATCAAAACCATAATAGAAATAAGAATTTAGCAAGAAATGGTCAACCTCAGTTCCAAAATAATAGAAGTTTCAATGGTAGAAGAGGAGGTAAAAATAACAATTTAGTGTGAATATAATCATTTGTCAAGTCTATGAAAAGCCTGGACATTCTGCATCAGTGTGTTATTACAGGTATGAAATGAGCCAATCTGGAAATACCTCATAAGCTGGTGGTTTTTCAAGCACAAATTGTTATTCTTGTGGAAATGACCATGTCGCTTACATGATATCACCAGTTGCATATGTGCATGCACCTGATTCAGTTCCTAATATGGCTTGGTATGCTGGCAGTGCAACAACCAACCATGTAATTTCAAACCTCAGTAATCTCAGCATGGCTTAGGAATACACTGGTATGGAAAGACTAGTAAGACTCTCTTGATTTCTCATGTAGGCTCAGCTTTATTTCCCCTAAAATATCACCCTTTAAAATTAAATTCCTTGTTATGTGTACCTTATATAAAGAAGAACCTAATTAGTATCTCAAAACTAGCTCAAGACAATGTTGTATACGTTGAATTTCATTCCAATGTCTGCTTTGTGAATGATAAAACTTTGGAGAATCTGCTGGTCAAAGGAGTACTTAAAGATGGGGTTTATTTGTTGACTTTTAGCTAGATTGAGTTAGTTTTACCATTTGAGAATCATTCTTGTAATCTGTCTATTTGCCAAGATAGTTGTAATAAGAGACAGAATTCAGTTCCTTCTTTGTCTAGTTGTGTTAGTCCTCAAGTCTTAGACTTTCATAGTTGTAACTTTTGTTCTTCATGTAAAGATGTTTCTAGCAATAATAAAATCATGTTCAAGTATCAAGTGCCTATTTTGTCTTCTCAGTATAACTTTGACATGAAAAACTCTAAATTTCTAGCACACATGAAGGAAAGTCAACGGTTTTACATACTTTAATCATTGATAATTTTCATTTATGGCATAAGAGACTAAGACATCCAAGTGAAAAAATTCTAAGACAAATTTTCAAATCAGAAAACATACCTGTTCAAAATCAAAACTTTGAATTTTACGGTTCATGCCAGAAAGGAAAAAACCATATTCTTCCTTTCCCTACATCTCAAAGTCATACCTCAAAACCTTTAGAAGTCATCTATACTGATAGTTGGGGACCAACACCTAAATTCCCAAGAGAAGTTTTCAAGTATTATATTAGCTTCCTTGATGGTTACAACAAGTTTACATGGATATACCCTATAAAACTCAAGTCTGAGGCATTACACACTTTTAAAGTCTTTAAACTTCTTATAGAAAAACAATTTAGCACTTAAATTAAGACCCTTCAATCTGATAGGGGGCGGGGGTGAATTCAGACCCTTTCTTTCTTTTCTACAAGGAAATGCTATAAAGTTTAGACATTCTTTTGTAAGTATTGTTCATATCACTAACACCAACGCTCTCTCACTTAAGAAAGCTATTGATGAATTCTTTTCTTGACATGGACTAAAGATTTCTAGCTTGCGGTTCCAAGGTTATGATGGGAAAAGTAATATGTGAGTTGCGTTTAATGGCCTTAAAGCACTAATTTTGAAGGAACTAAATGTGCATTTTATATTCATTGTTTTACCCATCAACTCCAGTTAGCTCTTGTAGCTATTGCAAAAAATCATGTAGACATTACAAGTCTCTTTATTTTGGTT
Source organism: Datisca glomerata (assembly GCA_003255025.1). NCBI lineage: Eukaryota > Viridiplantae > Streptophyta > Magnoliopsida > Cucurbitales > Datiscaceae > Datisca > Datisca glomerata. The sequence continues at coordinate 1,593,671 of QANY01007306.1, forward strand.
GCTAAGATGGTGAACATTGTTGGAGGTTTAGTGAAATGCCATGACATCCTTCGTTAAAGACATACGGTTGCAGTTTCTGAAGCTATAAACAACAGTGAGCTTTCTAGTGGACAACGACTAAATCAAGAAACTAGTCTTAAACGTGCCGATGATACACATTGGGGCTCACATTATAGTACTTTGATCAGCTTAATTACCATGTTTCCATATGTAATAGATGTACTTGAGATCATTATAGAAGAAGGACACAGTTATGATAAAAAATAGGAATAAAAGTTCTAATGAATACAATTTAATCATTTGATTTTGTATTGAACCTACACTTGATGTGAGAAACATGATTTGATTCTCTACTTAGTCAAGTTTATTCATTTTATGATAAACATGATATTGAAGTTCCTAGCATGGATGGCATGTTTTCAACTATAGGAAGAAATAAACCTAAAGCTCACATCATCACAAATCAACATCACTATCGAGTTGAAATATTTTACGCTGTCATCGATATGTAACTTCAAGGGTTAAACAATCATTTCAATGAGGCCAATATAGAATTACTTCTTTATGTTGCATGTCTAAATCCAAGTAATGGTTTTCTGCTTTTAATAAACAAAAACTTATTCATCTTGCTTAGTTATATCTAAAAGATTTTTCACTAGTGGTAGTCACAACACTTGAAGATCAACTTGAGAATTGCATTACATATATATGGTCTGACATCGAGTTCTCAGGATTAAAACAGATTGATGAACTTGCACAAAAATGGTTGAGATAAGAAAAGATAAAATATATCCACTCGTGTGCTTGTTGTTGACGTTGTCGCTAATCCTACATGTTAGAACTACTACATTAGAGATGGTGTTTTCTGTTATAAATATTATAAAGAGTTGTTTACACAATCATATGAGTGATAATGAATGAACGATAATTTGATTGCATATATTAAGAGATATATATTTGAAGTATTGACAATGAGACAATTATGCGATGGTTTTAAAATATGAAAACTCGTCGAGAATAGTTATAAATGTAACAACGAACATTGCAAATGATATCATTGTTGAGACTTCTTATTTTTATAAATATTTTATTTTATATTAAAAGTGTCCCCTGAATGAGAATATTGGATCCACCCCTACTGGTAAGGGACCCCAACTGGTAAGGGACCCCAACTTAGCTGTAAATAGACCTCTTATAAGCGCTAAGCTTACTACAGATTTGGTTGAAAAGGACGGTTCCAAAACCCAGCAAGAATGAGGCTCGCAGATGAAGGAATCAATACTTTATTTACCTAATGATGCATAGTATATTAATAATTTTTGGTTGATAAATTAGTTATTTTATTGTTTTCTAAATATTTCTAAGTTGATTATTAGTGATCCATGAACCCATTAATACTATAGCATACAACTTGGAACTAAATTTCAGATGTCACCTCTAAAGTGTCAATAATATGTTTTCATACATAGTATAAAATATTTATTACGGCCATTTGACATTTACAACAAACACTGCAAGAAAAATGATTTTTCTTGGTGGTTTTACGGTGGCGGTTATGGCAACTGCCGGTAAAAAAATTCGATAAAATTTTTGGTTGCGGTTTTAAAACATTTTGCGGTCGCTTTTAAACCGCTGCTAAATAACTTTTAAATCCATAATTTTTTCTTTCGCCCAAACCCGCGTGATCTCTCTCTCTCTCTCTCTGCAACAGGCGACGTGAACCTCCGTGCTCCTCCACCGTGATTTTCTGCCGTCAGATCCTCCACCGCAAGCTCCCCCATTGCGAGCTCCTCCACGATCTACAGGTACATACTCGATTCTCGCCCAAAAGCTTTTCTCTCTTCCCATCTTCCCACTGGAATTTTTACAAAAGCTTTTCTCTCTATATCTTTGCTCCATAAGATGCTTAATAGATCAAACGCACCTAGTTCTTGTGGCACCAACACCAAATAATTACCAGAGAAATCACGGGAATTGGTCATTTTTTTGTGTGGAATCAAATGAAATTCAATGAGAAAAAATAGTGGTTTTGGTTACTATTTTATTATGAATTTATATAAAATTCTCAGCATGTTGATTGGAGTAAATAGATAGGGAGAGACAAAGTATATATACTTAGCTATGTTATCTAAAAAGGAACGGTGCTTTTGGTTCATTTCTACCAAATTTAGAATATGGTTAGTTTATTTATTGTAATCTAATTATGAATATAGTTAATTGTTTATTGTAATTTTCTTAATATTTAGTTTATTTAATTTAATAGTCAAGTAGTTAGAATATGAGTAGCTAAGTTAATAGAATAGTTAGAATATGAGTAGCTAATTTGTTTAGTTAATTTTTTATTGTAATTTTCCTAATTTTTTAGTTTATTCAACTCTTGTAGTGATTGCAACTTGTTTGTCTCTGTTATGTACCTCAATTTGTGACTCTGATTTCATTGTGAGTTTGATTTTCATTGTATTTAACTATCTATTATAATGTGTTCAAATTGATTTTAATATGGATAAAAGTTGGATTGAAAAATCTCAAGTTAGTCAAGATTACCTTAATGGAGTTAAGGAATTTCTTGATTTTACTTTTGAAAGAGTTTCTGTAGTGGGTAAGATTTTGTATCCATGTAAACATTGTGTGAATACACTGAGCATGAATAGGGAGAGTGTGCATCGGCACTTGGTGTGTAATGGGTTTTGCATTGGTTATGCACATTAGTTTTTCCATAGTGAATCCATATTGTAAAATTCAAATGGAGAATATGCATGACATGTTCTACATCTGTGTATGAAGCTTATGATGACAATGTGGATGACATGTTGCGTGATGCATTCAGAGTTGTGGATAATGAGAGAGGAACAAATGATTTACATATAGAACCAACTATTAATAATATGAACGAGTAACTAAATGATGCTCAACACAGTAGGTGAATAATTTCTTTAACTTAGTTATAGATAGTAATTAACCTTTATATGCAGGATGCAATTTTTTTTCAAAACTCTCATTTATTGTGCATCTTTACCACCTCAAGTGTCTTCATGGATTCAGTAATGAGGCACTATCGGGGTTTCTTGAGTTATTGCGTAAAGCTGGATGGGAGTTGCTAAAAATATTTTATAAAGCTGCAAAGATTATAAAAAAGTTGGGTCTTGGGTATGAAAAGATACATGCTTATCCAAATGATTGCATATTATATTGGAAAGACAAAGAACAAAACAATCATGTTCTTCTTTTGGTACTTCAAGGTGGATAACCGAGGAGGGTGAGAGTACATCTCAATCTCAAGGAAAATGGAAGAAGAAGCCAAAAATTACTAAAGTGATGCATTACTTTCCTTTAAAAGGAAAGTTACAGAGATTATACATGTCGTCTGAAACCGATGACGATATGAAATGGCATCATGTAGCGCGTACTGAAGATGGTGTTTTAAGACATCTTACTAATTCAACTGCTTTGAAATTATTTGATTCTAGACATACTGAATTCTCATCTGAACCACGTAATGTCAGACTTGGTTTTGCTAATGATGGTTTCAACCCATTTTGAGCAATGAGTGTTAGTTATAGCATGTGAACTGATCTTTTGATTCCATATAATTTTCCTCCTTGGATGTGTATGAAACAAACATCATTGATTCTCTCTACTCTTATCCCTGGGCCTAAAATTCATGGTAATAATATTGACGTGTATTTGCAACCTTTGATAGAAGAATTGAAAGAATTATGGGAAACAGATGTCGATACGTATGATGCATCAAGGAATGAAGTTTTTAAGAATGCATGCAGTAGGTTTTGAAACGATTAGGGACTTTCTAGGACTAGATAGTATGTTTGGGTGGAGTATACGTTCATATTTTGCTGGCCCTCATTGTAATTATGAGATAGTTTATCAACGCTTGAAATATAGTAAAAAATTTGTTTCATGGGGCATATACTTTACATAATTATAAATTAGTGTTTATTCAAAACACTAATACTAATTTTGTTAGTTTTTTATGTGTTTATAGGATTCTGGAGATCCTCTCTCAATTTCATGATCGCATAAAGTTCAGTGAGGATGACAAATACTATATTTGCTTAAGTTTGAACTTATATTGTTTTGTCTTTAGAAATTGTGAATGTTTCAATTAATGGATTTTGAATCTTTAAAATTTGTGAATGTTTCAATTTGTTAACGTTTAAAATGCGAGAATTTATAAATATTTGAATTGATGGACTCTGAACTGTTAGAATTTTTATATTGATAGATTCTAATATATGTGATTTAGAATGTTTTCTAAAATAAGTATTTTTGAAAATTATGAGATGTTTAAAAACGTAAATAATTCTGGCCAAATTTTCAATATATAGTGGAGGGAAAGATTTGTTTTTTCTATTTTTGGTCATTTGACGGCGATTTGAACCACTGCTAAATAATATTTATCGATGGTTTAAAACTGTCGAAAAAGACCTTAGAAAAGATATTTTCTTTCAGCTTCTAGGCATTTGTGGCGGTTTGAATTGCGGCTAAATACTCTTTACTGGCGGTTTGAATCCGCCGACAAAGAGAAAGAAATTGCTGGAAAAGGCCCCATTTGTCGGCGGTCCTCCGCTAGTTGGAAAAACTAACGTAAAAAACTTTTGAGGTGATAGATAAGGCGGCGGTTTTTGAACTGCTGCAGATCATTTTGGTGGCGGTTAAAACCGTCGCAATAGAGAAAAAAATCGCCATCATAGTCTATTTTTCTTGGAGTGAAACTTTGGTCATTTTAGAAAGACCACTTAAAATTTGCAATTTATTCTGTTTTTTTTTCTTTTGAGAAACTTGAATATTTGCTTAACCACTAAGTAACTTATAAATAAATATATTTATGATAATTTATTGTCTTAATTAAACTAACAACTGTTTATTAGTTTCAAAACCTACGAAAACTACTTTTAAAATTATTGTAGCCACTACATATGTGAGATATTTAGATGTCAGTATTGTCTGTCAAATTCATAATTTTATTGGTTTATGAATTAATACTTGTCTATTGTGTTTGATAACATGTTGTAAAAAATTCATCTATTTTTTTGCTGTAATTTAGATTGGTTGATCAAAAAATAGCAATATATTTTATTAAAAATATTATGAGATATCGATGAAAGAATGATATTTTTAACAATCACATTATGTACAAATATTGAAAATATAATAGATGTTCCTTCAATTAACATAATAATTCAACCAATTTCTAAATCTACATGCATGCCTGGTATGCAAAAACTGACCAAAATGATCAAACAAAACTGGACCGAAGTGAAAATGATCGGCCCGGTCAGTTTTTTAGCTAACTATGGTTGCTTCGGTCTTATATTGAAAAATGAACTTTCTATTTGATCTAAATTATTTCCTACATTTTGAACTGAACCGACTGTATATCCTCCGCATATATATCATATTACTTTTCTCATATTTCTCACATTTCCTTATTTTACATTTCTCTTATCTCTATTTAATATTTAAATTTACATGTTGTGGTTTAAATTTTGTGAGTATTTATTGTAATGCATGAAAAACTTAAAATTCTGTGAAACGTGTATGATTAAATTTATTGATGGATCTCTTGAACAAAAAAAATTGGTGGATCATAAAACTCGGCCGAACTGACCAATTGTTTTGCAGTCCGTGTTAGGATTTTGCCCTAAAAGCACTATAGTTCTATTGTATTTATAGAGATGTTTAATTATTATTAATAATAAATAGTTTATTCTTATACTATGTGCAATACATTCTTGTAAAATGTCCACAAGCATAATAGTACTTGGTTTATGGGTCCTATAGAGTTTAGTTCATGGGAACAAAGTATTTAACCAAGTTTTTTTTATGACTTGTAAATACTTAGTTTCACAGTCTAGTGAAGCTGGATACTTTACTAAAAAAGATTATAGTACATTAACTCTATTATGTAGAGTGACTTACCTTGATGACTAGTTAGAGTACCTAGTTAATATACTAGTATATTTGGAATGCATTGAAAGGACTAATGAGTTTCATTTTCAGTAAAATACTATCAAATGAAAAGTAAGACTCATTGTTGTCATTTTTTGAGTGCTCTCAATATTGAGAGAGTTATGATCTCATATTGAATAACTTAGTCATTTTGATTTATTAAGAATGAGACTCTATAAATAAACACATTCTGTAGGTTAAATGACTGGGGTTATTAGATAATAAGTCTATAGATTCTCAATAGTAGAATCTATAGACACTTTTAATTAAGTGATAAAGTACATCTTAAGTAATTCATTTAGGTGATCACAGTAAACTAAGCGCGTACTATCTCTTGTGACTAGTCGAATGAATTTGGAAGCTAATGATATCGAGATGTGTATAAATATAAGGTCGATAGTGATTAACCTAATTATACACAGTACTATATTATGGAGAGGTATTAGATAATGAATAATAAGTCAATGATGGTTAGGTCGAGTAATGTAAAATACATTTGAAGTTCAATTACGATTTTATAGTGGAGTTAATCATAAATAATAATTAATCAATTTGATTATGAGTTTAATCAATAGAGTTTATTAATTAAATAGCCAAATATATTTTTATCTTGATGATCTCTTACTAGCCTCAGATTTGAGTTACGTTGTGAGGAGACTTATTTAATAAATAAGTGACTCAACGTGGATACCCTATAATTAATCAAGTGATCTAAAACTAGTTGAGTCTTAGTTCTAAATGGCCAAAGATGAATTAAAATTAATTAATTTTACTAACAAAAAAAATATACTTATGGTTGGGAATTTCCCAACCGTTGGCTTTCACGGGTTACATGCAATTGTTACCCTCGAAAGTGAAAAGGTGTATTGTCTCATATATTTAAAAAAAATGTTTTTGGAGGTTTTTGTTTTCAAAATGAGTGTTCTTGGCCAAACAAAATTTTGTGAGTGAAAAAAGGTGAAATAGTTTTATGGTCTGATTTTATTTGAATGTCCACCAATTTGTAATTTTGATTGATGGTTTCAGGAATAGTAAATAATATTATGAGGTTTCGATTTTTGATTGTCACATTTTAAAAAAAAAATTATGATCTATAATTGAGTATGTTATTTCTCAAATTTTTTAAGATCCAGTATTTTCCGCTACGTTGATTCCTTCAATTAGTACCAAATAAATATTTTAAATTATTCAAGAAACGTCTTACGATATATTTAAACATCTCTATAAATACAATAGAACTGACAAATGATGGTTTTGATTGTTTTCAATATGTCCTTGCATAACCATTTAGTTTTTACGTGTAAATTTGTGTTGGTTCTGTAATTAGAGGGACAATCTATGAAGAGATTGTTTTTCCCTTTAGATTTTATATTTAAGTTTTCATAGATTCTTGTAAACTTTCTTTGAGAAAGTTAGGATTGTTATGATATAATTATTCGTATCGAGTGGAAATCAAAACGATGCAAAAGGAGTATAAAAAAACGGATGACGTGGTTGCATGGTGACAGGTTTGGTATTTTGATCATAACTTTTAGATCTAATATCGAATTGAGTTGATTCAAAAATATCTGGGAAGATAACTCAAAGATCCACAGTTTTGTGTTTCACAAAGAAGACCAAATTTGGATGTGTTCCTAGTCAAATTTGAGGATAAATTTAAAGCATTGGGGAGTGATAGGAATTTTTTAATTTTTCTGGTTTGGTTTGTCGGAACGGGATGGATCTTGTGAGGCAATGGTGACGGTGGGCGGTGGCCAGTGGTGGTCAGAGGTGAGATCAAGGGTGGGAACCAACGGTAGATGGTTTCAAAGCTAGGGATCAGTTCTCAGCCAATCTTAAAGATCATTTTTAGATTTTAAATTAAGACATGGTAGGGTTATGCAAGGCTAGGGTATATTTTAGATATTTATCTTTTATACCTCTAATTTTTTGTTATATTTTATGCTCAACATGCTTAGATAATTTTATTTTATATGCACGTCACATTTAAGTACCATGCGGTGTTAGGTTTCTAAATGGATAAGCATTTCTGATTGCATAATAAAGATAACATTAAGCATAATCGATTAGGTTATAAAATGACTAACCCTAGAATCATGCTTTTAGTTTTATTTAAATTTAATTTTTAATTTTAATAATCTCACTAGATATTCAATTTATCGTTAATTAAATTGTGAGATTATTAGAATTTAGATAAAATTATATTAAGTTAAATATAATACTAATTGAGCATGCTTGTTTAATCAGAGTAGGTTGCTAAAGATTAGGTTGACTAATTACGTAATGTCACTTAGTAACCCACAGTAATAAAACTCATGTAATTTAAAAAATCGAGTGAGGGCGAGATTCTTAATCAAAACTCACGGTCTCCATTATTGGATCATAGTAAGGTGCTAGGGTATCTCATCTTCAATCTTGGAAGCTCCTTAAGGAGAGTATCCGAAGTATCAGATATGACAAGTATGATCTTCGTAATGATCACCTTGATAAGTGAATAATTGAAAATGATTTGCCTAAGCAGGAGTTGTCTACTTGTTACAAGTGTGAGGGTGAAATAATAGTATAAACTTGACTCATTTTTGTTGTATCTCGCCTAAACTGTTCTTATTACTTAATTCAAGAGACTAAAGCTGAACGTTAGTTAATTACTAGATATTAATACTAGATCAGTTGGATTGCTATGTATTAATATCATATTAGTAATTAATTGGATTGGACTATCTTACCTAACCTTTTAAATGTGCACTCTGCCTAAGCATGCGAATATTTATGAGAGTTAGGATATCGTTGCGTACATTGCATGTTAATTTTTTAGTTGTTTTTTCATGTTATGATGTATGCTTTAATTAGAATTGTATGTAATGATTGTGATTTTTATTACTTTTCAGTAATTAAAATGTTGTCCATGAGTCCATTAGCATCTTTATTTGAAAATGTTTCCGACACTAATGGATATTAACTAGGACTTTAATCTGACTGTAAAAAGAAGCAAGTACACTCCTAATTAACGCTAAGCTAGATCTTTCTTAGAGTTCCACTAAGGAGAATAAAATTAATATTGGCTATGTAGAAATTGAATTTTAGCTCCATATTACATAATGTCATAATATGGAAAATATGTTGGAACTTTAATAAATTCATTCTCTATGGAATCTAATATAATTATTAATCTCCAGTAAAATCTTTGAAGGGGTATTGTTGAATACTAGGATGACAAATGAAACTCTTGTTGCTGATCATATCCTTATGGTTGGTGTTTTTCTAGCGAGACGGTGATTCCTAGAGCTAAAATCGATGGGAAAGCCCATATCAATATAGTTTTGGATACCTGGGCAGATTCCTTACACCAGTTCATGATTAAACTATAGTACATGTAGAAATATTTAATCAGGCTAAATTGAATTAAGAACTTCAGATAGTTAAGAGAATCTTGAAGACATCTTGTGTTAAACATGACCCAATCCACTTTTTCTTTTGAGCTTAAGCTTAGCCCATATAATATGAAGAAGAATAAAGATCTCCAAATAGAGTTGTCTTAGAGTAAGAAAGAGAGAGCAAGCTCTAATTGGAAGTGCTTCTATTGCAAGAAGATTGGTTGCAAGAAAACAACTAAATGGGCTCCCCAACTATAAAGAGCTGAAACATACATCTCATTAAGAAGTGGTCAGTGATTAATTCTACTACGCCCTGGTGTGTAGACTCTGAAATCACTAATCACATTCGCATTGTTTTGTGAAGATTCTAGGAAACTAGAAAACTAAATGAAAAAAGATTGCATGTTGTTCTTCGGATAGAAAAATATACATTCTTTTGAATAGTACATATATTAATAAATTGTTGTTGCATGATATGGAGTAAAATAACGGTATACATAGTACATTGTAGAAGAGAAAAGTTTCTTAAGCCAACTATATGCCTATATCTAGGTCATTTAATTTATGTACGATTTGAAGACTAGTAAGAGACAAGCTTCATGGCCTTTAGATTTTATAACTCTTACCGGTAAGTGAATCCATTATTGATAAGAATATGACCAAGAGATTTTCTTTAGACAAGAAGACATAGCGACATATGACGTTAGTGTTGGAGTATATTGCTTGAGTGGATAAGTGAAAGTCTAGGTGAGGGTTGGCTATGGATGATGTCAATTTTGTTGACGGACACTCTAAATATGACTATGTTTATCTTATGCTTCTTGATTCTGAAACTTTTGATAAATCAAAAAGTTTGGAATGAAAGTCGAGAAGGCATTAGAGAGACAAACTAAGTCTCTACGATTTGATCAAAGAGGTAAATATTTCTTAAAGGCATTCACAGACTACATGGTAAATAACATGATTGTATCCCATTTGGTTACATCTGGGTCACCTAGAGAATGGTGTAATAGTATGCAGAAACAAGTCTTTTTTAAAATGATGAGGTCTATGTATAGTTATTTGACTGGCCTATTTTCTTTTTGAGGATTAGCTTTATAGATGAGATGTTTTGAATCCAACATCATCTATGGATGTACCTGAAACACCACAAGAATAATGAAATATTTGTAAACCTAGTTTATACAACCTTCATATGTGTGGATGTCCAGCACACGTGCTAAAAGAGAATGATGTCGAGCCTAGATGGTAGATCAAAATGATATCTAACTGTTGTCTATGCAAAAAGGAATGTGGGTTATTTGTTTTTATAGTACCAAGAATGGAAAGTGTTTGTAAGTATAAACATTGTATTCTTAGAAGAAGATTATATTTCAAAAGAAATATCTAGATGCAACACAAAGTTAGAAGAATTTTCTGATAATGCATGTGCCACGCAATCCAATTGGTAATAGATAAATCCAGAAGTTAGTGAGAATCCAGGTAGTCAAGAGAATAAGAATGAATTACTTTCTAGTACTACATAACTTTATTGTAGTGGGAGTATTTCTCATTCATATGAGAAATAAATGTTCCTAAGAGAATCATATATGGTAATCTTGATAGAACATAAGCTATATCCCAATCAATACTTTGTAATGGGAGGGGATCACGGCCAATTGAGAGATTCATGTTCAAGTGAGAGACTTTCGAGTCCATCTCAAAGGAGCATGACTCATATCCCAGAAACTACAAAGAGGTTGTAAATGATGCAAAGTAAATCATTGGTTTCAAGAAATGAAATTGGAAAATGATTCCATTAACTATAATGTAGTATGGAAGCTTTTAGAAGCCCTAAAGTATTGGGTGCTGAAGATCTAACAGTGGAAGCAAGACATAGACACAAGGTCAAGACCTTTGAGGCTAGACTTTGTGCAAATTGGCATACTTAGAGATATGATATTGAGTATAGTATATCATTTTCACTAATGCTAACCATGCTCATGCCAATAAAGATATTGTATCAATTGCAGCTCATGTCATTTATGAGTTTTGGCAAATGAATGTCAAGAATGCTATCTTGTATGTCGATCTTGAAATGAGTATCTTCATGTCTCAATTTTTGGATTTGTCGCTGAGGGCCAGGAGTTATGATATACATGATGCATTAGTCAAGTTGTGGACTTAAGCATGCATTAAGGACTTAGAACATTACGTTGATAATGAGCCATGTCAGTACAAGAGAAAGAAAGTAAACATAATCATTTCATGGTATTTTAGGTAAATGACATTTTATCATCGAGAACGATATAGAACTGAATGTCGCTAATAAAACTATGTTTGTCTGAATTTATGATATCAAAGACTTTGAAAAAGTGGTCTTCATTCAATTAAGTTCTTTCGATACTTAAATATAGAATGATGTGCTTATCCTAAACTGCGTAGATAATAATATGTTGTATCGGTTTGCAATGTAGGATTTCAATAAAGGGCTTTTTACCCTTTTTGATTTGGAACTTATGTATTCAGTCAGTGTCTCATGACGTAGGATGAAATAAATAACATGAAGACAGTTCCCTTGCTTTCAGTAGTGGGAAGTCTTTAGTAAGTTATATTGTACACCGGATGTATATTTCGCAGTAGGCTTAGTAAGTAGATATCAATTAAATCATGGAAGATTTCACTGGATAACTGTGAAGCATATACTCAAGTATATTCGGAGAATGGGGGATTATGTTCTTGTCTATAATAGTCAGAATCTCATACCAGTTGGGTATATAGATTCAAATTTTCAATTAGATTACTTCAGCGGTAGAACCTTGGAGATTAGTTTACGAAGTCTTTAGCGACAAAAATTTTTTGGGTCACATGTAGAGAATGTGGAGGTTAAGCTAAGTGTAGACGTGCTTCATGGCAAGTAGGAGATTGTTAGTATTGTGCCGTAAAAAGCACTGTAATCTATTGTGTTTATTGAAATATTTAATTCTGATTAATAATTAGTTTATTCTTATATTATATGCAATACATTCGTGTAAAAGATTCACAAGCATTTATATTACTTGGTTTATAGGTTTTATGGAGTTTAATTCATGTGAACAATGTATTTAACTAAGAGTCCTTTATGACTTGTAAATACTTAGTTTCACATTCTAGTGAAGTTTGACGTTTTACTAAAACAGACTGCAGTACATTAACTCTATTATGTAGAGTGACTTGCTTTGGTCACTAGGTAGAGTATCTAGTTAATTTACTAGTGCATTTAGAATGCATTGAAAGGACTAATGAGTCCGATTTTTAGTAACATACTATTGAATAAAAATCAAGACTCATTGCTATTATTTTATGAGTGCTCTCAATCTTGAGAGAGTTATGTGTTAATATTTAATAGCTTAATCATTTTTATATATTAAGAATAAGACTCTATGAGTCAACATATTTCGTAAGTTAGATGACTGAGTTATTAGATAGTGAATCCATAGATTCTCAACGGTAGAAGTCATAAACACTTTTAATTAAGTGACAAAATACATTTTAGGTAATTCATTTAGGTGGTCATAGTAAACTAAACGCTTAGTATCTCTTATGGAGTATTAGAGATGTGATACTTTTAGTTGAGTCATCAAGTAAGAAAATATCATAGTTGACTAATATAATGAATTTGAAACCTAAAGATACCAAGATTTGTATAAATATTAGATCGATAGTTTTTAACCTAATTATACACGGTACTAGCTCAGTCTTAGATCTAAATGATCAAATATTAATTAAAATTAATTTATTTAATTTTAATAAATTGAATTAAAAAAAAATAATATACTTACGGTTGGGAGTTTCCCAACCGTTGGCTTTCTTGGATCACATGCAATTGTAACCCACGAAAGTGAAAAGTTGTATTGTCTCATAAATATGTTTAAAAAACTGATTTCGTGGCTTTTGTTTTCAAAATGAGTGATCTTGGCGGAACGAAAATTTGTAAGTGAAAACAGGAAATAGTTTTGTGTCTGATCTTATTCGACCACTCACTCATAATTTTGATTGTCAGTTCAAGAAATAGTAAAAAAAATTAGAAGGTTTTGAATTTCTATCGTCATATTTTAAAATGTATTTTTACTAACCTATAATTGAGTAGGTTATTTCTTAAATTTTTTGAGATCCAGTATTTTCACTGTGTTGATTCCTTCAGTCCGGTTAATTTAGTTTATATATACATAATTAATCAGTTCGTCCTCATTACGGCAAGACCATCAATCTTAGTTCTGTCCAGTTTTTATATTGAATAGGGACTGAATGGAGCATTCAACGCCTATGCATTCCTTATATATAGAAAATGTAATTTAGCTCAGTTTATGATACATCACAAGTTTACAGGTATAATTGGATTGGTGCATTTTAATAAGTTAAAAAATTATAATCAATCTGTTTTCGTCACGTAAATTTACGATGCATCACAAATTAAACTAAATAGCATATATATATATATAGGGACCAAAAAGTCATTGGATTTATGTTAGAATATTTGTCTCATTCACCTGAATGTCAAGTAGGTTAACCAAATCTTCTATTTATCTTGCACCTTATAATTTTGTCTCCCTCTATTGGGAATCACACATAAACAAATTTTGTCTCCCTCTCAACCATTTTTACATCGTCTTTATTTTTTTCTCAAAAACAATCCCCAGACCCTTCACAATTTCCTAAAACTAGTAAACATGTGTTTCTTATTTAAAGGAAACAGTTGTAAAATAGATAAAAGGAAAACATATTGGTCATACTAAACCTTTGTGATACTTCTCGGCATAATTTGACATCATACATACAATATATTCACATTAGAAAATGCCTCATTCTCTTTTATTAAAAATATTTCAGCATCAAACCATCTGGAAAAGTCTTAGAGACAGCTCAAACTTTAATATTTAAGATTGAATTCTGCAACAGCTTTGAATTAACTCAAGGGTATTCTTTGTTGAAATTCAGGAAGTTTTTGTAAGAGCAAACTTAAATATCAAAGTAAAAGATTTTCATGTATCATTTAATCTCTCTATTATTTCTTGACTAGCCAAAGATAAAAGTCCTTCATAATAAGCAAAAAGAATTTGACACAAAATAAATCGCAAAATAGAGTGAAACTTTCTAATACTTAGGATCCTAAAAAATAGTCCTCATGTTTTAGGTGACAGTCTAAGTTTTTCTGAAAGATAAGTCTCAAGTTTAAATCTTCACTCTCTTACTTATAGAACATATGTGTGTATCTTTGTATACATTTGATTGCATTTTTCACTGGAAATTAATGTATATTCCTTTCACCAAGATCAGACAAAATAAGAAAGAGAATTATGGAAACAATTAAGAAAAGGGACTGTTTTTCTTTTTCTCATATGGGTCCAATAGGGGCACCTACTTTTCCTATTAGGTATATCGACAATACCAAAATTTCAGAAAACCTATTTTTATTCCCCTAAACATACTAGAAAGGTACAAACTTTATAATATATTAATTGAGAAAGTAACACGAAATATTCATTATTTGATAACCTGTTTCCCTAATCAACAAAGGGTATTTTTGTAATGAAGTGGTTCTTTTAAGGGTTATTTTAATTGAGCTCCATCATGCACAAAACCTACTATAAATATGTCACCAATTTGGAACTATTTTCTTCACAAGGTTTGCTCAAGATGGCAAGGTCGTTTGGTACAAATGTTGTCCCTAAATTGGTGATTGAAGCTGTTCAAACTGGCACACCACTGAGGGTAACTGATCCGCGACTGACTCGACGAGTGTCGGTTTTGGACCCGATGGGATCTGATATTTTTAGGAAATGCCTACATGTAGTTTTGTACTATAAGAAGGGAAGTGATGATGATTGTGATAGGAGGTTTATGGCTGGGTGGATTAAAGAGTCAATGGCAATAGCTCTTTTGGAGCAACCATTGCTTGGTGGGCGGCTCCGTCGAGGTGAAGACCGCGACGGTGAATTGGAAATAGTATCAAATGATTCTGGTGTTCGACTTCTTGAGGCGAAGATCCAAATGGGTTTAGAAGAATTTTTGGATTCAGAGGAGAGGAAAGATGCAGAATCAAAACTTTGCTTTTGGAAGGACATTGATGAACAGATTCCTCAATTCTCACCCCTGGTTTATGTGCAGGTATAATGTAAATTTCCTTAGTGTATATGTGATTGTGCATGTATGTGTGGTCTATAAATATATAATTTTAACATTAAGGTGGAAGTGAAAAATCATGTTAATTATAAGGGGCACATGCTAGACTTCAGAAATTACAAAATTTTAACATTTCTCAGGTATGTAAATCATGTTACTTGTAATTAAATTACAAATTCTTTGGTTGCTTTCCGGTTAATTTTAATTCCAGTAAAATGTCACACCGTTACTGATCACGAATTTATAAATAAGAGCACACATTAAACTAATCTAGAGGCACATATTAGATTTAGTTCTAGAAAATAAAATTATGAGAGACCCTCCCGATTTAAGCGTTTTTGCCAAATAGAACTAATATGAAAGATTTTGTTATTGATTGCTAAGCCGTGCGCCTTACAGTTATTTTTACTGTTGTTATGACCACAGGTGACAAACTTTGAGTGTGGCGGATATGCAATGGGAATCAGCTGCAGCCTCCTTTTGGCTGACACTTTGGTAATGGACAATTTCCTTAACAAATGGTCCAAAATCCATGTCAATATGCTCTCCACCAAAGTACAAAAAACACCCATTTTCTGCACGCCAAACCTCATACAAGCTTGTTATTCAACCAAAACACTGATTATTTCTTCTCCTACAAAAAACTATGGCCAAACAATGATCTTTAAATCTATGACAGCTGAAATTGAGAATTCTTATGAAGATTTGTACAAAACACTTGCATTATTTTCCGTTGAAGAGGCAGAGAAAAATCTTGGCATCAAAATGGATAGTGGGTTTTCATTGTTTGTAAAAGAATCTTCTGAGATTATTAAAGTGGAAAATTTTGTAAAAAGTGAAGTCCATGAAAGAAAGTTGAAGAGAAAACTTGTTAAAGAGAATTGGAATGAGAAGCTAAAAGAGGTAGAAATTTGGGAAGGGAACAAGGCTTTTGGTGTGAAGTATTGGATTGGATCAACTGGTAAAGGGGTTGTGTTAGCAATTCCTTCCTTTGATGAGGGTATTTCTGCAATAAAAATTATTGTTGCTGTTAGTGATGAAAATGATGTGTAACTAAGAGGGATGTATGTGACCTACATTTATCTCTCTATATCTGTTTTCTATTTGAGTGTATGAAAAGTTTTAAGTTTAATGTTATCTCATCGAATTATTGTGTTCAAAATTATTATTGAAAATAGCAAGTGTGAAACTTTTATTTGAATTATAGATTTTGAAGTAGAATGTGAATCTTTGAGTTTGAAATTGTTGCTAAAACATTAGTGAAGGACTGTTATGCACCTCAAAGTGAATAGTTTGGCTCTATTCAAATAAAGATACTCAAATAAAATAGTAATTTGCTTATTTCTACTAGTTTTTCACTCTCCATAAAAAGGTATCACACGGATTGACCTAATTTTTGTGAATGTGCAAGTCAAACACTCATTGCTCTCTGATTATTATTTAAAATTACCTAAAACTCTCAAGGAAACAGGGATATAAAATAAATAACTCTACAATGAGATGTTAAACATTTATATGTTAATTAACATATCAATGATAAAATATTTTTAATAAATGATTAAATAACAACTTATTTATGAATGATTAACATAAATTTGATAAAATAAAATTTAACCTAGTTATTCTTGGACTGTTTAGAAAACTCAAAATAATTTTTTCTATAATATACTATCAACTGTAAGACGGAATATTAATTTCTTGAAAAGTAGGTGAGAGGATGAATAATGTTTAATGCATTCATTCATGACCAATTAAGATTGGTTGCTCCCTCTTCTCATTTAATTATTTGAATCAGTCCAAGCTAGTTTACCACTTAACCCTTTAAATTATTTTTTTTTGTTTAATTCAATTATTTTATTTCTGCTCCGTAATGCCTAAGGTATCACCCCACTTCTTTTATTTTGTTTTGTTGTATCTTCTACTTTCAATAGAAAGTCCGTTAATTAGAATCTAATTCATTATTTCAGAATACATGGGCATGCGTCACATGTATCATTTTTAATTAATATCAATTTTATTAATGAATAAAATTTTTTATATTTATAATATAATCATAATTAAATATAAAAAAAAATAATAGATAAAAAAATATCTTATTCCATAGACACTTTTTATGTACAATATTTTTATCTATTATATTCTTTTAATCATCTTTAATATACAAAGAACGGTTAGAAAAACTAAATCAAGATAAATGTATGACAAATTGTAGAAATGCATAGATACAAGAGTTACTACGTGAATGAATATAACATTTCAAAAATCACTTCTCATTCCATACATATCAAAAGTCATATTTCAAAAGCTACATTTCAAAAGTTATTTTTCAATTCACATTTCAAAAGTCACTTTCTAATTGATATATTTGAACACATATTTATTTAATGAGCAAATAGAAATACGTCAAATATACTTTTTAAGGGCGATTTTAGATTATTAAAAATTAAGATAGACAAAATTATCTAAAACAGATCATTCCACCTTTTAATATATTATAGATATATATTGGTTCTGCACAGCGTCTAACCATAACAACAAGGTGTAGGCTCAATTAACAAACGCCTTGGATTTGAAGGTTTGTTCTTTGTGTTCAGGCGCTAGCTTGAAATCATCTTGTATGTAAACAATTCTTTGAAGTCATGTTATATGGTGTTAAAGCCAGTGATTTGCTCTAATTCATGTAGAAAAAGGTTTGTTGACACAGTACACAAGTCATGAGATGAGTCGAGGTGCGTGTAAGCTCGTCCGGACAATCATATTTATCTTATACTATACAAATAATATATATAAATGAGATTAAGGGGAGAGAAATATTTTTAGACAAAAGTTAACTTCACTATTATATGAAAATTCCAAGTGATAAGTCTCTAGGTATTCTCTCTCCCATAACTAAATTTACCATTTCAATTATTGAAAGTATATGCGGTTTGAAAAAAGAGGTAAATTAGGATAAATCATTGATTTTTTATATGCATATTTACATTTACTTTATGCAGTTTATCAATGAAAATTTCAATATGTTCTATATTTCCATTATACTTTAAGTTCTTTTTCTTTTACGTTCAAGGATTTGTTCGTGTCCATTATTAGATTTTTATTTCATTTTTTTAAGTTTGTTTTACGTTTCTTAATTTCATATGTTTACCTTTTTTAATCATTGAATTTTTCTCTCTTAAGATCAATAATTCGATATATACTCTTGCTTCTACTATATCCAAGTATTAATTTTCACTATAATAAGTCTATGATAATGGCTTTTTGTTGTAATTGTGTGTGTTCAGAAATATATTGGACGTGCTCTTAATGTCAAGAGAATAATATCATTATTTTCATCAATATTATTCAGAATCTCATACAAGAGCAAGTTTCAAGATTCATACACGGATTACATAACTCAGATTTTTATTATCCTGAATTTCTTATATACTCTCAAAATCAAGTCACATCGATAATCTTCATTAAAAGTTTGAGGTACATTATTTGTTGTTCATGCTCAACCTTACTATTCTTTTAAAGAATATGTACTGATATTGTGAATCTGCTCTGCCATTTGTGCTCATTATGCTCTAGGATAATGACGTTGAGACAACTCTTCGTCCTCTGGCAAAAATTAATATGTTTATATAAAGGAGCGAAGATTTATTTACAATGTTGGATTTGAGGAGCTGATGTAGGCCACTTGAAGAAGGGAATAGGCGGTGGGCCTGTGAAGGGCAAGGGTTAGGTGATGGGCTGCGTTTGTCGGCACGCTGGCCTTTATGAGGCATAGATGTCAGGGAAGAAAGGACTCGGACATGTGGGTTGGGCTGGTGAAGAGCCCAGCACCAAGGGCGCGTGGGGTCGTCTCTGGCGAAAGTTGACGGCCGGAAAAGGATCAACTTGGATAAAAATCTCCGTCAGAAAATGTGTCAATCGTAATAAATCTGAGAAACCATTTTCAGACCAAAATAGATGATTATTTGTGGCTCCTCCATCGAATCTGACAGTTGAGGTTCCTCTTGGTGGTGATGAAGCTTCAGGTCGATGATGGTTTCGATGAAGTTAGCAACCGAAGCTTGAAGCTTGATGAAGAAGCTTATTCTTTGTGGGGGGATGGTAGCGACCGCGATGGGTGTTCGTGAAAGACTTGTTGCTCCATGGTAACGACTCTCAAGGGTGATCCGCGCGGCTACTGCGATGGCAGCAGACTGTTGATGCTAAAAATCTACCTGGATCGACTATCGAGATGGCCACCACGCATCACTTGGTAATTCATCGAGGGGTCTATAAAAATCAAGAATGATCGTGAAAACAGTAGGTAAGGCACCGGGGTTACCCTACCTACTCCGCATTTTGACGATCAAGTCAGTAGAGTGTTTGTCGTATATTGACAATATGAAGAATTACTTACCATTTAAATGAGGATCATCATATATTTATAATGATTTTTATATCAACCCATTATCCCGTTTCAATGTATTTATTTCCTAATTCTGATAAGGAATGAAGATATTTATGGAGAATAATCATTAAATCAATATATTTTAGTTATCATTTTGTCCTCTTTAATAACTCACTTGCTTCCAACCAAGGTCATAGAAGGTGAATAAGGAACCAGCTCCCATGTTCTATTTTCAAAAGAGCATTGTATTCTTCAATCATAGCCTGGTTCGAGTCAGGATTGGTGTGACAACGTGCACGCAACGCGGAGCGGCGATTAAAAAAATTATTTTTTGAAGGAAAAAGAAATTTGGAGTCGCCACCAATCATTTTAGGGTGTGATTGGTCACCCAATTTTAAGATAAAAATTTTAGTCTACAAAAACTCAAAGTTGGTTCGCGAGTCATTTGTGTGTGAGGAAGGTATTAGCATCCTACAACACCCATTATAAAATGGCTACCAAATTTAATCAAATGCTATCCAATTTTTTATTTTAAGTCAAAGGTTAAAGGGATTCATTTTCAATGTCCCATTTGGAGCATAAAAATGAACAAAATAAATTACTTTTAATGGTTGGTTCAAAGACCATTGAAAAATTATTTTTTGTATTCTTATATCCTTTTAAATCAAAGAATTATTAGAGTTATTCTCGGTATCCCAAGAATAGCTCATCACCTCAATAGTTCGAGAAGTTTGGTATTCCGAAAATCTCAAAGTCCGTCGTCGAATTTTTTAGTGAAAACTAAATAAAAAAGTTTACAAAATTTAAATCAAATTGTTATGGTTTTAATTTACGAGCGTCAACTTTGATCATAAAAGAATAAAATAGTAATCACATACAACCGTGACATATGAAAATAATACATAAATAAATAAGAAGAGATAACAACTATAAATAAAAAAAGAATAATGGAAATGAATGTTAGAGATGATAAATATATATGATAAATTTTAAAAAAAGAATATACATGGAGAAAATAATGAAACTAGACGTGAAATAATTAAAAATAAATTGCAACAAACTAATAATATCTATTAAAAATAGAAAAATAAACAAACATAAAAACAATAAAAAAATATAAACAATAAAAAACAAAAAATAATTAAGTAAATAAAAAAAATTCTTTTTTACGGAGGGTGACGTCACCCTCTGTTAAGTGACAGAGGGTGATGTCACCCTCTATTTTTTTTAATTTTTTTATTTTTTCTTACATATATATATATATATATAATTGTTTAGTAAATAAATTGATAATAAATTTTTATGTGTAAAATAAATTAATCTATGAAAAAAATGCTTAATTTCATACATGATTTGTATTATCATGCTTTTTTTACTACATGATCTATTAATTATCATTTTTATCTCTTCACTCAATGCTAATCAAATAGCAAAAGAATGATCATGAATGGTAATTAATTTAAACAAATGTCACTAAAAATAAATAAATAATTTTGTTCGGGATATAAATATACCATTTTTTATTTTTGGACTACTTAGTTCACTAATTACCATTTTTATTTTCTTCCTTCATTGCTAGGAATGATCATGGATGGTAACTTGTTTAAACAAGTGTCACTAAAGAAAATCCATAAAACTTTCAAAATAAAATAATTTTTGTTTGGGATATAAATATACCATTTTTTTATTGGACTACTTAGTTCACTAATTACCCTTTTTTCTTTTCTTCCTTCATTGCTAGGAATGATCATGGATGGTAACTAGTTTAAACAAGTGTCGCTAAAGAAAATTCATAAAACTTTCAAAATAAAATAATTTTTGTTTGGGATATAAATATACCATTTTTTTTATTTTAGACCACTTAGTTCACTAATTACCATTTTTCCTTTCTTCCTTCATTGCTAGGAATGATCATGGATGGTAACTAGTTTAAACATGTGTCACAAAAAATGATGGTCAAAAAATTAAAAAGAAAAGAAGAGAAGATTTGTAAAAACATAAAAAATCAAAGCTTAAAATATTTGCATCATCTTATATAGAGGTTTTACTCTCTATTTTATATATTTTTATGTATGAGAAATTATCATAGGAGATCTTTATATCAAATGTACATTTTTAACTCATTAAATAGTTAATTCACATTGAATCAATTTTACACCCCTCAAAATTTTATCCTCATTCTCATTGATTGAGTTTATGACAAAAAAATCTCATCATCAAACTTGTAGAGAGATAAACAATATATGAAAATAAAATTTAAGATTAAAAGTAGGAGAAATGACAAAGAATGAGCAAACAAATCTATATATGAAAAATGAAACAAAGAAATATCAAATACATGAGTATGAATAAGAGAGATGATTAATTAGAATGTGCAAAATATATTATAAGTTAAAATGTAAGAGATTTGAATTACCTTAATAAAAAGAAAATGAGAAGATGGAAGATGAATAGAAATGAAAACTCACATTCTTTCTCTTTTTCACTATTTTCTCAAAACCTCTCTTTCTCTCTCTAAAATCTCTTCTCTTCCTCACTCTCCCCAAATCTCCCATTTCAAGTGAAGACATCCCTTCTATTTATAGACAAACTTAGGGCTTCACTTTTTTAATTTTAGTCTTTTGTTCCTTGTTTGTATTTTTAGTCCTTGGACAAATTTTCTTAGTTTTTAGGCATTGGGTTATTTTTCAAATCATACACATAGTCTTAGACTAGTATATGGGCAAAAAACAAAATTTGTATTTTCAAAGTATTGGAGCAGACAAAATACGGTATCTATAGCTGCCCTCATTTGTTCACGCTTCTAAACTTAGAAGGTGTACAAATGTGTGGATAAGTATTTTGATCGAGAAAAAACTATATAGATAAAGGAAATAGAAACCTTGACTTATTCGGGTTCTATGAAATGAAGGAACTTATGAAATGGACCTCGATAGACCCAAGTTTCGACCTCCACTCAATTCGGATTCAATTTAACCCTATAAATTGAAACGGACCAGGCGCTGACACCGGCCTTCGACCGCGAAAAAGTCAGGTTCGATTTAACCTAAGATAAAGAAAGGATGTGGACATGGATTGACGCAGGCTTCGACCTCGACTCGATGCGGGTTCGATTTAACGACATTAATTGAAATAGACCAGGCGCTGACACCAAACTTCGACCACGACAAAGTCGGGTTCGATTTAACCAAGAAATTTGAAAGGAAACGAACCTGGATAGACGCAGGCTTCGACCTCAACTCGATTCAGGTTCGATTTAAATAAAGATGTTGAAATGATATTTGATATGATATTTACAAGTTTCATATGGTGCAAGAGCTAGACTAATGCATGCTTTAAATGTTGAAAAGTCATGTGTGGATTTCGAAAGAATATCTTTAAATGATTCATGCACTTGAACTGCATCAAAACAGATCAATATGATGCAAGTCTATGCGTTGTAATTATTGAATATAAATGCAAAGTAGTGATTTTGAGTGCATGTGTGCTATGCATGATTGAAAACATTTGTGAGAAATTATTTGATGATTTTTTTTTTGAAAGTTGACTAATGTCGCCATATCCTTCACCCTTCAAATCAATCAGTTGGCCTAAGGTCATGGACTCGCAATGAAGAACCGAGCATACTTTCAAGAAAATGATGCATCATTATTCATTGGTTTGTGCCCCAATATTCGGCTTCACGTCGATGATGAAAAAAAAGTGTATAATTTCTCCCCATTTTGCTTCTTTTCTGTACTTTAATTGCAATCCTCCAATCATGCTTTAGCCTTCATTATGTGCATACCAACTTTCTTGTGATGACTTTTCAGATTCCCCCTCGTACTCAGACCGCCTTTCTTAGTTCCTATTCTTTTTTTAATTAGCTTTCACCTAACCAAGTTTATGCTTCTAAGTTATTTCAAAAGTAATTAATGATATATTAAAATTGAGAGGAATAAGAAATAATGGGTAGAAGATGAATTATATGTATTTATCAATTGAGAAAGAAAAAAGGCTCTTCATTGACGATGAACAATGTTTACAAACGATGTTTGGAAAAGGAAAAAAAATGGAGGAATAATTTCTCCAGTATTAGAGACAGCTTTTTTTTAAACATTTTTTTGCCTAACTTCATTTTTCCCATACTTAGAGCGGTCAAACGAAGTACTTCTTGACTGTATCAGAATTAATTGTGTGTGGTAAATCATCTCCATCCATGCTTGTTAGCATGAGAGCTCCTCCCGAGAAAGCCTTCTTGACAATGAAAGGTCCTTCATAATTTGGGGTCAACTTCCCCGGTGATCTTTTTAATATGGGAGTATTTTTTTAACACCAAGTCTCCTTCTCGGTAACATCAGGGACGTAATTTTTTGTCATATGTGCTCATCATTTTTCTTTGATATAATTGCCATCTACATAATGAAGTCAATCTTTATTTCTCGATGAAATTTAATTGCTCATATCGTGTTTGTACCCATTCTGCTTCTTCTAATTTCACCTCCATTAAGACTCTGAGGGAGGGAATTTCCACATCAATTGGAAGGACCATTTCCATTCCATATACCAAAGAGAATGGCGTTTCCCCAGTTGATGTTCGCACTGATGTGCGGTACCCATGCAGTGAAAACGGGAGCATCTCATGCCAATCCTTATAAACCTCCGTCATCTTCTCTATGATCCTTTTTATGTTCTTATTGGCTGCTTCCACTGCTTCGTTCATTTTCAGACGATAAGGAGATGAATTATGATGCTTAATTTTGAATTGCTCACATAATTCTTTCATCATCTTGTTATTTAAATTTGTCCCATTATCTGTGATGATCCTTCCAGGTAGACCATATCAAAAAATTATCTCATTTTTAATAAACTTAACAACCGCACTTCTGGTTACACTCGAATAAGAACTTGTCTCCACCCATTTGGTAAAATAATCTATAGAGACCAAAATGAAACGATGCTCGTTAGAGGCTTTGGGTGTGATGGGACCAATGACATCTATGCCCCACATAGAGAACGGCCAAGGCACGGCCATTACATGTAAAGGGGATGCGGGTACGTGAATTTTATCATCATAAATTTGACATTTATGTCATTTCTTGGCGTACTTGATGCAGTCAGATTCTAGAGTTAACCAATAATATCCTGCTCTCAATATTTGTTTGGCCATCATATGTCCATTAGCATGAACTCCACAAATTCCTTCGTGAACTTCCTTTATGATTTGATTCGCTTCCCTTGCATCAACACATCTTAAGAGCACCATATCATTGTTTCTTTTGTAGAGTATTTCACCATTCAAGAAGAAACATATGGACAATCTTCTAATAGTGCGTTTATCATTCTCAGAAGCTTTGGATGGATATTCTCCATTCTTTATATACTGCTTGATGTCGTAATACCATGATCTTGTGTCTGGATCTTCTTCAATACTCATACAGTAAACAGGAAAATCTTGTTTCTCAATTTTTATGGGTTGCACTTCTTTCTTAAAGTTTACAATGAACATGGATGCTGGAGTTGCCAGTGCATCTGCAATTTGATTATTCTCTCTGGGTATATGGTCAAATGAGATCACTTCAAAAGTTTGGCTTAGCTTAGTTACATGTTTGTTGTAAGGTACCAACTTTGAGTCTCTAGCTTCCAATTCCCTGTTTAGTTGTCGTATCACCAATAACGAATATCTGTACACTCGAAGCTTCCTTATCTTCATATTATAAGCTGCTTGAATTCCCACGGAACATGCTTCATATTCTGCCACATTGTTTGTGCAGTCAAAGCATAGTTTTGCCTTGAATTGGAACAACTTTCTCTCGGGAGATATGAGGATTGCCCCAATTCCATGTCCTACATCATTAGACGCACCATCAAATAACATTGTCCACAATTCTGGATCCATAAATTCTCCTTCATTTTTTAATATGACTGATATCTTTTCATCAAGAAAATCAAACTTCATAGGCTCATAATCTTGCACTGGTTGATTTGTAAGATAATCAGCAAGTACACTTCCTTTTATTGATTTTTCATGACATAAACAATATCATATTCCGTGAGCAACATTTGCCATTTAGCGATACGCCCAGAGAGTGATGGCTTTTCAAAAATATGTTTGATTGGATCCATCTTTGAAATTAACCAAGTTGTATGGTATAACATGTACGGTCTGAGCCGATGAGCAATCCAGGCTAATGCACAACACGTTTTCTCCAACATCGAATAATTAGCCTTATAATTTGTGAACCTTTTGCTTAAATAGAATATTGCTTGTTCTTTCCTTCCAGAGGCATCATGTTGACCAAGTACGCAACCCATGGATTTTCCTATCACTGTAAGATACAAAATGAGTGGACGCCCTGGAGTTGGAAGAACAAGTATAGGCGGATTTTGCAAGTATTGCTTGATCTTCTCAAAAGCGATTTGACAATCATCATTCCATCCTTCTGTATCACTGAAGTTTAAAGATAGGTTCACAAGTTGCAGTTAGCTGTGAGATGAACCGGGTTATGTAATTTAATCTCTTCAGGAAACCTGTAACTTCCTTTTGAGTTTGAGGTGGCAGCATATCAATGATGGCTCGAACCTTGTCAGTGTCAACTTTTATTCCTTCCTTGATCATGACAAAACTAAGTAGTTTCCATGAAGACGTTACGAATGTACACTTTGTCAGTTAATCTTTAACTGGAACTTTCTCAACCGTCCAAATAGTTTTCGCACAGTGACGGTATGATCTTTCCCTTGACGAGATTTGGCAATCATATCATCAACGTATACTTCGATTTCTTTATGCATCATATCATGAAACAATGTTACCATTGCCCGCTGGTAAGTCGCCCCTGCATTCTTCAGACCAAATGGCATGTCCTTATAACAAAATGTACCCCACAAAGTTATAAAAGTCATTTTTCACGGCCTTCAGGAGCCATTTTGATTTGGTTATACCCCGAAAAACCATCCATGAAAGAGAAGGTTGAATGTCCTGCGGTGTTATCTACTAAGAGATCGATATGGGGTAATGGAAAATTATCCTTAAGGCTTGCCCGATTTAAGTCTCTATAATCGACGCACACCCTTACTTTCCTATTTTTCTTCAACACTGGGACTATGTTAGCAACCCATTCATGGTATTTTGCTACTTCTAGAAAACCTGCATCTACTTGTCTTTTAACTTCTTCTTTGATCTGTACCAGCATGTCTGGTTTCATTTTCCGTAACTTTTGTCGCACTGGTTTACTTTTAGGCATAAGTGGCAAATGATGAACCATGATATCAGTGTCTAGACCTGGCATATCTTGGTAAGACCATGCAAAGATGTCAATATACTCTTTGAGTAAGTCAACTAATTCTCGACGGCTTTGGCTTGTCATAGAAGTGCCGATTTGGACCTCTTTCGTCTCTCCCTCCAATCTTAAATTTATTACATCCGTTAACTCTTGATATGGTTGAGTTAGTTTTTCATCCTCCTTTACCATTCTTAACATTTCCGGAGATGGTTCAAAATTATCCTCGTCACTTTCATCTGACTCTACGTTAAGAATGGGATTGTCAAAGTTATTGCTTATACTCTTGTTTTCAAAATCACCATTCTCGAACCTGAATCAGATTATTGGATGAAAAGAAGGCGAGAAAAAAAAATAAACAATGTATGAGTATGAAGAACATTTCAGAAATGGAAAAAGTAGACATAAAGGGAAGAACAAAAAGAACTGGAATTATATTTATCATTAGCAAAAAGGAGACGAAACAAGTTTTTAGATTTTCATTCAAAGAGATGACATGAAATAGATGAGAACATAGGCCCATAACAATGAAATTCCTAAGGCATTGGGTAGAATCATTAGAATTTTGCCAATTTGTCTTTCGATCGTGGGTCGTCACTTGGCTTGGTAATAGGCTTCTGCATATTTGGGTCATCAACATCGGTTATGATGATTGGCTCATTAGCGAGTTCGCCTTGTGGAGCGAAAGCTTGGTTGTGACCACATGCCATTGCGGATGGGTTGTACCCAGTTTTCCCTGTCTGAATTGTTTCCTGGACATTTGGAAATGGATGATGCTGGATATTTATTGGTGGTGAAGCATGCTGAAACTGGTCAACCTGATGACGTTGATAGGTTGGAGTGAACCCAGGTGGGTAAAGTGGAGTATCGTTTGGCAGTTGATTTTGTGATGATTGAGCCCCATGCGGATTTTCAAAAGCCTTTCCCTTACTTGCGGTGAGGAGTTTGAGAACTTTAGCCATTTGCTCTTTTAGCTCCCTAATCTCTTCCTTCATTTCATCTCGCGATTGCTCACTTTCTTGCTCGTCCATGACCCTAACTTGAGCTCGAGTTCGATAGGGATGTCGAAGTTGTCGGGCTATCTTTGGAAAATTTCTTTAAAATAAATAAAAATAAAGTAATGAGATGTAGATTTTTTGCTAATAAAAAGAAGAAATAATTAGAGTAAATTTATGCATGAGAAATGATACTGTACAAAGTGAAAGTTCTAAAACGATCAATTTCATTCAATTAGTAGAGCCATCCACTACATTTGAGTATGTAGAAGTCATTTACATTACTTCCTAATATGAGTTCATACAAAACGACCAAAATGACTCAAATCCCGGTTGACTTCTTCCAAAACTTAGATAAGTTCTCTCCATCAGTATGGATGGGCAAGACATTTCTCTTAAAAAATGAAGCTTGTTCCGCCAAATTGTCCGCTCTCACAGCCATACCTTTAAGCCATTCCACAGCCTGCCCAGATTGTTGTTGAATCGAGTTGTACTCTTGTAGCAACTGATAATCAAATCTCAATATATCGACATTAGCATCATTGTTTCTTGCCAGCTTCTCTGCCACGTTCTGATAAGCTCTAACTTGGTGCTTAAGGCTTGCGATGACTTTCAATAATTCTTCAGAATCATTTGTTGACTCAGTCTTCTTAACTTTCTGATTCTCTAAATCAACTTGCAAATTATCAACGATTCATTGTAATGCGTCATATTTCTCTTCTAACTCGACGATATACGCATTTTTCTTATCAACAGTTCCCTTCACCTCTTCTAGAATTTCTCGTACCAGTTTATTTTTCCTATCTAACTTCATGATTTGATCTTCTTGTTCGTAGATTACCCCTCGCAAGTTCTCATTGTCTTCCGCCATCTTTCTAATTTTGTTGCTCAATTGACGAGTGTCAGTTCCCAACTCTGAGTTTTTTCGCTTCAGATATGCCCGATCCTCAACCTTATTTCTTAACTCTTTGAGTCGTTCTTCAGCTTCGATTCTGTGTTTCTCAGACAAATTTGCCTCGACTACTAGTCGTCTGTTTTCTTCCAAGAGGGCTAGAACTTTTTACCGCTCCTCATATAACTCACCTAACTTCTCCTTTTTAGCAATCTTTTGATGAACTTCTAATGATTTGGCTGATGGTACATCCTCAACTGGTAAAGCAATAATTATTTTATTTCTACTCTCAAGCCATGCTTCATACTCCTTTGTGCAGTTCATGCGATTCTTCTCATTTCGCATCCTTCTTGTTATTTTCCAAGCTCCAATCAGCTGCTACAGTTTTTGTTCAATTTCTTGAGAATCGTAACTAACTTCAATATCCTTCAATGCATGTGTGGTCGGGACAAACTGTCTCATGTATAATTGATGGAGTGCCATTAGTGGAGCATAACTAGTACAACCCCATGGTCCCGGGAGCGGAACCCATTGAAAATCACCACATCTATAGATCATTGGTGTTAACGACATCCAATGGGCTTTCCAAATAACATCCTCATCTTTCAACTTGGATAGGTATGAGAGCCAAGCCCCTTTTGTGGGAAACTGCGGATTCCATTTGGCCATTCCAAATTCTGCAACAGGGATCCTCGTCTTCATCCATGAACTTGAGAACTTAACTTGAGGACATTTGAAATTTAGCGAACATCTTAGATGGGTGAGAATCCAAATACACAAAAGAGTTGAAGAGCCAATGAACTTTCCTTTTCCAGACACTCGGATGTGATTCAAAGAATGGATAGTCTCAACGATAATTGAGATAACAGGGTTAACACCATGTTCGACTTGAAGGAACATTTTTATCACTTTATCATCTATATAACCTTGGATCTTTGGAAATAACACAGTGCCATAAATACATAGAGCATAAAGAGTCATGCCCTTATCCTCCTTCAAAAAAATGGGTGAGATCTAGGAGGTAATCCAACGGCACACACTCATTTCACCCTTTAAGTTTCAACCTTTCCTCAATCTCAGACGCATGGATAGTACCCAAGAGCTTAAACAAAGCTCTCTTCAACGTGAGCTTTTTTTCATAGTTATAAACTTTGTCTGCATTTTACAACGGGACATTCAGTAGTGCTTGATATTCTTCAATTATGGGAGTAAGATCGATTATTCCGAAGGTGAAACATCTATAATGAGGGTCCCAGAAATGCATTAAAGCTTCAAGGACAGGAATGTTGACTACAATATACAACAGATAAGCTATGTGATCATATTTTCCGACAAACAAACTTTTCTGCTCTAGTGAAAAATCCTCCCATATCTTCTTCAACCTCTCCAAGTCAATGCGTGAGAACTCCATCTTAGTGATTGATGGTAGAAGAACAACGTCTTCCTTTTTCACACAATCTCCTTTATGTTTCTGCGACTCCTCTGACCATTGGGCTACCGTAACTTGATCTTCTATCACACTCAAAGTGGGAGTCATGGTCTCTAAAATATGAATGAATTGAATACTTCTTTACAATCTCTATTACGCAGCATGATGCATGTATGCAAAATACAAAGATGAAGTTAGAAGTGAAACAATGAAGAAAAGACATGTTTAAGTGACACAAGACATATATACACGCACAAAATTGATCATGATATCATATTTCAGAAATCTAACATTGGTCATGAGGTGGGCTCTAAAAACATAATACATGTGTGGTTGGGCTCTAAAAATCTCTTGAAGGCTCCCAGGTTGTCCACACTGTTATATGAACAGAGTAACAGGGGCCCCCAAACGGTATCCCAAAATGGTCGATCTGAGTGAGAACTTTCATGAGCCTGCACAGGAACCGTAGTTCCACGAAGGCATTCCACTACTCATAATCGCTAATACTAAAGGGAAAGCCCGGGTATAGGGATAGTGTATATGTGTGAAAGTAGAAATTATGTAAAGAAATATACTTCGTAAAAAAAATAACTTATGTACAACTACAGTCACGGATTAGAAAAAAAACAATGAATTAAATAAACAAACTAAGAACCATACAAAAGCATAGCATATGATGAAATTTTGGCTTGACTCTTTATTGATCTAAAGATGGTTAGACCAATTGTTTTCCCTAGTGGAGTCGCCAAGT
Source organism: Datisca glomerata (assembly GCA_003255025.1). Lineage (NCBI taxonomy): Eukaryota > Viridiplantae > Streptophyta > Magnoliopsida > Cucurbitales > Datiscaceae > Datisca > Datisca glomerata. The sequence continues at coordinate 1,624,860 of QANY01007306.1, forward strand.
TGTCGCAACGTACGCGGGACGCGGAGCGACGATTAAAAAAATCATTTTTTGAAGAAAAACGAAATTTGGAGTCGCCACCAATCATTTTAGGGTGTGATTGGTCACCCAATTTTAATATGATAATTTTGGTCTACGAAAATTCAAAGTTGGTTCGGGAGTCGTTTATGTGTGGGGAAGGTATTAGCACCCCACAACACCCATTATAAAATGGTTACCAAATTTAATCAATTACTATCCAATTTTTTTATTTTAAGGAAAAGGTTAAAGGGATTCATTTTTGAATGCCCCATTTGGTGCATTTTGTAGCATAAAAATGAACAAAATAAATTACTTTTAATGGGTGGTTCAAAGACCATTGAAAAATTATTTTTTGTATTCATATATCCTTTTAAATCAAAGCATTATTAGAGTAATTCTCAGTATCCCAAGAACGACTCCTCACCTCAGTAGTTTGAGAAGTTTGGTATCCCGAAAATCTTAAAGTCCGTCGTCGGATTTTTTTTAGTGAAAACTAAATAAAGAAATTTGTAAAATTTAAATCAAATTGTTATGGTTTTAATTTATGAGCATCAACTTTGATGATAAAAGAATAAAATAATAATCACATACAACCGTGACATATAAAAATAATACATAAATAAATAAGAAGAGATAACAACTATAAATAAAAAAAAAAGAATAATGGAAATTAATAATAGAGATGATAAATTTAAAAAAAGAATATGCATGGTGAAAATAATGAAACAATGCGTGGAATAATTAAAAATAAATTACAACAAACTAATAATATATATTAAAAGAATATAAAAATAAACAAAAAAGAATATAAACAACAAAAAACCAAAAAAACAAAAAAAAATTTAAACTAATTTTTTTTACAGAGGGTGACATCACCATCTGTTAAGTGACAGAGGGTGACGTCACCCTTTGTCTTTTTTTTTTTAATTTTAAATTTTTTCTTACATATATATATATATAATTGTTTAGTAAATAAATTTATAATAAATTTTTTATGTATAAAATAAATTAATATATGAAAAAAATTCTTAATTTCATACATGATTAGCATGCTCATGCTTTTTTTTACTACATGATCTATTAATTACCCTTTTTATTTCTTCACCCAATACTAATCAAATAGCAAAAGAATGATCATGAATGGTAATTAATTTAAACAAGTTTCACTAAAAATAAATACATAATTTTGTTCGGGATATAAATATATCATTTTTTATTTTTGGACCACTTAGTTCACTAATTACCATTTTTTATTTCTTCCTTCATTGCTAGAAATGATCATGGATGGTAACTAGTTTAAACAAGTGTTACTAAAGAAAATCCATAAAACTTTCAAAATAAAATAATTTTTGTTTGGGATATAAATATACCATTTTTTTATTTTGGACCACTTAGTTCATTAATTACCATTTTTCCTTTCTTACTTCATTGCTATGAATAATCATGGATGGTAACTAGTTCAAACATGTGTCACAAAAAATGATGGTCAAAAAATTAAAAATAGAAGAAGAGAAGATTTGTAAGAACATAAAAAATCAAAACTTAAAATATTTGCATCATCTTGTATAGAGGTTTTACTCTCTATTTTATGTATTTTTATGTATGAAAAATTATCATAGGAGATCTTTTCATCAAATGTACATTTTCAACCCATTAAATGGTTGATTCATATTGAATTAATTTTACACCCCTCAAAATTTTATCCTCATTCTCATTGATTGAGTTTATGACAAAAAAATCTCATCATCAAACTTGTAGAGAGATAAACAATATATGAAAATAAAACTTAAGATTAAAAGTAGGATAAATGACAAAGAATGAGCAAACAAACCTATATATGGAAAATGAAACAAAGAAATATCAAATACATTAGTATGAAAAAGAGAGATGATTAATTAGAATGAACAAAATATATTGTAAGCTAAAATGTAAGAGATTTGAACTACCTTAATAAAAAGAAAATGAGAAGATGGAAGATGAATAAAAATGAAAACTCACATTCTTTCTTTTTTTTCACTATTTTCTCAAAACCTCTCTTTTTCTCTCTAAAATCTCTTCTCTTCCTCACTTTCCCGAAATCTCCCCTTTCAAATAAAGACATCCCCTCTATTTATAGGTAAACTTAGGGCTTCACTTTTTTAATATCAGTCTTTTGTTCCTTTTTTGTATTTTTAGTCCTTGGACAAATTTTCTTATTTTTTAGGTATTGTGCTATTTTTTAAATCACACACATAGTTTTAGACTAGTATATGGGTAAAAAATAAAACTTATATTTTCAAAGTATTGGACCGGATAAAATACGGTATCTACAATTGGTAAAAGCCTTTTTTACATTTTTAGGTTCAGTAGGAAGTGGTTTAAGGAACAAAGGATGTTTGGTAATATTTAAGGCTTTGAGTTTTCTAACTTCACCCTTTGACCTGTTAATCATAGGGTGATTAGTAGTGGTAATGATTTTTGGTTGAGATGGTAAGAATGATAAGGTTCTGTGAGTTATTGGTAGGAGTCAGGTCAATGGTTAGAAAATGAGCTATAGATGGAGGATCAAAGGGCAAAATATTTGAATTAACTCTATATGTTGTTAAAGAATTACTACTTTCATTTGCAGCCTGTTATGAAGAATTATAAATAATAGGAGTATCTGCTACACTGGTACTTTTGAATGAAATGTTGTGAACATTGGAATTTTCTGTAATAACTAAGGGACTTTGACACAAAGTACAAAAACTAGAATACCGTGATGGATAAAATGTGGTGTTGTGTAAAGAAGAATAAGCATGTTTAGTGAACACTTATAACCTTGTGATTGATAGAATAACCTAAAAATATGCATAAACCATTATGAAAGTCAAATCTATGTGCAAAATATGGCCTAAGATGATGGTAGCAGGCACAACCAAAAGTCTTGAGAAGGCTATAGATGGGTGTTTGATTCAAAAGTTTCTTATGTGGTGAAACCATGGATAAAACATGTGTTGAGAGTCTATTTATAAGGTGCACGGAGGTTTGATATGCCTCCCACCATAATTCTAAAGGCATGGAGGCTTGAGCAAGGAAAGTTAAGCCTAGTTCAAAAATTTGTCTGTGTTTTCTTTTAATGAATCCATTTTATTGAACTCTCAATTACATTACCATTATCCACGTAACATAATACAATATCCATGTCCTCCATGGAAGAGGTGTCACGAGATTCATCAATGAGAATAGAAAATAGCATGTTACCAATACTTGTAATAGTACTTACAATCTCAGTCGAAATACAGATCACAATATCCTTTTGAATGTCAGGTGCAATCAATTTCAGATTTTCAAGGGCATTTTTCAAGGAAACAAATTTTATATCATCATTATGATCACATAGCCATCTTAAAATTTCCAGAAAGTTTCCTTGGTTCTTTGAATATTCAGATTTGTTATGCCTACAAAATGGAAGCCCTTGTCGTAAAAGGAATCAGATATAATTAGTGGATGCACATAATCGAGTTTGATGTTCATTTCAAGCTTAGTCTAGATGTTTATTAAAACGTGTCTCAATATGCTCCTTTGGGTTTAGTATACTTTCACATTGATTCCAAGCTTGGTTATGAGCACTATTAAGACCTCCAACGTGAATTTGTAATTTCTTTTTCTTCTTTAAATTTGAAAATCCTTCACCAACAAAAGAGTCACCTCCTCCTTGTTCTCCAAATTCAGGCTTGAAGAGGTAACAACATAAACGAAATACAACATCTTTGGATATGTTGTACTCAAACCAATTTGGGTATTCATTGAACAAAGCTGGATTTAACCGTCTTGACTTTAACCCAAAATTTTTAAGAGGAAAATTATGATTCTGAGACTGACAAGGACCCTTTTGTTAATATGCTCTTCGAACTCGATCTCAAACATTGTGGTTATAATCCAAAATTTGCATTCGAATATCTGGATCTGCTGGGAGTTCTGCTAAATTAATTTCTTCAAATGAAATTTTTGAACTAGCGGTTTTTTTCTCTGTTGGTGAAGATAATTCTAGTATCGATTTTCTTTTTAAATATCTTTCCATCTCTGTTTCAGGATCATAGTAGCAAAAAACTGATTTTATTATTTTATTAATGCTTACAAAGTGAAGTACAATAAGGAATAAAGTAAACAAAATCATAAACGAAAGTAGTAATTATGAATTTAATAAAATAATTCAAATGATAATGAACTAGCATAATAATTAAGTTTAGAATTCTTACTTGTTTATGCTTGCTACTTTGACAACCTTTGCATGTATGTGTTCCACGTTTTTCTTTAATTTATAAACATAATTGATACAAAAAATATAAATAATATAATTTACTAATAAAAAGTCAAACATGTGAAATAAATAAATATTAAGAGATTTACCTAATAAGATCCAAGTCAAAAGGAATACTTGTGAAGAACATGCCAATTCAAATAGAAATTAAAAAATAGAGAGAATAAAAAAAGAATTGGAGATGTAACTTTAGTTGAAATGGAGAGAGAGAGTGTGTGTGTGTGAGAGAGAGACGACTGCTTTAGTCTAGAAAAGTGAGTAAGAGAGAAGAAAGACTAGGTTTAGAGAGAGAAGGCTATTATATTTTGTCATTTGTGATCATGTAATGTATGGTACGAAAACCTAGAAAATGAATAGGAGAGATAAATATAAATTCTATGATGGGGGAGAGAGACGGAGAAAGATAGATAGAGAGAGAGAGAGATATAAACGGAGAGAGAGAGAGGGGGAGAGAGAGTTACAAAAGTAAGAGAGAGATATATAAAGGTTATATTTAGGTAGATAGATGTAGTGGATTGTCTATTTTAGGTAAAAATAATTAAAATCCTTAAAGTATGAGGGGTGCACCAAGGTAATATACATATAATTTAATATAATAAATATGTTTCATCTTGATTATTGATTTCGCACATGCCCCCTAGGTCCTTAGGCAAAACCGCCCTTGCTTGTCAGAGCTATTGTTTCATCTTGATTTCGTCGATAGGCCTGGTTTATGCCAAATATCTCTAATCTCTTGGCTCTAAGTTGAGTTGAAAGATATATGATGAAAATCCCAATATCCCAAGTATGTTCCCCTTTAATCTTAACTGGTTTCGTTGCATGTTGGCTTCGTAGCTGGATAGATTATGGTTTGATCATGGTATTGGTATGAGCCTGAGCTCATATTTTGGCTGGGTTGGGAGTTTGTTTATGGGTTCTTTCTGGGTGAGCATTGCAAGCCCCCATTTATTATATGTCTATTCTTATGCCGCTATTCATGATGGATCTATGATTTTTATTCAGGAGCTAAGGGGGTCAGACCTTGACGTCACGTGACCGCTGTTACAGATGTGATATAGTCTCAATAAATAACAAATATGACCTGAGAACATGGAGGTTGGGATCTGAATGATGAAGGATGAGCACTTTGAGCCAATGTGTAGAAGGTGATAAAATGTCTTTGGGGGGAGGAATTTAGAGAGAATTCCTCAAGTCTAGTAAATGGGGAAATACATAATAAATCTAAAAGTGTCAAAAGTCCCTAAGGGAAAGATTATATTTATAGAGAAACTTCCAGACGGAGTCCACTCTAACTAATCCCTTGATTAATTGACAATAGACCCTACGTAATGACACCTTAACAAGCTCGTTAATATGGCAACATTCAGTCATCGCTTATTAAAATCATATCCATATGGGTCATGCTATTCATAGAAAAGATTATCATGTATGCTACCTGTCGCATTGCACCACGTGTCATGTGCAGTAGCCGTGAATCTGGGAAGGAAGATCACAAAGAGCCCACCACATCGAAGAGATAAGCAGTATACATCTGGGACCCCTACCAAGGGGTGTCCTAACAACTAGGTCCATTCCTATAATAAGAAGATGATACATTCACGACCCTCAAAGAGGTCATTATTGAAGGGTTCACCTTTTCAATACATTATAACCTCTTCCCAACCCTATCAGACCACATCCCTCATAGATGTTTTCAGGAAAGGGACCCAGACTTAGTGGTTACAAGGATATGAATGAATACATAGAAAGAATAAATCACAAAAGATACATTTTATGTTGGTCATTCGCTGATGTGGATCAAACAATCACGTTGAAAAGTCAAAACTAACACTTTGCAGTAGTTCATAGGAGCGACAAGTGCCACAGTGGCAAGTCAAAATCATAACAGTCAATAATGTGTGTGACAGGGGGTACACCCATGTACATTAGCCTCACGTGCAAGTTTGATGCGAAGCAATTGAAAATTGTACATCTTCTTTATGTGTGCCAATGAGCTTACTTGATGAAGTGCCCTTAAATATTGAGATGTACAATTATGATGGAAATTATTACTTCTTAAAATTCTTGTTTGCATTATTCGAGCAGGCACATTTATATTATGTTATAATCATGAAACTTCTTGAATCAAATAGAAACATAGCATGCCTACATAATGTAAGGATGTAATATAACTATATGACATGGAGTGCGTGACTACGTTGGAAGTCTGTAATATGTTGCAATCATGAGAGTTTTCGAACCAACTAGGAACATAACGCACCCATTCGGTGTAGAGATACATTGTGGCGGTGACATGTTATGATGGCATGTGATCGGGGTACACTTATCAAAAATGTCATTTTATAGTTTTCAAGTTGACGACATTGGTGCCATTACTGTCAGGAGGAGCTGTTGTTGATGCCAAAATATAGCACCTACACTGGGCTCTTGTTTGATTCATGGTCTGGAGAAAACCGTTAAGATGGTATGTATATTAGACCCTACTTCATTGTCAGAGAAGGAAAGTAAAAGTGTGGAATACATTAGGTGCAGATTCAACATCAGTCTCACAAAATGAGTGTGGTGACCTCCATATATATGCCATCACCATTAGGAATCATATCAAAGTAGTGTCCAGGTGGCGAGAGTGGGTAAACTATATCTTTTTCATTTCAACAAAGACACCACTACTTTGACTAAGAAAGGAGTGAAGAAATGAGAGTTTCAAACATGCCTATACTTTAGGTATGAGAAGATGGAACCAGTTGCCTTTATTGCATTGTGGTTGTCACGCTACATGCTTCAAGGTAATGTCACCTCTCATTTTGTTCATTGCATTATTACTGTCCCATGCGACGTGTGAACCATCATCGTATTACCAAACTCCCCAGTTGTATGTGTTTGTGTCATTTCATTGCTTCTTAGGTCAAATCAAACTTATGTTTGTTTTAATGTCAAAGGGATTCCCTTGAAGATGATAATAGTTGTGTGGTTATGATGGAAACTAGATTGGCAACATGATGGAAGGTCACTTAAGCTCCCATATTCTTTGGCGATTTGTATTGCCCCTTGAACAGGTTCACCATGACTCAAAGCGATCACTAGGATGTCGTGAGATTGTAACATTTGTTGTTAGTGCACTTTGCATATGTCATGTGGAGACATCACCCTAGGTGTGTGTCAACAAGGGTGAAAAATTCATCATATCTAGAGTTTGATCACATGCCTTAAGCGTGGTCATGGAGCTGTATAATGATGCTTAAAGCAGTTGACTTCCCAATGATCATTAACATATTTGGGTACATCAAGCATCGTCTAGCAGAGCTTTCTAGTATATGTCATATAACTTGTGGCCTTTGTTCTATGGGGACATCGACCTTGGTTAGAACTAAAAAAATAGTATCACTCAGGTGGAAGAGCGAACCATGATGACTATTCTGATCCATTCGATAGTTATTGTCATATCTAACATGAAGAAGGGAAGGCTAGTAATATTTTTTATAGTACTCGTTACCAGTGCAATACACTAGCTTGAAAAATCTATTTTCGATCAAGGAGTCTTAAAGCATCTCATGTTCCTACGTTGTCCTGAACCATGAAGACCAATTGAAGAAATTTGACAGTAAAGTGACAATCCTTCATTGATTCGAATCTGAAGACCCTAACGGAGATATACATTTTCATAAGTGACTTGACATTACGTGACCCAAAATCCCCACTAGCATTCTAATATGAGTCAAATATATCAATTACCATGTTGCTTGATTGTATTATCTTTATTTTTTCAAAAAAATTGTAGGCGTTTTGAATTTTCTTTGAATTTTTTATGATGCAATGATCATCTTTTACTCTTCTATGAACTATCATTTTAAGTACACTGTTTTGTGTATGCACATTCTCTTCCCTTTTGAAGATAAAAGAAAAGTTAAGATAGCACAATAATACATTAGTAGGTAGGGGTACAATAACACATTAGTAGGTAGGGGTGCAATGCATCATGTAATAGCATAGGTGATAACATTGAATAATAACATCGAGTTATGATATCATGGAATAATGTATGAACATGAAACTAGGGTAGTACAATAACACATTTTCCTGTAGAAAAATGTAACATCATGTGATATCATCAAGCAGACGTAAGTAGCATCAAATAATAGCTTCATGTTATAACATTAGATCATAATATCAAGTAATGATACCATAACAATACATTACTATATCATCAAATAAGAGCATTAAGTGATAAAATAATAGCATTAAGAATAACATGTGAACATGGAACATTAGGTGAAAATGTGAAAACAAAATTCAATGGATGATAACATCAACTGGTTGAATAAACGCGATAGCATCAAGTGATTGCATGAAATGATAACATTGAATGGTAAGATCAAATAACACGATAATGCATCATTAGATAGAAGTTGGTAAGATCATAGGATAACATCAAGTTATAACATCAACCAATGGCATCAATACGTGAAGATTAGTAATATTTCAGACCTAAGTCACACCCGTGGTAATTTGTCGTTACCTCGGATGCACTTAGAGTGATAGTTGAGAACCGATTAGTAATATTTCAGACCAAAGTCACATCCCTCATGATAAATATGTCATTACCTCGGGTATGCTTATAGAGATAGTTGATATACATCTAGTCCCAGCATACACCTTGTGATAATTTATCGTTACCACGGATGTACATGGTAAGGTGAAAAACCATTCAAAGCTATCTATGACAAGCGCGTGCTTCGAAGTGAGATACGTCGAGTCCCAGCCTACACCTCATGATAATTTATCTTTACACACTTACCTAATGAAATGAAACATTCATTCTAAGCTACATGTAACAGACGCTTAGAAGTAATAGTTTGTTGTTACCACAGGAATACCTGATGAAGTGAAATACCATTCTAAGCAACCTGTTTAAAAATGATATACGTTTAGTCCTAGTCTATATCTCATGATAATTTATTGTTACCATGGGTGTACCTGGTGAAGTGAAACAATCATTCTAAGTGACATGTGGTAGCGCGCTAAAAAGTGATATACGTCCAGTCCCAGCCTACCCCTCGTGATCATTTGTCATTATCACAGGTGAACCTGGCGAAGTGAAACAATAATTCTAAGCGGCTTGTGACAGGCACGCTTATAAGTGAGATACTTCTAGTCTTAGCCCACACCTCGTGATAATTTGTTGTTATCACATGTGTACCCATAGTTAGTTAATTCAGGGACGATAAAAATATGGAATATCATTTAGCAAGTATAATATGGATATTAAAAGGTCAAACATTTGATAAAAGTTTGGTCAATAATACGCAATACATAATCATTCAGATACGGTTATTGAATGTGTATAATACTTTTCCATTTGAAAAAATCGATATCAAAATTACGGGTTGCAAATATATGATACTGAGAAAAAAATATGACTTTTATAAGATAAAAGAATCTTTCATTGCAATGAACATCATTAATAATTTCACTAATTGGATGGTAAATCATCGAATAAATGATTATCTAAACTATAAAAATCAGTAGAGTTGATAAATAAATTTTTACTCAATTAAAAAATATATACACATTTTAGTATATGATTTAATATATAATAATAATATATTCATATTCAAAAATAATCATGCATTACAATGAAAAACTATTAATAATTTCACCATTCAGATAATAAATTATCGAATAATTGATTTTCTAAAATATGAAAGACAAGTAGAGTTGATAAATATCTTTACTCAATTGAAGAAAATATATGTATAAATAACTATTAATATATTATTTAATATATAAAAATATTATATTCATATTTCTAAAATAATTAATATTTCATTATCATTGACTTTCATTTTTTATTTATTATTATATTTAATAAAAAGATTTATCATTAGCGACAATTTATAAACTAAAGTACTTAATAAAAGGAAAAAGTAAAATATGTAGTAAATGAAAAAATAAAATGCATGGTAAAAGAAAAAAGGAAAATTCAATAATAAAAAGGGGAAAAAAACAAAATAATTACATGTAGATTTCACGGTTCGAACCCAGGCCAAGAGAATTCCAGGGAGTAAGCATATGCCTTCTAACTACAATATTGAATGCAAAATATATTTATATAGACTACCAAATTTTTTGTATCATTTTATACGGTTCATGTATTATACTCGTAGTATTAAGGGAGGGATAAAAAATACGTGAATGTTTCTATACTTTTGACAAAAATTTGGGAACGAACAAAAAAATTCAGAAAATAAAAAATACATGTATAATACGTGTATAATGTGAATTAACTAACAATAGGTGTACCGGGCAAGATGAAACAATCATTCTAAGTGACCTATAATAGGCACGCTTAGAGTTTAGAATATGTTCAGTCCTGAATGACCCATGACAGGTGCGTTTAGCGATGTTTTGTCATGAGTGAAACTTTTCATGAGTCATCAAATTTATGAGTAGAGGGTAATCACAAGCATGCTTAGCGATGATTTAAAACCATCATTTTCATTTGTTGTTCACTTATTTAGCTCTAACGGCACATACAGAGGTACTCGTATATTATGCAACCCCTCCTCTTCGTAATCGTTTGCACATTTGATAGCTTAGTCCTTGAACCGATGCACATAGATTGATAACTCCTCATTCAACCCTTTGTGGTTCTCTCCCTAAGTTTATTGACATAAAGAATGTGAGAACGAGCAAGCCGTCTGCACAATTTATACTTTTGACAGAAATTTATGAACGAACAATAAAATTCAGAAAATAAAAAAATATGTGTATAATACACGTATAATGTGAATTAACTAACAGGCAAGGTGAAACAATCATTCTAGGTGATCTGTGATAGGCATGCTTAGAGTTTAGAATATGTTCGGTCCGGAATGACCTATGACATGTGCGTTTAGCGATGTTTTGTCATGAGTGATACTTTTCATGAGTCATCAAATTTTTGAATAGAGGGGTAGTCACAAGCATGCTTAGCGATGATTTAAAACCATCATTTTCATTTGTTGTTCACTTATTTAGCTCTAACGGCACATATAGAGGTACTCATATATTATGCAACCCATCCTCTTCGTAACCATCTACAAAGTTTATAGCTTCGTCCTTGAACCGATGCACATAGATTGATAACTTCTCATTCAACCCTTGTGGTTCTCTCTCTAAGTTTATTGACACAAAGAATGTGGCACGACTGATGAAAGTCAATTGCGCTCATGTTAGGACTGACCCCGTTGTTGCGCTGGAATCACATGTGTCATCATAAGCCACTATTGTGAGGAAACTACTATTTGAAGGTATAGTAGTGTGAATTATCAATTGTGGGAGATGTCGCCAACATGGTGTGCTTGCGTGAGAGCCTACTGTCAACTGGCCAGAGGTGTGCATGCGCGTCATGAATGTATTAGTGTGAATGAGCATGTCGGTATAATAGATGTACCAACGTGAGGGAATGCGACGCATGCCATTTGAGTTTCCATCATAGGCTTAATTCACAAAGTGTCATGGGAGGCATCATCATAGGTGTCACAACAGGCATCTTCACAAGTGGTGTCAGGTACGTTGTCTTGGCATATGATAGCGATATCACATGTGAGTTACAGGAAATGGTGTTGGTTGTACTATGTGAGGCTTTACTGTAGTGCAATCATAGGTGCGGTATGTAACACGGTGATAGATAAGCTATGGCAATGTACTAACAAGTGTACTACGGCAACATGGTGGTGTGTGTTATGTTGCTTCACAAGTGTGTTATGGCAGAGCATTCGCAGGCATGCGATGACAGCGTAGTAGATAACGTGCTATGGTAGTGTTGTAGCAGGCATACTATGGCAGCGTAATTCCATGTGAGCAATGGCAGCGCAATGCCATGTGTGCAATGGCAGGGCAATCATAGGTGTGTTGTGGAAACTCAATCACAATGATGGCGTGGTCATGTAGTCGCATGTATGATATGGTAGCGCAGTGGCATGTTACGTACATCATAAACAAATAATTATTTTTAGTAAGGATGAGTAAATTGGGAAAAAACAATAATTAAATTAACATATCTAATAGTAGATATAATAATTGGACAACAATAGTAAATAAGTCAGACTTATCACAACTGATTTAGTCATTAGAATGAAGTGTTGGAAATAGTGTATTGCATTATAAGATTAAATGGAAATAATAATAATACAACAATTCTGTAATGGGGAGCCACCCTCGGGGTTCCTCCTTAGGTGGCATGGGGAGCCGCCCCTGGGGTCCCCCCCCCCCCCNCCCCCCCCCCGTGGCAGCATGGGAAGCCGCACTCGGGGTTCTTCTGGGGCGGCATCAAAGAGGCACTTCCAAGACTCGTAGAGTGGCTACATCCTTCAAGGAGATCTCTCCATCTCGGTGTAGCGAACCTTGTCCTAATCCTACCAAATCACAACCCCCAGATTGTTCCTAGGCAATAAAATACCTTTGATTCTGTCACTAAACTCGAAGACGAAGTACAACATTTAATACCTGATTTCATATAATCGGTTCGCCACCTTTATTAAACAGGAACGTCCTTTACAGGCATTATTTTGTCATTATCACGCACCAATAAACGTTATTTCATGTAAGTGCCACATGAACCTACCTTTAGACGCCACATGTTCTCTTTGATACGTTACTCTTAACAACGTGGCTATTTACATTAGCCCCTTGTTCAAGGTTAAGGGCACAAGAGTCAAGCTCGAACATATATTTTGATTTGAGTGTTGCCTGCCTCTTTAGCATTTGTTCGTGGGACATACATCTTTTTTTTTCTTGATAACTATGGACATTAAATCATATTAATTTAGATTTGTCATAATTTACAAATAGATGCATTTTGGGGAAGCCCCCACAGTTTCATCGTACCTCGAACGAGGCGGAGAACCTCACCCAAGGTACGTATTGGCACCTCGCTGAAGGCGAGGTATGCCACAATACCTCTAATGAGGTGTGTGAGAACGCCTTACTCAATGGTGTGTCACATCGCCTCGAACGAGGCGCTGCAAGAACACTTCGATCAAAGGCGTTGAACGAAGCGTGTGGCCGAGCCTTGAACGAGACGCGTGAGAACGCCTCATTCAGAGGCGTGTCTATGTCTCGTTTAGTGGCACGCCAGCGCCTCGATCAAGGCGCTGCTTCTTTCTAAGATGCACGCGACAACGTCTCGTTCACAGGCATGACAGCGCACCCCATTCAGATGCGTGACAGCGCACCTCATTTAGATGCGCGACCATGCCTCAAACAAGGCATCCGTCTCGCCTCGAGGTGCGGGACATCACCTTGTCCAATGGATGTGACGCTGCGTCCCGTCCTCCCTTGGATCATTCTTTTATTTTCATTTTTTGCACTTCACTTTGAAGTAAATGGCCTTGAAAGAGATACTTACAATTTCCAAACATGCCTCCCCACCTGACTGTCAACCGAAACCTTGGGGAATGTCTGACGTAAAGGCAAAAAGATTAATTAATTCCATGGGAAAAATTCAGGTGGCGGTTGTGTCATCGTCATTCCGCGCTATTGATGGAGAATGAAATGGTCAAAAATTGTGAAGTCCTCGTAGTGGACTCGATCCCATTACTACGGCTAATCCGCGGTGACTTCCCTTCATCGTGTATCACGTATGATGGTCATACCAAGCCCACGACGGGTTGGCCTGAGTGGTGCGAGTTCATTCTATCTAAACAGACATATATCGCAATTCAACGAGAGGCTGGCGTATATGAAGCTTTTAGGGTTTGTTCACGTCTCAACATTCGCATCTGCTCGCATGGTATTGATACTTTGGTGACGCGTTGGAGTAGGCAATCTCACTCCTTTATCGGTGCTTGGGGAGAGTTCACGCCTACTTTAGAAGATGTTCACATGCTTTTGCGTCTTTCTTTTGTTGGCAACCATGACCCGTTCGAGAGTGCCTTAACCCTTGAGGAAATGGAAATACTCAAATTACTCAAGGAAGGTTCATCACACTCTCATAAACCAGATGCACCGAGTGTCCTAAGAAAGAAGTCAAATTTTGGCGAGTGGTTGTGCTATTTTTTCAAGGACGTGGAGTCCTTCTTGGTCTTAGTTTGATATTGATTGTGTCGATCCGCCCCGGGCATGTGCGTGGTGCTGTAACAAACTTCTGAAGTGTCTATCTTTTTCTACTGATATCATCATCTTTGGGTACTTTTTGCCGCGACCCTATACCTTATGTACGAACGATTACGTTAAGGATGACCTATGGCCCTTTTTTGGGAAACACATTGATTAAGGTATGTGTGGTTCTCCCCTTTGGCTCTCCGATATTGACGTGACTATTTTGGCTATTTTGACACCATCGACACTTCCGGTAGTGACTGAGCATGCGAGGGAGGCTGAGCTGAATGAATTTTTTAGCATTTATTACCAATGCAACTGAATGGCTCGCCAATTTGGTTTCGATTAGTGTATTCCATCAGGATGACGACCATGTATCCAATTCAGATAAGCCTTTGAGTATTGGATGGTAGAGACGTGTAGCCATAGTAGCATTACGTCTTTTTTCGTGTTCCCCAATCCATCTGTAAGCCTAACATGATGATGTTAATGAAGAGATATTGGGAGGCCTTGGCTGACTTGTGATTGCAATACCTTCAATCTCTCCATGTTGATCTACTAGAGGAAAATTTTTACAGAGGGGACCTGACGCTGCGGTCCGTGAAACCACCTCCTAGAGGAAGAGTGAGCCAGATGGCCCCTACTGTACCCCAGAGGAGAAGGAAGGCTCCTGTCGTTGGTCATGAGACTTCCGCCGAAACGTCCGAGTTGGGTGATTCTGATCCTAACTAGGTTGTTTCTTCGATCAATCTTCATACATCCTTCTTGAGGTCAGCAGCTTACCCTAGGCTCAAATCCACACTGATACACCGATGCCCTAGAGTAATGACGAGGGATGTCCTGGTAGAGAGGCTTGTCGCTGCTTCGACTCTAGGAGATTTGGAGCCACCTCGATGTAAATTCTGAGGAAACATCGTCAACTCTGACGATGAAACTCTAGTAAGTAACAACTTTTTTCTTTTTCTTTTTTTCACGCTACCTTTTTGCATTCTGATTTCATATTAGCGAACAAACGTACTTTATAGGTTGCATGTAGCTCCTCTAGGGAGGTTAGTAAGGCCTGTGAAATACTCTTGCAACAGCAAGCTAGAGGTGTTTGCGAGGCATTTGTAACACCCCCTCTCTCTCGACACACACACACACACACACACACACAGATATATATATATATATATATATTCATTTATAATGACTTAATCTTGTCATACTTCTCTTAGGTCCAGGAGTCGGGAATGTTTGTGAACTCTCGAGCTACGGTCGCTGCTAGGGGATCCAATCCTGCCCTTATAGATGTTTTGCTAGCATTTCACGAAGTGGAAGTTGTTCGCAACGTATTTGCCTATTTCACTCTTTATATACAGTCTTTCTTTAGCTCTTCCTTTATCTTTATCTTTTTAGTTTTTTTACACTTGTTGTTTGTTGTTTTGCTCTTTCAGGACCTTCTCATACCTCTTTCACAGACTTTTAGGCCAATGCCAATTGACCAGACCATGGGTGTGGATAATGTGGAATCCTTTGGTGGATGTCACCCTCGGCCTGAATGCTCCTGCTCCCCCACAGACCCGCGCTCCGAGCCTTGAAGTTCACACTAGGGTAAAGCCCACCTTCCTTGATTGTCTTTGTGATTTGCGCTTTGTTATTTCTAACTTGCTTCTTCTTTTCAACAGGGTTCCCTCGACAACTTCACGAATATCATTGAGTTTTCGTCTCCTAATTCGTGGCATGAATCCATTGGTGAACGCTCAATTGGTCTTGATATTCCCTTGGAAGATCTGGATGATATCGGGATTGACCTCACCCTTGGGACCACGTACTTTAACATTTTTGGACCTCCTACTAAGGCACGACCGATGCCGTGAGGTGAGCCCTCCACACTTCTAGTGACGACAAAGAAAGCGAAGGTCAAGAGGGAGGCCCATCGAGAGTCTTCTCAGGATGCTCATAGCACTGTAGAGGACCGTACTGGTTTAGCTTCTACTGTCGATGTCAGATCAGATGGAGATACCTCAGTCGCCCATGGTGGCCAATACTCTTCTTTTGATCTGGAGTCTTTTACCCTGCCACTATCCGGGGTAATGGGGGAGTTTCATGGCATGATAGTTGACAAACTCCTACTCTCATACTTACAGAGGGCAGAGTGGTCACACCCCGGTGTAGGCTGCATGAGAGGAATGTCCTTGATCCGTCAAGCATCTCTCACCATGTTGGCTCAAATCCTCTATATCATTGATCACTCATCTCATGATGATACAGATCCTTAGGCTCTTGCTTTCTTGTTGGGTTACTAGCATGACCTCCCCTATAGGATTGAACTTAGACTGGCTTCATCCTCATATTCACACATGCAAAAGGCTTCAGAGACGTCATCTCAGAATTAATCAGGTAGAAGCTTTAGAGGCACAAATAGCGGAGCGTGAGGCAATTATAGCTATAGTAGAGGTGGAGATCAATGACATTAGAGTCAAGGTAGGTAAGCATCGTGTCATGTTGGAGTTTTAGCCTATCATCTCGGGCAAACTTGCTCCTGATTTGTTTCCCCAGCCATAGCTCTTGTATCACCTTTTCTTGTATTCTTGTACATCTGCAAGGTATTAATACAAAAGCATGTTATTATTTTATTTCATAGTGAACTTACTCATACTTAGCGTTTTACATCTTAGCACAATCATTATCGACTAAAATAGTTTATAAATTAAATAAGTATATGGTGGCCATGTTCCGCTAAATAAGTGATAATTGAGACAATGCCCATAACATGACGGCCAAATCATGCCTTTGTAATTATGTGTTTCAACAATGAGTTAAGCGCCTTCTTCTCCCCCCCTTCCTTTTTTTTGCAACGGCTAAGTTCCGCTTTGGAGGGTGGATAGAAACAACAGTTAAATTCTCACTAGACCTTGATATTTGATAGAGAGAAGAAAGATGGAACTTGTATTAATATTTGGATATTTTATACGTCTCTTCCTTAGCCTACCTACTTTCGCTGAAACATCTTACATGTTTTTCAGGGACAAAACTTTGCTGAAATGTCTTACGGTCCAAATTACATTTCAGGGATAACCTACATTACAAGTTAGGGATATTAAAACAAAATTGTAACATTAAGCATAGTATTTTTAATGAACTTGAAGTTGACAGTTGTTGGGATAACTTGGTACCTTTGAAAACCCACTGTCAGCTACGGAAGCGATCTCGTAGGGTCCTTTCCACTTGGGCTCAAATTTCTTGGCATGTATCTCTTTCATCACGTGCTTAGCCGCCTTCAGCACTAAGCCCCCCATGGAAAAGGTCAGAGGCTTCACAATAGATTCATACGTCTGACCCATGCGCTATTTGTATGCCTGGATGTTTTCCCTTGCCTTGTCTCTTCTTTGCTCTAAGGCATCCAAGTCTCAAAGGCGTGTGGCATGTTACAACCCAGTGGATGATAATAGTTTAGTGGAAGGTACCATCACCTCTGCGGGTATCATGGCTTCGAATTCATATACCAATGAGAAGGGTGTTGCCTGAGTAGGGGTACGCTTTGATGTTATGTACGCCCAAAGTGCTAAGGGTAATAGCTCATGCCAGTTTTCTTGAGATTTGTGAGCCATCCTACTTAGGATCCTCAGCAACGTCTTGTTGGTCGCTTCTGCTTGCCCGTTTCCCTTGGGGTAGTAGGGGGAAGATCTGTCATGGAGGATGTTGTAGTTCTCGAACAGCTGAGACACCACTTTACTTGTGAACGCAGTGTCGTTATCTGATATTATCCTCCTAGGCAGTATGAACCTACAAATTATGTTCTCTTAGATGAAGTTGTAGACTTGTTCACCCATTTATTTCTTTAATGCAACTGCCTCAACCCACTTGGTGAAGCAATCTGTAGCAGCTAGAATCCATATGTTCCCCTTGGATGCAAGTGAGATCGGGCCTATGAAATCCATTGCCCAAGTATGAAACGGCCAAGGGACCTCCACCGGGTGCAAGGGCATGGAAGGTGCATGTATGGCGTTCCTTAACACTTGGCATGCATAACACTTCCTTGCAAACTCAATCGAATCCACCTCCATGGTTGGCCAATAATACCTTATTTGCAATAATTCCTCGTACAAACGTCTTCTGGTGCTCTCTGCAGGCGCCTCTATGAACCTCTTCCATGACCATGCACTATTCCCTGAGCCTAAGGCATTTAAGTGGTCGATCATCTATCCTCATTCACAATAATTCTCCCCTCAAAAGGAAAAGGCATGAGCTCCTTCTTTTGATATTAATGGCGTCCCCGGGGTCTGTGGGTAACATTCCATCTGCCAGGTAGGCGACGTAGGGCTGGCTCCAATAGGTGAAAAATTATATGACATTCACTTCTTTTGAGTCTGGCAGGAGTTGGCACTTCAGACAGTCCTTTTGGAGTGCAAGGGCTTCTTCATTCATGTTCGGCCAATAGTACCCCATCCTTTGTAGGAATCTATGCGACAGTGGTCCATCTAGGGATCAAACGTGTTAATGAAGGCGTTGGAGTCACCTTTTTCCTTCCTCAACACTTATGCACCTCGCAAGGACCCCATATGTTCTCTGATAGAATAGTACTCCCTCCAACTGCACAAAATGTTTCAAGTCTCTGTCAACCATTATGCTCTCTTCATTAAGTCGTCTTCGAACACTATCCCTTCAGTCTTGATACACAACCCGCTCGAGGCTCTCAGAAAGAGCAGAGCCAATTTAGACAAGCACTTTGATAATAGGGGCAGGATTTGAGACCGGAAGTTTAGAGGCAAGCATAGCCAACGCATCTTAATGACAATTTTAGGATCGGGGTGTGGGTTCAAAGACTAACTTCTCGAATGTGTCAGTCAGCCTTTGGACTTTGTGCCTGTACTGTGTGAGGGTAGGTTCCTTGACACCAAAATCCCCATTAACATTGTTAATTATCAGACTCAAATCTCCCTTCACCTTGAGCGAAGTTGCCTTTTTTTTCCTTTACATACTTTAGGCCAAGCACCAACGCCTTATATTCAGCTTTGTTATTCGTGCAAGGGAATGTCAACTTGTACGCCATTGGAAACATGTTTCCCATAGGGTCTTCTAGTACAAGCCCTGCTCCACCTTCATTATGCGTTGACGATCCATCGAAGGTTAAACCCCATACTACCTCTTTACAAATGTTTACCTCATAGAACTCCCCTGGGATGGTTTCGTCCAAAGGTTCAGACTCCCCATTCAAGAATTGTGCTAATAGATCTGCCAGAGCTTGGCTCTTCTGTGCCTTCGACGTCCTTGCCATGATATCAAATTTGCTCAGCAGCATCGTCCACCTAGTGGGCCTCCCATTCAAAGTCGACTTGGATAAAATAAAATGAATCGGGTTAGACTTGGTCATCCGATATATTTTATTATCGAGCAGGTAGTGCCACAGCTTCTAAGTGATGAAGACAAGTGCTAAATAATGCTTCTCTTGAGGCGTGTATCTCAACTCTACATCGCGCAAAACCTTACTCAAGTAATAAACTGGAAACTCTACCCCTTCCCACTACTGAGCTAATGATGCTCCAAAAGACTTAGTCATGGACGTAATGTACAAAATAAGTGGCAGATATCCTCGAGGCGGTACCATGGTGGCGGATGGGAGTAGGACATCCTTAATCTACTGGAAACACCTCTACTGCTCTGATGCCCATTCGAACTGGCAACCCTGTTTCAAAATTGGTTGCAGCACACTAACTGACTCTGCCAAGGTAGGGATAAAACGTTGTACATATGAAACTTTTCCCAAGAAAGATTTGAGCTCCTTCACTGTCAGTGGTGGTGGCATGTCCCTGATGGCTCGCATTTTTGACTGGTCAATGTTTATACCGTGTTGATGCACACAGAACCTCAAAACCTTACCGCGAGGTACCCTGAAGATGCACTTTAATGGGTTCATCTTGAGCTTGTACTTTCTGCATCTTTCAAAAACGCTCCTAAGGTGTTTGAGATGCAGGCCCGCCACTTTAGACTTAACAACCAAATCGTCTACATAGTCTTCAAAGAAGTCATGAATCAGGTCATGAAAGATCACCTTCATTTCCCTCTGGTAGGTAGCCCCGATGTTTTTCAGTCTGAATGGCATCACAACATAGTAAAAGTTTCTGAAAGGAGTCCTAAAAATAGTCTTCTCGGTGTCTCCTTGAGCCATCTGATCTGGTTGTACCCACTGAACCCATCCATGAATGAGAAAATCTCATGTTTTGTTGTGGCATCTACTAAGCCATCCACATTGGGCAGTGGAAAATCATCTTTCGGACATGCCTTGTTCAAATCTCTAAAATCAACACAGCAATGTATCTGACTATTCTTTTTCTTCACCGGTACAATGCTGGCCAGCCAGGTGGGATTCTCTATTGGCTTTATGAACTTGGTGTCCATAAGCTTAGTGATCTCAAACTTTATCTCCAACTCTACTTCAGGGAGAAAGTGTCAAGGCGACTACTTGACGGGGTTGCACGTCGCAGAGACCCCTAACTTATATGTAACTAGGATGGGATCTAGCCCCAGCATCTCTGTGTATGACCATGCAAAAATGTCCTGAAATTCTGAAAGTAGGGTCAATAGGCTTTCTCTTTGATCTTCATAGATACCCTTCGCCAAGAAAATGGGTCTTCGTGTTGCTTCCCCATTAAGGAAGACTTCCACTAACTCCTCCGGCGATGGCAATGATATTGATTTCAGAGGTTCTTCCGGCACTTCGCACTTCATGAAGTAGGTCCCATTGGTCAGGCCTTGTTGCTTCACGAATGTCACCTCAAACATTATTTCCTTTGTCACACCGTCGGGCAGATCAAGGTGTGTCATTGATCCCGCACTCCATTACAATCGGTACACAATTTCATCGTTTGGCAGCGTCACCCAGTTGACTACTTCGCTGCCCCCTATCACCTTAGCCTTACCACGTTTGCCTTCCCACTTTGCCAAAGTGACAGCCATGATCCTTCTCAAGGTCGTCGTTCCAGCGGAAGAAATCTCATCAAACGACACTTTCGTGGCCGCAATGGTGATATCCTTCCCTTTCCACCTAGAATTTATGCATTGATGCAGTGTAGAGGGGACGCACTCATGATCATGGATCCAAAAGGCCTTCCCAACAAAATGTGATAGATGATCTCAGACTGGATGACATGCAAACAGTTTGTAGTGCAGATTGGTCCCACCTGCACCTCAACATTCTTATACCTCAACGTTCTAACGGGTGACGATGAGAAACCTGTGATGGCAATCTGCTATTTAACGAATCTTCTTTTTGGTATACCCGCAGCTCGAAAGGTGGTGAGTGATATTACGTTAATACCAGACCCATTATCAATGAGGGCTCTCCTGACTTACATCTCATTGACCAATGCCTCGATATACAAAGGGTGGTTGTTCCCTACTCTCCTAGCCATGCAGTCTGCATTGGTAAAAGTGATGGCACCTTCTTCGTTCCTAATGGCGGCTGAGAGAAGTAACACTATGCCCTGGCCTTGCTCTACTCAGAAACATTCACTAATGTCTGCGTCACTTGGCGATGTGCCTCCTGGTCTAGTTCCAACGTGTCAAAAAAGTTTTTGCAAACTCTCATTTGCAGCAACGATTCTATGAAGGCGGCTTCTATCTCCATACGAACGCCTTCGTCTTCTTCCTCCTCATCCACCACGGTCCCTCACGATGGAGAAGGGCCTCATATCATACTAATCATATTCGCATTAGTATGTAGTGGGAATGGTTGGTTCACCATGGCATCCGCATCTTCTATAATGATTTCCCTCTTCTTGAGTTTATCGTGGAAAATTTGCCTCAAAGTCTTGTATTCTTTTGTTGCATGGGAAGTGTCCTTGTGGAGGCTAAACGAACCGACTCTTTTTCCTCTCTTGTGGGGAATCTGTCCACCAAAGGCTTCCGTACGACCTTATCCTTGACCTAGACGTCCAACAGTGCCTCTACTTTGTCTATAGGGCAGAGAAAAGGTGGTAGAGCATCCCTTTCACTCATTATCTTGTGGGTTTCCATCCACGCCCCCACGTTATACCTGTTCTGTGGCCTTTGGCTTGGGCACTAACGTGTTGGTGCGTTGAGCGGCAACGTTGAGACAAGAGAATGTAGTAATGTCCAAGTTCTCCATATACGCCATGTACTCCTTAAGCATCCCACAAATGCACATCTTTATGAGCGCATCCTTTTTCCATTCCTCGCGACAGTCGAGCGCCTTGTCCTTGAACCGTTTGACAAAAGTCATTAGATCATCGTCCTTCCTCTAAGGCTCACGCCCCAACTCCAAAATGCTCATTTTTTCTCCAGACACGAAAAACTTGGTGAAGAAGGTCGAGTCGAGACCATGTGCGGCCAACTCGAGATCGATCATGGTGCCAAGTCGGTGTACCAGGTGTACGCCCGTTCAATAAGTGACTTCGAGAACTCTCTTAGCCTCATGGTCTCATCACATCTGTATGGGCACAAGTCATCAATAAAATGCACAATGTGCTCTCTGGCACATACTCATTTCCCATTATACTTGTGAAACTTCATAGGCACATAATCAGATGGGTATGCCCTCATGGCCAGGTCACATGGGTAAAGGGGCGAAAGTCCACTATCGTATCGCTTAGAGTGGCCTTGACACGCTCCATGCCCAACATCTTTTGCAGTGTCTCTTTGGTAACGAATGAACTGGTGTTAGTGTCATCGACAGGGACGTCATGTGCCAGCGTGGGATGTACGAAGGCTGCATGGAATACTGTTGGTGGAATGATAACATTGGTGGGGTTACTCGAGTGACCCATATTTTGGTCACTGTTTGTCGTTCCTGACGCAGACGAACTCCTAGGATTTACAGTTGGAATCTATTTGTCGGCGTCAGTCTGGTCTGTCTCATGATGAGAGACGATATAAGCGACAGTCAGTGGCGGAGGAGGGTTCTGAGCACCCACGAGGAGAGCGTTCAGCGTACTTAGAAGGGTACGAATCTCAGCACTAGAGGCCTGGAGCTCTCTAATGGCATTAGTCTGCTCAGTCGCCGTCATTGTAGCAGCAATAACGGCTGAGAGGTTGATTCTCTCCCCAGAAGTAGCATTTTCCATGTCATGGTTCTCAATAGTTGGGTTAACATTCTCTCCTTCCAAATGAGAAGAAGCTCTCGTGATCCGACTACGTCCATTCATACTCGAAGAAAGAAGAAGGTGGTAGACAGAACACTCCCCAGCACAGTCCCCAAAATGTTTAGGAGTTTAGGGTGATGTGTGTATGAGTGATCTAGTCTATGCCAAGTATGCCTAGGAACGTGAGAGTTGGTGGTTAGAGGGTGAAGGACAAGCAATCTTAGGTAGTATTCGGAAGATCACAAATGCCTCTAAGACTCTAAAGTGAGCGAGAACTTCGAGGAGAGAATATTCTCGAGGTTTGGGTTTCGGGAGTGGTGAAAGTGGTTGCCTCAATAACGGTGCTAGGAACCCATTTTTATAGATGGGTCAAGTGGGGACCACACGCACATCCTTTACAACCGCATGCTAAACGCGTGTTCAGATAGAAACTGACACCAGTAAGAGTCACGCTCAAAATATTGTAACACACTAAAAACGTGACATCATGCCTAAAATGGATCGCATCCCTAAAATAACGTAACATAGGAAATCCCGCTCGGGGTTCCCCCCGTGGCGGCATGGGGAGCCACCCCCGGGGTTCCCCCCGTGGCAGCATGGAGCCCCACCTCCAAGGATCCCCCTGGAATGGCATGGGGAGCCACGCCCGAGGTTCTCCCGATGTGCATCAAAGAGGCACTTTCAAGAATCGTAAGGTGGTTACATCATTCAAGAAGATCTTCCCATCCCTGTATAACGAACATTGTTCTAATCCTACCAGACCACAGCCCCCAGATTATTCTCATGCAAGAAAAGATCTTCGAATCTTTGTCATTAAACTCGAAGACGAAGTACAACATTTTATACATAATTTTATATAATCGGATCGGCACCTTTATAAAACAAGAGCATCCTTTACAGACTTTATTTTGTCATTATCACACACCGATAAACATTATTCCACGTAAATGTCACATGGATCTGTCTTTTGATACAACATGTTCTTTTTAATATGTTATTCTTAATAACGTGATTTACTATTTACAGACATCAATGTATAGTTCGAGCGATGGCGCGTTAGGCGCCATTACATAGTGAGAGCAACGGCGTCTAAGGCACCATTGCAACTACGGGAAATGATCCCCGATGTGTAACGACACCTAAGGCACCTTTGCACCCAAGGGAAATAATCCTCTATGTGCGATATCGCTTTAGGCATCATCGTCCAAGTTCTTTCAGCCAGTGTTTGTAAATTATGAGTTGTCAAAGCTTCTTGAGCCTGTTGCGAACTTGATAATGGTTTTGCCTCTATTTTGATGCTAGGTTTTGCTTCGTTGAGCTAATGTACTAGGGATATTCTATTTGCTTTTCTTGGTTATATTACAGTATCTTTAATAAAAAAACTGATTGATGTTGACCTACTTGCAAGATGGCTTATTTTATTAAGAAGATGGCCTATTTTTGGCTAAATCAATAAGAAATGCTAGTAAATAGATAAAATTTTAATTAATTTATGAAAAATAACATATACACTCTTCTATTTAGTGTCAAATTATGTAACTCGAAAATGAAATAATTTTTGTATGTACATGAATCTTTATTTTTCTATCTTATTCATGTAATTCTCATTCTTTCCTATTTTTTTCACTCTTTCATTCTTTCTGTAGATCGTCTCATCTTCTTTATATACTTCATATATTCAATTTTCAATAACATTTTCATTCAATTCCATTACAAGTAATTCATTTTAAAAAAAATACATGTACAATTGGACCCGTGGTTTTAAGTAGCGGCCATCACGTCGCATAACAGCCACTACGCAACGGTCTCAGCAGCCTCGAAGCTCTAGTCAAATTCACATATGTTACGATCGTTAATGTGACATTATGGTTGGGACGGGCCGGGCGACTGACTGTGATGGAAGACAAAAATCAGAAAGATCACAGATTTACAGATTCACACAGCTTCTGATCCTTGCGTCTTCTTCACAGCAAAATATTGGTATCGGACCATCTGTAAGCTTCCTTCTCTTCTTTGCTCGGTAAGCTTCCTTCTCTTACTTTGCTTTTCTTCTGAGGGAGTCAGTTCTCTGCACCTTGAGTGGGATTTGGTTTTGTTGGAAATAATAATTTTTGTGAGAATAGAGTTAGTGATAAACGAGTTTTGGTGAGATTGAGCTGGTGAGATGATTTTTTTGGGAGTGTGGGTTAGTGTGAAATGATTTTTTTATGTTTGTTTCTAAGTTTTTGTTTAGTGTTTATTATTAGAGTATAAGATATTTTCTTGGGAGAATGAGATAGTGGGAAAGTTACATAATATTAGTGTTTTAAGCTTATTTGCCTTGTTATTTACCTTGAAACTTATTGCTTTTTTTTTCATTAAGCTAATAGATAAGACATATAATATCATTACTAATGATAATTTATTTGTTCAAATATGATAAAAAATAAATAAAATATTGTCAAAGGTCAAGTATGGATGAAAATGCCTTTCAAATGTAAGAAAATGTGATTGTGGCTTTTATAAGTGAAAAATAATAATTTTCTACAATAATGTAAGGATTTTAAAAAAATTTACAACCGCAACATCTGTGACCTTTGATATGTTACGTAACATCTATTACACATAATTTCATCGTCAACTCGACAGCGACCCTAGCTTGAAACCATTATTAGACCTGATTCAACGAATAATTAAAAGGCCGAAGCCCAAAATAAAGCACATTTCCCGGGAAAAATCTAACCGGTTGTATCCCTGAGTGTCTCCACCACTTGTTTCAGTGGCTGACGAACCTCTTGATCTCTCACCCTCTTACAACCCCCTCTTTCTTCTTATTGGGTAAATTATACTCTTTACTCGGCCAAAAAGGCTTCATAACTATGGAAGTAGCGTCTCTGACATCTGGCTTCCTTAAGACCCCTTCTTCACTTTCACCTTTTCACCGTTCTGAAGCCAGAACTTTTCCACAGGGCCATTCATGGTTTCGAGCTCGACCCAGAAGAAAATCCGATTGTCTTCAAACGGTCAAAGCTCAATCCAGTGTTAGGAAGGAGAATATTGTAATTGTGGGTGCAGGGATTGCTGGCCTTGGTACTTCACTCTCTCTTCACAGGTACTCGCAATTGAATCTTCCCAGACCCTGAATTAGAATAACCGAATCCACATATGGGCTTCTCCTCCTCTGGCCTGTAGGGTCTAGTTTGGAATATGATTTTTATTTGTGAGTATGTATGCTTCTGAGAGTATTTTGTAGCAGTGTATTTCTAATTAGACGAAACAATTAAGGGTGTTTTTGGGAGTCTGGTGACTATAAGCAATGAAATAGGACAATTTGAGGTAATAAATAACAATCAATTTGATGTACGTCTTTTTATGAAGCACATGCATATACTTGAATCATATTTATTCGTATTAAGAAGTTTGGAACACTTAAGTATGTGTTTCTTGGAGAAAATATATCAAAAAGTATTTCAGGCAACAATATTGGTCCGATAGGTGTGAGTGGAAATAGAATTTTTCGAATGCATTTAAGTACTTCTAGGCGAAAGCCCTCCCAAACCACCCTAATTAGTAGTTTGGAAGTGCTTTTGAAGACATTTTCATCTTGGAAAATATTATTAAAATTAGATTTGATGATTGTTTTTATTTGATATAGCCTTTGTCATTTGTAATTACTTTCTAACATACCATCTAAGCGCTTCCAAATACAAAACAAAAGTAAAGAATTGAAATGTGTATTTTGTTTAAAGAAAAAACATTGCAAACATTTTCAAACGCCATTTTTTTCCTTTTTTGCATTTTGCACCAAATATAGTACAAATCTTTAAGAGATGAATTGAGGCCATGTTTGACACACCTTATTAGATTGTATTAAGACGCTGTATTGTATATTAGTCTTATACATTACGTCGTTTGCTAAATATTAAATAAATCCAAACACGTCTTAAAACTTGAATCTGGAATTCTAGCACTTAGAAGAGTAAAATCTTTGAAGAACAATAATGTGATAACTTGTTCTGCATTATTTATTAGTACAAGATCAAAGTGACTGAAAATGGTTCACTGGCTGTTTGTAGCATAATCTTTATCAATATATATGCACAATGCTGGCATGCTAACTTTACCGACAAATAAGATAAAACAAGGCTGGCATGCTTAAATGTCATGGTGGTAATCAGGCTTGGAGTTCAATCATTGGTGCTGGAGCAGGCAGAGTCACTTAGGACTGGTGGAACATCATTAACCCTGTTCAAGAATGGCTGGCGAGTTTTGGATGCAATTGGAGTTGGAAATGATCTCAGAAGCCATTTTCTTGAAATTCAAGGGTAAGTGTTAGTTTAAACAATTTCCATTTTCTTAGTTTGGCCATTTTCAATTGCTTTGTTTTCTTTTTTGATTTCTAACAGTAAAAGGAATGCATAATGATAAATGGGTAACCACTGTCATCTTCATTTGCAATTACCGTTTGGACTTTGAGAAAACTAGGAATTATCCATAAGATCTTAAAGGAAGTTTACCTATTTGAGCCAATAAGTTTAAATTCCAAATTATGCTCACTGTTCTGTGAAAGAACTTGTAATATGCTCACTGTTAGCTGAATTTCTTCACGTTATCAGCCGTGCAGGATGGTGGTAAAATCAGAAGATGGAAAGGAGCTGCGTTCTTTCACATTTAAAGATGAAGATGAGAGTCAAGAGGTCCGTGCTGTGGAGAGGAGAATTCTGCTGGAGACTCTGGCTGCTAAGCTGCCTCCCGGGACAATTCAGTTTTCATCAAAGCTCGCAAAGATCAGTAGAGGCAAGAATGAAGAAACCATATTGGAACTTACCGATGGAACTCAGTTATCTGCAAAGGTTTCTCAACTTTCCATTTATCTTTTAAATCTGAATTCCATGAAAAATCTGCTTTAGAACTGTTCACGCATCTAATAGGTGAGTTTTTATTCCTGAGGGGTTGGCCTAGTGGTGGGTGGGCGCTGGGATTAGACCGGTAATGGTCGATGTCCCAGGTTCGAAATTCACCCTGGTACAATTTCTCAGGGCCACTGGGACATTATTTACCCGGGCTGCGTCTCAGGGCCACGTGGGAGCGTTTGAGATTTCGCGCACTAGTCGGGGCATAACCCCGGATACCCACATTATAAAAAGACAAATAGGTGAGTTTCTATTGTTTTAAAAATCAATTTAGTCAGATATTGTGTTACAAAACCATTATTTTATTTATGAATTTTTACGTTCTAAAGAGTTTTCTTTAGAAATTATTTTACAATAAATAAGAAACCTTCAACAATTTTACTGGCGAAAGACTTTTACCATATTGCACGTCAACTGCTGAAGTTGTTAGTTAATTAAGCTTATATTACTTAGTAGCTAAGTAATTTTAATTAACTTCTCAAGTTTTTCTTACTGTTGTCTATTGATAGTCATTGATGTTATTAGTTTATCATTGTCTGTAATCCATGAATCCATTTTCTCTATTCTACTTGAGTTACTTTCTTAATCCTAGTAATCTTAATTTATAATTTGATCAGATTGTTATTGGTTGCGACGGGATTCGATCTCCGATAGCTAAGTGGATGGGGTTCTCTGAGCCTAGATATGTTGGTCATTGTGCTTTTCGTGGGCTTGCAGACTACGCTGATGGGCAGCCATATGAAGCAAAAGTGAATTACATCTATGGAAAGGGGGTGCGTGCTGGATTTGTTCCAGTTTCTCCTACCAAAGTTTACTGGTTTATATGTTTCAACAGCCCAACTCCAGGTATATATCTCACTTTTCATCCCAGAGAAAAACAAAAAGTAAAACAGTAGTGAGGGATGTCAATGGGGCGGGCACAGGCATCCAGCCCATCTCTGGGGTGGGGATGAGGAATCCTCTTTAGGAGCGGTTTGCCTATGGGATCCCCATCCCCTTTCTTGAAGCTAGCTATAGAATATTTTTAAGAAATAAAATTAATAATTCAGTTTGTAATATAGATAAATGACAAAATAGATCATAAACTTTTCAATTACATGATCAAAATGCAATTGTATATCTCAATGTTTCACAACTAACTAAACACATTTCATAATATATTAGAAATATATTTAGGACTAGAATAATGTTATGATTTTTAATATATTACAAATATATTTATAGTTACATAAATATAAATTAGGCGTGGGACGGAGTGGGGACTATTATATGTATTTCTGCCCCTAACCCGTGCATGTATATTTACAAATGTCACATATCCACCTCATTGCCCATTTATTCATCAAAACTCCACTCAATTAGGGGCGGGTCTCCACGAGTTGGGGAACCCGTGGCGATTTTGACATCCTTAAGTGAGGTAACTGATTTGGGTCGGATTTTTATTTTTTTATTTTTCGTGTGTGTGTTTGGGGAGGGGTCTCACATTGAAAATGACCCACTATGAATCTGTCTATTATTTGTTACTTTTTTCTTTTTTTACTATCACTAGTAAATGATTAGAGCGTTTAAGCCTTAACATTGTGCAGGTCCAAGAGTTAGTGACCCATCAGTATTGAAACAGAAAGCTAAGGAACTAGTCAGAAACTGGCCTGCAGAACTGTTAAACATCATAGACACAACCCCTGATAACACAATAAGTAAAACACCCCTCGTAGACCGATGGCTATGGCCAACTATCAACCCCTCAGCTTCAGCAGGAAGAGTCGTGGTGGTCGGAGACGCATGGCATCCAATGACTCCAAATCTTGGGCAAGGTGCTTGTTGTGCATTAGAGGATGCAGTAGTTCTAGCCAAAAAGCTTGTAAATGCATTGAACTCTGAAAACTCATCAGAAGTAGAAGAAGCTTTAAAATCATATGGAAGAGAAAGATGGGGTCGTGTGTTTCCACTTACCATTCGTGCCAATGTAGTTGGGTCAGTTTTGCAGTGGGAAAACCCAGTTGTGTGTTCTGTTCGCAATAGTGTTGTTATTCCTAAGCTTGTTAGGTTAGGCCCTTTGTTAGAGCATACCAATTTCGATTGTCAGCCTTTATAAGCTCTGCTGAAATAATGTACTGAGATTTACATTTTTATTGTTTATTATTCTAAGTTAGAAGTAAGAATCAATGTTGTGAATATGTTTAAAATGGTATGTTACAGATGGATGGAGATTTCTGATTCTACAGTAAACACTATATAAGTTCTTATGTGCATTTTCTGGATCTGAGAGCTACGTGTTTAGATTTTGCTGTCAAATTTCCTGAAGTATAAGAACTAATTGAATTAAAAAAAGTTAAGGGACCAAAATGAAAATTGGGTCATAATTAGGGACCAAAAACATATTATAATATGCAAGTTACACTAACCTCTTTTATAATTTGTATTGATTACATGAACACTCCATCAACTTTCGATAATTACATAAAACTTTCTCGTTCTTTATAATTTGCGTTGATTACATGAACATCCATCAACTTTTGATCATTACATTCTTAGTAACTTAATGTGAAATTTCAAAATTTCTTTTTGGAATTAATATCTTCATATTTCATGATTCAACCATTTTAAATTTCAACCAAAAAGAAATTAAAGTAAACTTTTGAGACATGCTCAAACTCTAATCTATACATGTTATAATTTTTTTAAGTAAATAAATTGAGAATATGACAAATAATAATTACATATCGGTATGAATTGCTTAACAAAAAGGACAAGTGATGACATTTTTAAGAAGAAAACTGTAGTGTGGACTTGTATGCTGGTAACAAATGAAACTAAAAGGAGTCTCAATGTAAGTTTTAAAATTAGAGTTAGTGTGTATGTAATTAAAAAAATGTATGGGATGCTGGTGTAATTTATCTAACATTACTAATCATTTGTATATTTAAATTGTAATAATTTGTTTCTATTTTCCAGCTTGATAGAGACATATAGAGAGGAAATGACAATTTGAGCTATATAACAACATATTCTATAAGCATGATTACAAAACAAAAGCCGGCAAGGAAAGTCCATTATTTGTATGTCTTTATTAAGTAGATGCACATTCATACGTGAATCTCATTTATGGTCCAAACTACAAAACCAAAATTACCAATTATTTATCTCATGTATTGTACAATTATTTCATGAATGACTAGTCCACATGTGCCGTAACATAATTTAATTAATATATCGTACATACCACATATATAATTGATTAAATTAACCATCAAATTGTCCTGCTTCTTGATATTCCTCCTGGACCACCTCAAAACCGTCGTGAAATACCCTAAAACCGTTGCGAAAATTGTGTTTTGCTTTCCTTGTAGGAAAGGATGATATTTCATGAGATTTCTTTGCATCTGCCGTAATCTTGAGTAATTATTAAGTTGATTTTAGAAAAAACCAAAACCTTATATATAAAAACCCAAAGCTAATACAGTTTCTTAGTAGAGAGAAAAGTTCATAGGAATTTATATTAGTGTGAATCATGGAATTAGAAATCTTGTCAAAAGAAACCATTAAAGCTTCAATTTCAATACCTGATCATCTCCCCAAAACCCTAAATCTTTCACTTTTAGATCAACTTTCCCCTCTAACTTACACTCCTCTCATCTTCTTCTACTCCACGAATGATCCTTCTTCTTATAACATAAACTCCATCTCTTCTAAACTTAAACATTCTCTTTCAGAAACACTAACCCATTTCTACTTCCTTGCTGGGAAAATAAAGAACAACTCCATTATTGATTGCAGTGATCAAGAAGGAGGAGCTCTGTTTTTAGAAGCTAAAATTAGTAGTGTTAAAATGTCAGAATTTCTCAAGAACCCAAAGTTTGAGTTAATGGATCAATTACTTCCATTCCAACATCAAATGTGCAAGAATCCAAAAGAGGTATCAATTCAAGTTGCTGCTCAATTGAATATGTTTTCTTGTGGTGGGATTGCAATTTCTGTTTGTTTCTTACACAAAATTATTGATGGGAACACATTGAGCACTTTTCTTAAATCTTGGGCTAATGATGCAATTAGTGGCTCATTTGACAAGCAAATGTGTGCTGATTATTTGGCTGTTTCTTCACTATTCCCACAAAGAGAATTATCGTTTGAGAATTCTAATTGGTTGTCTAAAGATTCACCATTTATCTCTAAGGAAAAAAGTAGTCGTACCAGAAGGTTTGTTTTCGAGGCACAATCTATTTCAATTCTCAAAGTGAAAGCTAGATCCAAGAGTGTGCCAAACCCTTCATGTGTAGAAGTGGTAACTGGGTTCATTTGGAAATTTGCAATGAAAGCAGCTACGGTAAGATCGGGATCTCGGAGGCCATCGGTGTTGACTCACGCGGTGAATCTACGAAATCGGATGGAGCCTCCTTTGTCGGAATTTTGCGCCGGAAACATTTTCTGGAGGGCACTTGCTTATTACCATGAATCAAAATCTCATGATGTAGAGCTTGATGAGTTGGTGAGTTTGTTGAGAAAATCATTTGAAGAAATCAATGGTGATTACATAGAAAAGATGAAGGGTGATGATGGATTTAGGGTTATTTCAAATTCTATTGAAGAAATGGTAGGGTTGTATTCTGAAAAGCCATGGTCATATGGATTTTCTAGCTGGAAAAATATGGGGTTGAATGAAGTGAATTTCGGTTGGGGAAAGCCTATTTGGGTTAGTACAGGAGGGATTGCAAATTCTAGATTGAGGAATGTTGTTCTTTTGATAGAAAACAATTCAGGTGATGGAATTGAAGCATGGATTTCATTGGATGAAGAAGAAATGTATTTATTAGAAAATGATCAAGAATTTCTCTCTTTTACCTCCCTAAATCCAAGTATCTATATTTAAACTACCCTACTTGTATGTCGAATTTTTGTATATAAAATCAAATAATTAATTCGTGTCTACAAATGATTATTAATCCATGGCAGAAAATCTGTGAAAGCCTAAAGATTTATGTGTATACACAGTTATGGATAAATGTGAGAATACTCATTTAGCTAGGTAATGGGTCAACTCCTCCTACCCTTTCTGTATCTAAAAATGTTAAAGGGTCCACCTGATACGACATGACACGACCTCCCCGGACACATGTGCATCCCGTCAGGCCGGCACGGCTCGACACACGTAAATGTGTCTGGTCCTAAGTATGTCGGCCCTAATTGTGTTGGGCGCTAAGCATATCGGTTTATTAAGTGTGTCGGTCTGTTCTGATTTATTCTACTCTTTACCATTACATGTGAATGTGATGAGGGTATGTCTTAGCCTTACATGCAATACACCGTCATGCCCATATGAGTTGGTCCGGCATGACACAATACAGAGAAGAAATTCAAATTATTTATTAGATTATATAGTTCGATCAAATAACTTATCTATACAATTAAAAAATTACTTAAAAGGGAGAAAATTTTTATTTATTTTTTACCTTTTAAAGTCCTCCTTGATCATAGTAGAGATTAGTCTTTTTCACATCTTTTTTTAAATCAATTCATTTACATAATGAAATTTCATCAATTATTTATAAATATTTTTATAATACTATACAATTTGAACGTGAATAACATGAATATCCGTAAAGATTCATGATCCTATGTATACAAGAATTTTATATTTCGAAGAGTAATAGTACGTTAGTTAGTAATTTCTGAAATTAATATTATATATTATTTATGTTATTAGTAACATGAAAATTTATACAAGTGAATTAGAGAAAGAGTAATTATACTTTTGACTAAGAAAAATTATTATGAATGTGATAACATGATGAAATAAAATCCTTTTCTATATTATTTAAAGAACAATGCTATAGACAATATAATTTAAATTATCAAATTTTTAATTTTGATACATCCTACTTTGTATGCATAATGTTTGAATATTAAAACTCATAATATAAAAAAAAATACCTAAATTTATATTCTTAAATTTCTTATTTCTCACTACTTAACAAATTCAATGTATAGCGTGCAATGGACGTTTTGAATCTAGTAAGTGTAAACACAAAGCTTAGCAAATTTTTATTGCTTTTTGATAATTGCATCAATAAATGTATAAATTGAGCATATTCCAATTAGGTTGCCATTCATTCAATTCATCAATCATTTATAAGTATTAAAAAGTATAAAGTATATGAAATGTGTAACTTAGGGAAACAAAATGTGAAATTAATTAATAAAATTATTAATAAATAATTTTATTCAAAATTTAACTACTAAAAATTAAACAAATAATTGCTTTGCTGTTGTGCCGGACCTAGCATAATTCACTTTTTTAAACGGGTTGGGATACGCCCGCCACGGTTATTATGCGTGGCCAGGCCCGGCACACGAAATTTCATGTGCCCGGCTACTAAAACTATCCCCTGTCCGTTACAGTCTAGGGGATTCGTGCCAGGCTGGGCCTGACAGGGAAGATTTCATGTCGAGCGGGCCTTACACTCGTGTTACATGTGCCAGGCCGCAGGCCAACGACACTTGTTGACACCCCTATCTGTACTTAAAAAACACTCATGTAGTTTTGCTGTTTAATTTGTGATCACCACCTAGAAATAATTGTCAACAAAAAAATTTCTACTTTCGGTAAAAAAAATTATTAATCTAGTTTTTTTAAATAGTTAATATTTATTAGATTATTTTCTAAAGAGAATTAAATATTATCTTTATAATTAGTAAGGAGCATAAACGCAAAGTTTTTAGATTCCATATACTAAATTTGGCTAAAATTGAGATCCCTATATATATTGCACGCAAAGTTTTTAGATTCCATATACTAAATTTGGCTAAAATTGAGATCCCTATATATATTGCACGCAGACATATATTAAAAATTAATTCAAGAAAATATCGAAAAATATTTTATGATTATATTTTATTCGAGTTATTTTCTTTAATCCTTACTTAAACTGTCGTAACTTATTTATAAAGTCAATTCCTTTTCTTTTGTGAATTTATAGGAGAAAATGAGAATTAATTTATGAGAATAAATATCTGGATCACATGAAAACAAGAGCTTATTTTGCCTAGGTGAATGAAGGACTCGGGTCTAACAAATCAATTCATTACGGCATCAGTTTTTTGTTTTCTTGTTTCAAAGTTAATAAAACTCTAAGAAAATTTGAATTTGTTTGACATAATTTGGCAAAAATACCAATCTTATATGCTACTTCTAAATGAGCTTAGGAGAGAAATATTTTTAGACACATTTGTCCAATCAAATTAATTAAATTTTAAAAACACTGTATAACTTATTTAATGTAAATTCATTTATTATTGTTGATTAATTTATTATTTTATATATTACAAATATTATTTTAATATATTTAATAGGAGGCAAACTTAAAATGAGAGAAATGAATAGCAATATGCTTTAAAAAATAATTAAAAATTAGAGAAATGAATAACAACTTAATTAATTGTCCATAAAAAACATAAAATACAAAATCCATGGTATAGAATATAAAGACGAATAAAAATTACTTATCACTAATTTATTAAAGTAATTTATTTTTTTTAAACAAATTGATTGAAATAATATATACATTTTCAATTAAATTTTACATTAACATTATATGATGTATAATAAATAGGAAATCCCCCACGAACACACACATATATATACACAACGTTCTGTACGTGTAATTTTTTGGATGTGGATAGACTTTTTAGGACAACATTGTCCTAATAAATCTTTTTACATTACTTACATTCTCCCTCTAAAGAAGTAAATATTTTATTTGGTCAATGCTTTTCTCATAATTAAACATAATTAAAACTAACCTCTAAATTATGACATACATCAGTTACTTCTCCATTAAACAGGCAGCAATGGGCTTCCTCATTTAGACCTTTCAATTTTTATGTTTACAGTTTTAATTATTTTATTTGCCTCAAATATTTCACACCTAGCCTTTTTAATTTTTTCATATCCTCCAAATCGATTTATTCTTATATATCCAATCGTAATCTTTTTCTTCTTTAATATTTTTTTCTCTCACAAAATTTCACGTAACTTATGCATTGGTTTTGGGAACTAAGATGAAAGAAAAATGGTAAGTAATTGCTTTTCGATTGTTGTTTAATTATATATACATTTGTTATTTTTAGTTCGCTTCATTTTTTTCTTTCTTCTATTCACTTTTCATTTATGTTCTTTTTTATTTTTCATGAAACCTAAGGTAATCATAATCTTATTTTTCTTCTATTTTTTATTATTTCTCAGATTTTATTATTGATAATTATGTATATTTTTTATTTCTAACCCAACTATAAAGTGCTGTGTCTCATATCTTAAAGTTTATAAATTGTTTTTTTACCATTATTTGATTTGATAAAATTGATTTTTGGTTTATTGTTATAGGAACTGTGTTGTTAAATGGACACGCATTTAAAATTATTGTTTAGATATAGTGACCTAAGCAGACATGAAGTAGTCCATCAATTTATGCATATATTTAATTATTTGATAG
This sequence comes from Datisca glomerata, assembly GCA_003255025.1. Classification (NCBI taxonomy): domain Eukaryota; kingdom Viridiplantae; phylum Streptophyta; class Magnoliopsida; order Cucurbitales; family Datiscaceae; genus Datisca; species Datisca glomerata. The sequence goes on from QANY01007306.1 coordinate 1,661,701, forward strand.
ATTTTGTGGGATACTCTTTTATAGAATTATTTTATTTATAGTTTTTGTTTTAGTATATTGAAGAAGTTATTATTCTTTAATTAAAATAGATCAAAGTTTTTAACATGAAATATGAAATTGATATTTCATGTTACGTAAAAAAATTCAATTAATTATTAAATTCATTAACAATAAGATTAATTTTTGCATAGTCCCGTGCAACGCACAAACTTATCACTAGTATCTTTAAAAGGAGCTTTTTTTAAGAGAAACTTTTGATTTTCTAATTTACCCATTTTATGTCTTAATTTAAATTTTAATTATCCGAATCAAAAGTTTATTTTTTCTTACAAACAATAGTATAATAAATCCTATACCTTTAAAAGGGCCTTTACTTACTTAGAAGAAACTTTTGATTTTCTAATTTGCCCCTTTTATGTCTTAATTTAAATTTTAATTACGCAATAATAGTATAATAAAAAAGGAGGTTAACTTTTACGGTTTTTTCTTAGGTATACTGAGTTGAATTTATTATCACATAAATTTACTCGCACTTACATTTGAAAGTACCTTATAAAGAAAGAATATGCACGGTCAAATTGAATATACATGAATATGATTAAATTTAGTTTCAAGTTATTAATGTGAACAAGTTATTTAATATGCATGAACAATTGTATTAATGCAGGTAATACAAATGATTGAAAATCACATAAATTCAATGCATTTGATAAAGGAAAAATATTATAAATAGCTGCATAGAGAGTTTTCTTTTAGTTGTGGTTGTAGTGTTGTAAATCGATAGAGTTCATGAAGAAACAAAAATAGAATCATATTTTTAATTCTGATCAAATCTTTATATATTGAAGACAAAATAGTTAGGACTTTGCGTCTATGTTTCTATCATTAAGATTTTTTATAATTGAGTGAGGTTTATCCTTTCGATTTGTTCTTAACATTTTGGAAGAATTATGTATATATTTGTAATTTGCTAATTTATATTGAAATACTCTTATGACAAAAATCACATAAACTTTCTTTTTCAAAATAATTTATGCATTTCGGACCATCTTTATAAACATACAAAGATAGAACCAGGACATGAACTTTGAAATCCAATTAACATACAACTCAGGACAAACAATAAGCATACAATTTAGTACAAAAATAAAATCAAACACATATTCTCAAAGAGAATTAACAGGATGAAAACACTTCTTTTTATTTTACACTGATAAAATTATATATCAAATTTAAATTAAACAAGTGATATATTAATTATTTATAAACTAGTTTATCAAATCATTTAATGAATAATAAAATATCAGTTTATGAATACTTACACATCATACAGTGAACTCAAAATTAATCTACAGTTTAATCGGTCTAGATGTTTTTAAGGATATATACAAACAAATTAATCTTCTTTTAAAAAACAGCTCAATTAGATGTTTTTAAGGATATTTACAAACAAAATAAGCTAAAACCAAGATTATATTAAAATTAGAAGTCGGCTGCCGGCAGAAGATATGGCATATTGATTGTAACTTTTTAGACTATAAATTATTGCGATGCATAGTTTATGTTATCCAGTCCTGATCATCGGATAAAACTAATCCTTAGGGCCAATAAACACCAAATTACTCCTAAATAGTCTGGGACGTATACATACATTTATTACCCTCAAACTATCAACGCTTTACATTTTAAAACCTAAATTTTTAAAACTTGTAATTTCTCTAATTTCATTTTAGACTTTTCATTTAGAGTCTTTAATTTTTCTGTCATAAGCATAAAATACGTTGGTTTCAAAACATTAAAAAATTACCATCTGGTAATCGGTTTACATGTCATTACGGACTTATGTCTCTCATTCCTTACCATTTCAATGTTCTCCGATCTTACCCGAAATTGTTTGGTCTTTGTTACATTTACAGCGAAGAATATATAGTGATAGGACGGAATTACATTTAATCTTAAATCTAAATTCTCAATCCAAAAATTTATAAGTAACGATAGTTAGAGGGTAAACATTTACTCCCAACATCTCAATACTAAAATTGGTGAGTATAAAAGCATTGGCAAAGTTCCTAATGAAATGAAGCAAACCTTATATACAAAATGTAATTTCCTCTAAAAGGAAAACATGGAAGTGGAAATAGCATCAAAAGAAATCATCAAACCTTTGTCTCAAACACCTCTTCATCTCAAAACCTTAAATCTTTCATTATTTGATCAACTCTCTCCTCATGTCTACACCCCAACCATCTTCTTCTATCCTATCAACAATTTTGATTCCAGTTCTCACAAAATACAAAATTCAATTTCAAATTTGAAAAATTCCCTCTCAGAAACTCTGACCCACTTCTATTTTCTAGCCGGAAGAATCAAAGACAACTGGTTCATTGATTGCACAGATGAAGGTGCTCTGTTTTTAGAAGCCACCGTGAATGCCACGATTTCCGACTTTCTCGAGAAACCCAAATCGATTTTCCTGGAAAAATTACTCCCCTGTTCTCCAATGTCAACTGATTCATCCGAGGAATCAGTTCAAATTGCTATTCAACTCAACAGATTCTCTTGTGGTGGGATTGCAATTTCTGTTTGTTTCTTACACAAAATCATAGATGGAACAAGCATGAGTTGTTTCCTTAAATCTTGGGCTGAAATTAATAGAAGTTCATCAAAAAAGATAATTCGTGCAGATTATCAGGTGGGTTCTTCATTATTTCCACAACCAACATCATTACCGATTGATTCAGCTTTACCCAAAGAATCCCAATTTTTATCGCATGGAAAAAGCTCAATCACAAGAAGATTTGTATTTGATCCAAAATCGATTTCAAATCTAAAATCTGAAGCCAAAAGCCAAAGTCATATTCAAAACCCAACTCGCGTTGAACTAATTACTGCCTTCATATGGAAATATGCTTTAAAAGCAGCTGATCAAAGATCTGCTTATCAGGCGACTCCGTCAAGCTTATCTCATGTAGTGAATTTACGGAGAAGGACAGATCCATCATTGTCAGACTTCCTTGTAGGGAACCTTTACTGGCTTGCAGTTGCTTGTTATGATGATTCATCCTCAGAAGAAATAGAGATGGGTAAGTTGGTAACATTACTTAGAGAATCACTTGAGAAAATCAACAATGATTTTATACAAAAATTGGTAGGAGAGGAGGGAAGTAAGAAAATTTGTGAGTCCTTAGCAGAAATACAAAAGCTATATTTGAAATACCCAAATTCATATATATTCTCTAGTTGGTGCAACATGGGTGTGAATGAAGTTGATTTTGGGTGGGGAAAGCCAATCTGGGTATCTACTGCTGGTGTTGCTGATTCTATCATGAGGAATATGATTATTTTGATGGAAATGGGTTGGAAGGGTAATATGGGAATTCAAGCATGGGTTCTTTTAGATGAAGAAGAAATGGATATATTGGAACACGACCCGAGTTTCCTAGAATATGCGAGTCTTAATCCAAGTATCCAGATCAGTTGAATGATTTTTTGTTTTTTCTTTATCACAAGGTGTATATGGTAAAGTGTGTTCTTAAATGCAAGATCAGATAAAAGCATCTTAATTATAGAACTGGGTCAACAATTTCTTTGGAGAATAAGAACTTTTGGTTTGTGAAAACATTTTTTTACCTCTTTATGTAAAGCAATTCTCATCTCCTAAAAAAATTTTAGATAAATAAAAATGTATAAGATAAAAACTGCACAGATTAAATAATTTTTATAAATTATTTACTCAGATCAAGTAATTTAAACTTAATTAAGACAAAAATTAATTAGTCTGAACCAGTAATATATGTAAACTATTTGCTCGGGCAAAAAAGTTTTTGTAAATCTGAACAAACAAAAATAAATTATACAAAAACTATTTGTTAAGAGTAAATAAATTTTTATGATTCTTAACAAACAAAAATTAAAAACAGTAAAAACTATTTTGCTCAGATTAATTAGTCTTTAATTAAAAAGAGAAAAAACATAATTTCACAGTAAAAAATGACCAAAATTTCTAATATGCAACACTTAACTCATTTATCGATTTAACTTCTCAAGCAATCATTTTTTCCAAAAAAAAAAAAAGTTTATTTTGCCTACACTTGTTATGCTGCTATGTGATGTGATGATATGATCGGAAGGTGGTGGCTTACTTAAGCAAACAAATCATGGGTGTAATTTAAGGTATGTAATTGCCTTTGCAGTGAACATGATTCAATGAATAGGATTTAGATTATTTCCTCTGTTCTTAGAACAGAAGAAGGACATATTAAGGTTGGGTCCATCTGATCTAAATAAAAAAGATGATGTGTTATCCGAACGCTCTTATTATCTCGACGTTTGTTGAGTTGATTTTCATCATCCGTTATTTGAACGATCGATCAAGATGTTCTCAATAAATCCCTCCTGTTAGGATCTCCGATAAGAGGGATCTAAATCCTAATATCTAATGTCTATAGACATGACAATGACATTTGTTTCAATCATGGGTGGTCATTATGAGGTATATATAGTATAATAGAATGACAGTATATGTTGTTTTGAAAAAAAAAATCATTTGATAATCTATTCTCTTCATGGGAAGATTTTAATAAGTTGCTAATGAGTCTTCTAATTAAAACTAGAAAATAAAAAGATAATGTGGGAACCCAGTTAAGTACTACTTATGTTAAAACTTTGTTATGTCCAAACTTAAGATCATGATGTTATTATGTTACCCTTTGAAAGCTCTATTTCAAGCTCCTTTCGCAATTATTATGAAACTTTGTTATGCATCGAAACAAACATAAGATCATGATATATAATCTTATGCAATTATATAGTGCTACTTTTATTTTTCCATTTTTGTTTAGTCACCTATTTTAAGTTTTGGAAATACTACGTTCGGTAAATTAGGTGCAAGGGAAGTACAATAATACAAAAAACGCAAACATGTTTTATCGATAAAATGAAATAATAACTCGTTGGAATACGTTTTTTTAAAAAAAAAATTATACATCTTCCCCGATGAAATTCATTGAAATCATAGATATTCCCATCAAAGATAATTTCGTCGCTGGAAGTTTCTGCATCCAAACTATGAGTTGTCGCTAAAATGAAATAACAAAGCAATGACTTGTAGTTTCATCCATGAATGTTTTCAATGACGAAGATAGTTCGGTCACTAAATACATTTAGTGGCAACACTACGTTCGTCATTGAAACCTTTTCGCAATGTAGTTTTGTTGACAAATATATTGACGAGTACATTTTGTCTGTATAAACCTTTACAAATAAAAAATGTCGACTTCTAGCGATGAAACTTTTCAAGTCAAAAGCTTTGCATCTTGTATTGACGAGACTTGTCACCGCTAAAACCCTTGCTTTTGCAATGCTTTAGTCATAAATTGGTGTGATACACTCCTGATATTATGTGATTATCTCGAAAGGCAAATAATAGTGTTTCACCAAGGAAAGAAATAAAATGCTTTTATGATCTGGAAAGCCTACTACAATATTTTTTTGTATGGTCTTCTAGATGGATTTTTTACAAGACTAGACCCCTAGCATTTCTTTTTTGCAGGATTATTTTGTGCCATTCCTGGTTCACTTCACTTCACTTTTTTCAAATTTTCCTCCCTACCCTTCTTACACGATGTCACGTCAATGGTCAACTCCAAACTCACTCACCACTCTACCTCTCTACCCACTCCATCAACTTCAAAGCAACCTCATTTCTCCCTCTTCATTTTTCATTTTCCCTCCTTCCTCGCCATTTATTCTTCTTCTTCTTCTTCATTCTACAAAATCAGTTGGCATTCATCGTCTTCTTCATCTTCAAGGAAAGCTAATTCATCTTCAAGGAAGCCTTGTAGGTATATGTTTTGTATTTGTTTTCACGAAAGTTTGAAGTTTCATGAGTTTCATCATTTTCTTCATCTTCATTTTTTTTGTATGAACAACAACATTCAGAATGTTGTTGGAATTTCATGTAATGTATAGGAAGGCTACATGATGATCGTGTAGTGTACTAGAGGTCCACACGTGTGCTACGCGGTTCTCGTGTACACCTCGTGTACACTACACGATCATCATGTAGTGCATCTGAAACTTCTCGTGTAGTTCATTATGCACTACAAGAGCATCATGTACCATCTTGTACACTATAAGAGGACTACACGATCGTATAGTTTTCGTGTAAACTGCACGATGGCATTACAAGATGTTCGTGTAGTTATCGTGTACACTACACGACCACATTACTAAATATTTTACAGGGATAGTAAAACTTATAGTGATCGATGAGCAGGATCATTTAAATATTTTTTTCATGGCTCTTGAACCCTCTATTCATGGATTTTCCAGCTGTATACTGTCTGTCATTGTTGTTGAAGCAACCGCCTTGAAAGCAAAATATAAAGGTGTATTATTTGCGCAACAGCAAAGGATGGAAACAACCAAATCTATCCCATTGCATTCAGTATTTCAGATTCAGAAAATAATGATGCATGAGAATGGTTCTTCCGTAAACTTCACGGTGTAATCGGTGATCCGACAGACTTGGTGTTTATATCTGATATATATACTAGTATACTGAATGTTGTAGAGATAGTCTTTCCCAATGCGCTTCATGGAGCTTGCATCTACCACATGAACCAAAAATATAAAATCAATTTATAAAAAGGAAGATGTGCAAGCGTTGTTTTTTAAAGCCGCAAAGGAATATCGTCGCTCAGAATTTGATCGGTTGATGACCTATTTTAGGGACGCATATCTATATATCTCATAATACGTGTCGGATGAGGGAGTTGAGAGGTGGGCTCATTCATGTTTTGATGGAAGGCGGTACAATATAATGACCATAAATGTCATAGAATGTTTGAATGGGATTTTAAAAGATGTTAGAAAGTAGCCAATTACAAGCCTTGTAGAACATATCTAAGACATGTTACATCGGTGGTTCTATGAACGACGAACGACCGCCTACCAAGTCACCCCGGATATGACAAATTGGGTTGAGATAGAGCTTCATAAGAAGCATCTTGCTTCACAAACATTATCATTGTTTCCTTTTGACATCTATGACTTTCGTTTCACAGGTAGGGGTAGGAAAACAATGGTGAACTTGAATCTCAGGACATGTACGTGCCGAGAATTTGATCTTGATCAAATTTCATGCAAGCATGTGTTGGTGGCATGTCGGCAGCGGAATATTTCCGCATATACTATGTGTTCAATGCACTATAAAAATGAGGCTTTAAGTAATGCGTATGCGAAAACCATACATCCTATTGGAGATAGAGCGGATTGGGTCATGAGCCAGGAGGTTCAAGAGAAGGTGGTATTGCCACCTATAACAAGATGGAAAAGTGGAAGACCTAGGATGGTTAGAATTCCATCTAGAGGTGAGACAGTTGTAAGAAAAAAATGTGGACGTTGTGGACAAATAGGCCACAACCGACAAATGTGTAAAAATTCAATTCCTCTCTCTGAACGGAATGATCCAATTCACTTCTGCCTTCCAAAAAAATTTTCAGGAACACTATACGATGGGTAAACTGGCTTCCTGTAACCATAGTGTAGTCTACATAATGGTGCACTGACTTTGTGTACCCATTGTGTAGTGTAACAATTCGCTACTACCTTCATAAAAATTCTTCAAGAACACTACACGATGGGTACACTGGTTTCCTGTAACCATCGTGTAGTCTACACGATGGGTACATTGACTTCCTGTACCCATCGTGTAGTGTAACAATTCGCTACCGTCTTCATAAAAAATCTATAAGAAAACTACACGATGGGTACACTGACACCGCATACCCATCATGTAATGTTCCAATTCGCTATTGCCTTTATAAAAAAATTATAGAAAAACTACATGATGGGTACACTGGATCCATGTAGTCTACACGATGGGTACACTGACTTCGTATACCCATCGTGTAGTGTAACAATTCGCTACTGTATTTATAAAACAATCTTCAGGAGCACTACATGATTGTTACAACAACAAAAAATTCAAGGGTAAAACTACTTTTTCAACAACAAAAAATTGAGCCTTAATCAAATTCGAAGGAAAAAGTACGCATTCAACAAAAAAAATTGAGCATTAAAAATTATGGGTGAAAAATAACCAACAAATAAGTATAAAAAATTTACATGTCCAATTGAAACATAAATACATTACAGCGGTTCGATTTTGCCCCATGAAAACAATTCAATTGCAATGCGCTTGTGGAAATGAGGCATTTTTTCTAGTGATTTCTTTGAAATCATTACCATACGTCAATGCTTCAACAAACTTGAGGGCGAATACCCCACAATCATAGTTAAAAAAACACAATTAGTTTATGAAATGAAATATATATATATATATATATATATTTCACTTACTCATTCGATTGTTGAGGACAATCCATTGGTTTATATTCCCATAAATCTTTGGGTTTAACCCACGTTATTTTTCATAAATATTCATGATTTGTAGCAAACGTAGGACAATCTTTGTAAAAGGGCTTCATAAGTTATGGATACTTAGATCTTTGAAGGGCATTGTCCATGGAATTATAAATATTTACACACTGTCCATTCAAGTCTAACTCCATAGTGAGCCAATGACTGTTGTCCACGTTCATGAGGAATATAACATATACAAATTTGCATAAATATTCATGATTTGCGATAATGTTTACTACCTTATAAGTAAAAAAAACATACCATGTCAGACTCTTCCCAATGCCTTCCCAAGTTTGTCTATAAGCCAACGATTTGGTACCAGAGAGTATCATCAATATCAACCTACCAGGCCTTTGGATTATCCTCAACTCCTCCAAACAGCCGGTAAGATTTCCCTATAATGTCAAAGGAAATATTGTAAATCAAAGTTTAAAGACTACATGCAGTCTACACACTAACCGTGAAGGCCTCATAAAGTCTACACGCTGCCCGTAAAGGCCTCGTGTAGACTATATGAAGTCTACACGCTGCCCATGAAAGCCTCGTGTAGACTACATGAAGTCTACATGCTGCCCGTGAAGGCCTCGTGTATACTACATGAAATCTACATGATACCCGTGAAGGCCTCATGTAGACTACATGAAGTCTACACGCTACCCGCGAAAGTATCATGTAGACTCTATAAAATCTTTTAACTTGCTTCCAACAGCAAATGACCAACGGTGACTCTGATATGAGGGTTGTAATCTCACAAATACCTCCTAACCAACTCTAAGTATGCATCAATATGTTGCAATGAAAAAAGATTACATAAGATAGGCATATTTATTTTAAATATCACATTCACATAAAATTCGCATATAGCTACTTACATTAGACTCAAGCCACTGGTATGGTGCAGATACAAGTTTTTTGAACCTGGCATAGTTACTGAAGTAGTACCTAACATTTACTTTCTCTTTCCTGTACAACGTAATTACAGATAAAAATAAGAAATGAAAAATATGAGAAAGGTGATGATTACACGATGTCCATGTACTCATCATGTAACCCTTAAGAAATAAGAATTGGGAGAAATTAATGACTACACGATGACTACACGATGTCATTGTAGTCATCGTGTAGACTACACATGTTTAGAACTGGGAAAAGTCACTGACGCAGTACCCAACATTTATTTTCTCTTTCCTATACAACGTAATTACAGGACAAAAATAAGAGATAAGAAAAATGAGACATATTATGACTACACGATAGATACACGAGGTTAGTGTAGCCATCGTGTAACCCTCAACAAACAGAACCTCAACAAAAGAGGTGACGACTACACGATGAATACACGATATCCGTGTAACCATTGTGTTGACCATCAACAAACAGAAACATAGATTACACGATGACCACACGATGTCAGTGTAACCATCGTGTCGCCATCAACAAAGAGAAACAGAGAAAAGGTGATGACTACATGATGGCTACACGATATCTGTGAAGTCATCGTGTAGACTACATGGTGGATACACTCTTTCAATGTAGTCATCGTGTAGTCTACACGATGGCTACACGGACACAATGTAACCATTGTGTTAGAAGAATAATTTAACAAAAAGATAATTGCAAACTTACTTGACCTTTGGTGATTTGAACCAGGCATCAAAACAAAATTTATCCTTTGCAGATACATCAAGAGGAGGTGTAAAAGGTTTGAATTCCATTCTCTCCACCACTTTCTCCTCCACTTTTGTCATACGCTGCTTTTTCTTTTCATTTTGATGTGTAAGCCAAGTTGGGGACTCAAGGATGCAAGATCTCTTGACCTTCCTCTTACCAAGATCATCAAGGTAGATAATGTCAGCTTCTTCTCCACTGTTGGGCTGCTCAGTAGACTTCAAGTCTGATATTATCGATGCAACTTGTTTTTCTGCTTTTTCCATTTCTAGTTCTTCATATTTTATTTCCTTTTTCGCCATTATTTCTTCTTTTATTTCCTCCTTGACCTTTTTTTTTATTTTCATCCCCATCTTGATTCTTTTCTCTCTTCTTTTTCTTCTTCCTATACTTTTTCTTCTTTTTTTTACTTGCATTTTTTCATCAATTTCTCCTCTTTTATTCCAACTCCTCCTTCCTCTTCTTCTTCGTCTTTCTTCTCCTCCTCTTCATCTTTTTTTCCTTTCCTCGTCCTCTTTCTCCTCCTCCTCATATTTTCCCCTCTTACTCCACTTTCTTCTCAATCTCATCTTTTTCCCATCTTCTTCCTATTTCTTCTCCCCCTCTTCCTTCTCTCTTTCCTCATCCTTCTTCTGCACTTCTTCCTCATTTTCTTTTCATCTTCCACTTCTTCTTCTTCCTTTTTCTCCTCCTCTTCCTCTTTTTTCTCCTCATCTTCCTCTTTTTCTTCATCCTTTTCTCCTCTTCTTCCAGGATCATTTTTCTCCATCCTCTTCATATTCTTTTTCATCTTCTTCTTTCTCTACCTCCATCATCAAGTCAGAACGAGAACCGAAGGAGAAATTATCATTATCAGGTCGTGATGAAAGTTGATGATCCGTCAACATCTTGATTTGGGAAATGGCATAGGAAAGGTCTGATTGCATGGACATAAGCTTCTTGTCCATTGAATTTATCTTTTTGTCCATTCTAATCAAACAATTCCTGGCTCAATCCCCTCATTGTGCCTCTTCTGATCGCTCTCCACAATGCCCTCGTCCTTGGGCCTCTTCCTCTTCTTTGTTTTCTACTCATCCACCTCTTCATCCACCCATGTTAACGATAAGAAAGATGTCATCTAAAAAATAGGTTGCACTAAAAGTATGTAATAAATGAGTACACTATCTCCGTGTACCCATCGTGTAGTCTACACGATGGTTACATTGACTTCATGTATGGATCGTGTAGGCTACACGATGATTATGAGCTTCATGTAGGGATCGTGTAGGCTACACAATGGTTACATGAAGTCGATGTACCCTATGTGTAGCCTACATGATCATGACACGAGGTCAGTGAAAAAGAATTTGAATGGTGCAGAATGATTTAAACATACCTTTTCTATGGCTACTAACCTCCAGTAGCTTGTTTTTTCTTCCTCCTCCGAAAGAACCAAGGGAAGAACTTCAAACTAAAAAATCAAGTGATATAAATTAATATAAAGACCGTGCAATTAGAATAATTTACCGTAACATATAATTTATATAAGGGACCAAGAGAGGAACTTACTTTTTCCTTTGAAAAAAATTTCTTTTTGCAAACTTTCAACAGGAACATACATTGTTGGAGCCCACTTGAAAATATGTGGTATCCTGGTCGAAACCTGGTTACCATATAGACTACCCACCAAGAGGATCATTTCAAATACCCACGCGGGTTTAAACAAAGAGAGTAATTCAGTATTTAGCACTCAAGAGAGTAATTCAGTACTCAATAATTCAGTATCTACAAGAAGCCTGCATCACTATATTGAATTAATTTTTTTTTACCTGAAACGCAAAAGGACATCCGTTCAGTGAATATTCATGAACTTTAGAGGGTGATTTCGGTTGTTTCTTTGTTTTCTTCTTCTTTTTGGCATGACAATCACCAAGATAGTTTTGGTATCCTTCACGGATAACAATGATTTCATGGTTTTGGAGAAAGAAATCTCTCCCCATGGATAATTGTTGAATACTTCAAGGTCATCGACCAACACCAACCATTTCTTGCTGATCATGGTTCGGTTCTCTTTCCCCAAAAAGAAATGCTCCAGCATATACACCAGAGCCATCTTAACAGCATCATCATCTGACTTGTAGGTGCTGCTCTTGAATTTATGCTCCAACTCAGCCATGCTTATACCTCCACTGGTTTTAGGAAAGTACAATTTAACCACTCGGTTTGGGCCGCAGGTCTACTTCTCATCTTGGGCATCACTGGCTTCAGTTTGGTCATCAGCGTGAATTCCTTCTTTGAAAATCATAGTGAATTCTCATTGATAAGAAAATGGATCTCCTCCTTAGAATGAGTGTCGTCCACATATTCGGCCTCCCTAGCCAACACGTGGTGGCAGACAGTCGCTGAAAACTTCAGGGTTGGAAGATGGTCGAAGCAAGTCTCCCTAAATAGGGAGAATTGAGGAGTTATCATCTTCACCTTGATACCATCTATCACGTATGTGTCACACTTAGCATTTACCCTTGCCTTTGGAATTGTAGTTACGTCATGGACGTAATGCAATGTAGCCGAAACAATGGATGATGAAGCCATAATAACCTGTAAATTTTTGAAGGAAGACATAAGATTAGAGAATTAAAGTGTACATGATGATATTAAGGAACTACACAATGGGTATACGAGGCTCGTGTACACTATACGACCAGTGTAGTCCTCGTGTACACTACACGACCAGTGTGTAGACATCGTGTAGTTTACAGGAGGACTACACGATCGTCATGTACACTTTTTGTACACTACACGGTGACTATAATAGCGCCGGGTAACAAATCATGTAGTCCACAAGAGAACTACGGGATGTCTTTGAAGACGACAGAAGGGGAAAAATCACATAAACCAGAGAAAACTTAGAGAAAACTCCTAGAGAACTACAATATAACCCAGAAAAATATAAACTTGGAACAAAAACACAGAAACCCAGAAAAATACCTCCGAAACCCAGATAAATAAACAGAGAAAACTAAACATAAACTCGGAAAAAAACACAACATAAACCCATAAAAAATACAACGAGAACAAGAGAAATCCATAAAAAGTACCTTGTTTGAAATGGTGAGAGATGCTTCGACTTCAAACGAGATGAGAACAAAGACTTCGAACGAGAAAAAGAGAGAGAGAGAGAGAGAGAGAGAGAGAGAGAGAGTATCTGTAAGAGAGGAATGCAAGAAGGCAAGAAGCAAGTATATAGTAAAAACACAAGAAGGCAGTTTGAAATCATGAGGAGGTACACGAAGAGGTGGCTTTCATGGAGAGGTGGCTTTTCGATGTACTGTCATGATTTTTTTTTACCGTCGATTGGTATTTGTGCAGGGGTTGTTTGGTAACTTCATCACCTGCTTTTGGAGAAGTGGTGGGCCATGGTCAGAGGTTGCACAAAATAATTTTAGGGTCTAATCCTACAAAACAAAAATGATAGGGGTCTAGTCTTGTAAAAAACCCCATCTAGATTACAATATCGATAGCCAAGCAAGGTCGTTTAATAATATCACTTAACAAAGCTCGGTCTAAGATATTCAAAAAAAAATCTAATGGCGGTGTAAAGGATTGTTTCAGTATGGGAAATTCTTTACGAACAAATAATGAATATACTAATTTAGAGATAAAATGAGAGAATAACGACACCATTGTTTACGTGAAAAACTCTTAAAAGGAAGAAAAATCACGGGAAGACTATTAATATTCACTGGTGTAAAGTGTAAATAATTTTACGTAGTTGATGATGAGAGATGAGGAAAAAGGCAATGCCCTTAGTTGCTTGCCTTTCCTCCCATTTTCTCCGCCCTCCTGTTCTTTTCCTATATGACATGTACTAATAAGCCTTACAATAATAATAATAATAATAATAATAATAATAATAATAATAATAATAATAATAGAGGGGGATGATCATACATTCATATGTTTTCGACTGATGAGATTTTTGTCAGGAAGCTTCCCCTATCGATGAGATTGCTTTCAGGCGATGACTCATTTACTTTTTTCATTCATTTCAGTCGTTTTGTCCTCAGTCCGTCAATCACTCAATCAATTATAGTCGCTTGATAGTTCCTTGTGGCTCGACCTAATCAGTCACAGTCACTTGGTGGTCTACCAACTTATCTCGTCAGAATCACTCAGCCACCTAATCAATCATTGCCACTTGGAAATCATTCTGGATTCCTTTTATCCATTCCCATTCTTCTTATATCCTTCTCTTCCTGTTCTTGCATAGTTCAACGAGTGCCTTACCCGTTCAGGCTAGTTTTTCGAGTCTCAGGTTCCTTTTCCCATTCCAGAGGCGCGAGTCCTCTGTCAGTCTTTTCCCATTCTCGAAGGTTTGGGTCCATTATCAGTCTTTTCCCGTTCTCGAAGGTGTGGGTCCACCGTCAGTCTTTTCCCATTCTCAAAGGAGTGGGTCCCCAGTCAGTCTTTTCTCATTCTCAAAGGTGTGGTTCATTCTTCATTTGTTTATGGGTGTCCTGCGACATCAGTATTCTCTTTCATTTTCGCTTTTCTGCCACTTTCTGTGAGCCCTTTGGTCGGCCTTCCTTGTCCACGTGGAAGTGAGTATTTTTTATATGTACATTGACCCTCATTACACTCAACATAATTTTATTCATTAAGGTGTAATGATTTTATCCTTTCTTATTCTGACGTTACATCTGTCCGCTTCTATTCTCACGTGTTTCTTGGAGTCATGCGATGTAGTTTTTCATATAACGTTTACGACCATTTACTGCCAATGGTGGTTTCTCATTTTATTTTTTTCGTTATGTTCTTCTGTTCCCGTTTATAAATGCTTTACGTTTGTTGAATAACATTTTTGCCAGCTTGCTGTCGATGATGATTAATTTCCTTTCATTTGCTATAATTCTTTCCGTTTCTGAGAATTTAGGTTCAAATAAAGAACCATGACCTCATTCTCACTCTGAAAGAACAACTTACGATTTACTCGTTCTCAAAGACTAGGTTTGAACAAAGAAAAATGGCCCCGTTCTTTGAGAGGGACGTAAGTTCAAATAAAGAACCATGGCCCCATTTTGGCCTTTACTTTCAGGATCATCTGTTGAGTTGTTTTCAAGAAATATTTCATCTTTGCTTTCTTCAATTGTGTCCGTTATGAATTATTTGACCATCATCTTATCCATTTGGCAAAGATATTTCTGTTTTGAAGTTTTTGATTTCTTTCTGAGAACAATGTCCGTAGACACTCCCAATGACTAAGGCTCTTTCCGTGGAACCATGACTTCAATTTGATTTCCTTCTAAGAACGGCATACGTAGGCACTCCCAAAGACTTGGGCTTCTTCAGTGGAACCATGGCCCCATTTTAATTTTCTTCTGAGAACGACATCCATAGACACTTTTAAGGACTTAGGCTCCTTCAGTGGAACCATGACCCCATGTTGATTTCCTTCTGAAGGTAGGACTTATGAATTTTCCTTCCTAAGAACATATGCCCTTAGTTCCTTATGAGAGTAGGGCTTATGAATTGCTCATCTTCAAGGACTTACGCCATAGTTCCTTATGAGCGTAGAACTTATGAATTACCCCTCCCAAGGACTTACGCCTTTAATTCCTTATTTGAGTAGGACTTACGAATTTCTCCTTCTAAGGACTTACGCTCTTAGTTCATTATGAAAGTATGACTTATGAATTGTCTCTCCTAAAGACTTACGCCTTTAGTGCCTTCTGAGAGTTAGATTTATGAATTTACCCTCCCAAGGACTTACGCCCTTAGTTCCTTCTGAGAGTAAAACTTATGAATTTCTCCTCTCAAGGACTTACGCCTTTAGTTCCATCGTCAAAGAAGAGAGAGAGTTGACAGCCTGCACATTATCGTGTCACAAGTGTTGATTGAGAACTCTATCGTGAAATTCTTCAAGAAGTATATTTTCATATCTTTCTGATGATATATAACTTTTTATGTATTTGGCTTCCGATTGACGCAATATAATTTCCAAAATTGCCTTTTCTACATAAAATGCCTTCCCGAATAACAATAATTACAGTAACTTTTGATTTAAATTTCCAAATTGAATTCTGTAAAATTCTCCAATAAGTAGAATTATGTATCTTTCTGATGATATAAGATTCACCGTGTAGCTTCCAATAAATATAGTTTAATTTTCGAAGTTGATCGTTCCGTATAATTTACTTTCCTGGGGAGCCTTCATGCAAATTGTCATAATCTTTTCTGAAGAGCTATAAATCAAGTTCTGAAAATTCTTCAAGAGTAGACATTCATATCTTTCTAACAAAATATAATTTTTCATATAATACTTTCTAAATCGGTACAATTTAAAATTTAAATGTGAAAAAACTAAAAAAATATCATAACTTTTTACCGAGAGTTCCGAATTGATTTTCGTAAAATTCTACAAAAAGTAGACTTTTGTATCTTTCTAATGATATAATATTTGTCATGTAATTTCCTTCCAACTTTTCCCGTTCTCAAGGCTTTCCCCGTTTTCAAGATTTTTCCCATTGTCAAGCTAATTTCGTTCCCGTTGTCAAGATAATTCTGTTCCCAATATCAAGACTTTTCTTTTCCATTCTTGAGACAATTCATTTCCCATTGTCAAAGTATTTTCTTTCCCGTTCTCAAGACTTTCCCATTCTCGAGACATTTCATTTGTCCGTTGTCAAGACAATTCTTTTCCTGTTGTCAAGACTTTGTTTTTCAAAAATCAAATAAGTTCTCTACCTTTTTTTTCTTTTAGAAACTGATAATGATGTAATAAAATAAGCCAATTGAATATGCAAGGAACGAGTTTACCGTTTGTTCATTTCGTTTCCAGTTTTGTACTTATTGTCGTTCTCATCTATACTGCCAACCCGTTTAAGACTACCTGCAGCATTTTTGTCAGTGGGGTTGGTTGATCTATATGCTCATCTTCATTTTAACTTATATTGTCCTAATTTAGAGCTACGTTGGATCTAGTTCGAGACATGTTTATGGTCTTATAGAGTGGGTCTCTTGAGCTTTTCTCTTAACTCTCAATGAGAGCACCAAAATGTAAAAGATTTTTTCAGTATGAAAAATCCTTTACGAACTAACAATGAAGATAGTAATTTAGAGATAGAATGAGAGAATAAAAACACCATCATTTACGTGAAAAATCCTTAAATAGAAGAAAAATCACAGGAAGACTATTAATATCCACTAGTGTAAAGTGTAAAGGATTCTACATAGTTAATGATGAGAGAAGAGGGAAAAAGCAATGCCCTTAGTTACTTGGGTTGCCTCCCATTTTCTCCACCCTCCTGTTCTTTTTTTATAGAGTCTGTACTTATAGGCCTTACAATAATAATAATAATAATAATAATAATAAAAGAAGGGGATGATCACACCCTCTCGGCTGATGAAATTTTTATCAGGGAGCCTCCCCTATCGATGGGATTGCTTTCAGGTGTGAGCTCTTTTACTTTGTTCATTCATTTCAGTTAGTTTATCCTTAGTCCGTCAGTCACTCAATCAGTCATAGCCATTTGATGGTTGCTCGTGACTTGGGCATATTAGTCACAGTCACTTGGTGGTCTGCCAACTTGTCTCGTCTGAATCACTCAGCTATCTAATCAGTCATTGCCACTTGGTAATCATTATGGATTCCTTTCTTCCATTCCCATTAATCTTCTTATCTCTCTCTTCCCGTTCTTGCACACCTCAACGAACGCCTTAACCGTTTAGGGTTGTTCTCTAAGTATTAGGTTTCTTTTCCCATTCCAGAGACGCGGGTCCTCCATCAGTCTTTTCCCGTTCTCGAAGGTGTGAGTCCATCATCAGTATTTTCCTGTTCTCGAAGGTATGGGTCCCCCGTCAATCTTTTCCCGTTCTCAAAGGTGTGAATCCCCCGTTAGTCTTTTCTCGTTCTTAAAGGTGTGGGTCATTCTTCGATTGTTTATTGGTGTCTCGCGACATCAGTCTTCTCTCTCGTTTTCACTTTTCTGTCGCTTTCTGCGAGTCCTTTGGTCGGCCTTCCTTATCCGCATGGCAGTGAGTATTTTTTAATTTTTCAGTGTGTTTAATCCATTAATTAAATTGAAAATTTTACCTAATGCAAAAGGGGTATGTTTGTCCTCAAATTTTCTCTCAGGACGTACATGGTCTCACACGAGATATTGATTGACAACAAAGTCAACATCTTAAAACTTGCCCGGTGTCCAAATCACACAACGCTAATGTATTCAAGCACCTATAGCTCGAAAAATGAGTCAAGTGTCAGCTTGAGACTTAAACAAGTGGTGACTCACTTAACAAGAAGAACGTGTATAGCCATGAACGTTGAAAACAGTCTCTCGTCAGGGAAGAAGATCTGGGTTTCTTTTAGTTTCAAGAAATGTGGGTAGTAGTTGTTAAAGCGACGATTACCAAATAGATAGAGCCTTAGCATAAGGCATTAAGAGAAAGACAAGCGCATACACATAAAATTTTTTTAGTGACTTGGTGAGTCATTCAACGAAATATGTAAATGATACAAAATGTAATATTTTTAGTGATTGAGATAACATGTAGTTATTTTTTATGTGGACAACATAAAATCGTAAGTCTGCATCATAACAATATCTCTGATCCCAATAAAATTTGTAATGTTTGACAAAAAATAATAATATATTGTAACATGTAAAACCAAAATGTAGTGATTAATTAACCAAGAAATTTTATCTTGTTATTTTTGTACAAAAAGAATTTTATTCTTTTTAGACTAAAGAAAACTGATTTGTTTTCAATCGTTTTGCAATCTTATTCATCAGCGTGAGGAACGCGTGGCACTATTGGCATCGTGTTGCTTCGTCGGCCACCACAATCGCATCTGTCTTCAGGATTCCCCATATTTTCGGGTTCCTTTTTTTATATTACTCTCCCAACCTCCTACTCCATCTCTCCCTCTCCCTCTCTCCCTCTCTCCCTCTCTCCCTCTCTCCCTCTCTCTCTCTCTCTCTCTCTGCGTGTCTAGCTGTCTCCGGCGATCTATCCTCGAATTCTCGCCGGGAAAGTTCATAATCTCAGGCAACGCATCGAGTTTTTTGGAGCTTTAATCGATCCCGACATCAGTTAGATATGAATCCTGAATAGTAAGTGTCTTCCTTGGTTTTCTTAGATTAAAAGTATATTTTCAATTTCTTATTATTTTAATCCTTTCTGAGTTTAGCTTTTCTTATTGAATGGGAACTCGATTAGATCTGCGATGTTGGGGATGGAGTTGTAACTAAGCTTGCTTGTCGTCTATTTGATTTTGTTTGAACGTTATGCTTTGTTCATTGATGGTTTTTATGAGTTTCGAATCGGATGGTTGATTTTCGATCTAGATGATATAAGATCAGATACGTTGACCCGATAGAGTTGTACAACGGTGTTACGCTTGTAAAATAATGTGACACTCAATTTGTTTTATTGGGAAAAATGAAGGATAAAATGTATGGCGGGTCTGTTAGTAAAAGTTTATAAACATATGGGCGAATTGAGCAGTTATTACCTCTTAGGATTGTATCGACCACAAAAAGGTACCTCTTAGGATTGTTTGATCCAACTCACTCCGTTTGCACAGTAGATTATCTGGCGTCATTGAGATTAAAGTTATGAAGTTTTTAGGCCTGTTACGTTAACATAGACTGAATTCATTCACTGCATTGAACTTTGAACAAATGATTATCTGTAACAATATCCTGAATATGAGCTCTTGAATTTCATTATGTAGGGGGTTGCTTCATTGTGTGTATTTACGCTAACAATGTGCATATGTATTCTTTTTTTTCCCTGAAACTATGTGCATATGTTTTCTATACCCTGTAACTTGCAGATTTTTACGGTCCATATTTTCTTATTTCCGATTGCAGTGACTACTTGTTTAAGCTTCTGCTCATTGGAGATTCTGGTGTTGGAAAATCATGTCTACTGCTGAGATTTGCTGTAAGTTCCCCTCTGTGTGTGTGTGTTTGGGTGCAGACGTGCACATGTTCACGTTGCAGGACAGATGTCTCATATTGTAATGTCCTATTCATGTGACTGGTTTCATGTCAGATTTTGGGCAAACCATTCGTGTGGTTCACTTCATACTTTTGCTAATTATTCTTTATGCTTTTGTGTGCCAGGATGATTCATATCTTGATAGCTACATCAGCACGATTGGTGTTGACTTTGTAAGAATTTATTTTCCACCCTTGGTTTTGAGCACTGAGTGTTTCAACATGAATTATGCTCTCCCCTTTAGAATTACCGTTTTGAGATTCTTGTTATATGGCAGCTCTAATACTTGTATTATTTTCTAAATGTAGAAAATTCGCACTGTGGAGCAGGATGGGAAGACAATCAAACTCCAAATTGTAAGTTTGAGTTGTCTTGTGCTCTTCTTCTCACCATATTTCTTTGCTTTAGTCTCCAAATTATTTTTAAGAGTGTAAGCAGTTTGAATTTCCACCCACATCTAGAATCAGGGTGTCTGAATGTCATACCTTTTTGTCCTTACTAGTCCGAAAGCACACTGGGATTGGCTAGTACTTGTTCTTTTATTTCAACTTATAATCTGTAATGACTAGAGAAAATATTTCTACATCATTACCTTTAATTACTCTAGGATTTTTTGTAGGGAGGGCACATCCTTTTTAAGGAGGAATTTCTTGTTCCATGTATTGAAGTGAAAGGAGTTATTTCATTTGTATCTTATTCAGATTGTCTCTACCTCTATCATGATTCGTCAAGTTTATGTAGCTCAAAAATTATTGCAATTGTTTCTTGCTGATTACCCTCTTGTTGGATTGTGGATGTACAGTGGGACACTGCTGGCCAAGAACGTTTTAGGACAATTACTAGCAGCTACTACCGTGGTGCCCATGGCATTATTGTAAGTACTCAATTTCCTAGCCCTTGCAAGTTCCCGAGTTTGTTACTTCAGAAGAACTAATCTCGTACAATGTAATACATTATAGGTTGTATATGATGTCACTGACCAAGAGAGCTTCAACAACGTTAAACAATGGTTGAACGAAATTGACCGTTATGCAAGTGAAAATGTGAACAAACTTCTGGTCGGAAATAAATGTGATCTTACAGCAAATAAAGTGGTTTCCACTGAGACGGCTAAGGTAATACTAGACTAGTGTTACTTTTTATGCATCTCTAAAGGAACTAGATTGGTTTGGAACTTCAAAAAGTAACCAAGGAAATAAAATATTCGGATCTGATGTTGTTTTGTTAGGCATTTGCTGATGAAATTGGGATCCCTTTCATGGAAACAAGTGCTAAAAGTGCTACAAATGTGGAACAGGCTTTCATGGCCATGGCTGCGGAGATTAAGAATAGGTAAAATATTTTAGTCTTACAGACTTTAGAGCAATCTGATCTCGAATATTAGGTTCTTTCTTAATCTTTCAGACGCATAATTATTTACCGAACAATGGTTTATACAATATTTGTGTTTATCTGCAGGATGGCAAGTCAGCCCATGAACAATGCGAGGCCTCCGACAGTACAGATTCGCGGACAACCTGTCAACCAGAATTCAGGATGCTGTTCTTCTTAAAAAAGGAAAAAAAATGAACACATTTATTTGATTTAGTGATGTTTACCTGTGTGCATCTATGACACGTAAAACAAAATCTTTTAATGCTTTTGATATGAAGATTGTTCCCAGGATCATCTTTCTGTTCATTTGTTCAGCTCAGCACTTTGTTAACGATTCCATTAATTTCTTTGTAATTTCATTCCAAACAAACGTCGTTGTACAAATTAGTAG
Source organism: Datisca glomerata (assembly GCA_003255025.1). Taxonomy (NCBI): domain Eukaryota; kingdom Viridiplantae; phylum Streptophyta; class Magnoliopsida; order Cucurbitales; family Datiscaceae; genus Datisca; species Datisca glomerata. The sequence goes on from QANY01007306.1 coordinate 1,683,545, forward strand.
GGTATTGGTGAATTGAAGTATTTTTCCTTTTGAATTTCAAATCCTTTTAGTATTTTCGTATTTACTTACATTCCCATGAACGACTCGCACACCTTTGTAGGTCTGATTATCTCTAGTATTTGAGAGACATGGAAGATAAATACATGGGACAAAATTCTGAGACTCAATTCATCATTTTTCTGCAAAGAAAACCCATACCTAATCTATGTTGTCTTAATCGCATCTTAATGAACTGAAGCCGAAATTTTGTTAAAATTGCATGAAAACTCATCGTCAAATGGGTGAAATGGATGTATACTTGATTCTAACATAGCTTTGGGCATTCTAAGTTATTTTATTAGGAGGAGAAAAAGGAGAGAATAGAAAAGAAAGAATTTTTTCTTATTTTTCTCTCCTCTTGCGTCTCTCTCTCCTCGTAATACGTGACATACGTATTCTAAGAGTCACTTGCTAAAATATATAATATATATATATATATATNTCCAACAAATTTAAACTTAATCCCAATTGTAGCCTTATCCTTGATTCCTTATAAAGTGTATTTAATTACTTATTGGTAGATTTAATTACTTATTGATAGGTAATGACTAAATCAGTATGTAGGGAGTTGGATAATTTTGTCTTTACCTACAACACTTAAAATAATCTCCTAGTCTCATTTTACCCTTACAATTTCTTCTTTTTCTCTTTAAAAAAATTACACTATCCTTTAGTTTTTGTTATATTATTATTATTTTATCATTTGTTAATTATTATCCCATACTATATACTTGTAAAAGTTTGTCTACCTCATTAAAACCTTACTAGGAAAATCCAATAGGAAAAACATTGGCGAAGGAAAAATAGTACAATATATTTATAGTGGACTCTCCTTTATTTTATACTCCCCTGATGTTGATATAACCACCATCATGAAATGTCTCAAAGATGACACATTCCAATCATGCAAACAAGTTTCTTAAATGTTAATAGGAAGTGCTTTAGTGAATAAGTCAGTTAGATTAGTACTTAATCGAATTTCATTTACATCTATATCTTTATTCTTCTGGAGTTCATGCGTGAAAAAGAGTTTTGTTGAGATCTGTTTTGTTCGATGTCCTTTTATATACCTTCATTTAAATTGGACGATACAAGCCGCATTATCTTCATATAAAATCGTAGGGTTATCTTTGATTGAAGATAATCCACACGTTTCTCTGATATGTTGTATCACTGACCTTAATTATATGCACTCTCTACTTGCTTCATGGATCGCAAGTATTTCGGAATGATTTAAAAAAGTAGCCATTATAGTTTTCTTCACAGATCACCAAGATATAGCTATATCATTATAAGTAAATACATAACCAGTGCGATCGACCTTTGTGAGGGTCAGAAAGGTAACTAACATCTGCACATCCAATTAATTGTGATTTTGACGTTTCTGAATAATATAGACACATGTCTTTTGTTCCACGTAAGTAACTAAATATGTGTTTAACTCTAATCCAATGCCTTTGAGTTGGTGAAGGATTATATCTCGCAAGTAGATTAACTGCAAATACTATATCACGACGTGTACAATTTGTAAGATATATGAGATAACCAATTGCATAAAGATATGGTACTTCAGGACCAATTACTTCTTCATTATCTTCTCGAGGATGAAAATGGTCTTTCTTAATATCAAGTGATCTCACAACCATTGGAGAACTCAATAGTTTAGGACTTTTTCTATGTAAGACGATTGATGAATTAATATTCCATTTGATAAATGTTTTATTTGTAGGCCGAAACAAAATTTTATGTTTCTAAGATCTTTCCTTTCAAAATCTCTTTTCAAATAAGTTAATATCCAAATCTTCAGAAGTGCCAATAAGATTTAAATCATTTACCTGCACGGCAAAATGACGAACCATGATTTTGATCTTTTAATGAAAACACATGGACAAATTAAATTATTCACATACCCTTATTTCAAAAAGTATTCACTAAGGTGATTATACCATATGCGCCCAGACAGTTTCAAACCATATAAAGATTGTTGATTGAACATATTATGTTCCTCTATAATAGCCAAACTAATTAAAAAATCAGAAGGTAATTGCGTCCATTACATGGGAGTAGGTCTCATCATAATCAATACTAAGTCTCTCTAAGAAATCTTGTGCTACGAGACGTGCTTTATATCTAACAATTTTGTTATTCTCGTTATACTTTCATATAAATACCTATTTGTATCCAACTGGTTTTACACCTTCGAGCTCTACTTGTATTGCATCTTTCCACATTGGCCAATCCTTTATGTGCCAACATTTTTTGACATATGTGTAAAATTAATGTTCAAGATGTATGTCTAGTAGATAGTGCATCAACTCATACGATTCTTAAGGAGAAAATATATTTTTCTCATTTGACATTAGAAGAAACAACAGTAAATACAATATCTGGCACTGTGAAATTAATTAAGGGCTTCGGAAGATTCAACATTATACTACCTGATGGAACATAATTTATTATTAATGACACATTATTCTCTACAAGATCCAAAATAAATCTACTTAGCTTTAGAGATATTCGTCTTTGTGTTATAATATTGAGACAATTGGTGAAAATAATACGGAGTATATATGCATTACTTCATATGCCTCAGGTGAGAAGAAAATATTGGAGAAATTTTCATCTTTGTCCTCTGGGTTATATTATGCAATTATAAATTCAATTGAGTTAAATAATGTGAGGAGCCATAACCCAAATACATTTGTTCCTTGGCATGATTGATTAGGTCATCCTGGATCCATAATGATGAGAAGAATTATAGAAAAATACACAGGGACATCCCCTAAAGAATCAATAAGATTCTTTTGTCCAGTGATTTTTCATGCAAAGCTTGATCTGAAGGCAAGTTGATTATCAAGCCATCTTTCACTAAAGGTCTGACAAAATCTCTTACATTTTTACAAGGTATTCAAGGAGATATTTGTGGGCCAATACATCCACCACGTGGTCCATTTCGATATTTTATGGTGCTAATAGACACATCTATAAGTTGGTCACATGTAAGTTCTCTCCACTCGTAATGCACCTATCGCTAGATTATTGGCTCAAATAATTCATTTACGAGCACAATTTCTTGATTATGCAATTAAGACGATTCATCTTGATAATGCTGGTGAATTTACATCAAAAGTATTTGATACTTATTGCATGTCAATTAGAATTGATGTTGAACACCATGTTGCCCATACCCACACTCAAAATGGTTTAGCAGAATCATTGATTAAACAATTACAATTAATTTCTTAACCATTACTAATGAGATCAAAATTACCAATTTCTGTTTGGGGACATGCTATATTACATGCTGCATTATTGGGCCGTATAAGGCCCATTGCTTACAAACTGCAATCGATGTTACAACTTGTTTCAGAACAAGAACAAAATATTTCCCGTATAACAACTTTTAGTTGTATTGTATATGTTCCAATTTTCTCACCCCAACACACAAAAATGGGTCCTCATAGACAGATTGAGATTTATTTTGGCTTTGAATCTCCCCCAATAATTAAATATCTAGAACCCCTGACGAATGATATGTTTATAGCAAGATTTACTGATTGTCATTTTGATGAGAGAACGTATCCAACATTAGGGGAGAGAAGTCACAACTAGAAAATAAATGTGAAATTTCTTAGAATGCTTTATTATTGTCTTATCTAGATCCTCGTACAAATCAATGTGAACTTGAAGTTCAAAAGATCATTTATTTACAAAATATTACAAATCAATTACCCGACGTATTTGTTGCTACAAAGAAAGTGACTAAATTACACATACCAGCTGTAAATGCTCCAGCACGGATTAACGTCCCGGCAGGATGAGTTGCTAGTAAAGTATGACTGAAGCGTGGTAGACCTACTGGATCAAAAGACAAAGTGTCCCGGAAGAAAAAGGATAAATAAATTATGAATGAGGTTGGAGCTATTGAAGATGTCACTCCAAATAAAATAAACAATATGTCTGATCAATTGGACATAGAATTTGTTTTCCTAGGAGTGGATGTACAAGATGATAAAGAGATCTCTATAAATTTTACCAACACTCGAAAAAGTTTAGATCACAATTAAATCATTGTCGATGTTTTATATACAATGTGACTAAGGTGATTTTCATCTTTTATTAGAGAGGGTAATCTTATCTATTTATAATATTTTTTAGATTTTAAAAAATGCGTCATTATAAAATTTGACAATTTGTGTAAATTACAACTTTTTAAGCCATTTTTTCTTTTATTTTATATAAAAAATGTCTTAAAAAGTATATATTAAGTCACCGAATTTAATATACTATGGACCTTTCAGTCCTCTCTCTCTCGCCTCTCTACGCCCTCTCTCTTATCCATTACATAACTCGAAAGTTGCATAACTCTCTCATTAGACATAAGCCAATTTGTGTACAAGTTATATTTCATGGTGACTTAATTTTTTACTGAATCAAGTAATGTGTAAAAGTTATATTTATTCGTTAACAAAGAAAATAATAAACTTTTCTTTATGAAGAAACTATAAAATAATTTTCATAGTCTTGTTATTAAAAGCAATTAAAGAGACAAACAAAATAAAATAAGAAATGTGAATTTAACAATGTGTGTATGATTAATGACATTATCTATATTCTCTATAGATTGCTTGAGAAAGTCAGAAACGTCTAAGTGGGTCATATCAATTTAATTATTATGATCAGTAAAATTCATTTCAATCTCTTTCCCTTTTCCCTTCATAGAAGTTTGATATAGTTTAGCCAAATGCTTAGGCGTACGACATGTATGTGACCATTGAACTTTCATGCCATACCTATAACAATCTTCTTCAAAATTCTTGGAATGCGTATTCTGTAAACCTTGTCCTTTTCTATGTTTTTCATCCGTCTAGTGGTATGGTGGTTTTCTTATTCTGATAATCATATGATTTACTACTATGATTATGACCACCACGGTGTCAATTACTTTGACCATGGCCACGTCCACGCCCGCACCCACAATTACTAAATGATGTAGCATTCACTTTTGGGAATGGTGTTGAGTCAGTTGGGCGAGATTGACGGGTTTTCATTAAAAGCTCATTATTTTGCTCAATAACAAGTAAGCAAGAGATTAATTCAAAATATTTCTTAAATTCACGCTCTCGATATTGCTGTTATATGAGCACATTCGAAGCGTGAAAAGTAGAATATGTTTTCTCTAATATTTCTTCTTCGGTGACAATTTCTCCACATAATTTTAATTGTGAGCTAATTCTGAATAATACAGAGTTATATTCACTAACTGATTTTTAATCTGGCAACCTCAGATGCATCCAGTCATAATGAATATTTGAAAGTATTACCGTTTTATGATGGTCGTATCTATCCTTTAAACTCTTTCAGAGATTAAGATGATCTTTTATGGTGAGATATTCATTTTCTAATCCTTCATGTAAATGGTTGTCAAGGAATATCATAGATTTTGCTCAATCCTGCATGGATGCTTGATTTCCTTCTTTAATTGTATTCCTCAGGTTCATGACATCAAGGTGAATTTTCACATCAAGAGTCCATGATAAATAATTTTTGCACGAAATGTCAAGAGCAATGAACTCGAGTTTTGTAAGATTTGACATTTCTAAATCTCTAATAATTGCATGACAAAATAATGACGTAATTAGAATAAATAGATAGAAACGTTAATGTAATAATATATTAAAATCTAACATTAGATGATTTTAAGGACAAATCATAAATGAATAAATTTAAATATAGCAATAAATATTAAGATGTTATTGTAAATCAATTCTTATTCAAACAAACATTCATTTAACAACAACAAATGAATAATAACATAAACATATACCATAAAATATCTAATTTGGAGTTTTATATAATATTCAATACTATATTCTTTTATAAATATTTCATAACTTGTACCACTATCATAAAATATATTGTAAGATATTATCTTATGTGTCATTGATAGGTTACACTAGATTTAAGAAAAAACTGATATGATTTTAAATCTTGAACATGAAAACTATCGGTCAATTGATAAAAGAACATGTTAACCAATCTAATAGGAAAAGAAATGAACACAAACTATATTTTCTTAGATAAATTATATTAGAAATATATTTTATTATAAGCACGCATTTGCCATTTTAAACATAAATTAGAATATTATGTAACAACACAAAGAAGTAATAATATTTCATTGGTAACTAATTATAGATGAATACTTATAAACTATCATTTATAAGTTATATTCAATTACCAAACATAAAATAAAACAACATTGTTATCTAAGATTTTAGTCAATTATCAAACATAAAATCAAACAAGATTGTTATCTAAGATTTGAGAAAACATTAAAATGTAATAGAAATAGTCAACAATAAAATTTTCACCTTAACAACAAATTATGGTTAAAGTTTTATGCTAATAACGTGTTATAAAATATAAGATTATTCAAGAATGCAAGAAATAAATTAGCTTAAGAATAAAGAAGAAGGAGAAGAAGAAGATGAAGAGAAAACCAATTGTTTCTCTTGATTATATTCCTGGGTGATTTCTTATTTTTATAGTCAACATAAAATAAACATATAAGAATGAAATTTAGAATATTTATTTAAGAGTTTTACTTCTAATGTAAATGAGAGAGTTAAGAATAAAAGAGTTAGGAATGAGGGGAGTTAGAAAAATTGAGAGTAAAGAATAGTGACATCTAACTTATGTATTTAAAACATATTAAAATTAAAAAGAAGACATTCAAATAGGTTTAATATGACGAAACCTTATTGATTAATGAAAAAAACTTATTGGTAAATTCTTAAATACATAAATTTAAATAAATTTATATTTAATAAATACATTATGAATCTAATTGAAGAAATATTTTTCGCTTTTCAATTTTAGAAGGTTTAATATAAAGGTTCATAATAAATTTTGCCCTTAAATCCATGGTAAATAATTTAAATCCATTGTACATAAACTGTCATCATAATTTGTGATACAATTACGTTTTAATGTATAAATAGCATTTGACAAAAAGAAAAATATAAATGGCGCACACAATCGTTATTTAAAGCAAAAATAGTTTGAAAATCATGATCAAATCAGTAAAAGAAAGTCTTCAAATTAACAAGTTTTGTTCAATAAACCTTAATAATGGTGTGCAATTAAGGTTTTAAACAACCTTTTGCAACATACATATGAATACTTGCTAACAAGAGAGAAAATGAGAGATTTGTGTAGAGGTTTGTTAATTATTTTAATTTCATTATTAGCATAAATTTTGATGATTCTGCTTCTCTTTAGAGTTTTTTCATTTTTTAAGGCATGCTTCTTGCTCTCTGTGTATCTGTTTTTTATCATGAAAGTTGATGGACTCTCAATCATGCATATGAAATTAACTTTATATTGACATGTGAGTGTATACCTACTGAAGTAATTAATTTATGGTTATAAATGATAGATAATTTGTTATATACATATCACGGAAAAATTTTCATTATAAACTGTCATGCAACGAACTTTTGATCATCCGATTCTGATATAAATTGACTCCTATTTGTCATTTAGGAATGTTCAAGAGATCATATTTTGAGTTAGGGAAAGTTACTCTTCCTAATAATAATTTTAAGAAACACTATTAAAGTAAGTATGATACTTACTTTTCAATATTTGTAATATCTCTCTTTGGAGGGTTAAAGATGAAGTGTGATTTGAGTGACCTAATTTACGACAAGTAAGTATATGAACGTGGGAATTGATGTTCGGAGGATGAATGACAAGCAACCTTATGCAGCCGTCAGAAGGTGACACATACTTTTGAAACTCTAAGGTAGGTGGGAACTTCGAGAAGATAATATTCCTGAAGTTCTTTGTCTCGAGATCGGTGAGAATTGATGTCTTCATAATGGTGCTAGGGACCCCTATTTATAGATGAGGTCCAGTGGAGACCACATGCATGTCCTTTTACAACCGCATGTCAATCACGTGACCATGTCTAAAATGTGGTCACACGCTAAAAATGTGACATCGTGCCACATCCTCAAAACGACGTAGGATTCGATTCACGTGATCAACTTTCATACTCGCAACTAGTAGTGTCTTTGTGGCATTGAGTAGCCGGATAACAAACTCACAGGTGTTATGCTCATACTGCACTAAGGACCCTGCAGGACACCACCATTAGTCGGGCCTCCCCAAGACGGATGCACGGTGACTACGGGCAGTGCGACACAGGCCACCCGCAGTGGGGTACCCTCCCTGACGGCGGGTCAGCTTGCATCCCGCCATGGGACACTTCCACCATGGCTGGTCAACCCTCATCTACCTGTCGTGGGCACCCTCCACAGTGGGTAAAGTCCCCTCTACCTGCCGTGGGTACCCCCCACAGCGATCAAGCCTCTCTGGAGCCCACGGCGAGTCAAGTCCCTCTACTTGTCATGGGCACCCCTACGGTGGGTCGAATTGCCTCTATGTGTCGTCGGGGTGAACCCCCGATGACGGGTGCATTGCTCAACTTGCCGTCGGGCATTCTTGATGGCGGGTGGACATATGCATCCCTATACAGACGGGTCACATATTACGTCTCTTTTTACCCTTCTCTATCAGAAGGGGGCACATCCAAGGTGCCTAAGTAGGCTATACTCTTCGAGTAGTTCTTCCTCTCTTGGTATAGCGTAACATTGTCCTAATCCTACCAGACCACAACTCCCAGTTTATTCCCAGACAAGAAGAGCCTTCGAGCCTTTGTCACTTAGCTCGAAGGCGAGACTTAACACTTATACACAATCTCAAAATGGGCTCGCCACCTTTATAGGTCTAGGTGTGGCCCTTACAAACATATTTGTTATTACCCTATTTCAGTCTTATCATGCCACGTAGGCGCTATCCAATCCCGTCCTTGAGTTTTATGTGTATATTCAAACACGTCATTCGTGATGAGGTGGTTCACTATCTACAATCTCCTTCGGTTTAGATTTGATTTTACATATGGATGGAGAATTGAGGAGAAGTTGCTTACATCATTGAACTCTTTTTCTTCACATATTATTCTCTTAGTGTGGTGCAAACCTCTTATTTCTAATCTTAATTTATTCTCGTATGAAAACATGTAATTCTCTCTCTATGTTTCATCGTGTAATTATCCTATTTGCGTTATTGATATAAAGCTGTAACTCTTTGTTTAGTATATGAGGTTGGAGGATTTCTTTTTTTTTTTTTTTTGCTAGTGTTGTGTTCTCTATTAGTGCTTTGGATTCTGATTTTTGTCATTGTTTAAAAACGTAAAAAGGTAAATGTGTTTGAATTTTTTGGGTACATGACATGTATATGATAATTTGTCTACTAATCAATTTTACTTTTCGAGCTAAGTTTAAAGTGTTCACAGAGATCTTATAGTGGGAATTCATGATCATATGATAACAAGGATGAAAAGTCTACGAGCCATTTTTTGCTCATATTCTGAGATTGTCCTTCAGAATTCAATTATTTGTCTTACAAAATGAATTCTTTTCCTTAATATATATTAATAAATAATTGATTAATTAATTACTTTATTTGATCTGATTATTTGTGATTTGTCTTTTCAATTCTTAATATGTTGTGAATGAAATTCTTACGTTTGCGATCTGTACAAGACTTCAATGTTCAATGAATTTATTTCATAAACATGCATGAATAATGTGATAAAACTGAATTCAAAAATAGCATTGGCAAAACCGTTGAATCATAATTATTATTTTTGAAACCGCTGAATCATAATTATTAGATGAAACTGTTGAATCATAATTATTTAATGCCCATTATTTAATATCTTAACCCTATAAATTTCAAGCAATGCATAGTGGAGGCTTAATTAGTCCAGTAGTGAAAGATACAACTAACTTTAACAGAGAAGTTCAAGATTAATTCTCATATATGCTCTTAGCTACATTCTTAGTTTTGGTCCCCGAAATGTAGTAATTTTCGTCCTGTGGAACCTTATTAGTTTATTGTTCTGATTTCATTTTTGAAAAGTAAGTTCTAATCTAATTTGTAGATAACTTCCATGAAAAATGTAATAAAAACTTATATTGCAGGAATTGAAAGCTTAATCTCAAAAACACATAAAGAAGGGAGTTGCCCTATAATGGTGATGGAAATTAGATTTCGTGTAGATGTGGTTGCAAATGTAACTGTATAAAAGATGAAGAACTACATCTATATTTGCTTTGATTTCTTAATACTTGCAAAGTTTGATTTCCTGTAGAATTAATTTGCTAATCATAGAAAATAATTCACAAAACCATGCAAAATTGTTCTTACTCTTATGAATTGCTCTTTAAATTACATTTATGATTTATTGATCAGCTAAGGATTCTATGTTGTAGTCAAATGCATGTATAAATTATTAATTAGTTAATTTCTCATTAACCAAGATTTTCACTAGAAATGTTGTTTCATATGATATCACATAAAATTTCGCATTACTTATTTCTTCTTCGACTAGTAATTTAAAAAGAGGCTTGCATAGGAGACATTTTTAAATTTCATAACTACCCTTTGGTTAATATTTAATTCTAGGTTCACGTATCATTAACTAATTTTCTTATATATGTATTTTTCCTCTATTTTTGCCTTTGAATTTATGGGTCTATTGTATTAATTTTTTTATCCAGATATTTCTTATATTTAGTTTTCCTTTTGTTTAGGGTTTTTATTGAAAAAATCCATAAGTGGACTTAATTATAGATTAAAAACATTTGCCTTTATAGTTTTGTTTAGTGAATCTATGTAGACTCTTAAACATTTATTTGGATTCATTTGGGTTTAACAGTTCTTGCTTTATAGTTTTTGGCTTTGAACTTTGGCTTTTAATTTAATATTAACTGTGTGCATTATAATATGAGATGGAAGTTGAAAATCAATTTGATAATGTGTAGTATGAGTGAATGTATGATCATCGATAAGTTTCTATTTCACCACATAGGAGTTTGTAATTTTTTATCAATAACATCTCAATTAATATTAACACATAAATCTTCTCCCCGAATATTAATTAATCATTGCACGAACCTACAATTAAAAGTTAAACTTGATGAATCATGAGTGTAACTTAAAATCTGTGAAAACTAACAATGCAGTTATTTTTACCAAGTTTTTTCATTAACTTATCATTATAATTGATAAACCATTAAGCTTCCAAAATAACCTATGAGCATCTTTTACAATACATGTATAAATACTCATGTGAAAGAGAGAATACAAAGAAGCATTTTTTTGTCAAAGATTAAGAAGCATTTTAGTTTGGTATTTTTCTCTCTCAAGATGAATAATAAAATGTTCTTCACGTATACGAGTTTATGAGAAAAAGGGTCATGAGACTAGAAAACATTGATAGATTATGTTCGTGCAAATGTGTTTAGCTCTTTGTTGACATGTATAATTGTCTTATTAATTGATCAAGTAATGTCCGGTAAGTCCTACGGCATTTGGATACTTCATTTTATTTATGATAGTTTACAGAGTAAAATTTTACACTTACAATTTGTCATTACTAAATTATCAAAAATCTTTTATATTATACAGTTTTTCTGAGTGCATTTTTTTTTGTTATAGTCTTGAACAAGTAAAAAATACTTGTTGCCACGTGAATAAGGGGACCTATTCGGGGCTCACGAAAAGTGTAGAAAAGCATAAACGAGTTCCGGGCGAAAGTCACAAGACACCTCAGGAACGGGGGTCATCACGTTAAGAACATGGATCATCACCTCAAGAATGAGGATTATCACCTCGAGAACGGAACCGGCACTTTAAGAATGGGGATCATCATCTCAAGTGGGGATAGCACCTCAAGAATGGGAAAGAACATTAGAACGGGAAAGATTGACTAGTTAATAGGAGCGGACGAAAGGGGTTTAGATCGGCAGTCAAGTTGTTGTGATTGGTTGGGTAAGAGGAATGACTCAGATGAGATAGATTGGCAGGCCACCAAGTGGCTGCGACTGATTGGCTCGAAACCACAAGAAATCATCAAGTGGTTGTGACTGATTGGCGGCTGAGCGAGATAGATGGGAAACGAGAAAGGAAAAAGGGACCATACCTAGCAGAGTGATCCCCACGAACGGGTGTAATTCCTAGGCATAATGAGTGTCTCATTTTATATTGTTATTTTGATCAACTCATGTAATTTGGGAAGCTTATATGAGGGCAATGTATTAACAAAAATGAGAACATTCAATACAACAAAAACACAACTCAGAGCATTTACTCATTGCGTTCTCTTGTTCTTGAATTCTCTATCCCCCCCCCCCCCCCCCNNNCCCCCCCCCCCCCCGCTCTCTCTTACATTAATACTTATATAAAAATATCATTACCTAGATTCTTTCCTTTAATATTTGGTTAACAGAAAAAATCATTTATATTTTGGTACTTTCATTGAAAGTTAAGAGAAAAACTCAAGAGACCCACATTACAAAGCCACAAACATGCCTAGAACCAGATCCAACGCAGTTCTAAATGGAGACAATAGGTCCAGAAACAAAGATGAGCACACGGATCAACCAACCCCACCCACAGAAATGTTGTAGACAATCTTAAATGGGATGCATGAGATGGAACTGAGGAACATTGAAGCAATGCTAATGTATGGCAGAAGGTGCAAGAGCAAATCAACACGCTACATCTGAAACTCATGAAAATGTGAGCAGAGATCAGCCAACGAGTGAATGACGATGAACGGAAGAATAATGATGAATGGGAAACCCACTCCGGGGGAAACCATCGAGACGGAAGGCATGGGGACCGAGATGACAGTAGAAACATGAGGTGGGAAGAAGTAGTTCAGTTGCAAAACCTTTTGAAGGAAGCTACGGGAGAGACTCGACAATCCTGAGTCATGTCAAAGGAAGCGATCAAAGAACTGTTCGACCAAAAGATGATCGAGATAAGGAATCTCGAGAGTACATGAAAAACTGACCTTGAATCTCTTATCCGAACGCAGTTAGGCTCAGAAGTCATGGTAACACCCATACCCAAAAAATTTGTTTCGCCTAGGTTCAAATGTTACGAAGGAAAGCCTGATCCCATAAACTGCCTAAGACGATTCAAATAAGACATGACACTATACCAACACGATGACAAGTTGATATGCAGAATGTTCCCCACCAATTTAGACGGGACAACTTTGAAATGGTACAACTTCTTACCGATGCACTCGATCACGAGCTTCGCTACCATGGAATAATACTCAACGTACTGTACCGTCATGGAAGACTTAGAACACCTAATGACAATCTATACCAAGGAAGGGGAGTCTTTGCGATAATATACTTATCGCTTCAAAGATGAAATGGCCAAGGTCGAGAACTGCGACGATCGATTTGCCAGACTGGCATTCCGATGAGGTCTGGACCCGGAGTCACCCTCTTTCGAGGACCTGTTCAAGGTGAAGCCCCTTTTTATGGTGGAGGTTTTCCAATGGGCGGAAACCTATATCACCTTGGAGGAAGAGAAGAGGAGTGTGCAAAGAATAGTTTAATGGAAAAAAGAAGAATCCCAGAAACGGGAAAGAAGTGTAAGACCTGATAGAAGGAAGCATAACGAGGTAGAAAAAAATGGATGGGAGGAATGTCCAACAAGACAAGAATACCCACCGGAGGTTAGATTGACAGAGTCCACCCGAGGGACAAAGTATACACGCCATCGATCATCCTGGTCAAACAAATACTGGAGACAATTAAAGATAAACCTTGGCTGAAAAGACTGGCCTCGTTCACCAAGGAACCTAGCTACAAAGATAAAGATAAATATTGCTCCTATCATAAGAGCAACGGGCATTACATGCGAGACTGTTTTCAGCTCAAAGACTATATCGAGTCGCGGATCAAAGAAGGATATCTTAGCCAATTTGTGAAAAAAAGATGAACATTGGCGCGAAACTGAGAAAGAGAGTCGAGAAGAAGACATGAGGGATAAGGGAAAGCAGCTTCTCTGCATCATCGACACAGTTATAGCATTAACCGAATAAGACAGAACGATAAGAAAGAAAATGAAGATATACTGCAAGCATCCAAACAAAGACATCAGTAGAAGTCTTCAAACAACAATGGGGATTTATCGCTAGTGTTCAACGACTCGGATCCAGAACATGACAGACACCACAATGATACCCTCATCATTTCAATACAGGTTGGTAACTTCTTGTTAAGGAGGGTCTTGGTGGACGATGGGAGCGTAGTGAAAATCCTATACCAAGCAACCGTGGAGAGAATGTCCATGGGAGGTCAAAAGTTACAAGGGATTTCGCAGCCATTGATCGGTTTCAATGGAGCCATCAACTACTCAGAAGGAACTCTGACTCTCCCGGTGAGCATAAATCCATTTAACCATATGACCGATTTCATGGTACTGGGAACAGTTTCCCCATACAATGCAATCCTAGGGAGAACCTACAAAGTGAAGGTTGTACCCTCAACATTCTACCAAGTATTGAAGTACCCATCACCAAAGGGAGTGAAAACAATAAGGGGCGACTAGGACACGGCTCAAATCTGTTCAATGACCGCTTTAGAATCTGTAAAGAATAAGGCTACAGAGAAGGCCGAAGGAAAAAGGCCCTCAGATCTATAGCAATCATAGGAAAACTGGCAATACGGCCTGAGATACGAGGTGGGAGAAGAAACGAAACCCATATTTTTGGAAGAAGTGACCTAGAAAATAACCAATGTTGGCTCCCAACTCGAAGAAAATGAGAAAAAGAAGTTACTAAGGGAAATTAGAGATATTTACAGCTACGGCACATGAGATGCTCGATATTCCAGAAGAGATCATCTGCCATAGATTGAATATAGATCCCACTGTGAAACCTGTGAAACAAAGGAAGAGAAGCTTCACTTCTGAGCGTAATCAAGCGATCAAAGAGGAGGTTGAGAAGCTCTCGGCAGCGGACTTCATCAGAGAAGTAAACTATCTCAAATGACTAGCTAACATAATAATGGTATGAAAGAAGAATGAGAAGTTGATGATCTGTGTCAACTTCACTAACCTAAATAAGGCATGCCTCAAAGATGAATACCCACTTCCAAAGTTAGATCAAATGGTAGACGCCACTTTGGGGCACAAACGTCTCAGTTTTATGGATGCTTACTCAAGTTACAATCATGTGATAATGTTCTAACCCGATCAGAAAAAACCTATTTTATTACTAAGTATGGTGTTTATTGCTACAAAGTCATGTCATTTGTTCTAAAGAATGCAGGTGCAACCTATCAAAGGTTGGTGAAATAAAGTCTTCCATGAGCAGATCAGAAAGAATATGGAAGTATATGTCGATGACATGCATGACCTTGAAGAAGCATTCATGACCTTGAAGAAGATTCTCTATTCTAAGGTGAAATTCTAAGAAGATGAACCCGGAGAAGTGCACTTTTGGAGTGGTGGCGGGAAGATTCCTTAGACACCTAATTACACAACGGGGAATCGAAGTAAACCCAGACCAGGTAAAGGAGAACACAGAAATGAGGTCCCCACAGAACCTCAAAGAAATCCAAGGGTTAACGGGAAGACTGGCCACCTTGAACATGTTCATCTCCAGATCTACAAACAGTTGCAAACCTTTCTTCGAGAGGTTATGGAAAAACTCCGTGAGCGGCTGGAATAAAGACTGTGAAGAATCCTTTGTAAAAATTAAAGAGTACCTAACGGCTCCCCCTTACTCTCCAAACCTACTCCCGATGAACAACGTATGTTATACGTAGTCGTCTTTGTGGGGGCTGCAGTGCAGTGCTCATCAAAGAAGAGGAAAGAAAATAGAAACATGTATACTTCATGAGCAAAAGTATTGTAGCGGCGGAGACAAGATATAAAGGAATGGAGAAACTGGCACTAGCCATTATAGCTGTGGCACATAAACTAATGCCTTATTTCCAAGCCCACAGCATCAAGATATTAATCGATTCTCCCATTAAAAGCCTTCTACACTCGACGGAGGCAAACATGAGAATAGAAAAATGGTCAATTGAGCTACACCAGTACAACATCAGTTACTTGCCTCAGACTTTGATAAAAGGGCAAACATTAGCAGATTTCATAGCAGACTTCACAGAAGGAGAAGTTGAACGGGAAACCCATCAAACGAGAAAGGATTGAACTTGGAAACTCTTTGTTGACTGTGCTTCAAACAGTAAAGGAGTAGGAGCATGGGTGGTGGTAGAAACTCCCTTTGGACAAATATTGAAAACTCCATCTCCTTCAAATTCAATGCGTCAAATAATGAAATAACATGGCTGATATAGAATAACATGGTTGATATAGAAGTTGAACGAGAACCAAGTTGGCAGGATGACATAATCCGCCTACTTGATGAAAAAAATGCTTCTTAAAGACAAACTACTTGCCAAAAAGGTTCAATAACAGGGTGCCAGGTATACGATGATTCATGGGGTATTATATAAGAAAATGTTTACAAGACCGTACCTAAAGTGTCAACGAGAAAAGGAGGCCCAGTATGTGTTAGCGGAAATTCACGAGGACATATACGGAAACCACATTGGGGGCAGATCACTAGCCCATAAAGTCATGAATTCATCAGGATGTCAAACACTATGCAATAATATGTGACAAATGTCAGCGCTTCACGCCCGTGACAAAGATGGACCCGGAGAACTAAAAACAGTGGCTAGTCCTTGACCGTTCATGCAGTAGGTCATACATTGTTGGGCCACTCCCCATGGCCAATGCCTAGAAGCATTTTTTATTGGTAGCAACGAATTATTTTACTAAATGGATTGAGGCTGAAACTTTTACCAGAATCTGTGATGAAGAAGTAAAAGGGTTTTTATGGAAAAACTTGGTGTGACAATGGTCTTCAATTCACCGGGAGCTTGGTAAAAATATTTTATGAAGATCTGAAGATCACGAATCACTTTTCCACGCCATCATACTCATAGGGGAACGGGCAAGCAGAAAGATCAAACCAAGTCATACTTGACAAACTGAAGAAACGGTTGGAGTTCACCAGAAGCAAATGTGTGGAAGAGCTACCTGTAGTCTTATCGGCATACATAATGACTCTAAGAGAGACAATGAGAGAAACCTCGTTCACATTAGCATCAGAGCAGAGCTAAATTAACAACAAAATGGAGAACTCTAAGAAATGATCTTGATGAACTAGAAGGAAGAATGGAAGCAGCCCTGATCAAAATAGCTCGTTACAATCAGAAAAGGAGATTATTTCCAGAAGAAGGTAAGAAAATGGGAATTCCAAACAGGAGACCTGGTTCTTAGAAAAATCTTCCAAATAAAAGGGAAGCTCAGGCCGACCTGGGAGGGACCATACATCATAAACAAAATAGTAGGAAGCGGCTATTATCACTTAGAAATGGAAGAAAGAAGGGAATTGTAGAAGCCATGGAATGCGATTCATCTAAAAAAATATTTTGTGTAAAGAATGTAAGAAATCCATTATAATGAGATGCATTTCCCGTGGTTTTTTCCCGCAAGGGTTTTCCATGTAAAAATAGTAGCACTAATCTTCTCTCCTTAGCAGTATCACTACTGAAAAGGAACTAAGGGCATAAAAATTCAATGGGAGGAGCAGTTCATAAGTTCTACTCCCATAATGAACTAAAGGCATAAAAAGTCTCTGGGAGGGGTAGTTCATAAGTCCTACTCCCAGAAGTAACTAAGGGCATGAAAAGTTCTTGGGAGGGGCAGTTCATAAGTCTTACTCTAAAAAAAACTAAGAGCATAAAAAGTCATTGGGAGGAGCACTTCATAAGTTCTACTCCAAAAAAACTAGCGACATGAAAAACCTTTGAGTTTTACTCAGGAAAAGTAACTGAAGAAGGAAAAACCATGGAAGTAAATGATTCCAACAGGCCCGCTTGCAATAAACGGGAAGGGAATCAACAGATAAAAAATAGAAACGGCCAAAACCCGTAATCATACTCTTGCCTAGGCTTTCTTGAAAAAACTTCCAAGTGTTTAAAGGACTAAGTAGTTGATAAATTTACTTAATTATCTGAAAAGTTAACCATGGAAACTATTAAAAGGAAAAAATATCTTTTATTGCTTATGGAACTTCACTAAAGAAATCAAGAAGACTAGAAATAATTGATTGATAAACTTATAATAAGTGTTAAAAGGAAGTGATAGAGCATATTGAAGAAAGGAGTCATTTCATTGAAAAATGAAAAATTACAAAATGATTCCAAAGAAAAAAGTACAAGACAATGAAAAATGCGAGAAAAAAGGAAAAAGTGCTACGTCTTCGCGTTCCCCAAGAGTAACATCAACAACCGCTTTAGTAGTGGAAGCGGGAAGCTCAGCCTCAAAATCAACATGATCATCAGGAAGTGGGACCAGTGACATGCGGGGAGATTTATCAGTCTTGGCATTGCGGTAACCCGCCGTATAAGCCATATGCCCATACTCATCAACCCTGGCCTGGTACTCGGCCATAAGACCAGCCTCCCGCTCATGGGACTTAGCCAAAGCTTCCTCGGCCTCAGCTAGCTCTGTCTCAACAACGGACAGGTTCCCCCCGCTTATCTCGAAAATCCTCTTTGCCTCCCGCAGTGACCACTCAAGCTTCGACTGTTTAGCCATAGTTGCATCTAGCTCAGAAGTCAAACGGGGAATAACTCGTTGAAGATCAGCCTCCACCTTCTTAAGATCATCTCGTTTTGAGATAGCAGCACTGTAAGCCATGGCAGTCTCCATTACCTTTCTCCTACAATCGGCCATCTCCTCCTTAGAAGTGTGAATATCCTCTAGCTCATTGTGGTGAGTCAAAGCCTGCAGATATAATTCCTTTCGTGACCACGTGTGAAGATAAGGGATCCTTTAAGAAGCTGATGTCAGCAGGAACTGGTGGAGCCGCGTGGTATTGCCACCACCTTTAGACACCCATCTCCTTATACAAATGTTGGGAACCAGAGGAAGGGGAGACGTACTTCTTAGCAGGCGAGGGATGAGGCACGACAGTCCTTTATAGAATAGGGTAAACCTCATCAACGGGGGCGGGGAGATCAACAATGGGGGCAGGGAGATCAGGGATGGGGGGAGTAACATCCCCTAAAGCAACACCTAACGAGATGGCATTCCCCGTCTTTTGATGCTTTCCCTCGCCATGTACCCCCCACAAATTACTCCTAAGACGCTTCAACATCTCAAGCTCGTTATACGCAAAATAGAAAATCATGTCCTATTATTCTGCCTTCATCTGTGCAGCTTCCCGTTGAGGCTCACGTTCTCTTTCTTCTTAAGCAAACCCTTATTTCTCCCGCTCTGACTCCAGAGATTAAGAAGAACTTGACCATACTATTTGATGAAAAGCGGGAACAGGGATTGTAAAGAGGATGGCCCTAGGGACTTCTGTTGTAGAAGATGAGAGGGCAAAGTACTTAACAATTGGAATGGTGCACAAAACAAAAACAAGGGGAACAACCCAGCGGAGATCTCTCCAGTCCCGTTTCGGGCAAGGATATCCAGGGAACAACGCAACGGCCATCACCACCCTAGTTTTCACGTACGAGAAGAGTATCCTCCTCCCAGTCTTTATCCCCACTGGGGAGATTAGTGACTAGTCCTCCCCGCTTCTCACTCATTGGGAAGCTAAGTAATAGGAAAATTCATGCCTTTTCACTATATACACGGTGCAGATCTCATCTACACCTATATTTAAATTATGCCTCCTATTGAGGGCTTCAATCCCTAAAAACCCTGTAAGTACCAGGGTTATATTGGGAAGAGACAAGGTTAAAAATACTGAAAAATTCTTGACAAAAAGGAGAGAAATGTCATTTTAAACCTAAGGCTATGTACATCGGGGCTAGAGAAATTTAGTATAGGAGATTACCCGAAACCACAGACTATGTCTGGCGGGAAGGCATCCCGATGAAGGGCAAGGAAACGATTGAATTCGTTCCTATTTCTAACTAGGGGAAAGAAGTGTGAAACAGAATGATGAGAAGAAAAGAAACAACAAAGATGAAAAAGGGAAACTTACAAAATGTAGAAAAGAGTGTGAAAATAAAAAGTGAGGCAAACCATTGTAATATAAGCTACGGATGCCAAAATCGAGTTCAAAACATTTAATAGATTTGAAACTGAAAAGACACAAGTTCTGAAAAGGGGAAGGGCAAACGACAGGCACTTGGAAAGAGATGTAATGAAATGATTACAGTTGGTCTATCTAAAGCAGACAAGCCAATGACAACACGACAACTAGAGAGAAGAAAAGTTAATGGACCATAAATAAACACAATGCAAGAACTACAAACGAAATAAAGCGCATGGGGAATAAAAAATGAAACCCACACATTCGCATTTCACGACGAAATAATGCGACACAAAGAGGAAATGGAATTTTTGAGGAGCGTGTCAGCAACTCCGGAAATGAGGCAATGATGGTACGTCATTTCATTATTTAAAAAATAAATGACTTTTCTTGTGCGACAATTAATATTTTGTAGGATAAAAGAAGATCTTGGATTGGTAAAAGTGAACCAAAGATAGTCGCTCTCCCAAAACTTCGACGAGCATCGTCAAAGAGCAATGAGGGCAAATGAACAAGTAAAAGATACTCGTCGCCATGTGGATAAGGGGGACAACCTCAGGGCTCACGAAAAGCGGTAGAAAAGCATAAATGAGTTACGGGCTGAAGTAGCGAGGCACCTCAAGAACGGGGATCATCACCTCAAGAACGGGGCCAACACCTCAAGAACGTAGATCATCACCTCAAGAACAGGGCCAACACCTCAAGAACGGGGATCATCACCACAAGAATGGGGCCAACACCTCAAGAATGAGGTCACCACCTCAAGAATGGGAAATAACATCAGAACGGGAAATATTGACTAGTTAACAAGAGCGGACGAAAATGGTGCAGATCGACAGTCAAGTGGCTGTGATTGATTGGGTAAGCTGAATGACCTGGATGAGACAGATTAAAAGGTCACCAAGTGGTTGTGACTGATTGGCTCGAAGCCACAAGAAATCATCAAGTGACTTTGACTGATTGGCGGCTGAGGGAGACAAATGTAAAATGAGAAAGGGAAAGGGGCTCATACCTAGCATAGTGATCTCCATGAACGGGTGTAATCCCTAGGCATAATGAGCGTCTACTTTTTTATTATTATTTTGATCAACTCATCCAATTTGGGAAGCCTATATAAGGCCAATGTGTTAAACTAAAACGAGGACATTCAATACAACAAAAACACAACTCAGAGCATTTACTCTTTGCGTTCTCTTGTTTTTAAAATCTCTCTCTATCTCTTATATTATACTTATATAAAAAAATATCATTATCGAGATTTTTTCCTTTAATCTCTGGTTAACAGAAAAAATCCTTTACAACTTTTATTCTTGGTTTTTAACATAATGTCTCATATTTGCATCATATTTTTCAGAGAAAATGTTTTTATTTAAACATGAATATTATTTTCATATCTTATGTTTATTTTAAATTGATTAAATACTTGCGATTTTCTTCTAGTCTAATACTTTTAAAAGAGTCTTATTGCATAGAAACTTTTGAATTCCCAAAATAACCCTACTTGACCTTTTAAAATTATTACCAAATCATTTATTGATGACGTGTTCAGATTTCTTAATAAAACTTTACTTAAAAGATATTTAGTTATCTAAAACGTCAGATATAATTACCCCTCCTTCAAACATTATAAATTCATGTCCAGAATCAAAGCTCTAGACTTTCAAAGTCCCCAAAACTTGAATGCATAAAATATCATTCATGTATAAAATCCAAGAACCCTTGGATTCCTGCATTAACAAATTTATATAAATGGTTACTGAAAAATAAAAATACTCATCTAATTAGCGTCTACAAAATAGAACCACTCTATTGTTAATTCAACATCGTCTTATAAATGTCTCATAAAGTTGTTGCATGTCAATGGTACATACAATCAAATTCAAGATATAGAGGCGTTTAAGAGAGAATGTATCATAAAAGTAATAATCTTCAGGAAAGGCATGGTGAAAACATTCAGAAAAAATAGTGGACATCTTGAATTAATGAAACGTATATTGACAGATGATGAGGTGTGAATTGTATTTACGGTTTAATAGTATTTTGGAACAAAGGTCCAAGCCAGGATTTGAAAGGAGTAAAAAAATTCCATTAACTCTTTTGTTCAACATACCGTTAGTCAACGCATAAACTGAAAGTAAATCAAATCAAGAGAGGAAACAAAATTTGTAACTTTCAACTGCCCAAACATCAATCGGTGAACTAGGAATCACAAAGAATTTCCAGTGTCAAGCACACTATATATCTCTTTGTCTCTCTTTATCTCTTGTAACTGAAACTTGAAATCCCATCAGGAGCCATCATGTCAGGGTTAAATCAGGTAAGAAGACGAGCTAAGCAAACCAGGGGAAAAGACAAAAACAGATCCAAAGAACCATAAAAAGTGACAAACTCGTACAAAGGAAAAAGGATGAAAGGGTAATTAGCCACCTCAATAAGTCATATGTTCAAAAATAACTAACTCTCATTGTGAGGCTCGAGTATTCTTTACACTAACTAGAATTCTTTACAATGTTAAAAAGGAGTAAAAGAACTATAGTTGCAACTCACTATGCGAAATAAAATAGGGGCAGCTAAGTCTATAGAGAAAATCCGTTCATCATCATCGTTAAGACTATAGCGTGTCTATAATGACATCATTATATCTATTACCCTAAACAGACTTCAAACATTTTTAGTTTGCATAATAATGTTAAATCCCAAACTTATGACAAGTTGGTTACATTAATTATGCCAGCATTACTTCAAATATATGTGTTCTAGAAAAATGTTAAAGAATATCGTTTTATTATTAAGAAAAAGTATCAAACAATTAGTAATTTAACTCTTTATAATCACACCTAAAGATTAAAGCAAACAATATATGATTCTAATGTAAGCAAAATTGTACATACACGATTTATTTAGTAGCAATAGTGTAAGTTTCTTAATCTATTAGTTGCCAAAAATTAGCTTATGCTTTATATTTTGGATATATTTGATATGATATTATATAGACTTTGATTTAGTAAATTTAAATTATATTATTAAACTATTTAACACGTACGTGGTTTTACGACTAGTATATATATATAAAAAGGATTTGAAGGGTTAAACTTCTGATTTCCTGTTTGCTCTTACATAAATTTATATTATAAATTTAGACCTAATAGTTTAAGCCTAAAGTACAATATATCCTTAATACATGAATTTACGTCTAAATTAATCTTTTTGATTATTTATCATTTACGAGATCCAATGTATCGGACTAATTTTCATTTATTTGAATATAAGTAAGTTGCAAATGTCATTAACATTTTCAATCCTTAAATATATTTAATAAATTTAAGAAAAAATATATATTGGACAATGAATTTTGATTCACTTTAAAGAACTAGTCATACTCTACATGCGTTGCACGCTATTTGTAGAGTTTCAATAAACATAAATTTCAGTAGAGATATTGTACATATACTTAGTAATTCAAAAATCACTTTATTTTATTTAGGCACACTTGCCACTCTATTTAACAGTTTTTTTCATAATATGATAAGTCTCATCAAATTTGACGATGTCAATAAACATTCTTTGAACTGGCAAGAATCAATCTGAAGAAAAAGTTACCACTATAGAAAAAATTGGCAATTGAAAAATGAAAATGAATGGCCGTACATCAATATTTGTCCTCTACACATCAAGTGATAATTTTTAGATAAAGACATTATAAAAAACATAGATTACCAAAAAGAAAAATAGATTATGAGGATAACATACGTATACTTTAATTAGTTATATAACAATTATATATTTTTAAAATGAGAATAAAGAAAGTATATATTTCTCGTATACAATAATTTTTTAACAAACAAACAGAAAGAGTTATTATAAACCAATCAAGGTGGTCTGAAACCACCAATTCCAAAGTGTCTATCACTATTGATAAGACCAGTAACGAAACTAGGTAAATCAAGAATCCCTACAACACTACAGTTATGACCAGAACTAAATTTAACTATAGTGTCAGCAACTTGGTTTACATTCCTACTAACCCAGTTAAACCTGCAAAATTCAAAATTACAAGCAAAATTTAGAATATCATAGACTAGATTAACAAACTTCCGGTTGGAGCAAAAACTAGAAGATAACCAACAAGTTGCCTCCTTAGAATCAATTTCCATAATAATCTTTTGCCAACCATCAAGAGAAGCCAAGAACAAGCCTTCTCTAATCGCAAATAGTTCAGCATGCTCAACATCAGAAGTAATAATTTGCTTTCCCAAAATGCTAATAGGAGAACCATGACAGTTTGTAGCAACAACACCAACAACAGCAATATCTGGACACTTTTTAACAGCAACATCACAATTGACTTTGATCACATCAAAATCAGGAGGCATTCCAGGAGGATTAAGAGCAAGAAGCAACTCTACAGGAGGAAGAAATATTTGAAGCTAAGTTTACTGATTTCCAAAAATTAGAGAAAAACTAAAGAAGCTCTGTGTAAAGATACAAACAGATTATCAGAGCTTCCTTGAAACACAACCTCATTTCTCCCCTTCCAAATATACCAAAATCGAGTTCAAAACATTTAATAGATTTGAAATTAATAAATAAAATGAAATTAATAAATAAAATGAAATTAATAAATAAAATGAAATTAATAAATAAAATGACATTAATAAATAAAATGAAATTAATAAATAAAATGAAATTAATAAATAAAATTATTTAATTAAAGAGTTTAATTATACTTGAGTAATAATGAAATTAATAAATAAAATTATTTAATTAAAGAGTTTAATTAATAATCTGGTTTATTGGAGCCTAGGATTATAGGTCCATGGTCCCCAAGTCACCTCTATACTACGCTGTCTAGGGTGTGAATATTCCAGAACATGAAAAAATGACTGACTTGNTTTTAATTATCAATAAGTGAGACAGAATATCTAATTTGTGAAATTAGATAATTAAATTATTATTAGATAATAATTTAAATCAATTAAATCTATTATTTGTGAAATAATAAATAAGGTAGATGTAATGGATAATCAGATATGTTAATTTTGAATTATGTGATATCTAGTTAATTATCTGATTAAAATAAATTTTTAATTTACAGTAATTGCCACGTATCAATTACTAATAGGGTATCAGAAATTGACATGAATTACTGTGGTGCCACGTGATACTACAATAGTGAGTGTGCAACACTGTAGTGCCATGATGCACTGTGGTTGTGCACAATTACAGCGAGTCCTACTATAATTGATAATTTTATAATTAAATATTATTTCAGTTTATCCCTAAAAATCTGATACGCCATGATTTAGAATATATATAGATATTATTCTAATGGCCTTGGTGGTTGATCGAAGAGGAGAGAAGCAGTTGATTAGATCATCAGTCCATCAATCAAGAGTTGAATTGAGAACATGATTGGTGTTAGAGAAATTTTCTTCTGTGATTAAACGTTAATCTAATCTCTAAAAGAATAATCATCACGTTATTTTAGTGAATCGTCTCACTAAAGTCATTCTTAGTAAATCTCTTGATCTCATCTGTTGAGAAAATCTAGAGACAGAAAAAGTGTCTTGTAATATTCTACGTGCACACACACGTCCTAGTGCGTTCAGGATTGAATTGTAAGATGTTGGTGTGGATCTCGGAGTCTACTGATCGTTGAAATGATTTCGTGGAAACGGGTGATCGATATGTTTTTACAAGGACACTTGATATGGACTATAAGAGATATATGATTTCTAACATTGTATGTTATAGATTAAACTTATAAATATATAATGGATCCTGACTGATTGAAAAAGAGTTTTCAATAAAAAAAATTATTTGATTATCGTGGCGTTACGCGAGTTTTATTTTATTGAAAGATTCATTTTTATGAAAAGTTTATTTTTTCAAAATGTCACACACATTCACGCTTCCACCACGCACATGCCACGGCGATCATCAATTATCATCTACAAAAACTGGATGAGAGATAGGAGTACTATCCCTTCTGATCTTCACACCTTTAATATCCCTATTGGCAACAGCAAAATTGATGCATCAAGATAAGCACTCAGTTGCTAGGATCGATCGGTTTTAAAAATTAAAGAAAATTATATTTGAACCAAGAACAGTTCGTGGGCTGAATATAAAAACAAATTTGATTTAACTTATTTAATCATATTAAATAATCTAAAAATAATTTTAATTTTATCATGCATATACGATATTAAATGAATTGATTAAGGGAATATGATTTTTAACATTTATTTTGTATCGGAGAATTTCTGAACTGGTGGAACTCTATCAAGCGTTCTTCGTGTTCTTCAAGTTTTAAGATCAAAATCATGAACTTGATCTTTCATGAAAAATTTGTGAGTTAGTCCACCAACAACCACCCATAAATTTAAGAAATATATCTCAGAAGAACTTTATGTAAGAATTTGAGTGTGGGCTCTCAAAACGATTGAAGAATAAAAAACAAATTTTCCTTATTCAGACTAATTTCGGCAGCAACAATAGTGAGAGGAGAAAACTTTTTTTCTCTTCTTTTTGTGTGTTGATAACAACAACTGTATCTTTCCTCATGATCACTTTGCAATCAAATTGCTATTAAATATTTATCAAAAGGTAATTTTTGGCATTTACAAATATACTCGTGTATTATAAAATTTCTGAAATTTCTCCTAATTATCTATTATTACCAAAAATTACACGATCTCCTAGAGTTTTAGTTGTATCAAAATTTATCAATCCAATTGAAAAATATAATTGATCATTATCAATTAATTAATTTATTTATTTTATTTAAATAATTATCTAATAATTAAAAAATAATAAATAATTAATTCATGACAACAATTACACTTAACTAACTTAAATGACATCACCTATCACATATATGTGTAGGCAATATGCATTGGTACCAAAACACATTTTGGTCCAACTTAGTTCATTTTTCTATTCATGTTCTCTGAGTTATTTCTGAGGCCGAATGAACCCACATGAACAAAACTTAGGATTCAAATACCCGGTAAATTTATCACCATAATTTCTCGATCTATTTAATTCTGACATCGTACGACTCCACTATAGATTCGATATCGAATCAACTCTCGATTCATGCGCTCTACATTTTCAATTGGTGTAAATAAACTCTATTTTTATTTTCACGGTCCACAAAATATTTTAACATAATACCCATAGTGAATATCTGTAACAAGAGTGAAATCAACTCTCGATTCATGTGCTCTACATTTTATCCCTTTTGTTATTATTTTCTTAACTCTTTTATTGACTGTGAATAAGAAAGACATTATAGTGAATTGCCTCGTACAATTCACAAGTCTTCCTCAATGACTCATTTCATCGATACTTGGTCAAGTTAATTTATTCACACACTCATTAATAAAGCATAAGGGTAATATTGTTGTTTTCGCAATCCAACAACGAATTTTCATATATGTGAATCACGTAATTCCTACTTAATTAAATTACAATCTCAACAGCTCAGGTATTGCCCGTCAATTCAAACTCACTCATTTGACATATCAAAGATTGGAACTAACCAAGTCAACTTACATATTCAGCTCAGGATTAAGTAATTATGAAAATACTCATATGGTGTAACAATTAGATTTAGAGTTAGATAAATGGTTTTGAGCTCTAAACTAATTTGTTATAGGTATATTCAACATATTCATGACATGCCTAGGTTAACCATTTGAGTCCCTCCTCTTATGACCCAAGACTGACATCCAATGGTTCAATCTAACAATCGTAATCAGATTCGATTACCCAGTCGATGCTAAGATTGGAAATATCATTGTGAATTATTTCAGAAGAGTTCGTCTAGAGACGCTTCTGTCTTCTATCTTCTTTCATTGACAATAGTTTCATGACTTGAGTAGCTTATAAACATGTTTTAATTTAAAATAAAACTTTCAATTTATTCATAAAAAATTCAGTAATATAAATGTCTGAGAAATATTAAATACAAATAAATAGTTATTACATACTACTTTATGGACATATTCCAACAATCTCCCACTTGGACTAAAGTAGGCATGTACAATCTCTTATCCTCAATCCCTCAAGATGATCATAAAAAACTTTACAATTTAAAGTCTTCGTCAATGGATCTGTCAAGTTGTTGACCATCGAAATATGCGTAACCACAATGTCTCCACATTGAACAATCTCTCTAATAATGTGATACTTACGTTATATGTGTTTGGATCTCTTATGGATTCTAGGTTTCTTAGAATTCACTACAGCCCCACTATTAGCACAATAAAATGTCATGGCCTTGTCAAAATCTGAAATAACTTTCAGAGTCTTCAAGAACTTCCTAAGCCATACAACCACCTTTACAACTTCACAAGCTGCCACATATTCAGCTTCCATGGTAGAATCAACAATGTAAGATTTTTTTATATTTCTCCATACAACTGCTCCATTATTCAAGATGAACAACGATCCTGAAATGGACCTCCTAGAGTCTTTATCAGCTTGAAATCACAATTTGTATTCCTCGTCATATTCAAGTCACTACCTGAATACACAAGTATGTAATTCATTGTTATCCTATGATATTTAAGGATATGCTTGACGGTATTCCAATGCTCCGTTTCATGATTAGATTGGAAATGACTTACTATTCCTACGACATAACAAACATCAGGTCTAGTGCAAAGTATCACGTACATGAGGCTTTCCTACGGTTGAGGCATAGGGTATCCTTATCATGTCTTCCTCTTCATGAAGAGTCTTGGGAGACTGCTCCTTGGAGAGTCTGATTCCATGTCTAAAGGGAAGAAATCCCTTCTTGGAGTTTTGTACACTGAAGTGATCCAGCATCTTATCAATATAAGATGCTTTCGAAAGTGTCAATTGTTTGTTCTTCTAATCTTGAAATATCTGAATACCTAAGACAAATGCAGATTCTCCAAGATCTTTCATGTCAAATTGCTTTGCAAGCCAAAACTTGACATCAGACAATTTTCCTACATCATCCCAATGAGTAGAATATCATCAACTGTTCAAAATCATAATTCTTCATAGTTTTATCGAATCTAATATTCAATGACCGTAACGCTTGGTTAAGTCCATAAATGGACCTCTATAGTTCGCAAACTTTGCCATCTTGGCTTTTCTCCATGAACCCGTCTAGTTGAGCCATATAAATGTGCTTTTCAAGATTCTCATTGAGAAAGGCAGTCTTGACGTCCATTTGTCAGATTTCACAATCAAGGGCGGCGGCAATGGACAAAAGGATTCAGATGGATTTAAGCACGGCTACCGATAAGAAGGTATCCTCGTAGTCTATACCTTCCTTTTGGGTGTAGCCCATGGCTAATTGCATGTCTTTGAATGTATCTACATTAACATCCGAACCTCTTTTCTTCTTACAGATACATCTGCAACCTACGGGTTTTATCCCTTCAGAATGATCTACATGTTTTCAGACTATGTTCGAGTACATCGAATGTATCTCAAAGTTCATGGCTTCCTGCCATAAGTTTGCTTCAGGACCAACCATGGCCTTCGAGTAAGAGATTGGTTCATCTAGGTCCTTGTCTGAGATAGCTGCCAAAGCTTCTCCATAGGACATGTACCTTTCAGGTTGCCTCACAACTCTCCCACTACGACGATGCTCCATAGTCTCTGACTCTTGTTGTGGTTCTTCCATTAGTGAATCAAAAATAATTTCTGATTCAAGAGTCGGTGTTCTCCCATTCAATAATTTATCTAGCATAACTGTGCTTATTGGCTGTACACTTTTAATATAATCTTCATTGAGAAATTGAGCATCTGTGCTAACGAATGTTTTCTGCCAGTCGTACTGTAGAAGACATACCCCTTCGTTCCCATAGGATATCCTACAAACATACACAATTTTGAACGATTCGCAAACTTGCTTGTCTTCAGTCTTAGAACATGTGCTGGGCAACTCCATAATCTAAAATGGTGAACGAATGACTTTTGCCCATACAATCTTTCATATGGTGTACCAGGCACCGTCTTTGACGGGACTTGTTTCAGAATATATTTTGTTGTTTGCAAGGCATATCCCCAGAATGAATCTGGGAGAGATGAGTAACTCATCATAGATCTAACCATATCCATCAGAGTTTGATTCCTTTTCTTTGACTCGCCATTTTGTTGTGGCATACCAGGTGTTATAACCTGAGAAAGAATGCATTCTTCCTTAAGAAAGTCCTCGAACTCTCCTAGCAAAAACTCTCCACCACGATCAGATCGTAGTGTTTTGATTTATTTTTCTAATTGTTCTTCAACCAAGGCCTTATATTCTTTGAACTTTTCAAAGGTTTCAGACTTTTCATGCATTAGATAAACATGACCAACACGTAAGTAGTCATTAGTGAAGGTTATGAAGTATTCATAACCACCTCTTACTTGGATATTCAATGACCCACATACATCACTATGCATGAGTTTAAGGCATTGAATGACTCTTTCAACTTTTGATGAAAAAAGTCTATTAGTCATTTTGCC
This sequence comes from Datisca glomerata, assembly GCA_003255025.1. Lineage (NCBI taxonomy): Eukaryota > Viridiplantae > Streptophyta > Magnoliopsida > Cucurbitales > Datiscaceae > Datisca > Datisca glomerata. Next base: position 1,714,098 of record QANY01007306.1, read on the forward strand.
TTCTATACAAGAACACATGTGGGTAATGAACCCACACTTAAATATTGCAAAGGATCATCCTTCACAAGTCTTTTAATCTTGTATAGGCTAATATGTCCAAGACGTAAGTACCACAGATATATTAGATCGGTTGAGTCATACTTTAACCTATTGCTATCCCTATGTGAAACGATATTTAGTTTAGTATCAAAAATGATGGGTATTTTAGGTTTTACATGATACAATTTATTAATCATTCGTGCGATAGTAATTAAGCATTCATTTTTAAAAATACCAATATTTTTATCAATAAATTTTAGATCAATTCCTTACTCAATTAATGCACCAATAGAAATCAAATTCTTCTCAAAACTTGAGATATCACGTAAAATAATAAAGAGTTTCTCAAAACATAATTTAAAAGTTCTCACTGATGCAGTCGATACTAGTGCATCATTCCCCCAGCGGAAGCTCAACTCGCCCCCGTCAAGCCTTCTGATTTCACTAGACCCCTACAGGGAGTAACATATGTGGTTAAAAGCTACAGAGTCTAAAATCCAAGAAAAAGTAGAGTTAGCTACATAACATGCCTCAGTAACCATTACTATACCTTTAGGTCTCAACCCTTTGAGATACTCTGGGCAGTTGCTTTTCCAATGACCAACAGCTCCACAGTGATGACACTTGTCTTTTGACTTGTCTACACTCGCGGTGCTCTTGCCTTAATTCCTTGTTCCCTTAAGATAGTTAAGGATATGCTTGACGGTATTCTAATGCTCAATTTTAGGATTAGATTGGAAATGACTTACTACGCCCACGACATAGCAAATATCAGGTCTAGTGCAAAGTATCACGTACATGAGGCTTCCTACGGCTGAGGCATAGGGTATCATTCTCATGTCTTCCTCTTCTTAAGAAGTCTTGGGAGACTGCTCTTTGGAGAGGTTGACTCCATATCTAAAGGAAAGAAATCCCTTCTTAGAGTTTTGCATACTAAAGCAATCCAACACCTTATCAATATAAGATGCTTTAGAAAGTATGGATGTTCAACGGTCGGTCTAGTCGATTTTTGGAGGAAAACGAGACCAGACCGAAAATTACGATCCTCCTATAGGAGGACCGAACCTACGAAAACATTACAAAAAATCTGTACCGACTAGACCGAACTTCAACAGTCAGTTCAAACGGATTTTACGATCTAAGTACACATTTTATGCACGTGATAAATACAAATAATTTTTAGTTAAAAGTTTAATACACAGTTAATACATTCAACGTATTATACACGTGATAAATACATCTTATTTCAAAGCATGCTTTAATAGCATAAACATGTGGGTGCTTACTTCATCATGAGGAGGTACATGTAGTACTTTTATAACTCATTCCCACTTTAGCCCTCTATTTCCTTTCCGATGTGGGAATAGAGAAAAGTCACTTTTTACTTGAAAAAACATTTTATATATATTATATGGTCGGTCTGGTCAGTTTGGTCAAAAATTAGTTGAAATTCTGGACCGAACCAAAAGTTCGGTCCTCTATAAAAGGAAGACCGAACCGACCAAATATGAGAAATAAACCGTTCAGACCGATCAACTTCGGTCTGGTCCGGATCGGATTACACGGTCTGGATGATTTTTGAACACCCATATTAGAAAGTGCCAATTGTTTGTTCTTCCAATCTCGAAAGATCTGAATACTTAAGAAAATGGCTGCTTGTCCAAGATCCTTCATGTCAAATTGCTTTGCAAGCTAAAACTTGACATCAGACAATTTTCCTACATCATCCCAATGAGTAGAATATCATCTACGTACAAGACTAGAAAAATCACATCTCCTTCGTGTATCAACTTATACACGCAGGGTTCATCCACCAACTGTTCAAAATCATAGTTCTTAACAGTTTCATTGAATCTAATATTCCACGACCGTGACGCTTGCTTAAGTCCATAAATGGACTTCTGCAGTTCACAAACATTGCCTTTTGACCTTTCTTCATGAACTCGTCTGGTTAAGTCATATATATGTGCTCTTCAGGATTGCCATTCAGAAAGGCAGTCTTGACGTCCATTTTCCATATTTCACAATCAAGGACAATAGCAATGGACAAAAGGATTCAGATGGATTTAAGCATGGCTACCAGTGAGAAGGTATTCTCATAGTCTATACTTTCATTTTGCATGTAGCGCTTGGCTACTAGCCTAGCTTTGAATGTCTCTACATTCCCATCCGGGCCTCTTTTCTTCTTATAAATCCATCTGCATCCTATGAGTTTTATCCCTTTTGAAGGATCTACAAGTTTCCAGACATCGTTTGAGTACATCAAATGTATATCAATGTTCATGGCTTCCTGCCATAAGTTTGCTTCAAGACCAGCCATGGCAGGCGAGTAAGAGATTGGTTCATCTAGGTCTTTGTTTGAGACAGTTGTCAAAGCTTCTCCATAGGACATGTACCTTTCAGGTTGTCTCACAACTCTCCCACTACGTCGAGGCTCCATAGTCTCTAGCTCCTGTCATGGTTCTTCTATTATTGAATCAGAATCAATTTCTGATTGAGGAGTCGGTGTTCTCCCACTCAATAATTCCTCTAGCACAATTTTATTTCTCACCTGTACACTTTTAATATAATTTTCTTCGAAAAAATGAGCATTCGTGCTAACGAATGTTTTCTTTTCAGCCGTACTATAGAAGATATACACATTCGTTCTCATAGGAAATCCTACAAACATGCATAATTCTGAACGATTGGCCAATTTTCCTGTCTACGATCTTAGAACATGTGCTGGGCAACCCTATATTCTAAAATGGCGAATGGGCGACTTTCGCCCATACCATCTTTCATATGGTGTACTAGGCACCATCTTTGACAGAACTTGGTCCAGAATATATGTCGTTGTTAGTAAGGCATATCCCTAGAATGAATCTTGGAGGGATGAGTAACTCATCTTAGATCTAACCATATCCATCAGAGTTCGATTCTTTCTCTTTGACGCACCATTTTTTGTGGCGTACCAGGTGCTGAAAGCTGAGAAAAAATACATTCTTCCTTAAGGAAATTATCGAGCTCTCCTAGCAAGTACTCTGCACCACGATCAGATCGTATATTTTGATGTGTTTTTCTAATTGCTTTTCAACCAAGGCCTAATATTCTTTGAACTTTTCAAACGTTTCAGACTATTCATGCATTAGATAAACATGACTAAAACGTGAGTAGTCGTCAATAAAGGTTACGAAGTATTCATAACTAGGAGTGTTCACGGTTCGGTGACAAAAACCAAACCGAACCGTGATTACTAAAAGAACCTACCTGAACTGAGCTGTGAGTTTTGGTTCGGTTCGGTTTGATATTATTAATTAAAAATAATTTTTAAATGATATTATTTAAAAATCAAATATAAAATTTAAAGTTTTGTTTCGGTTCGATTCGGTTTGATTTTATAAGAAATTATATATAAAAATAAAAAATACAAAGTTAAAGGTTCAGTTCGGTTCAGTTCGATTTGAAACCACCAAAATTCTGAACCGAACTGAAACTTTGGTTCGTTGATTTTCCCAAACCGAACATATATAAGAATCGACCAAATCGACCATTTTCAGTTTGGTTCGGCCAGTTCTGTTTGGATTTGAACACCCCTATTCATAACCTCCTCTTACTTGGATATTCAATGGCCCACAAACATCATTATATATGAGTTCAAGGCATTGAGTGGCTCTTTCACCTTGTGATGAAAAAGATCTCTTGGTCATTGTGCCTTATATACAGGATTCACATGTGAGTAGTGATTTCACACTTAAAGATTGCAAAGGACCATCATTCACAAGTATTTTAATCTTGTCTAGGTTAATATGTTCAAGACGTAAGTGCCACAGATAGGTTAGATCGTTTGAGTCATACTTTAACCTTTTACTATCTCAATGTGAATCTATATTCAATTTAGTATTACAAATCATGGGTACTACACGTTTTACGTGATACAATTTATTAATCATTTGCGGTAGTAATTAAGCATTCATTTCTAGAAATACTAATATCTTTATTAATGAATATTAGATCGAATCCTTACTCAATTAATGCACCAATAGAAATCAAATTCTTCCTAAAACTCGGGACATAATAAACATCACATAATAAAATATTTCTCAAAACATAATTTAAAAGGTCCCATTCATGCAGCCGATACTAGTGCTTCATTCCCCAGCGGAAGCTTCAGAGTCTACAATTTCAAGAAAAAGTAGAGACAGCTACATAACAGGCCTCAGTAACCATTATTATACCTTAAATCTCAACTCTTTGAGATACTCTGGGCAGTTGCATTTTCAATGACCAGCAGCTCCACAGTGATGACACTTGTCTTTCGACTTGTCTACTCTCACGGTGTTCTTGCCTTTGGTAGCTCTCGAGTTATGCTTCTTCACTTTCCTTGGACCCCTTCTCTATTTCTTCTTAGAGCTACGGGTGGAAGGCCTACTTTCAGTAAAGTTAGCCTCTCCAGATTTCCTCTTGCCCTTCAGAAACAAGTTCTCAGCAGCTTGCAGCTCCTTCACGAGCTTCGGAAGTGAGTAGTTTAGCTTATTCATCGAATAATTAAGCTTGAAGTTCACAAAGGTACTAGGCAAAGTCTCAAGGATCATATCCACTTGAGCCTCACCATCGACCTGAGCACCAATGATCTCTATCCCGTTCAGATAACTTATTATCAACATCATATGTTCTTTGACAGGAGTTCAAGGTTCCATCCTACAGTTCATGAAGTTACGCACATTTGTCTGTCATGCTTGATGACTCTGATCCCTGAACATTTCAGTTATGTTTAACATCATATTAGTGGTGGTCTTAAAGTTTCGATACTGCTATTGCAACACATTGCTCATAGATGCCAAGATATAACATCTGGCGATCTCATCAGAACACAACCGAGAAACATAACCATCATTTTTCTCTTGAGTCGATTCAACATTAGGCTCAAGAAGACAAGGGGTGGTGAGCACAAACTTGTGCTTTTCTACCGTCAATACAATATTAAGATTTCATTTCCAATCCACATAATTTTCACCGTTGAATTTGTTCACGTTAAGAATAGTTAAGGGAGGGGATATTGGCATGATTACTGAAAAGAATAAATAAAGTAATTTAAATAAATGCTCAATTGTTTAGTAAAGTATGATGCATGATGCATCTACTAAATATTTTAAAATCCATTAAAAAAATATTTCCTCCATGATGTTACGATAAAAAATGATAACTTGTCTCATCGAGGGATGAAGTCCAAGCCATCTCCTATTACATCGAGACTCCTCTCGTTTAGTTAACGCTCAAATGTCTACACATCTAGCTTAACCAATCAGCAATGATTTTGAAAACCTTGGTCCCATTAACTAGCAGCCCCTATGAAGGATTCTAATGTATTTCAATCTAAGTGTTTAACCAACGCATCGACTCTTAAAGGTTGCTATGGACTAACACTACGTCTATGAGACAGCCATGCCCCACCACTCTATTTAGAAGTCTTCTTTACTATGTATCGGAGAATTTTTGAACTGGTGGAACTCTCTCAAGCATTCTTCGTGTTCTTCAAGCTTTAAGATCAAAATCGAGAACTTGATCTTCCATGATCGATTTGCGAATTAGTCCACCAATAATCACCCGTTAATTTCAAAAATATATCTTCGAAGAATTTTCCGTAGGAATTTAAGTGTGGGATAAAAAAATCAAATCTTCCTTCTTCAGATTAATTTCGATGGCAATAGTAGTGAGAGGAGAAAACTTTTTTCTCTTCTTTTTGTGTGTTGATAACAACTGTATCTTATCCTCATTATCTCTTTGCAATCAAATTACTATTAGATATTTACCAAAATGTGATTTTTTTTATTTACAAATATACCCATATATTATAAAATTTTTGAAAATTCTCCTATTTATCTATTATTGCTGAAAATTACATGATCTCCTAGAGTTTTAGTTGTATCGAAATTCAACAATCCAATTGATAAATATAATTGATCATTATCAATTGATTAATTATTTTATTTTATTAAACTAATTATCTAATAATTAAAAAAAATAGTTAATTCAATACAACAGTTACACTTAACTAACTTAAGTAACATCATTAATCACATATAGGTGTAGGAAATATGTCTTACCACCAAAACACATTTTGGCCAACTTAGTTCGTTTTTCTATTCCTATTCTCTGAGCTATTTCTAAGACCAATGGACCCATATGAACAAAGCTTAAAATTCAAATACCCGGTGAATGTACCTCCATAAATTCCTGATCTATTTAATTCTGACGTACGAATCTATTATAGGTTCGATGCTGAATCAACTATCGATTCATGCGCGCTACATTTTTCTGTTGATGTAAATAAACTCTATTTATTTTCACGGTCCATAGAGTATTTTAACATAATACTCATCGTGAATATCAGTACTAAGAGTGTAATGTAAATTTATCATTTTACCCCTATTGTTATTATTTTCTTAACTCCTTTATTGACTGTGAATTAGAAAGACATTATAGCGAATTGTCTCGTACAATTCTATTCAATGACTCATTTCATTGAATGTTTGGCTAAGTTAATTTATTCACACACCCATCAATAAAAGCATAAGGCGATATTTTTTATTTCACAATCCAACCATGAATTTTCATATCTGTGAATCACGTAACTCCTACTTAATCAATTTACAATCTCAACAGTTGAGGTATTGCCCGCCAATTCGAACTTACTGATTTGACATATCAAATATTGTAACTAACCAAGTCAAGTTACCTATTCACCTCAGGATTAAAGTAATTATGAAAATACTGTTATGGTGTAACAATTAGATTTAGAGCTAGGTAAACGGTTTTGGTCTGTAAACTAATTTGTTACCGGTCTATTCAAAATGTTCATAATATGTCTAGGTTAACCATTTGAGTCTCCACTCTTATGCCACAAGACTAACATCCAACGGTTCAACCTAACAGTCGTAATCGGATTTGATTGCCCAATCGATCCTAAGACTGCGAATATCGTTCTGAACTATTTCAGAAGAGTTCGTCTGGAGACACTTCTGTCTTCACTCTTCTTTAGTTGACAATAGTTTCAGAACTTGAGTAATTTATAAACACGATTTAATTTAAAATAAAACTTTCAATTTATTCATAAAAAATTTCCGTAATACAAAAGTTTGAGAAATAACTAAATACAAATAAAGTTATTACACGCTACTTTATGGACATATTCCAACATCACCAACAATGATGAAGATGTAAGGCGAGAGAGGGTCTCCCTTCCTAAGGCCTCTAGTAGGCTTAATAAAAAAACTAGGCTGGCTATTGATAAGGAAATTCAAAGAAACGGTACTGATGCAAAGCATAATCCAATGGACAAACTTATGCTGAAAGCTAATTTTAAGGAGCAATTTCTCCAAAAAAGTCCAACTAACCCTATCATATGCCTTTACCATATTTGTTTTGATAGCCATGATACCTTTCCTGCCCTTCTTCTTCTTCTTAATATGAATGAAATTCTCCTGAACAATTAGGATGTTCTCTTGAATACTTCTCCCACTTGTAAAAGCACCCTGATTACAAGAGATAAAGTTGCCAAGGATGAGTTTGAGTCTATTCACAAGAATTTTTTAGAAAATCTTGTAAGAGAAGTTACATAAAGCAATAGGCCTGAAGAGGGATGGGAAATCTGGGTTGTGACATTTAGGAATGAAACTGATATTAGTTTCATTAAAACAGTTCAAAAGGTAATCACACTTGAAAAAATCTATTGCAGCTTTCCAAATGTCTAGACCAATAGTATCACAATGCTTATGATAAAAGGATCTTGGAATCCTATATGGACCAGGGGCTTTATCAGATCCAAGAGAGAAAATGGTAGATTTAACCTCTTTATAAGAAACATCAATAATTAAATCTATGTTATCTTCATCCTTCATTCTAAAATCAAAGCGATTGAGAACCCATTCCACCTCTGTTTAAGGTTCCACTGCCCATTAGCATTTCTAATTCTAGAGATACAATTCTGAGATCTCCTTCTAAGAATAGAAGTGTGAAAGAACTTAGTGTTCTTGTCACCATACTTAAGCCATTCATGTTTAGCTCTTTGACCCCAGAACACCTCCTCCCTTTTCGAATATCAGTAAGCCTACATTTGAGTGCCTTTTTCTCCTCCCAATCAGCAGGAATATCATCCTTGAGTAAACTAAGCATACTTTTGATAGAATCAATCTCTTGATTAGGATTAACCCTAAGAGATTTACTCCAAGTTCTTAGAGAACTTTTACAATATTTAAGCTTAGAAATGAGATTTGCCATACCTCTCGGATTACCACCATTACTCCAAGTGTTAGACATAGTAGCCTCATAATTATCTTCACGCATCCACTTATTCTCGAATATGAAAAATCTGGAAAAATGTCTTTTAGTAATGATTAAACAGATAATCAACATATTGTGATCTGATCCAACATTTGGAGGAACTAATACTTCAAGATTTGGAAAAATATCCATGGGTTCTGAGTTAATGAGGACCCTATCAAGCTTCTCTTGAATAAAGTCTGAACCATCTCTACCATTTCTCCAGGTGAAAAAGCAGCCCTTAGCAGGAACTTTACAAACTTCACAGTTATTAATAAAGCTTTTGAATCTACGAGCTCTTAAAAAGTCAAAATCTCTACCACCAGACTTCTCATATAAAGAAACCATCTCATTAAAATTACGACAAATCAACCAAGGATTATTAGAAATCTTAGAATTAGCAATGCAGTCAAAATCAGCTCATCTGTCACAATCTTTCCTATTGCCATAGAAGAAAGTAAATCTTCCAAAATCCACTATGAAACAATCAACAAAGTTGTTTGTATTAGAAATACAGTGTAAATTGAGACACTTGTTCCAAAACAGACTAATTCCTCCAGAAAGACCCACATGATCAACAAAATTGCTAAAATCAAAGCGAAAAACTTATTACATAGCCTAACAACCCTTTCTTTCTTCAGCTTTGTTTCAAGTAAACAAACTAAAACTGGCCTATGACAGTTAATGGCATCCTTTAGAGCTTGAACTGTAAAGGGAGGACCCAACCCTTGACAGTTCCAACAGATAAAGTGCATGGTGATAGTGATGACTTTTCAAGGCAAGTCATCACAGCCATTTGATTACAATTACCAAACGTTGAAACATCTTCCATAATTCCTTTCAACTTCAAATCTTTTTCCCCAACTTTCCTTTGTCTTTTACCACAATATTCCTCTTGAGATTTAATAACAATACCATTGGTTCTAAGTCTCCCTCTACTAGCTTGTTTCTTAGCTTCTTTGGCTTTACCTGAGATCTTGGTTAAAACACTAAGATCAAGATTATGTTGTATGTCTTCACTCGCAGAATTAGTACTCTCATTAGAGGTAATCAAAGCTAGATCCTTCCTAACATACATATTCTTCTCTTTACCATCTTCAGCAACTTTATTCATAGATTCCCAATCAAAGTTATCGTTAGTTTTGTTGACATTACTCGTGAGAAAACTTTCTCTAATTGCTAGGGGAGTCTTCATATTAGCCCTAATTCTGACCCATTCACCAAAAAGGCACTCTCTTCCATTTCTTCCCACAGTACAACTTCTAGAATCGTGGCAAATTTTCCCACAAAGAAAATAAAATTGAGGTAACCTTTCATACTTCATTTCAATCCAAATAAGAGTCATGGTAGTGGTATCAGCACCTTTGTTAGTAATGAGCATACCCACAAGCCACAGCTCAACCTTCCTATCTTCATTAGGGAGTAAGTCATCAATCTCAATAACCAAATCAAGAGCATCCAGATCCTCCATCGAAAAATCGCGATCACACCCAAACAAAAATTGAGGGAGAGGAAGTCACCAATCCACGAGTAAATAAAAAATCGAGAGACAAGAAGAAATGACAAAATTGGCATAAAAATCAATAGGATGAAAGAAAATGGCGACTAGCACTTATCATGGTAAAGGCTATAGAACAAAATTCAAGGAAAAACAAATTTTGATTTTTTTTTTTTGAATATCATTATTACAAGAAGAAAATAAAATTGAACTTATAAAAAATTGAATTAAGTACGTGAAAATGAGTAGCAACAGTAGAAGATCAAATACTCATCATGTATAAATAAATACGCTTAGGCAGAGTTTATAGCAACAAACACACACAAACATTAATAAAGGTAAAGAGTAAAAGAGAATCCTACCAAGAAAATTGTTTCAATTTATCTTTTAAATAAACAAGTTGATCATGGTTAATATATAGATATGAATAAGTGGCAGCCAATAAGATTAACACTTTAAAAATTTAAGAGGGCAATTTTGAAATAGACTGATAATAGTTAGGATAAAATTATCTAGAAAATGATTCTCACATCAAGACACTTTTAATATATTATAGATTATAGATATGAAAATTTATTCTTTAAATCACACACTTAAAGAGACATCAATTAAAATAGGTAGGATATAAATCTCAATTTGTATGTTTGTTATTTAGTTTTATATTATTTTTTAATTGAAATTATTTTGTCTATCTGTTCTCCTAAAACGTTTTGCAAAATAGTAATACAGAAAAGACTTAATTAATATCTCTTTATATAAACAATCAAATTTATCCAATTATGACTATAAATAAAGTACTTAAATATATTTTGTCCGATCTATTATCAATTCCGTTGTAGTCTAGTTGGTCAGGATATTCGGCTCTCACCCGAAAGACCCGCGTTCAAGTCCCGGCAACGGAAGTCTTTTTTTTTCATTTTTATATTTGTTAGCACTTATAATTGTTCCGCAGGTCTGATCTTTTCATCAATGAAAGAAAAATCAACCGTTTTTTTTCTTATTTTCCCATGTATGAGAAAAATAGATGCTTAACATAAGAGATTTAAGGTTTGTTTAATATTTAGAACATCTTTGGTATGAATGACCCTATTATAGAAATAATAGGTAAAATGATTGTTAAAAAATATTAGATGTAACTATAATATTTTCTAATATTATATAATAAGTGAATTACCCAATTTCAAAAATAGCTTTGTTATTTGTAAAAGAAATTAATCTCTCTAAAATTTTAAAAATGTTCATACTTGCAAAAACTTTACAAAAGGCTATAAACTTCATATTTAAAATAGAAATTGCATTAAGTAGCAGTTTTACACACAAATAGAATTTTATCAAAAAATTTATTTCTTTAAAAGTCTATCAATTTTATCTTTTTAAAAATTAAAGCATTTTTAGTACACCTATTTACCCTTATAATGAAACAATCTTATTTTTGGGGATAATAATGTTAGAGATTTTTTTTAAGATTCCAACATAATAGGGTAGTTATTATCCATGTCTTTTTAATTTAAGGGATATGAACAAGCAAATGTTTATATGTATCATTTTAATATAATATATTCTTTAAACCATCTTTTTTAATTAAGTCTTTTTTAGTGGAAATATTTTTTTGTTTTTTTATAGCTAACTAATATTTAAATACATATTTAAGGTGTCTATATTTAATAGTGTTATTTTATATATGGGAATGTATTATTATGTGATATTAAGAATTTTAATTTTTGTTTAATTTATTTACTTTTGTTTTTATAATAAGAACTCAATAAATTATTATCCGGAATTTTTATGGTCCTTAATTAATTTTTGTTTATATTTAATAATCCTATTTTATTCATATTTCAGATAAAGCACTCTATATTTAATGAATTTTTAAATTCTTAAAAAGTTAGAGATTTCATTATTTTTTCTTTTATCCCTATATTTAGGGTTTGGAATATTTTGAATTAGTAATTATCCTATTTTTTAGATATTTTAAAAGATTTTAATATTCATTCTAATATTTATCTGATGTAAAATAACATGACAGTTTTACTTGTTTTCTTATTTATGAAAGTTCTTCATTTTCAAATGATTTTGATATTTGTTACTATATTGATTGGTTTTACAGATTTATGTTATGAATATGCATGTTAATACATAATTTTATATTTATATTAATGTTAATTGAGACAGGACTATAGATAAAAAATTTATAATTTGACGATGAATAATCAACATAAATACTCATCAATACCGAGAATATATATAAATAATACATAAATACATAATGTTCATGTTAATATATAGTTGCAGAAAAATAAATTTACATATTTAGAAAAGTAAAATTCTTGTAAATACGCATTGATGCTAAAATTAAGTCATTTAATTATATATAATTAATTATTTACATGTAAATAGATCTAATTTATAAATAATCAAATGATTATTTCTACATCCTCTAAAAAATTGTTTACACATCAATATTTATCGAGAATAAAATCAATTTACAATGAGTAGAATAATTTATAAAACACATATCCAATTTACATAGTACCAAACAACTATTTACGTATGCACATATAGATTCCAATTGGTCTCCCTTTTCAGATTGTTAGGTTCATTTGACGGTCCTTCCATATGTTTTTCATTTCTCCTTAGTCAAAAAAAGTGCGTTAACAATTGTTTATTTTTCATATTCGAGAATATATAGCCTAAGTTTTAGGGTGCAAATTGTGATAAACATGAAGATGCTTTAACCGTGTAAATATGCACATAGTTGATATCATTTTATACCTAACAAATGAATTTTTGAGAGAGAGAGAATTAGAGTTAGATTATTGAGATTAGGAATATGAGAGAGAGTCTTTTGGTTTTTTCTGGATAGTTTTTTTGAAACTAGTAATATTTGTTAGTAAATCTAATTACATTACTTAGGCGATTAATTAGTAGAGATGACGTTTTTAAATTTACAATTTATGAGATTCAAATTTCTTATTTGTTGGAGTTTTTTCAAATATATGATTAAGGGAAATTATGATATATAAATTATAAAAATCTGGAAAGTTAAACAAACTTGACAAAAATATAATGTTTTCAAAAATTTGATAAAAATCTAATTAAGTACTATAACTATGCTAGTTGCCTAAAAATCACTAGTAGTTTTGAAAATTTGGTCCAAGTTTTCAAAACATTAAAAAGTTGGTTCCTTCGGCTAATAAAAGATGTTATTACCCTTCTTCACGAAACTTCCAAGTCACATATCTAAGTAATAATTAGCTAATGATGGGATGAAAAAAATACGGAATATTATTCGACAAGTATAATACGGATATTAAACGGTTAAATATTCGATAAAAATTCGGTCAATAATACGCAATACATAATAATTTGGGTGCGAGTATTAAACGTGTATTATTTGTTTTCATTTTAAAAATTCAGCATAAAATATACGGATTACAAACATATGAAACTAGGAAAATATATAAGATTTATATGATAAAAGACAAAAAATTACTTATTGCAACGGAAAGCCATTAAACAATTACATTAATTAGATAACAAATCACCAAATACACGATTATTTAAATATATGAAAACAATGAGTGTCGATAAATTCATGTTGTACTCAATTAAAAAATATATTAATATTTTATTTTATTTTATTCAATCTAAAATTAATTATAAAATTTTATCCATATTTCTATAATATAAATGTTCCGTTCTCATTTAACATAGTTAACTTGATTTTCATTTATTTATTTTATACTCTATTAAAATGTTTGTCATTATAAAATAATTAAAAACTAAAATACTTAATCAAAAATCAAAATATATAGTAAAAGAAAAGAAAACCAAAATGCATTATACAAGAAAAAGAAAAACAAAATGCATTATAAAAGAATAATGAAACAAAGTAAAAGAAAGGCCCAAGGATCAAACCTTAGGCGTAAAGTACAACAATGTGTAAGCTTACAACTGGGCTGACTGATGATTTCTTTTATTATGGCGCATAATATCTTTATATAAGATGCCGCATTTTTTATCTAGTTTTGGACGGCCTCTGTATTATATATTTTGGGTCAAAATATACGAATTATTCCATATTTTAGACAACAATTAAGAGACAGACGTTAAAATATGAAAATATGTGAATTTGTGTATTATTACATTACACTGTCATTCTAAGTTAAGTGTAACGATATAGGAGAAAAGAGAAAGAGAAGGGGGAGGAGAGTAGGGTTGTCACGATTCGGTTCGGCAGATTTTTTGGTGAAAATCTGAATTAAACCGAGATTTCAGTTCGACGATAAAATCGAACCAAACCAAAACCGTGAATACTAAAATAACCGAGCCGAATCGTGAGTTTCGGTGCGGTTCGGTTCGATATTATTAATTAAAATTTTTTTTAATGATATTATTGAAAAAATAAATATGAAATTAAAGTTTTGTTTCGGTTCGGTTCACTTCAATTCGGTTTTATAAGAAATTATATAAAAAAATCATACAAATTTAAAGTTTCGGTTAGGTTTTCGTTCGAAAACCATCAAATTCTGAATCGAACCGAAACTTCGGTTCGATAATTTTCTCAAACCAAACTGAACATACATAAAGAATCGACCGAACCGATCATTTTCGGTTCGGTTTGATTCGGTTTTGAACACCCCTAGAGAGGAGAGGAGAGATTTTTTTCTCTCTTCCACTCATATTCATTCTCTTAGTACGTTATTGTTATACGCCATAGAATTTTTCTAGCTAATTGAACACTTCATATATTATAGTTTCGAGTAACTTCATCCATCTCAAAAAATAATTTGAAAAAATAGTTCACATTTTTTAGTTACCCATTGGTCTAAAATGTCAATAATGACTCAAATGTCCTCATTACTGCACCTCCATCGGAAGCTCTCCCATGTTTTTCTTTTTATATTCTTGTCCAACTTAAAAGTTTTTTTATCTACTTAGAGGGTTCAAATGGTAAGATTTTAACTATCTAGAGAGGCTACAAATACTAAAGTTTCATACCAAACTCAAGGTCCGCATTTACTTGAAGACTTTTTTGTAAATGTTTAGTGGAAGATTTTAAGTAGTAAAACTTTAAAGAAAAATGGCTGGAAAAGGGGTGAGTTGTAAAATGTCAGGTATAAAAATAATAAGAAAAGATGCGGGAGTAATTAATTTAATTACCAAATCATACATATATAACGTAATTAAATTTATTTACATTTCTCTAATTTCAATAACTAAATTAATTACTCTAACCATCTTTACTCATTTTGTCAACTTTTTTTCGACCAATTCACACAAGAAAAGTAACTATTTTTGTCATTTTGTGAAACTCCATCTACTTTGAGACTTCAAAAAACAGGTGGCCTTTTTGCCAAAAAAAAAACACAGGTGCCCAACAGAGTTAATGACCCCTATTAGATACTGAGCAAATGATATTAATGGTGTGTTCTAGAAACTCATTAATATATTAAAAATAATATTTTAAATCATACGTACTTATATTGTTTAAACTCATTTTTATATATAAAAATACTTGAATTTATTAAAATATTTTTATATGCTTAGAAAAATACTAATGGTATAATTATGAACTAGAATATCTGCTTTTGAATGGATGGACAGTTTTATCATATTAAGATATGTGAAGAAATTGTTTTTCATTTATAATATTATCTTATTTATTAAATAAATTGACTTTTTTAACCTTTTTTTAAAAGTAATGAAAACCTAAAGAGAAGAGAATACTTGAATATTGGCTGATTGACACTCCAATCAATAACAAGAAAAAGCATAACACATGGTAACATAGGTAAGTCGCTTAGAAAGAGCGAAAGTTCAAAAACAAACTATAGCCAGTGTAACTATGTGCTCTCGAATAACTTAAAAAAATTAAGTCAAAAATGAGAGAAATGGGAGAAAACAGAAAGATTATTAATATAGTAAAGAAAATTCACATTATTTATTTCCTTCTTATTTTTAAGATCCAGATAGTTCTGGTTCATTTGACAATCATGATAGTATTGTACTAAATCTATCAGACTGTACCGTAATTGATTAAATAATATTGTTCACTATTTGGTGTTATATTAGTTAAAAAATCTGTAATACT
Organism: Datisca glomerata; assembly: GCA_003255025.1. Classification (NCBI taxonomy): domain Eukaryota; kingdom Viridiplantae; phylum Streptophyta; class Magnoliopsida; order Cucurbitales; family Datiscaceae; genus Datisca; species Datisca glomerata. Next base: position 1,730,030 of record QANY01007306.1, read on the forward strand.
TATACAATATTTGGCACATCATAGTACTATATTGTAAAACTGTAATACTGATTAACATGTTATTTTACATTTTCAACTATAAAATAAATTATGCAATTCATGCTATATAAGTAAATTTAAACTAATCCAATCCATTATAACAATAATTAATATACTAAAAAATTTCATGGAAAAATGATGGATGCAAACACAATTAGAACAATCAATCACAGCCAAATGAAGAACGCCAACCAAACAAAATTTCTCTTCAATAAAAAATGCAAGAAACCGAAATTGCAGGGGAGATCACCGCCAAATTAAAGTGCAAGAAACTCAAATAACTTCTGTGATTTACATTGTTAGATTGGGAGGATTGGACAAGACAACGAGAAAATTGAAATAGAAAGATAGAAGAGGAGAAAAATAGAGAGATGAAAGAGGTAGAGGCTGCTCTTGCGGGAACAAAGTTTCACCGGCGAGAACGAAGCTTCACCGACAAGAATGAAGCTTCACCGACAAGAATGAAGCTTCACCGACAGAAACGAAACTTCGTGTGGTTGCTGGTCTCCATTAGGAATGTTCACGATTTGGTTCGACGATAAAACTAAACTAAACCGTTCATGCTAAAAAAAATTAACAAAAAAAACTAAACTGTGAATTTCAATTTGATTCAGTTCAATTCATCATTTCAGTATTATTAATTGAAAATAATTTTTAAATGATATTATTGAAAAAAATATAAAATTAAAAAAATTTTAGTTCGACCAATAATATATAAAATATAAAAAAAATAATATAAATTTAAAAAAAAATTTTAAATGATATTATTGAGAAAAAAATATAAAATTAAAAAAAAATTAGTTCGATCAATATATATAAAAAATAAAAAATAATAATATAAAAATTTAATGTTTCGATTTAGTTTGATTTGATTCGAAAATCACTAAAATTTTAAACCGAACCAAAATTTTGATTCTTTCATTTTTTCGAACCGAACACATAAAAAACCAACCAAACCGATCATTTTCGATTCAATTAGGTCGATTTAGGATAATTTTGAACACTCTCATTCTCCATGAGTCTTCAGCTTTATTTTTTAATTTCATGTGATTCTTAAAAGGAGGGACTAAGTTATCTCATGTGAGTGGGACTAAAAAGTCTCACCGTATTAGCGAGTACAGACTATATATTTTTGCTAAACGTCAGACAGTGCTAGCACTGTCCAACTTTTAGTATTGTACAGTACACGTTACCAAACAAGCTCTTAAGAGTCAACAAACAAGGCATTTGAAAGACGCAAATTTGTTATAAATTAAAGCGAATCAGTTTTTTTGCCAGAGAAGTAGAATTTGTGAAGATTGTTTCAAAGCAAAAAAGTTTAAACAAAATTATTAGGAAAAGTAGTGTTGATTTGGGGGATTTTCGTTTCAGAAAAGGAGTGAGACTAGATTTGTGAGGCAAAGATGCAAATAACAAGACCAATGCACTAATTCCAATCAAATATAACCGATGGAGCTGCCAAGAAAAAACTCAGACCACTCAAAAGTTCATTATTTTTCCTTGGAAATCTCCAATTTCTCACCAGATGAGCAAAAGAAAAACAAACGCAGAGCTAGATAATTGTGTCCTATTTCAAATCAAAACTGTGGTTGCATGATAGATGTCCAAGACATAATAACACATCTGCGATTTACACAACACAACACAATAGTAAAATGAAAAGAGCGAAATTCCCTATTTAGTTATATGAGATAAGTAGATTACGTGCTTAAAACCTCACTTAGCACTCAAGGTAGGAAACTGCCCTGGATCTTCAATTGAGGGGGCTGCAAAATTGCCTGTGTAACTTCCACCATATCCACCTCTCGAACCACGTCCTCGGCCTCTCCCTCGCCCACCAGGGCTATAATACCTTTCTCCTTCAGCAGGCTTGAGAAACTCGGTTATACTCACAGACTACAATCAAAAGAATATACTTATTCAGACAAAATATACAAGAGATGGGGCTAAGAGACATACAAAACTTTCATGTAATGAAACGAGAAACCAGCCGATAATAGCACAGGAAAACTTAAAATCATTGGAGAATAATTTTTTATACAATTACCAAAGGCTGATTTCATCTTCGGCAGCAACTGGGGTAACTGTAGTAGTAAAGACAAATTACTCTCTTTGAGTGGAGAGATTTGGACTAGGGGAAGGAATAAGGGGACAGCTCAAAGAAACATAATACTTGTAGTGCAAGTCATGCATATAGAAAAGAAGCTTACTTTCTTGGCTCTCTCTTCCTTGTCAGCAATATCTTTGCGCTTGTCCTTTTCAGATCCCTAGCAATCAAAATGCCAGAAATTAATATACTAAAATAAGTTGAATTAAATAATTTATAAACAGAAATATCATGATTTGCAGCACTCACCAATTTGATAAAGATGTCATCATTTCCCTTCTTATTCGAAAGCTGCTGCATGGATCCAAACTCCTTGTTCACATCAACCTTCCTTTCCTCAGTCTTGAGTGATGTTAGAGCCTTCCTCTTCTCTTCTAGCACCTTCTCATATTCTTCCAATGTCATCTCCTGCAGCAATGAACAAAACACCATTACAAAAAAAGATGATGATATGGCTGAAAACATCAATTATGCGAAGACAAGACAATATACCTTATCCTCAGGCTGTGTCTCTTCTGGTTCATTCACAGGATTCTCCTTGTTATCCACAGTATCTTCCTCACCCAACTGCTTCTCAGAACCAGCAATCTTCTCATTTTGAATGACAGACTCTTCAGCTTCCCTTAATTTGGTAGAATAGCAAATAATCAAAATAAACTAAAGAAATAAGCACATCAGATATCTGTTTCCTTTATAACAGAAATCTTCTGTAGGTGTCAAAATGGATACTCACGGAGCAACCTCATCAGTGGGAGATCCCCAGTTCCCACTACCAGCACCATCACGTTTAGTTTCATTCCTAAAAAAGGCACATAACATTTTAGTCTTATTTCTTAAAAGAAAATTACACTAATCAATGTCTTACAACACAAAAGAAAACGACCTGCAATCTTAAGAAAACAAAATACTAAAATAAAGAAACTAACCCGTGCCCAGTCCCACTACGGCGTTCATATATCCGCCGAGGACGTTCTCCATCTGCAGCTTCTCCATTGCTGAATCCACCACGGTGACCACCACGGAAGGAACCACGAGGACCACCGTATCCTCCCCTTTCGGAAGGCTTCACTGCATCTCCATTCTCAGGCGCTCTGTACCTTCCTGGAAATCCATTGTTGTTGCCTGGTACATTTTCATTATTGAATGAATCTCGATTAAATCCACCACCACCACGTCCACGTCCAAATCCACGCTCACCACCACGACCTCCAGCACGCCCAGTTTCATTCTTTCCCTCTTTCACTATTAACAATTGACCAAACATTTATCAGGAATGCCAATAGATAGAAATAAAAATAATTAATTCATAAGGAGAAGAAGAAGGAGAAGGAGAAGAAGAAGAATAAGAAGAATAAGAAGGAGAAGAAGGAGAAAAGTGAGGGAGAAGAAGAAAGTGAAGGAGGAGGAGGAGGAGGAGGAGGAGGAGGAGGTAATATATAAAAACTTCAGACGCTGCTTCGTCTATGTAAACATTTTGACCTAGAGTTCATGGTAATGACTATTTCGCTTCTTAATTGAATTTTTTTTTTGAAAAATGCATTGGGACTGCTAACAATTCAACATAAAGGCTAAATGAAGTAAAATTTCAATGGATTGAGTTGACAACGTAGAAAGCTCTAAGTTCTTCAGCAACAGAGCTAAATATCTCAATGCTACAAAGTTCATCAAGAGTATAACAGTGTGTTATAACTTAAAAGAACGTTACAAGTAATAATTAATTAGAGGCTCTGAAAACACATCCTCTTTCCCATTTTAATTTAAGCCATTGGTACGTAATTACTATATATTAAGCATCCAACTCTGCATTATTACTACAATATACCAAGTTATCAGAAGAAACTGCACGATATAGATTACAGCTAACAGAGAGCCTACTAGAAAGCAATAATTAAGAAATTTTCATTCCCAGCAGCACGAATGTTAAAGCTTCAGGTTCAGAAATAAAAGGCAACCCATGCTGGGTTACCAGCAACTTTCGTGTTCTAATTTCCCTCCATTATCCCGGCAAACAAACTGAGGGTTTAACGCACAATAAGTAACATCCAAACGAAACAAAAAACGAATCACGCAGTAAGTACGATAGACAAAGTAGACAACCAATAAAGCACATCTCACCAGCCTGAGCAGGAGGAAGGGGCTTGGATGGTAAACTAGCCGGTTTAGCCAGCTGAGCTATGACAGTGGTAGCTTGAGCCGGTGCAAGGGCCTTCTTCGCCGGTGCCAGCTTCGGCTGCTGAGCAGCAACGAGTTGAGTCGGTTCCTCGTTGTCATCATCAACCAAGAGATCAAAAGCGTTCGCGGTTGCCATTTCTCCGACCAAAAAAACGATTCAAGGCCTCCAAGTTTAAGAACCAGTTACAGCAACCACGAAGCGCTACTGATTATTCAGATCCATGAAGAACTACTACTCAAAAACATATGATACACTAGCTAGAAATTAGAATGGATAAGTTCGGGAGTAAGAAAACAAGTATGGAAATGGTGGGGAAGAGAGAGAGAGAGAGAGGTAGTGGCACTAAAACCCTAGCCAATGCCGGCTGATGAGTAAAGCGTGACTGCTGAAGCTAATCTTCGAAACCCTATTGAAAATATATTCCCACACGACCCGGTTTATTTTGATTTTTGGATAAAATTCTTTCAACACCGTTTATAGATGTTGATTGGCAAATAAAATGTCAATATATATTTACATTATTTTTAATACTCGGCAATTAACCATTTAACTAGATGTTGGTTAGTTAAACAGTCAGATCATATTTTTTTAATAAATATTATTGATAGTCTTTACTAAAATATTAACGATTATTATGTTATTCTGTAAAAATTACAGGATGTGTGCTTCAAAAAATATACACGTACGGTTCACAATGCAAACACGTGATGTGCACAGACACTAGTCATTATACACCTCATCAATGTATAGAAAAAGTCATTGTGCACTTAATTTTATTATTTTTTTAATTTATACATAAAATATATAAATTAGATATGTATAATATTTCATTTACATACTAGTTTATTTTTATTTATAAAAATTAAAATAATCTAAAAAATTAAATACTCTTATACTGATTATATATAATGTATATAAATTAACTACATATAATATCTAATTTAAATACTAATATATTTTTATTTATAAATATTAGAATAATTTAAAATATTAAATACACTTATATTGATTATGTGTAATGTATATAAATTAAATATAAATTAAATATCTATCATATTTAATTTATTTAAATCAGGTAGAACAAGTTCTAAAAACATGATGCCTCACATGAAGGAATCCGGAAAAAATCAAATAAACCAGAAATAGCACCGCGTAGAATAAAGATCACGAATTCCTCTCTTTTTGTTTTTATTGATTATTCCGAAGTTTTCTGAGAATCTAAGTGCATCTATTGTTTTCCCCATCTCCACCCAATAATCGCCATTTTAAAATCCACATTTCCCTCAAAATCAAATTTTCAAATTAAAAAACTCATTTTTAGAAAGAATCCTTCATGCAAGCTGAATAGAAAACCTTACATGGCAGCTTGGAGTCGGGGAACCTTGGCTCAACAAGACCCACCAATTAATTTCAACTTTTACTGACCAATTTTGAAAAAAAAATATAGAACCCAGATCTGATAGAATACTAGCTGAAACGAATGACCTTATTGTAACGAGAATCGCCAAATTGACAAAGCAAAGAAGCTCGACTCAATCAACTCAGCAGAAAGAAGAAAAAATGGTGAGGAAGATTAGGAAAGAGAAATGGAGGGCTAAAGGAGAGAGAGAGGTGACAGAGAGAGAGACGTGAAGGAGAGAGATGTGTAAGGAAAAAGGAGAAAACACTATTTTAATTTGGTTCCCAAACAGGGAGGGTGTAGGTTTTCTCGGGGAGAGAGTGTGCTAGACAAAAAAGGTGTAATGAGAGCAGCAGTGGAAATAATAAAAAAAACTTTAAGAAATGAGTTATAATCAAGATGTGTATTTAACTATACGATTCTCAGTTGATCAGTTTAATGTATATTTTTAATATTCAGGTAAGGCTCAACCATCCTTTTAAAAAATCACTGTTAGGACCTATGAAAATATTCATCAAATCAAAACAACTCAGAGTAGCATAGTAGAATATCTTTCTCAGATCATAATTTGCTTCTTTTTTAATACACAGAATCTCTCTGTCAAGGGTAAGTGTAGAGCATACTTGAATCTCGACAGCCAGAAATAAATTATTATAAAAGCAAGGTAGCAAGGAGAAGAAGACTTAGAAAGCCATGAGAGAAAAATACTTGTATATTTTTTATTCTGAAAACCTTCTAATTACAAAGAAAGGAAAACCCTCCTTATATAGAGATGGATGGGGAATACTGACAATTAACAGCTACCGACCTAAGCGATTTACAGTAACAATAATTATTATCAAAAACAAAAACTAAAAGCAAATAGTCTAAAGTAATGAACATAGTTACACATGTACAGAGTTCCATCAACATAATGATCTTGTTCATGGTAGAGAGTGTAAAAATAGAAAAAAAGCATGTCTCTGTTTCCGAGGAGCTGTCCATATATTGTATTCGGTGAGAATCTTGTGAGGTCGAGAGAGATAATCAGCAATGGTATTCTGATGTCCTTTGAAATGACGAACTGAGAATTTATAGCGTGAGAACCAGTCTTTCCACCTGAGGAGTTGTTTATCAGGAAGAATTTTCCCTTTTGGATCAAGCATCTTGGGGATGACGTGTTGTCCACCTCGACAGTAAATTCATACGGGCTGAGATAAAAGCTGAATTTTTCAATCCCCTTTTTTACGGCTAAGATCTCCTTACAGGTGGCATGATAATGCTTTTCAGAGTCTTTAAATTGTCCACTAGCATGCCCACAATAAAAACGTTTGCCCTTATCTTCTTCAATGATGATGGCCCCCCAATGGTCATCACTGGCATCCGTCTGTAGGATACGTAATCCTATGTCAGGAATCTTTAATGGATAAGGATTTTGGGCAAGGCCCCAGATAGGGGATTCTTTTTGAGAAGTTTGGACAAGTGGCTGGTATAGGTGGCTACATGAGGGATGAAATCTCTGAGATAATTAATGATGCCAATGAACTGTTGGATTTGTTTGACTGTTAAATCAGTATTTAGGAATTTAAGTAATTCGATGGCAATATGAGGACTTGGTTGAAATCTGCCATCTTCAATGATTATACCCATAAATTCAATACGGGTAGCACCAATTTCAGCTTTCTTGGCGGAGAGCATAATCCCTTAATGTTTGATGAGATCAATAAACTGGGATAATAAGAGTTGATGAGAAGGCGAATCTTCGGAGAAGAGCAGAATGTCATCAATGTAAACCAAATGCACTATGCAAAATGGGTTCAAACATTTGGGTCATGGCCTTTTGAAAGAGCGAATGTGCTACTTTCAGGCCAAATGGCATGACGATCCACTGTTACTGGGCATTCGGTATACAGAAAGCAGTCTTATACTAGTCCTTATGATGAATGTCTAACTGCCAAAACTCATCTTTAAGGTCAAACTTGGAGAATATCTTGGCCCGTTTGAGATGGACAGATAAAGTATTGGGCTTTGGAAGAGAAAACTTATCATCTTGGAGAAACAGGTTGAGAGGTTTATAGTCTATCACCAACCTCTTTCCCACATTTGAGTTCATCTTATTTTTCAACATAAAAGGCCTGACAGGCCCATTCAGATTTCGTGGGCTCAATAAGACCCTGCTGGAGAAGAGATGCACATTCTTCTCAGGCCAACACAAGATCATCGGGATTCATGCCAGGATGAGTGGCCTTAGTAGGATTGAAGACTAATATGTCTCTTTGTAATCCACTCAATTTTGAATAAACTGCCATTAACAGTAGAGAAATATTGATTATAAGGAACCCGATCTTTAGAAGGTAGAAGGCATGGTTTCATAACTATTCTGCAAGTGCCAGTATCTAAAAATCTAATTGATGGAATAGTTTTGGCAAATTTATCTGCAAGAAGCCATATTTCAATATGTAGTTTGATGGACACAGCCTTCTCTTTGGGAGGGTCATGTAAGACCCCAAGAGATCACAAGCAAAGGATGTGAGTAGCATTATCCGATGTGTCAGAGTCTGAGGTGGTGGTGTACTCAGATGAACAGCTGGCTGCGTCGGAGGAGTATGGCAAGACATAATGAGTGTCCTCATTGCGGTTAGCTTATTCTTCCACAGCAGATTCAATATCTTCATCGTCTCGGAGGAGAAGCACTGTTTGTAGATGTTGCAGCATCTGAATATCTCTTTTGGTTTTATGAGGACAACTTTTTGCAAAATGTCCTTTTTTACCACAAATGTAGCATTTATCTGACTTGCAGGAGGAAGGATGTCTTTTCTTAAAATACCGAAGAAAAGGCTTGGTATGAGAGTGATGCCGGAAACCCTTTTTACGAGATGAAAATCGGTGGGGCTTTTCCCGTTTGTCTCGTCTGTGATCCTTGGAACAGGAACAATCCTTTTGAGCATGGCACTTGAGCTTGAGATAGGATTTGGTACATGCCGATCAAAGTTTAGATTCCCGTTTGAGCATCCCTTTAAAAAATTTTGTTGTTCATATAGTTTATCAAGGGTGGCCAATACAACCTGATAGATCTCACCAAGGGAAATGTCCGTCATATCACGGCAAAGGGCATTAATGGTCCGATGTAGTTCAGGTTACAATTCTTCAGGAAGAGAGGCAATGAACGTGTGCCAAAGGTTGACATCATTATCTCCATTCAACATATAATACTTGTCGGGCATACATTGGAATGTTTTTGTAAATCACGACGTTCCAATGAACAACATTCCATTTCAAAAAAGTCTTGACGACTTCGTTTGTCAATGAGTTGGAAATCCCCAATGAATTCTTTATGTAACATTCCCAAAAGAGTTCCAACATCAGGGCTACGGGCTGCAGTCAACCGTCGATAAGGACTAAGACTTTGAAACCATTCTCTTAAAGTCCCTGTGAATCGAGATAAAAACTCAGAGAAGACATCTTTAAGGGCCACACCTGGTTTAGACAGTTGCAAGTCAATCCAAGCACCAAATTCATGAAGACGATCACGTCATTTATTTGGAGGAAGATCGTCAAAATTAAACCAGAGGCCAGTCGTTGGTTTATATATGTTCCTAGAGTCTTGGAAATGTATTGGAGGAGGAAGATCATCGACAGAGGGTTCTTCCTCATCAATATCACCAGGTTGGACCATGACAATAGTAGAAATATCAGCTTGTCATGCTTCGAAAGGAAGACTAGAGGTATCATCAGTGTGGAGGTATCAGTTCCAGAAATGGAACTGGAGAGACTTTGTAACGCCTGAATTGTCGGAGAAGGGTCCAGATGAGCCTTTAATTTTTTAGATGGAGAAGGAGGTCGGACTAGTAGAGCAAAGGGTTTCGTCGTATAGGAAGTTGAGGGCAGGGGAGTGGGATGGATCTGAACACCAGGAGGGATCAAAGACAGAGGAGCAGGCTACACTGGGGGAGCTGTGGTTGTCGACCGAGATTGTCTGAGTTACCTTAAAATAGGGTAAGACATTTTGAACAGATTATTATAGTCGGAGGCTTTTGGATAAGGCATGTGAGAGGAGAGATACCTAGGAGTTTGAACGCTAATGGGATAGGAAGGATATGGATCATAAAGAGTTTGAGATTTCTCCTTAGCCATATTTGCCTCTATCCGGTAGATATCTTGTTGAATCTGGGAGAGTTCTTGCTCATTTTTCTGAAATTGTGGGCCTATGTAACCTTTTTCGGCCAGGTGTTTTAATTCTGTATCTAAGTGCAGAGCTCTGTATGCTAACATGTCCCGAAGCTGCTGAAGTTGGTCAAAGATCTGCCCGACTTTACTGGATAGAGTGTCAGATTGCAGATGTAGTTGTTCTAGTTTAGCATCAATCTTTATAAGAGTCTGATTTTGACACACAGCATTTTCGGACTGCCAATTAAGCACCTCTTCAGCCGTAGGAAGAGACCTAGGTTCTCCTGTTGGAGTGATCTCGGTAGGAATAGAGAAAGGTGTGGTCGACACTTTCGTAATCGGATTGGTGTGTCAGGTTAATGGTGGAAAATCCTGTTCGTATGATTCTATCATGGCAATACATGGAATGATACTAAGAACAGAATGGATTTGAAGCTCCGATGTTGGTTGCTTGGATGAAAGAAGGTCTATATGGCCAGTTTCTTGGAGCAACTCATATAGAGAAAGTTGCTGAGAAGATACTGATGGCTGAGGGCCAACCCAACGAGTGGTATTGATCGAAGAACCATCTTGATCATTGTCGTCGTAGTGATGATGGGATGCCTGGGAGTAACAAGACAACTTATTGGGCTTCTTGCGGGTCGGAAGAGCTCTTTGATACCACGAGTCATCATCAATATCTGTTTCATCCCAAATAGGCTCATCACAGTCGCAATCAGGGTTGCATCTGTATGGGCAAACATCTCAGATGAAATGTCCATTTACATGGGTTACATAACAGGGTTGAGCCGCATGATCAATCCAGACTATAGGAGGACAGCTGCGCTAGGGCATGTAAGTAGGAGTGATAGTCAAAATACTTCCAGAAAATACAGGTCTGGAAGAAGAAGGCTCCGTTGTGCCCGGTCTGGCAAAGATGGTCTTAAGGGTCCCGTCGGGGAGACGGTGCACCTAAGGAGGGGCAAAAGTATGAACATCGCGTTGAATGGCATGAAATTGGCGTTCATAGTTATTGATCCATTCGAGAGGCATCAGTTGCGTGAGTTTAGCTTTGGAGATATGCCGAGGGATCTGGATGATAGAAGTATCATCTTCCCTATCAGAGACAGCAAAAAGGACATCTTGAGTAGAATTGGGAAAATGAAGATCAAACGAGTGATTTTGGAGGCGATAAATGATTTGATGATGCAGGGTGGCCATGATAGCTCTGGAGTCTTGTTTTGCGCCTACAATCTGGACTTGAACTTTTAATCTCTGAGACAGAGTTGGGTCTGGAAGTTTAATACTAAAGTTTGGGGCAATAGTCAGAATGACAATGCCATTACTGAATGTGGTGAGAATGACAGTGCCATTACTGTAAGATGTGAAGGTGGTGTCTAGGAGAGCAATCCGAGCAGTAGCGACAATCCCTTTTCTACCATGGAGGGTCAAGGCAAGTCAGACAGCACCAACATGTAGGTGTGTGTAGCTTTGTGTCTGCCAACCATTAAGCAGCTCTTGAGGGATCTCAAGATTGACATACTGTTCTGCGGTGGTGGCTTGGAGACCAGAGACCATCTTGAAAACAACCAGAAAACCTTAGATCCAAGAACGAAATTTTAACTACACATTACATCTGCACAAACAACCAAGTTTAAACCTTAACAACACATTAAAGATCATTTACCGTCACTATACAAATTTTTCCAAAACTAAAAAAAGAACAGAATGATTCAGTCTCGAAGAGCGAGCCTTAGCGAAAGGCGACGAACGAATCACGAACCACAAACGAAGGGCACCGAAGAACATAAAACGACGATGAATGAAAAGCGCCGAAAATCCTAGACATCACAACTCTTTGGGGAGGAAAGGGAAAAAAATTTGCAAGAATTCTCAAAGAAAATGTCACGTGTAAAAAAGGCCATACCTGCAATTAAAAAAAGTGACATTTATGTAGAATGACCCTAAAAAAATGGTGAAATATGTAATTTCCTCTATGAATAAGGCCATGCCTGCGGGTTATCCATTACTAGTTTCTTTTTTACGGAATCATTTTCCATTTTTTCATTTACAATTAATCCAACTTCTTACATTTTTTTGTAACCCTTATATTTTTAATACGTAAGATTGATCATTTCAAAATTTGCATGAATTAATTTCTTTTACATGAAATGATATTTTTGAAATTTGATATTTCACTCACTGTTAAATATTAGTTAGAGGTTATATTTGCATCTAATATTTTTCACTGGTCATTTCGCCTACTATTTCTATAGTATGACCATTCTTGCCAAAAGTCCATTTTAATAATCTTATATACATACATAAACTTATGTATGAATATCTGAAATTATGTCAAGTGTCATGTCTAACATTACATTATGTGTCACTATGAGTAATTTAAATGGTAAGAAAAATGTAACTAATTACTAAGTAGTAATCACCTAATTAGTCCCTTTGTATTTCAAATTAATAAATTGATTTTTTTCTTCACACATTAGTAACCTAAATTTTACGGTTTTAACAAACATAAATCTTATTGCACACACCTAATGGCAAGCATCATCATTTTTTAATTATCATATTATATTATTATTATTATATTAAAGTTATAAACTTTATATATATAAGCACTAATGAGTTAGATATTATTAAATCAATATTATCAAATAAATAATAAGTTAAAATATTGCAAAATTAGTTAATAGATTTGATCATGGTTGAATGAAAAGAACATAGAGAGATCAAAAGACTTAGATTGCCAAACTTATGTAGTTATAGATAGGTTGTATAAGCTTAAATGTTACAACCTTAAATTTTCCATTAATTTCTTATTAAATTCAAGAACTCCAAATTTTTGTATAAATATCATCTATTATCAAATTCAAGAATATACAAAATAAATGATCTTCATGAGTAATAGATTATCTGATATTAAAATTAGTGAAATGAGAAAAACAAATTAGAGAAATGGTCATCTTAGATAGAAGGTAATCAATCGGCTATTACAGTATTATATTTTTTATTTGCTTATATAGTTCATTTGCATAAATATAATAATTTTTTTCACTCTTTTTCTCTATGATTTAGACATCGACAGGTAGTAGATAGTAGAGAGATTACACAAATTGTTCTGACATATGATATGATTCTACACAAAATTTAATCAAATTTTTAATAAAAATTTCTTTTTTAATTTTAGAATAATATTTATATTGTATTATTTATTTCTAAATTTTTGAAATCTCGTGCGAAGCACAAGAATACAGGTATTTAATTAGTATAATCCAATTATTTTGTCGTCAACATAATATAAATGTTTACTTGCCTTTTACTATTTTTAACGTAAATCTAACTTTTTTTTAGTTTTTAACATACTAATGTTGCCGAATACTTATAATCTATTATATATTAAAAGACACAGTCAACGGATAAAATTTTTAGACTATTTTGTCCAACAATTATTCTTACATTTCCTAAAATAACCTAAAAATCTACAACAATGATGTATTATTGGTTATTTTTCATAAATTAATCAACAAATTATATATTACTTTTGGAGATTCACACTCTTTACATGATGGATTGTTGGTTATTTTTCATAAATTAGTAATTAATATATTTACGTATTACTTTTAATATTCACACCAATTCATGAAATTTCACATCGTGAATTTACAAAAAAAAATCTAAGTGAACCTATTAATATTTACATATTAATTTTTAAGATTCACATCTCATTAATCGGATGTATGGTCCTATTTATATGAACTTATTAGTGTTCATGCATCTATGTTATTATTCTCGAATTACGAAAAAATCTAATTGAAGTCTACCATTTTTGAATTGTTGTGTAGTATGGATTTTAGTCTTTCAGTATTAAAAATACTTTATAATATATTTAGATTAAAATTTAAATAAATAATTTTTATATTATAATTAATAAGGCTCATTATTATTACTATAGTTATAACTCTCTGAATTTTAATTAACTAATTACATTATATAATAAATTCATAAGATAAAGAGTAAATTAAATAGATCAATTCAATATAATATAATATATTGCAACGTTTAGAGGAAATGAAAGTTATGAAAATATAAATTTTTAGTGTACTTATTTTTTTGAATGATGAAGATTGAAGTATTCTAGAATTAATACACAGTTAATTCACCATCATTAAGATTCTAGGTATGCAATATAATAATTCTTCATAAAAGTGTTCGTATCATTTTAGTGTCTTCTTTTAGTTACATTTTTAGGGAAAAATTCTCTAAACTTGAATATCTATAATTTTAAAATAACTCAACCAACACAATCAAATATAAATTTATTGTGGTCATGATATTTTTATATCTAATAACATTGCCCATGAGGTTTTCTTTTTATTAACAAAGTTTACTTCCACAATTTTCTCTCTTTACATATATTTTACAAATTTTTCCACAATTTTGTCTAATTGCTTGAATGTCAAAGATTGGAAAAAAAGTTCGACTAAATTAATTTGTTCGTCACTGGTTCAAGTGAACAAGATAATAATAATTATTCTATTGGTTCCTAAGTAAAGTATTTTTAATTTACATATTTATACTGTTTTTTGTTATAAATATTTAGCCTTTTAAAATTTAAATAAGTTCTATAAATTGATCCTAGTTCACGTGCATCACATATGTGATGTGACTAGTATAATCAAATACCACCAATACCAATAATATTATGCACGGGAGAACAAGAGAGAATATGTTGAATCAATTTTAGCCGTTGAATTGCTTCTCAACGATTCAGATTGAATCAACATAAAAGTGCTATTTTTTATTTCAATATTTTCTATGTATCAAATTTATATGGAAGTATACGTACAACATTGCTCAAACTGAAAAAGTACCTAGATTTAACTTTAACATGATGGACCAGTCCAAAATGGTATAGCCACCACCATCAACCTTATAATTAAGAAGCTAAATCTTTAATTCAAAACATGAATTTCTTTTCACAATTTGGTTAGTTTAGGATATAGGTGAACTTATCGATTCAGTTACATTTGATGTTTAACTACTATCTGAATCAAACCGTGCAATCTTATCGAATCCAATCGAATGAGAAATAAGTGAAAATATAAAAATTAAAGTGAAAGTATCTTACAATATAGTTAAAAATAAAAATTTCATTGAAAAGAAAAAATATAATGCATACAAAGATGGAATGAGATTACCTCCAATTGAAGAATCAAAACACAAGATGATGTTACTAAATCTGAGCTTAGTTCAGATTTGTTAACTACGTCCAATAACTAGTTCAACATACGCGCGCGTTGCATGTTTACATAATTTAAAAACATGTAAAATTTAATATGAAAATATATTACAATATAGTTAAAAATAATAAGCATTTCATTGAAAATAAAAAATATAATGCATACAAAGGTATTTCAAATTAAACATTCATCAAACTTATAAGCTTAATCTATAAAATATCAATAGCCACGCTCCAAATATAAATATTATTAAAAATTAATAAGAAAAAAGTTACTTGTAATTAAATTTCTTATGGAATGAAATTTTACAAAGTCCAACTCAACATTGTCAACTTCAGCAAAAACTAAGTTGATCTTGATCTCTATGAGATTGCAGAAGTTGAGAAAACTCAAATGAAGAAGACCACCTTGAAAAATTGATCTCACGGTCAAAGATAAAGAAAACTCGCATGACTACTTAAAACTTTAAACCAAAAATAAGGTAATAATAATAAGAAAATTTGATGGTCTACCTCTCCATAATCCATCAGCTTATAGGAAGATAAATCTTTTTATCTTTTGCTGTACTAAGCATTAATATATGTGAAATGTATGATTAAATTAATTGCAAAGATACCTGAATTTTTTTATGTTGTCTACCTCTCCATGATCCATCAGTTTATAAAAAGATAAATCTTTTTATCTTTTGTCTGTGCATGCATAAGAATTCATATATGTGAAATGTGTGATTAAATTATTTGCATAAACATTAATTTCATTTGAAAAAATTTCAGCAAATTATATGACACGATCAATTGACTTAATAATAAAATAGTGGACCTCGAATCCTAGAAATCTGATTTTAGATTGAAATAATTTGATTTTGCTTGCAGAAATAACCAAACCATTTTGTTTTATTATTTTGGCAAACAATTCGAGATGTTTTTACTACTGATCAATTGATTATGAAAATACAAGAACATCATCAATGTAGACAATTGAAAAATCAGTAAATGGGTTGAAAATTTCGTTCATTATGTTTTGAAATTCACTTGGGGCATTTTTTTAGCCTAAATGACATTACATTCCATTCATAATGATCAAATGGAGTTACAAATGCAGTTTTATATTTATTATTCTCATTTATTTGGATTTGCCAAAATCTAGATTTAATGTCAAATTTGGAGAATGCAACAGCATCTCCTAGTCTGTTGATCAAGTCCCTCTTGTTGGGAGTAGGATATCTTATCCATTCTAAAACACTATTAAGGGGTTTGTAGTTGATGACTAACGTAGGAACTCCTCATTAAATTTCACTAGCCTTTTGGACATAAAAGGTAAAACATGACCAAGGAGATTCGCTCCTCCTGATAAAATTTTTATTAAGGAGGTTTGCAATTTCCTTTTTGCAAAATTTAAGCATTTTCAGTTCATCTGAATTAGTCGTGCATTTGTAGGGATGAGCTTTTCATCAAATCTTTTTATATAAGGTAGGCTGACCATGTGTTGCTTTCTATGCTAGAATGCATTAAGTATGTCATCACATAATTCTTTACAAATTTTTTCTTCAAAGATTTTAATTTGTTTTTGAAGAATGAGATTCTGAAGCTGTTCGTGATTCTTTTAAAATTTACTTCCTCTTGAAGAAAACATAATTGTTTTTCTTTACAAGAAATTAAATTCATAATTTTATAGATAGAGTTTTTTTAAAAGTTTTCAATTTCTCATTATGAAAGAAAGAAAGAAATTTAGATTTGACAGGTTTATCCATAGAGTAGAAAATGATTCCATCATGTATTGCTGTGAAAAGATACAACAGATAAATGAATGGTAAACCTAAAATAAATTTATGTGATATGTTTTATACTAAGACAAATGATGTTTTAAAATATACATTATATTGGCAAATATATACTTTGGGGGCTTCATAATTGATATGCATTCGAGTACCATTTACAGAAGTCAAAATCTCTTTTATCTTCTCGAAGTGCTTGGTAGGAACAAGTCCTTCATGCATTCAATTTAGGTAAGCACCTGAGTCAATTAGGGGTATAAAAGTGATTTTAAAGTCTTGGATAATAACTCTGACTATTATATGTCATTTTTTAAGCTTGATGTGAGCAAGGATCTGAAAGAAGTTGTCATCATTTTGTATGTTGACAATAGATTCTTCAAGTTCATTATCGAAATGAATAAACGTCTAACTAGGTTCTCCTAGCTCGCTCCTCGTCATGCCTTACGTAATAAAGGGCTTACCAGAGGCAAAGAAATAGTGTCCCTTCTTTGCTATTCGCTAGACTCTTATCTTTTGATTAAATTATCTATTTTTAAAAGATTTAATTCTTTTGTTATTTATAAATTTGAATATTTGAATTTTTTATTTTATTATTGATGTTTTTTATCTCCTTTTGAAGCTCTTAAAAAGTAATTTTTCTTTTCTTTTAACTTTAATGAATTTTTCAAGAGTTTAGGAAAGGCTTACATTATTACTGTTAGAATTCATATTTTTTTTTCTTTTGGATAACCTTTCTAAATCTTCTAGGGTATTCTTGTTTTAACTCAGGATTGTCAATTCTATTAATTAAATCTAATAAAATATTTTCTTGTTCCTTATGTTTTGTCCAAATATTTACAGATTTCTGACAACACCTATCCTTGCATCCCAAAAGATGTCAGGATAATTACTATAAGAACTTGAAGATTTCAAATCGTTAGAATCAGTAGAATCAAATTCTTCCAAATCTTTATTACTAGTTTCATAGTAATATATAGATTCTATAATTCTAAACAAAACTTATTTTTCTCCATAAAAAATCTTTAATTGGTTTATTCTATTTTTATTTGACTTGACGTGTATTAGAAAAATGATCATATTGCCCATATTTAAAATTATTGATTTTAATTTTATCAAAAAATGATTATTATGTTTTCTTTTAGGATGATTTTTATCCTTAAGAGTAATGTTTGTAAAAATTCTTATTTCTTTGTTTGTGAAATTTCTCCCTATAAGAATTTACAAACGCTATAGGAAATTGACATAACATGTACTCGAACATGTTTTATTTATGAAATTATCCCAAACATATATTGGGTGTCATAAGATAATTTAAGTACATACCATGCCCTAAAGATCAAAAGTTAGCTAAGTTCGTCTCATTTGGGCCTACACACGTCCCATTAGGTCTTTTTGACTCCATATGACACTAGAAGCACCAAAAATGACCATAAGTACATACTATTCCTAAGAGATTTAAGTTTAGTCAAGTTCATCATATTTGAGCCTAAAGAGGCCCCATTGGGTCTTTTTGACTTCGTATGGTACTAGAAACACCTTAAATGACCAAAATACTCTAAATTCTTATCCCACACGTGTATTGGGTGCCATAAGTCAATTTGAGTACATGCTATGCCCCAAAGATCTAAGTTTAGCGAAGTTAATCTCATTTAGGCCTAAAGACGTTCCATTGGATATTTTTAACTCCATATGGTACTAGAAACACTAATAATGACCCCAACACTCTAAATTCTTATCTCAAATGTGTATTGGGTGTTATAAGTCAATTCGAGTACATGCTATGCCCAAGAGATCTAAGTTCAGTCAAGTTCATCTGATTTGGGCCTAAAGACATTCCATTGGGTCTTTTTGACTCCGTATGGTACTAGAAGTACCTAAAATGACCACACATTCCAAATCTTATCCTAAATGTGCATTGGATGTCATAAATCAATTCGAGTACATGTTATGCCCAAAATATCCATAACTTGAAAGATTTAGAAAGATTATCCAAAAGAAAGAAAATATGAATTCTAATATAATACTATAAGCCTTTCTCAAACTCTTGAAAAATTTAATAAAGTTAAAAGAAAAGGAAAATTACTTTTCAAGAGCTTCAAAAAGAGAGAAAAAAATCAAGAATGAAATAAAAGAATTGAAAGATTCAAATTCAGAAATTATAAAAGAATTAAATCTTTAAAATATAAATTTAATCAAAAGATAAGAGTTCAGCGAGCTAGAAGAAACTAGTAAGACCTCTATTCATTCCGATAATGAACTTTAAGAACCTATTGTCAACATACAAAATGATGACAACTTCATTCAAATCCTTAATCACATCAAGTTTAAAAATGACATATAATGGTCAGAGTTACTATCCAAGACTTTGAAATCACTTTTATAGCCCTAATTAAATCAGGTATTGACCTAAATTGTATGCAGAAATGATTTATTCCTATCAAGTATTTCTAAAAGACAAAAGAGACTTTGACTTTTACCAATGATACTCGAATGCATAACAACTATGAAGTCCTCAAAGTCCATATTTACCAAGATAAATGTATATTTTAAGACATCATTTGTCTTAGTAAGAAATATGTCGGATAAAATTATTTTAGACTTACCATTCATTTCTCTATTGTATCTTTTCACAACAGAGCATGATATAATCATTATCTACCATGTCGATAAACCTGTCAAATTTAAATTTATTTTTTATCTTATAATGAGAAATTAAAAACTTTGAAACAAAACTCTATCTACAAAACCGTGAATTTAAATTTCTTGTAAAGAGAAACAATTATTTATTTTTCAAGAGGAAGAAAATTTTAAAAGAATTGATGAACAACTTTAGAATCCTATTCTTCAAAAATAAATTTTCTGATGTGGATGAATCCTTATTCAAATGCAACCACAGAGCATATTTATCAATAGTTTTGAGTAATCAAAGGCAAGATATAAAATTAAGAAATCAAAAATTTATTGAAGAATTAATAATTTGAAAACTTACGAAAACTTACAAGATTGGGAATATTTGTAACTATTAACTAGTGCTTCCTCTCACTAATCAATGTTATAAAAATAAAGGATTACAAAAGGAAGAGAAAGAAGTAGAAGAGAGCTTTGTTTTCAAAATAAGTTTTTCTTTCAAAAGTGAGTAATGAGTGAAAATCAAGTTATGAACTACAACTGGGAGAAGACATCCTATTTATAGGTAAAGAAAGTGGAGTTCACCTAGAATCACCACTAACTTGCATTATTTTATCCTAATAAAGTAAAAAATATTTTACATTGTAGCTTTTGACCTTTATAAATAAAAGACAACTAGCCATCTAATATTTAAATAACTTGTATCTTATCTCTTAGCCTTTTACAAAAGAAAATAAAATACAAAGATTCTTGATAATTGTTATCTTGATCATTGTTTCAAGTTGGAGAGTTGTCATCTCGATATCTCAAAATTTACTTCAAATTGGAGAATTGCTCATCTAGATATCTAGATAATGTCTCTTGCTTTCATTATGTAGTTTTGGTATTTTATGAAAAGTAAATTCTTTTATTCTCACTTTGTCATCTTGATATCTCGAAAAGTGCTTCAAATTAGAGAATTGTTTTTCTTGATATCTTAATAATGTCTCTTGCTTTTACGGTTAGAGTTTTAACATTTTGTCAAAAGTGAATTCATTTATTGTCACTTATTCATCCATTGTTGAAGCTTTGACAATTTTTGCCAAGAGTAAATTTCTTTATTGTTACTTATTCATCATCACTTAGGTGGACTTCGTCAAATGGATCTTGAGAATCTTGGAATGGGTTATAAGTTCATTGGAGTAGAGCACAACTCTTTTGGGTTCTTTGAGTCTTCAATTGTTGAAGGACAACCTTTTTGGTAGATTGTGTATTTGGTTTTGTTGAATATTTGACTACACAGAAGATTCTGAATCTGAATTAATATTGTCTTCTAGAAAAAGAAGCATTTCTTGGATCAATTTTTGCTTGAGTTTGGGAGGATTTTAACTTTCCTTTTGAGGAAGTGAGTTTTCACTATTTAGAAGAGTTGGATTGAGTTTGCTTTATTTGTGAGATTTGACTAATAGACTCATTGATTGTTAATACAGTCTGAGTAAAAGGATTTACTAATTTTAAGCGGGGGTGGGTATTTGCAAAATCTTGATTAATGGAGGCAATACATTTTTGGATATTATATTTATCCAACCACTTGATGAAATATTATCGGGTGAGAATATCATATTTAATGTGTATTGTCATTTAAATATCTAAGGTATTTTATACTTGCTTGATATAATATATATATAGAGTCTCCAATGCGGACGTCCAAATAGAAGTTACATCCAGACCTCCAACAAAAAAACACATTTGTACTTGGAATAAAATCAATCCTAACATGTTGAAAGAGGTTGAATGATGTTGAATTATGAAAGCATGTGAAACTGGCAGTGTACCTGCAAGTTGAAAGATGCAAAGCTGAGATGTACATGTATAATGATATATTTTATAGACAAATATGGTTTTAATTGGAATTGTGACATAAAGCCTACAAAAACAACTTTTTTTAATAGGAATTAGTAACAGGTAGCCTTACAAAAACAACTGGTTGGAGCAGCCTACTTAAAATACAAGTATGGTTTTTGTTGGAGTTCCGCATGTAACTTCCATTCAGATATCCGAATTGGAGGCAGGTTATATACACACACATATAAGATATATGTTTTTTTTTATATTTGTAAGATTTGATTACATGTAATCAATTTTTCAGTTTTATCTTTTACTCTGACTAGATCTGGGTCATTCATTTTTTGAATAGATCACGACTCAGATGTAATATAATCTCCTATTGCTCTGTTAAAATTAATCTTCTGAATAAATCCCACTCTAGGTGGGGAAGTAAAATTTATCTTTGTTCATACATGGGTTTCTTTTGTATGAAATGAGCCAATTCAAATAGGTTTATTGCTTTAACCCGTAATATGATTAATCTGACATGGGCTACATGAGCTCCATATAGTTTACTAGATAAATGATAAGTCAAGCATTCCTGGCCAATCAAGCGAAATCGGTGGTTTCTTGGTGACGGCCAGCCAAAGCTAAAGTTCAAATAAAGAGCATTTCCATGTAATCGAACCTCCTTAAGGAATATAAGGTTTTCATGAGGTTGATCTTGAGCCACCATCCAATCATGAATACTTTTATTTAAGAGAATATTTTTTGCATAGAAAGTCTCAAACTTAGGATCTTCCGTTACACTGATTTCCTAAGAAATAAAGTCATAGGCACGTAGGTTAAAGGCCAGACTGACTATTCCAAGGGCAGTCATCCATAAAATAGTTACCGGTACAAATGACGTAAATAAATATAACCAACATTTATTAGAAAAAGCAACCCCAAAGATTTGAAACCAAAAGTCAACGATGACCATTGTGTAAGTTTCTTCAACTTGAGCTGGGTTAAAAACACGGAATGTATTTGCACCATCACTATTTTCAAATAAGGAATTTTCTATGGTAGCATCATGAATAGTTTATAGAAAAGCAATGCCGATACACTGGTAACTCGTATCATCTAAAAATGTGTTCATTGTCCACCAGTTATGAAACCCTTGGAAAACAAGGATGAATCAAAATATATATGTTACACCAAAACTAGGAACAAAGAACCAACTAGACTGGCCTAGTGGATATATCAAGACTACATAAACAAAAAAGTAGTTGGACCAGAGAATGTGAATGCATATAAGTCACAATTGAACAAATAGAAACCTATTAGTTTTAAAGTGTCATAGAGAGCAACAAATGTCCAGTGACAACCTTATTGACACCAAGCATTAAAACCTCTTTGTGCTTCAAGACCTCATAGTAACAATGAAGAGTATGCTAAAATATTAGCATACAAGAGTAAAAAACTGCATCATCAGTTAATAAGATACAACCTTCAAAATAGGAACCTGCCAATCTATGAGTATAGCATGAAGTTACAAAATTTGAACATGTAAAGCAACCTGACGATAAAATAGGCACAAGGAAAGAGCAATAGATTGAACAAACCTACAAAAATGAAATGATCCCTTCTTAGCCAGTCATCCATAATATCTAATAAATCATTTTCTTCTTTGATAAATTTACCAAGGGTTGTAGTCATAGTGGTCCTCCTATTCAACTAACTTCAACCGTTTTGAACACCTCATAGGATTTTTAGGTCCTTCAAGTCTTCTATCATTTATGTATGATTTGATTTCTCGTACATTGCTTCTCCCTTCTAATTGGTTTGGAATGTAAATATCCTTCATTGGCACCTAGGTCAATTTATGATCTCAATTCGATAATTCCTTTCTAATTTAATAACCACCATAACCATGAATTATCTTATGACTCATTAATAATATAGACAAATAGATGAATTTTTTGACATAACTATTCAAAAAGGAAGTGATTGTTTTCTCTCTACCAGTGATCCCCATACATATTCCTTTCACTCCATCAACTAATTTCTTGAATCTCATTTGCGAAATGGATCAAAATCAATTTTTTTTTGTATTCTCCTGACTTCTATGTGTATTAAACTATTACAGTATCATATATTTTATGACTTTACTCGTTCATTTTCTTTTATTTATTATTTTCTTTGTTATATTTTCTTTATCTTCACATGAGTATAAAACCAGAAAGTCTATCTTTTCATCGATCGAAGCAAGCAATATATTTTGATTTTTTTCTATTTACTTCTATCTGTCAGAAAAAAGAAAATTAATTTCCTATTTTTTGAATACTTCATTGAATTCAATAACAAAAAACTTTAAATGAAAGTCTCGTTCTCGCATTCATTTTTTGTCACATTATCAGAACAAAAATATCATATGTATCAATATGAAAATATTTGGTACATGAATCCATGATCTATGAGCTGCTAATAGTCTATCATATTTATATAGATAGAAAATATCTTTTATAGATAAAAATTTTTCTTGTGCTATGGAATCAAAGAGAGATGTTTTAAATGAGTCATGTATTGTGACTTGGAATAAACATTTCTCCATAAAAAAGGGAATAGCAATTTATTCCAATAGAACTTCTAGGAACAAGAGGATTTAATCAAAAATATCAACAAATCCATGCGTAGTCTAAAGACCTAGAAGATAAGAAACGTGAAGCGTCCTCTTCGGTTTCCAACCTCTTGCTTCTAAAGGCTGCCCTCGTCCAACCTACTATGAGGATCCCGTATCTAGCAACCCAGCCTAAAAAAAGGCAAAAAAAAAAGCCTTGTCTAAGTTGGAGCTCTGAAGCGAACCTTCTTGAAATTGTATTAAAAATATGCACTATTCCAATTTCATCTTGATTGAATTTAAATATAAGAATAGTAGATATAGTCATGTTTCAATGTGTTAGGTCTACATCCACTTATTTTTTATGCCGTTGATATCTAATCTTCACAGTGAATGGATTGATTGATTTGATTGGAATAATGAAAAATGAGAATATAAATATTTAGCAATTCAAGGACATTCTATATTAGAATCACGCTATGGCATTAGAATATAATCATTCTAATATTATAATATGGATAAAAATAATAGAATATAGATAATGAATTCTAGAATATAAAGAAAAATAATAAAAAAATGTCCCATATTTAATTCATATATTATAACAAGTATTATTATACTATTACTCATTCTAATAATAAATTATTATAAATAAAGCAAACTATATTAGAATAAAATCTTAGAATCAAATTTTATAATTTAATGAAAGTATATAGTTTATTACATTTTTGCTATAAATGTGAACAAAAAATATGATGAGTTTACATTCAATCAAATAGGTATTATAGTTGAAGTTTTATGAAAAAAAGCTAAAGCCCCTTATTAGATTTGAGCTGAATAGTCACGTCTGTACTCTACCACTTATTTAAAAGGGTCCACTTGACTAAATTTATGAGTAAGCCACTAGCCACTGTGAGTCTAGTATATATAATTATTACCAATATAATAATAGATGTACATAAATACATCTCATCCACGTAGCGGCTCATTCATAAACTAAAATAGACAAGGCTCATTCATAAACTAAATTGATCAATGCATTGAATTGTTTCACAAGATCAAACGTAATTGAATGGAGCCCCATTATAAAGGAATTCATTTGATTGTAAAGTATATTCATAAATTCGACATAGATCTAAGATATTTCACCGAATTATTGATAAAGTAATTTGACTTGTCGGGAAAAATAACTTTCAATAACTTGTTGATACCTAATCCCTCTCCAAGTTTCGCATTGATCATTTTTCATATCCTAAGTTTCTTTACTTTGTGCGGGATAGACATATATCTATAACCTTAATGTTAATAATTAGTGAATCAATGAATCAAAGTGTGGGAAATAGAGTTTTATCCCCTTTATGGCATATATGCCAGACAAACCACTCCCCTAAGGGTGTTATTCTTCGTATTACTTTTATAAGTTTTTTTGAATATTTCTAATTTTTTAGAATTTACTTTTTATATTTTACATTATATTCTATATATTTTTTAAATTACTTCTAATCACTATTTTAGTAGAAAAATGAAGGTGACATAATCCAGACTGTGTTTGATCTATTTCACTTACTTAATATAATAATAAAAATTGCATTTATTTCCTCAACATTGGCTCGATTTATTATACTTACTATAAGAGTGAAACAAGTGATCAAAAGAAGAACGGAGGCTAGACGATATTTGTAACAAGTAAGTCCTTTGTATTTCTATGTAAAAAATATCTGACATTTTTTATTTTCATTCTATAGGGATAGAATCTAATCGCAAGGTCTAAAACGACCGTGAAAACACTTGAACATGATCAACTTCGTAAACCTACTTGGGTGTTAAGCATTTTTCTGTACAAACTGAAATAATTTCAATGCATAGTTATAACTTTAGAAAACATAATATTATAAAATTTGTCTTACATGGAATCATTTATATATGTTTGGATATTGATAATATATCATTTTTATGTGGATCCATGACATTCATTTAATTTGTGCTCGAGCCGTATGATGAAGTATTATCATCTCTTCTTCCTTCGAGGTGGTGGGTCGATAATAATTCACCTATTCTAATAAGAAAAGGCTGACTTGAATGATCGTGTACTATGAAGAATTAAATTGACTAAAGGGATCAATCATAATTATTACGATGAACCCGCATAGCTCAAGGCTTTTAATATATTTTTTCAATAGTAATTCTAGGTACAATTGCATGTAACATATGCTTAATGGTTCTACAACCACAATAATTGTGAACTCGTAGATCCATTTGTTACTCCTTTGAAAATATTGTTTGAATGGTATTTCGTTCCCCTATTTCAAATACTTCGTACATATCAAATAATTTATTGGGTGTTCTTTTAATGATTTCACTACCTGCGAAGAATGTCAACAATACATTTTTGGAGAATGTCAAGAAAAATCTAAAATCCATTTTGACGTCCAGTAGCGACAACTATCTTTTTGCCTTTTAGTTGGATATTGGAGCAACATTACCTATTGATAAATCCCTAACTTTAGTTTTCCAAATTAATTCAGTTATGAAATCAATAGAGTATCACAACGTCTAGGGAAAAGTCGCTTCAAAATAAATTCTCCTTAGGCACACATATTTACTGAAAATTCACACTCCATTTTTAATTTTTCTCGCATATATGGATTACGTTAAATATTTTCACTCCATTTTTATCTTTTTCTATTTTCTAGTAAAGGTTTTTCAAAAGAAAAAATAAAATCAAATGGACTTCAAATTTGTGCGAACTATTTTCTATTTCTAGAATGTCTAATATATGTTTTATGTTCATCTATGCAAAAATGTTTAATTTTCAGAAGTTCGTCCATTATGTTATTCAAAAGGTCCAATAATGTTTGTACATTGGATCTCTTAAGATAATTATAGATCCTAGGAGGCAATTCGGATTGGTCAATGAAAATATATTTCCAAGCAATTTCTTTTTATTTTTTCTCAGTTTAGCCAAACTATCATGAAAAGGAAAAAAGGTTAAAGTCACTTGTATTGGTTGTTTTTCAAATATAAGTTCTATTTTTCGTGTAAAAAAGGATGATTAAATCTATCCAATTCTAAGAGGCTTCATAAAGTACTTATTTAGGAGTTAAACTTTTATTTATTCATATTTCAAGAAAAAATATCTCTTATTTTTTATTCCCATTCATATAAGAATGAATATTATGATTTTAAACAGACATGGATACAATATCTATAGGATTACTTCAACTTTAAAAGTTATTTGGTGTTTGCATACGATATTCTCGATTCCTCTCGATTTGTAATTCAATATATAAATGAACGGGTTATGTTAGGTTAGCTATATGATGTGTATTATCAATGATTTTCATAGAAGATGGTAAGATGATGCTTGGAGTTACATATCCAAGACCCTTGACATAAATAGATGCGGTATGACTTCCTTGTAGATTAATAATTTTCAATATAATTTCCTTCAAATTCATTAAAATTTCATTTGTCGACTCTTGAATACCTACTGTGGTAGAGTATTCATGTGGTATTTTTTAGATTTTACACGTGTGATACATGTTCCTTCTATTTCTCTAAGCAAAGTTTTTCGCATCACAATACCTATTATATCAATTTGACCTTTTATAAATGGAGACAGAATAAGGCGTCCATAATAAAGACGCTTACTTTCTGCTCTTGATTTAACACACTTACACTTAAGTATCCAAGTAGATACTCTTATTTTTTTTCGAACCATAGTAATATTATTTGATCAAATCATTGAGTTACTTATTTCTCTTGAAATCTCTGTAATTTTTATTTTTAATCATGTCTTTTCTTAGGGTACCCACAATCATTATGTGGCATGGAGGTTATTATATCCCGTATAACATATAGAATCCCGCTTCTACGAATAGCTCTTAATGATGCATCTTTCCGAGACCAGAGCATTTTATCATGACTTCTACTCGTTGCATACATTGATCCACTACTGTCCGGATATGGCATTTCTTGCTATAATTTGAGCAGTAAATGATGTCCATCTTCTTGTACCTTTGAATTCACAAGTACCATAAGAAGACTAAGAAATTAGGTGACCTTGTACATCTGTAACAATCACAACTGTTTTGTTGAATCTTACTTTGAACATGAATAACTCTCTTTGATATTCGATGTGTACTTTTATGTGAACTAGTACGTCCATTCCTAGGTGAACCAAATTTTGGTATGTTTCAATGTTTTATCTTTACATTGTAAAACAGATGTATATATGGATATACATAGAAACACGAGGTATCTTGCTCCGTTCAAATATATATAATTATAGGCTAATGATTAAACTTCTATATTTTGTCCTAATTATATTAACATTATCTTTGGTTTCAATAACTACGTACGACTCCCCTTTTGCTAGTGTCAAAAATGTTTTTTAATCATATTGATCTCAAATTATATACTCTCTCCCATCTTAGTGTAGATGAATCTCAAACCCTTGGCCTTTTAGTCAAAACAAATTCAGAGAAATGCAAAGACTAATGAGCCTTATTAGTACGAGTTACATACATCCAGCATATGTTGTTAGGTAATAGAAGAGTAGTTGAGACAGTAAACAAACTAAAGGCAGTTTAATAAGTAATTAGACCAGATATATGGAGTTACAGTCCTAGTCCGATTGGAGTTAAGTATTGGTTACAGTAAAAAATAGAGGTGGTGTACTTAATTGTAAGTTTAAATTTTTATCGATCATACTTCATGATCACTTATATACTTTTTTATTCATCAATTTAAAATGCCTTTGTTGTATCATACAAAGACTCATTCTACGGCCACATAGTGGCTTTTTCCCTCTGGGGAATAAATAAATAAATTACTGCGTGTAATATCAAAGTTCTCTAGTACCAAGATGATCTCGCTTAGATCATGTGGGCCTCATTTGAAGGTGATCTAAATGTGAGATCACCGCGTTACCAACCCGTAGTAATATATCTACACTGTATATTACAAATATCATTCCTATTTATATTTAGTTTAGTTGAAATTTTTATGTGTGGACTGTCATTGATTGTTAATTTAATTTTGCGAAATGGATTGAGTGTTACTCCATGGTACATATCTGATAAAGTCTAATGTCATAGTGATTAAGTAGGGCCTAGGTCCATCTCATATTTTTAGTTTTTGGGTGTGATCGAATAGTTTGGAGGGCACTTACTAATGGGCTAATGGGTGGCCCAATACAATATTTAACTGTAATTGACAAAGATCTTCTCTCATGTATACCTTAATCTATACAAAAATCATAGTGTAGGGGTGAAAATTTGGTAACGAACCGACCGAACCGAAAATGATGGGTTCGATCAGTTATTTAATATACCTTAGTTCGATTCGGTTAAAAAAATATGTGTATTCGAATCGAATCGAACCAAATTTCCCTATGTAAAATGACGTCATTTTATACTCTAGTATTATTTATCTCATATACTCTTCAATACGGCGTCGTTTTAAGTCTTTAACCCCATATATAAGCTGAATTTTTAGGGTATTGGTCATTTTCCACTTCACTCTTCGCGATTCCTCTTCTCTCTATCTCACTTCACCCTTCACGATTTCTCTCTTCCTCATCTATAAATTTTTAGGGTTTTGGTCTGGAACTCTGAGTCTCCTTCTTTGCGATTTCTCTCTTAGTGTTTTATCTGAATCTTTGATTTCTCTTGAGTCTCATATCTGTTCTTCTAGTTCTCTGATCTGTCTAATGAATCTCTAATTTATCTCGAAGCTCGATAGAAACATCGCTCTGAATCGCTACTGATTTCTGATTTCTCTCATTCTTCATGATTTCTCTATGATTTGTTTACTGAATCCCTGAAGCTCTCCAGGTAATCCTTCGTGAATTTCACCCTTATCTCATCTATGTGTTCTCTGATTTATGTTTGATTTAAGTTTAGATCTTTCTGAATCTTAATTTTACGGTTGATCTATTTGATCTGTAGTGTTTGACTATAGACCTATTGCTCTCAGATATGTGGATTGTTGCTCATTTTTTTTGTTATGTATACTGCTCTTTTGTTTGAATCTTTGATTTTTTTTGTTTTGTATATTTCTCAATCGTATTATGTATTATGGGCTGTATTATGATCTGTATTATGATATATGTTTGTTCTGTATTATGATCTTTGGACTCTTTTGTTTCAGATCTGTATTAATCTTTTGTCCTACAAATAGTTTCTTGTTATTTTATTTATCTCATTCAATTACTAGACGTCAAATGTTGATGCGAAAGTTACTGAAAATGCGAGAGTTAAAGACTCACAACCTCCAAAGCATAATTCAGGTAAGTGAAAATCTAATCGAGAGCCTTCTGATGTTTGGAATGATTTTTCTAGAATTGAAACGGGTGATCTTGATGACGAGAAAGTTGCTTGTGACCATTGCAAGCGAGTGTTGTCCATGTATTAGTGCTAATGGTACTTCTAATTTACGGACTCACTTGAAGAGATGTAAGAAGAACCCTACTAGATTTCCTGACTCGAAGCAAAAAATGTTAGTTTTTACTACTACCAACACAACTAGTGAGGGAGCAAGTGAAAATACATGTACACTTTCTAGTACAATTTTTAATGCTGAGAAATATAGGATGTTACTTGCTAGAATGATCATTAAGGATGAACTATCCTTTAAGGTGGTAGATGGTGAAGGATTTCATGAATTTTGTCAGATGATATATCCTAATTTTGTTATTCCTTCTAGGATAATTGTTGCTAGAGATTGCTTTAAAGTTTTTTCTATCGGAGAAATAAAATTTGAAAAATGTTTTTACAAATAAGAATAAGAGGTTATGTCTTACCATTGCACACTTTATTGACAATAATTGGAAATTGCATAAAAGAATTCTTAACTTTTGTCCAATTGTTAATCATAAGGAGGAGTCAATTGTATTGCTATTGGAAATTGTTTGCTTGATTAGGGTATTGAGAGATTTTCACGATCACGGTCGATAATGCAAGCGCCAATGATGGCGCAATCAATTATTTGTGAAAGACAATTCAAAATTGGGGTGGACATGTGTTGGATGGGGAGTTTATGCATGTTAGATGTTGCACACATATTCTTAACCTCATTATGCGTGATTCTTTGAAGGACCTCAATGACTCAATCATTTGAATCCGCAATGCGGTGAAATGTGAGGTCTTCCTCCTCTCGATTTCAAAAGTTTAAGACTTGTATTGAGACTGTAAAAATAACAACAAGTAGTATAGTCTCTCTTTGATGTTTCTACTCGATGAAATTCCACTTATTTGATGTTGAAGGCACCTGAAAAGTATCAAAATGCATTTGAGAGGCTCGGAGAGCAAGATGCACATTAATTGATGGAGTTTCATGGTGATGAGAAGAAACTTGGTCCTCCACTGGATGCAAATTGGGATAATGCTCATATATCTATCAAGTTTTTGAAAGTTTTTTATGAGGTAACCTTGAAGATTTCTGGTTCTTTTAATATTACAACGAATAGGTATTTTAACGAGGTTTGTTTGATAGAAAACATTATTCGAACTTATTCCAAATCAAACAATTTTATTTTTTAAAAAATTGCAAGTAGCATGAGAGCCAAATATGACAAATATTAGGGATGTTCTGAAAAGGTAAACTATATTTTGTATGTTGCTGTTGTTCTTGATCCGTGTTTTAAAATGTGATATGTCCAATATTCTGGTGAAGTTTTGTTTGAGCATGATGTTGCCACTAATGTGAAAAAGAAAATAGTGTCTATTTTGGAGAGGTTGTATGAGGAGTACAAAGCTAAATTTAAGATTAATTTGTAAGAAGACATGCAACATGTTGGACAATCATCACAGTCAGTTGAAACTGAAGTTGGAAATGATGATGTAATTCCCGAACCATTTAATATTAATGCGGGATTTTATATGGCCATGCTTGAGGAGGATAATTTGGAGATTAAGAATGAGATTGAAAGATATTTATTAGAGTCTTATTTAAAATGGGATGTGAGGTTGGATATTCTTAATTGGTGGAGAGTAAAACTCTTTAAGATATGAGGTTCCCAGCCTTATAGCTAGAAATGTTTTGGCAATTCCTATCTCTACAGTTGCATCTGATTCAGCCTTTAGTACCGGTGGTCGTATAGTGGATCCAATCCACAGTTCATTGGCTCCAAAAATAGTTGAAGTTCTTATTTGTGTAAAAAATTAGATCATGAGTAAACCGGTAAATATTATTAACCTCAACGAGACAATTCAAGAATGTGTTGAACTTGATGAATGTAACTTTCAACTTAATCCTTGTATTGCATTTTGTTTTTACAAAATATTTAGTATTCTACAAGTTTATATTTTTTTCATGCTTTTTTAATAATGTGTTACAAGTATGAGATTATTACAGTGACAATGTGCTATTGGTGGTGGAGATTGAAGAATGAAGAACTTTATCTTTTTCTAATTATGTTGTTATGTTTAAAAAAATAATGTTGTTATGTTTAAAATAGAACAATCTGTCTCTTACTTCTTATTTTGTAGTTATTTTTATATGTATTCTAGTATGATTTGTCATAAATTTTAGATATGAAAGTGACTAGACATGGATTTTATTTTATGTTTAAATGTTCAATATGATTTGTGATTGATGCTTTTTTTAGGTGGCTAGACATGAAAATTTCAGGTTTAAGAATGAAACTACAATTAAAAAACTATACAAAAATATGGGCCAAAACCAGTGAACCGAACCAAAGCGAACCATAACTCACGGTTCGGTTCAATTCGATTTGGGGTAGGGCCGAACCGTGACTTTCAGTTTGATTTGGTTTTTGCTCAAATAACCGATCGAACCAAATAATGAACACCCATATCATAGTGTATAGGTCATTGTTCTACTATCAAGTTGATATATGACAAAAAAATATAGGAATAAATTAATAGCCCTCTTAGTTTTTTTTTTTATAATTTTTTATCTCAAGAATGTCCTTTATGTGTTGCAATCAACTACATCTTTTTAATATATTTTTAATTTTTTTAATAGCCATGTAGTTCCAGATATGATGGATAAGGATATTCATTTACTATTTAATTTTGAATTAGTTTAGATTTATTTTTATTTTTGGTTAATAGGTTTATAGATAAAAAAATGTGAATTTGTTATAGTGGATAATTTGTTAGAGTGGATCCCATAAATATTTAGTTATTTTTTTCACGGAAAATACAAATGTACATAAACTGTTTCGTATGAGAGTCAAAGTTTTCATTGGACTATATCAAATTTTACATTGTGAGCATTTGTATTAATAATATATCGTTAATTTTTTTTTGTCAATGTGTTAAAATATTTACCCAATGTGACCATTTGTATTTATATTATTAATATATATCTTTTGTATTATTTAATCAAAAAAATTAAATAGTAATGACATCAATTATCCCATATTCGTAGGAGTAGTTATAAATGTTATGAATGATTTTATTTTTAATTTAATGACAGATTTTACCATTCAATTTGTTTTCCAAACTTAGGTTCATTCTCCATTCCATCAAATTTTACGGTTCATTATTGTATTAAATAAATATGAGTCAATATTAAAAGTAGTTATGATCTTAAATAAATATTAATATAATATTATTTAATGTTAATACTCTATTCATTCAATATTAAATCATTCTAAATAGTTGTTAATATGTATCACTTGATTGTTAATGTATTTATTAGTGTTTACATCATATCTTGAATAAACGTTAATATCATACTATATGTTAACGCTCTAAATATTATATCATATACTGAATAAACGTTGATAGAATATGGTGCATTATCCTAGATAAATGTTTAATACCTATTATCTGATCGTTAATGTGTTACTTACATTTCATCATAATATAAATATTATTTAATTTATAAGAATACTAAGTTCCCTTAATATGAAATTCATATTTAATTAAATAAATATTATCATAATCACCCATGCTCAAAGAAGTTACTATATTTAAATTTGAAAGTATAACTTAAAAATCTAAGTAGAAACATGGGATGAGGATATTGTAGACAAATCATAAAAATTTCAAATTAAATTAAATAGAAAGGGTCATTTATTTACTTCAATTATATTTAGGCCAATTACTAACACTACTATGAAAGTGACAATTTTCCCAAGTTTATACATGTTCCAAAAGAGTGTAAAGGTTGGTGTTTTGTTCCATCGATAGCCATCATAAGGTAAAGGGAGAGAATGAGTGAAAGACCTAGTACCTATTATTTGCTTCAAGACAGCTAATCCATGTACGCTTCCACTATTTTAATTCATTATATATATAAAGTTGGGTAAAGAAACTTTGTACATGAGGGTTGGCGACCTCAATATTGACTCTCTGCGAAGCGCAACTCTTATGGCATATCAGGAGTTTCTCCCTTAAGGATGCACCATGGAGTGTCGCTGCTGATATGCATCATGAAGTGTCGCCGCTGATATGCACCATGGAGTACCGCTGCTGAGGTGTACCCCTTGGGATGCCGCCACTGAGGTACACCCCATGGGATACCATTACTATGGAGGGTGTCACCCCTATAGTAGCACCATTGATGTCAACCCCATGGTAACACCATTGATGTCACCCTCATGGTAACACCATTGATGTCACCTCATGAGTGTACCATGGAGGTGCCTGAATCACCCTTCGTAATCCAACTCGAAGATAACAATGACGTACTTCAGACAAGACGTTCATTCCGCTATCACAACGAGTCATCAAATCATAAACTACCAAGTCAAGTGACAAAGACTTGAGTGGAAGTATGGTTGTTTGGGAAGGATTGAGAGGCTGTGAACTGATAAAATTAGGGGCGAGGCTACGTTGTATTGGAAGAGGACATATCTCTTTAGTACGGCCACTCTAAATATCGAGGGTGTGCTACCCTCTCACCTTGGGGAGGGGTTTGGTTTAGGAGAGTCCTTTGAGAGGAGGCGTTGGGTGAACATTGTCGTTGAGCCCCATCGGCTAGGCGTGTTCTCCCTTGATCATGGTCACTACACAAAGACCCACATGGCACCACCCGATTAGATCATATGAAATTCTCCTCTTACTCATCTAAGCATGATTAGTCAGTTGAGATGACACGATTTGATTGGAGGAGTTGCAACTAATCAAGGGATTATTTGCAATGGTTCCCCCTCCTTTTGATCACCTATAAAAGGAGGGCTCCTCCTTCATTTTGGGGACAATGAAACTTTAGAGAGAGAAGCTCCCGTTCTAGAGAGAAGCTCTCATTCTAGAGTGAGAAACTCTCACTTCTAGAAAAAGAAAAAGCATTGGTCACCTACGTGACACCTTTACATTTACACATTTCAAAATGTGCCACGAGTCCACATCCAATTCTCCTCTAAATGCCATATGTCTATACACCTTGCAATATGAACACCCTAATATATGTAATTCACTAATTATTTATTATCAAATCTAATAATAATTGTAATTACAATTTAATTAATATAAACACCTCATATAACATTTTAGTTTATGGTTGTGCTTTATCTTTTTCTTGCTCTATTAGGGTTGACGTTATATTTTTCTTGCTCTATTGGGTTTGACGAGTAAAATATATTCAATTTTAGTTGCTTTTTATTTAGCTTAACGTTGATATAGAATGTACGTGAATATATATATATAAGAGTTGACGATTAACAAGATGAAATGTTCTTTGGAATAAATCAATACTTATAATTGCTTACTTGAATAATTATTTTTGTTTAATCTTCATTGCCATATATATATATATATACTGAAAATCTGGCTCATGATCATTGGGTTGCTTTAAAGAAAGTTTAAAATATTTACAGAAAATAAAGATCATATGTTGATTTATAAAAGAGTTGATAACCTAGAGGTTTTTGGATACATAATTGTTGATATTGCAAGATGCATAGACGACATAAAATACATTACATGTTATATTTTATTATTGGTAGGTGGTGCAATATCCTGAAAGAGTGCACAATTATCACTTGTGGCTTTTTTTGCATATTGGGGCTCATGCTATTTGGTTAAAAAAATTTCATCTTTGGGCTTAAAGTTGTTAATTCTATCTCTAAACCTGTAAGGATTTATTGTGACAATATGGATGTAGCACGTTTTTCTAAAAGCATTGAAAATTCTGGCGGTGCTAAATGCATAGATCTTAAAAAATATATGGTAGAAAGATGGTTGATAATGGTGATGTTAAAACTGAACGTATCAACGCTGAGGCTATGTCAGCAGATCCATTAACTAATGGACTACGACCATGTGGTTTTATATGACATGTAGATTGTATGGATGCCTTGATAGTCTGAGCATTACAGTGTGACATTTTTGTTGTTGTATTTCCAATACAAGTTTATTGAAGTAATGCTTTTGATTTTGTCATTTCTAATGCATCAAGTTTTATGAATTTATGAAATTTTACCTTAAGAGTCGTTTGGTTCGCGTAATCTTGAATGACCATCGCAATTCAATTATTAGTAATCCAATTACGTGCAATTCAATTGCTTGCAAAATAAGATTGTCCTGTTTGGCTACGCATGGTAATCTATGATGTGATGAGTGATAATTAATGATTGCTATGTTTGGTATATGTTAAATTTTGTTGTAAATTTGTGTAAATAATAGAAAGTTACTTAAATGCCCCCTTAATTATATATTATCTTAATAGATATTTTGACGTGTAATTTTAACATTAACTTTTTAATTAATTTTAAATAATAGTTGCATAAATTAATAATTCTGAACTAAATTTACAAAATATTTTTAATCAAATTAATAAAATAAGAGATATAATAAAAAATATTTTCACGTGAAAATTTTAACGTTAATTTTATTAATATTTAAATAAAATTAATATTACTAGACTAAACTCTAATTAAATTAATTTTAATTAAATTAATAGAATAAATTTTAGTTAATATTTAAATAAGTTAATAATGCTGGACTAAATTTAAAAAAATAATTGTACTTAAATTAATAAAACAAGAGATATATAAAAAATATTTTCATGAAAAAATTCTAATATTTATTTTAATTATTTTTATTAATATTTAAATAAAATAATAATGTTAAAATAAACATTAATAAAGTTAATTTTAATTAAATTAATAAAATGAGAGAGAAAGTGTGAGAAAAAATATTTCAATGAGGGTAGGAAAGTAATTTTGTTTGATATTAGAATTGCAATGACACTGTAAATTACGATTACTTCCATTTTATTCTGCAATTCAATTGCCTCAAAGAATTATAAATTAAGATTGTACCGTTATTTAAGGATTATTACAAACAAATATCGTAATTCAATTATAAAAGGATGCTATAGGATTATAAATAAAAATAGCGTGAAACAAACAACTAAAATGATCTCAAAATCGAATGCTTTCATTGGAAAGTGATGCTTCACTTTAGAAGTGATGCCTTGATTTATAAGCATTATTATAACTTTTGTTTGAGTGTGATAATACTTCGATTTCATAAGTATTTGCTTACTTCTTTTAAGAAGTACTAAACGTTTCACATATTTTGACAACATAAAGTAGGATCTTATGTAGAATCGGCTAACGATACATATATGTTAGATCATAAGATATTTGCTATGTGCTACATTATATCTCATTAAAACTCTTGTGTCGATGAATGATGAAACGACAACAATGATTCAATATTAATTTTGTCATTGAATAAGATTCTGTTTAAGATGTTTTGAACTTAAAACTATTTTTTTCGTTGCTACGAAAGTTGTGTTCAAATAGTGAGTCCTTTTAGAAAATGGATTTCATAGTTGAAGCACAATCACTATTGCCTTAATATAGGAGAATCATGTAAGTTTTATCTCTAGGCTGTCATAGATTTTTAATTTGATTTAGAAAAATAGATTAAATGTTAGACCATGGTACATGACTGGTAAAGTCCAATATTATAGCAATCCATAAGGTCCATCTCATGTTTTTAGTTTTTGGGTGTTTTTGAGTAAGGTGTATGTCTTGCACTAATGAGCTCTTTAATGGGAGAACTCAATACAATATTTAACCTAATTAGTAAAGGTCCACTCTCCTATCGTAGTCTATATAAGGAGAGGAAGACCTATTACCCATTATTTTCTTCAGGGCGGCAAATCCAGGGACGCTTCCACAATATTAATTCGTTTCGCAATTATGGTGTTCTTGTTAGGATTCGGCTAGAAAATGAACTAAAATTCTATTATTTATATCAAAACATTTAATTATGATTAATAGTAAGTACTTTATTCTTATATTATGTACAATACATTCTTGTAAAAGGTTCACAAGAATAATATTACTTAGTTTATGAGTCCAATGAGGTTTAGCTAATGAAAACAATGATACTTAACTAAGAGTTCTTTATGATTTGAATCTTTTATTATTATTCACAGTCGAGTGAAGCTAGGAGTTTGACTAAGATAGATTGTGTTACGGGTGTCTTTCCAACCTCTAATAACCTGATGACACGTGTCACATCATATTGAGAATCCTATGACGAAAGAAGGTTTCAAAGGCAAATAGCCGACCTCACTGGTCAATACCAAGGTACTTGGATTACATAGACCTGAGCATGTATAAGAGAGGTCAAAGTTCATGAGGAGAGCTTAGATAGCACCGACATAAGGCCATCATTGCCCGTTGAAAGTAGTGTCCTAGATGGCACCTTTCCACAGGCCCAAGCACCCAGCAAGTCCCATCGCCATGATAGGATGTCGGGATTGCCCCATTCTAGTCATTTCGACATTTAATGCTGAATGATTTATGTTAATGTCACCTCCTTCCCGTCCAATCAAGGGCAATCCGGATAGACATTATGTCTCGTGAAGCTTCCCCAGCACATTTTCAAAAGGCTTCTTTGACACATTTCCTCCCACCCGAAGACTCAAGTATAAATACGTCTAATATACCTACTCTCCCCTAAGGAAATTACGTCAGAATATTAACTGAATATTGACTTAGGCATTAGAGGCTCTTCGATGAGTAAACCACCCCCGATTCTCTTCGCCTTAGATTTTTTTGTCTGTGTTGTGCAGGTTCCCGCTTGGGAGGGCCCCACATGAAGAGGAGATTTTACAGACATTGAGGATACGAGGAGCTCAATCCGAAGGGGAGAGCATATGAATAATGCTATTGATATTTTCAACTGAAACAATTAGGGTCGCCTATGGGAATCGACTGTAAAGCCGTTCCTGTTTAAAGTATTTGGAACCCTTTCTCTCTGGTAAAGAGAGGATGAGTTTGGCACCCTATGCCGATGAAGTCTGGGATGAGAGGTAGGAATAACACCTTCCCTTAGTGGTGGAAGGACCTTCTATCGTTATAATGAATATACAGAATTGCATGCCAGATACCGTTCAAACCATGAGGGTCTCTTGCACGGTAATGG
Organism: Datisca glomerata; assembly: GCA_003255025.1. NCBI lineage: Eukaryota > Viridiplantae > Streptophyta > Magnoliopsida > Cucurbitales > Datiscaceae > Datisca > Datisca glomerata. Next base: position 1,769,303 of record QANY01007306.1, read on the forward strand.
TTCTCCCCCATGACTCAAAGGCTCGCTAACGGAGTCACCACGCACTTACAGAACCAAGGGGGAAAGCTATTCATGAGAAAGTAAGGTGACTCCCTAACTTGGAGGAACTGTCACCCCTCGAAGAAACCAGGACCAACGTGAAGCCTGGCTTAGTAAGGCCAAGTTCTCCCATTTTGTAAGGTTCTGGTTGGGGTCATCCCAGGAGGACAGAGGAAAAGAACAAGGTTGTCGGAGAGCGAATAAAGGCTAAGACCCTTGAAGGGCCCTCCGGGGGTAATATGTGAGCAGCTGCAGAAGTTGGAGGAAAGTATTGGTGGTACATCCTCCACCGTACCCCTAAGTGCATTTTTTGGCCACCAAAAATTTTATAAAGCTCCAACATAGGTAAATAAAAACCAAACGGCATGGGTAAACAACCTTTGGAGCATTCCAAGTTGAAATACAGAGCCTTGCATCAACCCTCCACCTCAGACGGAAATATGAATCTGGGATGGACAACTCCTAGCTCCCACATCCCACATTGGATAAAATGTAAGGACGGGGGCCATGCCAAAATTGGTATGTAGGCTCATGAGCTGGGCTAGGATATGAAGCCCTGGTGAGAGGGTAAAGACGATACGAGACCTTTTTTGCCCGGGTTCTCAGTAGAACTAGGATTCTCATAATGAAATGCATGATCATGTTCCTCCCAATCCTCTGCATGAAGTGACCAGACTGACATGAAAGGAGTCTGTAATCAACGTGCCACCTAAAGAGCAATCCTAGGAGAAACCTTAATGGTCAGGATTGCGGTAGTGCTTCCGTCCAGGTAGCTAGAGAGGAAGAGTCGAGGCCCACCCGTAACACAGTGTGGGGCTCGAGGGATCCTGCCGTTAAGACAAGGATAAAGCTCATAAGGAAACTACAAAAAAATGAAGGGCAAAAGCTCGGGAAACAAAAGCTCGGCTGTTTTCGGCCCTCTATGAAACATGCGACAAAGATTGCATGCTTGCCGACATTAGTCAGATAAGAGATTTTCTTCTTCTACTCAAATAATCTTCTCATTCAAGATTAACCACTCATAAGGCCTTTTATGAGCGAATCTACTCCCATGGAAAATAGAATATGTTTGGTAATGATTTTCTAGCTAGCCTACAAGTCTCCAAAGATCGGCTATTCTACAACATCCAATGAAAGATTAAACAAGTGATGACTGGTCAGATGCTCTATCCCACCAGTCAGGATTAAACAAAAGTGATGACTAGTGATGTGCTCTAGCCCACCAGTCGGGATTAAACAAAAAGTGATGACTGGTGATGTGCTTTATTCCACCAGTTGTGATTAAACAAAAAGTGCTGACTGATGATGTGCTCTAGCCCACCAGTCGGGATTAAACAAAAAGTGATGTCTGTCGAGCACCCCAGCTTGTGAGACGAGATTCAAGAATCTAGCCAAAGCAGGCACGCCTGGTTTGACATCATGGTAAAAAATGATGTCTGCCGAGCACTTATGCTCACATACGGGATCAAGGGTCTAGCTAGAGAAATCACGCCTGGCTAGACATCAAGATAAAAAGTGATGTATGTCGAGCACCTCAGTTTGTCAGATGGGATTCAAGGGTCTAGTCAGAGCAAGCACGCCTGACTAGACATTAAGGAAATATGTTTGCCAAGCACCCCAACTCATTAGACAGGATTCAAAGGTCTAACCAGAGCAGGCACGCCTGGCTACACATCAAGGAAATATGTCTGTCGAGCACTCATTCTCACAAACGGGATTGAAGGGTCTAGCCAGAGCAAGCACGTTTGACTAGACATCAATAAAAGATGTCTACAGAGCACCCTAGCTCATCAGACGGGATTCAAGGGTCTAGCCAGATCAAGCACATCTAGGAAATATTTCTGTTGCCAAGCACTCATGTCGCAGAAGGATTCAAGGGTCTCGCCAGAACGGGCACGTCTCGCTAAACCCCAGAAAGTAATGACCTCCAAGCACTCATGCCAATCGGACATGGATAAGGGAAAGCCTGAGCCAAGGCAACCTTGAGCACTATAGCTCAAAAGATAAGGATGAGGTCCTTTGATGAGCGCTTCAGCTCAAGGATTTATCTAGAGCAAAAATGCCTGGATAGGTGATAAAAGAAAGACTATCTAGCCAAGAACCAAAGGAATTCAACTTACTTTCCAAATTGCAACACTAGGAAAAGGCTTAACTAGAAGAAGGCATGCTCGACTAAATGTCAAAAGATAAACCCTCAATATGAGAAGGGTTCGCCCGACCAGACTTCCTAAATGGGAGCACACTCGAATGTTTCATAAAGGTCACGACAAGTCTGTAAAACCCTCGACCTATAAAAGGGGCAACCCATTGTACAAAGATCAATGCCTGACATAATAGTCAAAGTAACCACGCCTCCAAGATAAAGTCTCATCCAGACCAAGTTAAGACTCGACTAAGGAAAAATAAAACTCTATCTACTTGAGGTATGTTTGCGACATGAAATAAGCAAAAATATAGACAAATAAAGAATCCAGAAGTAAAGAGAGTTTATTTTCATTAATAAATAGAGAACTACAAGTACAAGTAAAAGAACAAAAATCTTTTCGGTTGAGGGGACAAACCCCCTCCTAGGATAGTTTGAAAGGAAAAGACCCACCAAGTCTGAGCGGTGGTCGTGGGATCTCCACAACATCCTTGAACTCTTCTAAGGTTTTAAGCATTCTGGTTGCTCTGCTCTTGGGATCTAAATCTCTTCCTCTTAGGGGGAGAAAGGAAGGAAACACCCATCCTCAGGTTCAAAACGATCCCGTCCTCGGCCTACTCTCGGTACATCAACCTAGTCCAAACCGTCGACGGAGTAAGTTGATGAAAGATCGAAAGGAATGTCAGCACAAAGAAAGAATATAGGTTGTGGCTGGTCAAGGTGCTTCATCATGAAGCGAAGGACAAGACTACCGACCAGATTATAAGCCCTTGTTAAGGGTAAAATCTCTACCACCAGGGGCAGGTAGACAATATGGATAGAGGATTTGCCGAATAGGCTTGTTGACAGCAAGAAAGTCACTGTGAATATAACACTAACGGCTTAGAGGCATGGCATTTAAAAGTCGACAAAAAGGAGAGACAATCATGAAGAATGGGAAGATCTTAAAGGAGAGCCTCCAAAGTGGAAGAAGCCCCCAAAGGCGGAAGGATTACCGTACCTCTGAAGGAATTGAGGGCAAGGATCAAGAGTTTCAACTCTATCAAAACGGGAAAGATGAAGGAAATGAGAAGGGGGACTGCCTATTTGTAGGCCTCGATTAAAAGAGGGAAACCACTCATTTAATGGGCATTAAAGAGGGCCATGATGATGAGCGTAGGGGCTATCCTACGCTCAATAAGCAGACGTTTCACGGATCAATAACAAAAATTTTATAAGTCTAAACGTCGTTCAAATGATGCATCATACAATCTCCTTTATGCCCACCCACGTACCATTAATGCCTCCACTACCTAGGGGTTAACGACCTCAAAATGTGGAAAAGGTGAAACGACGCATGTATGACAAAAGGGTTCATATAATTAATTCCATTCGATGTAGTCTCCCTAGACGAATAAAGCTTAAGGCACAAGAGTGGGATGCCCAAGGTAGGTGAAGTTTATCACGCCTGGATAGCTAGGACGTGGAGCTGGATAGTGAAGTCTTTAGACCTTGGTATCAGAGGCCACGCAAGTCCTTGACTAGGGGCAACTGTTATGGGTATTTTCTCAACCTCCAATAACCTGACGACATGTGAAATAACACATTGAGAAGCCTACCATGGAAGAAATTTTCGAAGGGAAATAACTGACCTCACCTGGTCAGTACTGAGGATGCTCACGTTACAAAGACCCAAGCACGCATAAGAGAGATCAAAGTTCATGAGGTGAGCTCGAATAACACCGAGCTTAGGGCCATCATTGCCCATTGAAAGTAACGTCCCAAATGGCGCCTCCTCACAGGCCCGAGCACCAAATAAGTTCCATCGCCATGGTAGTCTGTCAGGATAACCCCTGTCCAGTCATTTCAACATTTAATGCTAGACACTTAATGTTAAGGTCGCCTCCCTGTCGTCCAATCAAGGGCAATTAGGACAGAAATTGTGTCTTGTGAAGCTTCCCCAGCACGCCTCCAAAAGAGTTCTTTGAAGCTCTTCCCCTCACCTGAAGACTCAGGTATAAATATGTCTACCGCTAAACGGAAGAGGTAGGCCTACTCTCCTCTAAAAAACTTATGACTTAGGAATCAGAGGCTCTTCGATGAGGAAACCACCTCCCGTTCTCTCGCCTTAGAGTTCTTTATCTATGTTGTGTAGGTTTCCACTTGAGAGGGCCCCCACGTGGAGAGGAAATATTGCAGACATTGAGGATACAAGGAGTTCAATCCGGAGGGGAGACTATATGAAGAATTTTGTTGAGATTTTTTACTAAAAGAGATTGTATTACATTAGCTTTATTATGTAGAGTGTCTTATCTTGGTCACTAGGTGGAGTACCTAGTTAACGTGTTAATGCATTTGGAATGCATTGAATGAAATAATGTGTTTGATTTTCAATATAAGTGTTATCTGGAAAAATCATAACATATTGCTATTATATTATGAATGCTCTTTCTTGAGAGAGTCATGGACTCATATTTAATGGTTCAACTATTTTGATATACTATGTTGATATTCTATGAGTCAATATATTTGTAGGATGGATGACTGAAGAGTTGTAGATAGTGATGATGTATAGATTTTCAATAGTAGAGTCCATATATACTTTTAAGTAAGTGACATAAGATCCATTAACAAAATTCATTTATGTGTATATAGCAAACTAAATACTTAGTATCTTTAATGAATTATTAGAGATTTGATAATTTTACTTGAGGCATCAAGTATAGAAATTATCATGGTTGATTAGTAGACCGAGATTTGAAACTTAAAAAACACGAGGTGCATATATTAGTTAAATAGTATTTTATCTAATTATACATGATGCTATAATATAGAGGGGCAATACATAATAAATGATAGGCTGATGATACTTATATTAAGTAATATGAAATAAGAATGGAGTTCAATTATAATTTTATGGTGGAATAAATTATAATCAATAATTGATTAATCGGATCATGAAATTGGTCGGTAGATTTTATCAATTAAGTTTAATTAAGAGAGAATTTTTCACAAATCCTAACAGTTGGAGTTCACTATAAATAAGAGAATACTATCAGAAATCAAGTCTAAAGGGTTTTGGCACCATTAGTGAGAGAATAGAAACTCTAGGGACACAATATTTCTCCCTAGCTAAAATTTTGAGAGGGAATAAAGACTAGACTTTTTCTTCCAAGTGCCCATACACTACTGTTCGGTTGTCGAGTTGGGGAATAGCAATAAAGATCTTGAAGTATCAATTTTAATTTCACGGTGGTACACGATGGTTGTGGTAATCGACAGTGATGATACATGGAGGTAGCGCCAATTGGTGGGCGATGAGGTTCGGCAGTGAACGACAACGTGAGTGGAGGCGGCTTGTCATGAGGTCACACGGTTTTACGCATACATCGAATATACGGTTTGCGTGTAGATTGATCAAATCATGACGAAACTTCAAATTTTGGGGTTCACACATCAAGGGTATGATTTCTATTTTATTCTAACATAGATTAGATTGTTTAATAAACATATTTTAATATACAGATAATTTTTCGCTGCACCAATCGTTCAGTTCTTGTATCTAGTATGATGTAAAAATTTCAACAAGTTTAACATCCAATGTACCTACTCGAAGGTCATATTTATACTTCATGCTTAACTCTACTTGTTAATGAACAACTATACACCATTCGAGTCATTATCACACTAAATATCAAATTGATAATGTGATGCAAGCCTGATTCCAGGAAACACTTCACTGCCATAAGCACTAAGCAATTTCCTATATGCGCATGTAACAATATCTGGAGGTTGGATGACTGAATTTTAGATAATGAGGATGCATAGATTCCTAATAGCAGAGTCCATAGATACTTTTAAGTAAATGACATAGTACCCTTTAATAAAATTGTTTTTGTCATCATAGTAAATTAAGTGCTTAGTAACTCTAATGGATTGTTAGAGATTTGATAATTTTACTTGAGGCATCAAGTATGAAAATGATCATGGTTGATCGATAGAATGAAATTTAGAAGAAACACGAGGTGTATATATTAGTTAGATAATACTTTACCTAATTATACACGGTACAATATTATGGAGGAGTACACATATGAATAATAGGTCGAAGATAGAAGATAATTACAGTGTAGTATATGATAATTAATAAATTGGATCATGGTTTTGGTCAGAAGATTTTGTTAATTTTTAGCCGTGATAATTTTATCATTATGGTCCCCAAGCTATCCTATGGTTATAGGTGTTGTCATAACGGTAATAAATATGTACGGCATGAAAACCTAGTAGTCAACCAAGCCGGTCCTAATTTTAGTGATGAATTTTATTAATTAAAATTAATTTTATTAGTTTTAATTAAGAGCTAATTTTCATTCAATCTTGACCAATGGATTTCATATAAATAGGAGGTGTCTCTCAGAGATTAGGTCTAAGCCTTTTGGCACCGCTAATGAGAGAAAAGAAATTCTCGAGAGACAATCCTTCTCCATAGCCAAAATTTAGAGAGGAAAGAAAGATTGACTGTGGTACACGACGGTTGCGGCAACCAGTAACGATGATACAAGGGGTAGCAGCAATTGGTGGGCAGTGAGCTTCAGCAGTGAACAATGGCGTACAACAGCATGAGTGGCGGCGGCTTATCGTGGGTTACACGGTTATGCACGTACATGAAGATATGGTTTTGTGAAGATGAGGATTGAATCGTGACAAAAAGCTTCTGTTTTTAGAGTTCACGCATCAAATATATGATCTCTATATTTTTCTAATATAGATTAGATTATTTAATTTTAAGATCTGGATAATTTTCCGCTGCACTAATCATTTCCGTTCTTGTATTTAGTATGATGTAAAAATTCATCAGATTTTAACTTGCCAATATGCCTACTCTAAGGTCATATATATACGTCATGCTTAACTCAACCTTTTAGTGAACAACTATATACCATTCAAGCCTTTTTAACTTGGGAAAGCTTCATCAAATCACACTCAATATCATTTCGATATTGCGATGCAAGCCTGATTTCAAGCAAAACTTCACTGGTATAACCACTAAGCAATTTCCCATATGCACATGTAACAATGCTTATATTTATGCTATGCTTTTCAAATTCAATGCATTTCAATTAAATAAATGGCCTTCAACAAAAAAAAGGTAATCAAATGGCAACTCAGTTTCATAATTAAATTGTCTCATCTTCGTTTCCTTACGAAATCAATTTTCAAACATATTCAAGCAACGGTCATATGACAACGAGAATCTCCTTAAACATACTTTCTTTTGAGGCTTTATGGACTAAACTCTCGACCCACTATATATCACACAAGTAATCATGGGTTTCATTAACACGTCATATTGACAACCTAAACAGAGACTAAAATATACGAGTTCAAGAGCTTAATCACCGTTTCACTGAGGTAAAACTAAGTTGCCTCTTTGTGTGGCTTGTTTAAATCTCTGCTTATGACATAACTATAACTCCTGTTGCTCAATTTTATTTACCTTCTTGTTTTTCAACAGTATTAAGATTGTGTTTTGAAATGCTCGTACTAGTTGTAAGTTTCCAGAGGTGAAAGGAATTATAGTTATCTTGCTAAAACTTTGGAAGATATTATTATGTACTAACTTTGTTTGGTAAAACTAATAAAGGTAATAGACACATGTAATTGACAGTTTGCCATAATAGAAAGAGCATTTCTGTTGCCAAATGATATGGAGAATCAACTAAGCTATCCAATGCGGGACCAATTGATCATTAATTGCTTTGTCACACTAATATTGAAAATATATAACATTTAATAGTACGGATATGAAAACTCATCGAGGATAATCATATATTTAATCGCTTCAGAGAAAGAATTGCATAAATATATTTTGTTCTTTATTATTTTTGCTCCAATCCTTCCAAAAGAAGAAAGTTGGCTATATATAGGACTCTTACAAATACTAGGTTAAAAGGAAAAATATACAGAGTGGAAAGAAAATCATGTGAGAGAGAGAAAAGGCATTTCGTGTACAAGAGATAAAAATGGTTAAAGAGTGATGACTGCTGTTGCCTACACGTAGCAAGCAATCACTATTGTACAACCAATGAGAGAGAACCACGAGGAAGGGAAAACCAACATGCAGTCCTTCTCTGACTACTTGTAGTTAGTCCATTCTTCTTCATTTCTAACAGCTCCCCTCAAACACAGGGGTGTTGGCAACAAACCAAGTTTGTTTTCGAGAAACTAGAATCTTGAGTGAGAAAGAGACTTTGTTAGGCAGTCTGCAGTTTGATCTAAAGAGGGTACGTATCAAATTTCTAACTCCTTGCCTAAGACTTTATCTCGAACAAAATTCACATCAATTTCAACGTGATTAATCCGAGCATGATAATCATGATTTGAAGCTAGGGCACTTGCACTTAGGTTATCACACCAAATAATGTGAACTTTGTTTAAGGGAAAATTGAATTCCTTTAGTAGTGTTTATAGCCAGGTTAGTTCAACTGCTAGGAGAGCCAGTGCCCTGTACTCTAACTCCATGCTGGACCTTCTACAACATGTTTCTTTTTTGAAGACCAGGATACTAGAGTGTCACCAAGATAAACACAATAGCCTATCAGTAATCTTCTATCATCTAGAAAACTTTCAGTCTATATCTTAGAACCCCATTAGATTAAGGTCTTCATTGTGTTTAATGTGGAGCTCCAGATGCATTTTCCCTTTTAGATGCTTCAAGAATCTTTTGACAGCTTGCCAATGAGTTGATGTTGGAGCTTGAAGGAAGTGACTTAGTTTTTTCACAACAAAGGCCAGATCTGGTCTTGTGTTGATTAGGTACTGGAGTACACTTATGACCTGTCTATATGGTGTTGGATTAGCAAGAGCATCTCCTTGGTTTAAGGAAAGGGCTTGATTTGTACTAATAGGTGAAGGGCATGGTTTGACATGTTCCATCTCTCTTTTTCTTAAAAGATCCTAGATGTACTTGGTTTGAGTTAAGTACATTCCAGTTTCATATCTAACAGCCTCTATACCGAGATGATTTAGCAAGTAAAGAGGTCATCTCTTGTAATGTCATAATGATTTAGCAAGTAAAGAGCTCAAGCCACTTTTTCATTTTTTCTTTCTTTTGCTATTTTTCGTTTCGTTTTTCTTTCAATTTCTCTACTTCCAAATACTTTCTCACTTATCCCATGTCATAGTTTTCTTCAAATGAAAACTAAGGAGAGATTTTTTTATTAATTATAACTAATAATAAATTCATTGGTGACATTTCACATGGGTTTAGACACCTGACAATGCTTTCGACTATATGAAAATCAATGAGCGAACTGGAATGATACTTGAATTGAACAACCCCTTTGTTTGAAAAAAAACATGCCATGAGAAGGGCATATAAGCTTTCCATTGATGTGTAATAAAAAATCAGAAGTTTTTCATCTCTTCTATAATAGTAAATCTTACAAGGGACCAAACTTTGATGTTTCATCGTTCGAAAAACTTTCACCTTCTCCCTAAACTCTTTCTTTAATACACTTATGATATCCTTTAGTAAATCCGACAAATCAAACACATTATTTACACCACCAAGAAAACTACGTTCTTGTTTTGACAACTCTTCCTTTTTAGATATTCATTAATTATGTTATCATTGGCTTCAATCACATTGGATTTATCACTTGAGCAACTAGTTTGGTCAATCAATGGTGTTTCGGTCATTTCACCATAAAACTAACATTTTTATAATAAATTGGACCTATTTATATTTTTAAAACTAGAATGGTGTTTGTGTGTATTAAGAAAACTACTGGGATGGTCAAAGTACTTATCACTAAAAATTATTTCAGTTTCGAGAATTGAGAAGGGTAATTTTAGTATTATATGATAATTTAACACAGTTAGTATGGATATAACTATCTTGGATTTTTGTGTCACCGAAAGTAAACAGTAAAGGAAGTGTGAGTCTTTTTTATACTAGAAGGGTTGTTTGTGTCTTTTAAACAAACTAAACAGGATGTTAGAGTACTTATACATTGTATAATATATATACATATACATTGGTATATATATGTTGTAACGTATGTACCATATACACATATATGATATGACACATATAACATATAAATATACATATATGTTATATATGTGGGTCTACATAAATGCAATCGTGTGAATGAATAAATAAATAAATATATATGGAAATAATAAATAATAATGTAAATTATGTATTAAAGTATCTAGCATATAAGCACAATATACAAATATAGATGTGTTATATATGTTATATGCATGGGTGCATATAACGTCTGTGCAAAATATCATATATATGAATATTTCTAAAAGTATGAACGGTACAGATATGAATGATGTGCTAAAGTATTTAGCATATATAAACATTATACAGATATGCACATATAAAAATATAAATATATATGTTATATATAATATATAACATATATACTACTAAAGCGTGTTAAAAATTTTCTCAAATTTTTTAAATTTTTCCTCGACACTCGCTCAATATTTTCTCATATTTTCTCTCTCCTCCCACCTAGAATCTTAAAGTTTCGCTCTCTCTCTATCTGTCTCTGTGTGCATCTGTCTTTCTCTCTCTCTCTCACTCTCACACTTGATCTCTCCGTATATCGATCTCTCTCTCTCTCTTCCTTTCTCTCTCGCTCTCTCTTCCTCTCTCTGAATCTCTCTCTCACGGGAAAGGAATAATTGTTTACATACAGTAAATTTATTATGTGCATTCAAAATCTGTAAATAAAATATCCTCTTAATTTCCTTTCAAGTCACTTAAAAAATTCCCATTTATATTTTTTATACCTTGTATCATTCTTATTTTTTTTCTATACTTATGTTACTTGATGATTTAATTAAAAAGTAGTCTATTTAGTATCGTTACTAACCTATAAAATGTATCATTCATCCCCACTCATGTCATGGGTAAAGGCCCACCAAATGAATGGTCGAAAGTTGGTCGTGGGGACTCCAATTACATCTCCTCCTTCCCATGCACTCCTGTTGTCTTGTCTGCTAAGAGTCAGGTTGGCAATGACTTGTGCTAGATTTAAGTTGAGAGTTTTATAAGTGTTGAGTTGCTCAAGTCTGCTTTCAAATGTATGCAGAGTTGTTTGCAAATTTATCCAAGAGATAGACTCTCTGTTGTCCAGCTGCACCACAATGAGAGTATACTCAGAGTCTAAACCTTCAAGAATTTATAACTAGGTCACTCAGAGAAATATGACTCCCAACTAGATTGAGGTTATCTACAAGGTTCTTCATGATAGTGAGGTATTCTACTATCTTCATAGATCCTTTTCTTGTTCTTTGTAGTTCTCCTTTGAGATAGGCGACTCTAGCTCTAGTGTGAGCTCTTGAAAAACTTTTTACTCCCATTAGTTGTGAAGCAACATGGAACGCCATTGTGCAACCTAGAAGTAGCTGGTCATTGGACACCTAGTCTTCATAATCTGGGTTTGTCACTATCTCTGGTTTTACTGTTGTTCCAACATTGGTTGTGATTGGTGGACATTCTTTGGTCCCCGTAATTTACCCTTCTAGCTTATATCCTTTTATAACAAGGAGGACCATGGTTTCCCATAGTAAATAGTTTCTTCAATCTATCTTGACCGAGCATACCCGGGTAAGGGTTGTTCTGCTGCTTGCTTCTGGTGCCTTGCTTGTTTCAGTCGAGCGGCTAGGCGGATTTGAGCCGGACATGATGGCGTTGACCTGGTTACTCTGATACCAAGAAAAAATTATAAAAATATATTTTGTTATGTATTACTTTTGCTCCAATCCTTCCAAAAGGAGAAAGTTGGCTGTATATAGGACTCTTACAAATACTAGGTTAAAAGGAAAAATATACAGAGTGGAAATAAAAGCACGTGCGAGTGAGAAAAGGCATTTCGTATACAAGGGATAAAAACGGTTAAAGAGTGATGATTGTTGTCGCCTACACGCAAACAACAATCACCATTATACAACCAATGAGAGAGCCACAAGGAATGACAAACCAACATGTAGACCTTCTCAGACTACTTATAGTTAGTCTCTTCTTCTTCATTTCTAACTTTTTGCTTCAAGAATTTATTAGATGTAATTGAAATTCAACTATATATTGACTTAATAAATTTTAATGCTACAAATAAATTTATATAACTAAGATTTCTTGAAATTTTGATTGACTCTATTGACAAAATTTTTTGGATTCACACCTGCCGGATGTGGAAAGTAATTGACTTCCCTTTCCGAAATTCAGACATATTGCCTCCCTACAAACAAATAACTTGTCATTTTGTTTTGTCTTACAAAAGTGGAAGTCTGGGGGCTTCACTCTGATATCAATAACGTGTGTTACACATTTTATACACAAATAAGTATGTAGTGACAATAAGAAATCCAAAAATATAAATTTTAGCTATTTTATATATTAAAAGTTTTAATGCTTTGAACGTAAATCATATTAAGTAAGATGTTAAATTAAAATTTTATAATTAAACTATACTATATATAAATCATATAGTTTTATTTCTTAAGAAATAATCATATCACTAAGAAAAAAATCTCAAAAATTAATGTCTTTCTCTTAATTCTTCTGAATTTTATGTTACAAATGAATTATGTAATATCAATCTCATAAATTAGTACGAACAAATTATTATTGACTCAAAATAAAATATTCATTGCATGAAAAAAATATTGAAATTCTACCTTACGGATATTTATGTTTATTGGAACACAATATTATAAAAATAATTAAAATTATTTATAAATTTTCATTAACTAAGTGAATTAAATGAAAGAAGAGGTGTAACCATATTTATATTATATTTTAACTTGGGCTTTTAATGAGTAAAAAGAAAAATGAAATGTTCTCATGTTTCAACCTTTTTTGATATAATATTTATATATAAATATACATATAATTTAAGACGTTTAAAGAGTAAAAATGAAAATAAAACATTTATCGATAAAAGTTGAGACTTAAAGAGTGTTAATGGTTAATTAACATAATTAAATTTATCTCTGATATTGTTCATTCGGTTTGGGATCTCCTAGAAATTCATTTTAAATGTGGAGAAAGCTTTGCTATTTTAGGAATTTTAACTCACCGCCTCGTGCTCTGATACTATATTAAAATCATTAATTCTCTCAAAACCTTAAGATGTTAGGTTGAACTCTTCTCCTATACTTTAATTTCATGGCGACAGTCAAAACTTATTACTTATAAGCTAACATTTTATATTTGTCTCCATGTTCAGTCTGATAATAATTGAGTTAGACCATGAGATTGCAGCCTGAATTTTCTTTCGACAAGACTCATTCCAAAACTTACTAGTAGATATCAATTGTCAAAGCAAACTGTATATATACTGCCTTCAGTGACCAATGAAATTTTTTTTGCTTAGAAACATGCATGGAATTTGCTAATTCGAAACTTTGACAACCATGTTTGTTAGGTCGCAGTCTATATTACAAGTCCTTTGGCTTCAACTCTTAAAATTATTGATACCTACTTGAGTTTCCAAGCCAAAAACTTGAAGTCGTTAGATAGAAGTATCCAACTGGGTATATGAATTGATATACCATTACTTGCGTAATTAATCTAATGTGTGGGGTTTGATTCTCTAAATCATCACTCACGTCTCCTCGAACGCAGAGTTTGAGCAGTAATCAATTTAAGCAGACCCAATATGAACATGAATCATAGAAAGTGCTTTACAGTCATCTTCCACTGCAATCTTTTCATTGCTACTGTAGTCTTGAGTAATGCTTATTCTCATCATTTTATTACAGATGATACGTGACAACATTTGTAACAATAACTTTCAGTATTTAGTCAGTGTATATGTAATTTTAAATTGTGAGTAGGTCAGTTTTAATTAAAGCTTCGATACACTGGGGAAGAAACTAGAGAAGCTAGATGATGAAAACTTTCACCAAACCTTGAACTAAAAACGCACTAATTTCATGACAAAATCAATGTAGTTAACGAAAGAAATTAAGAAATAAATTTGACAATTCACTCCGACCAAACAAACATAAATAAATATCAAACGTCAATCCAGCTAGCAAATACTGTGATGAATGTACGTATCCCACAAGCTTTTGCTCTTCTTTAAAAGTCCCTTTCTCAATTATTAAATCTATAACACCCCCCCCCCCCA